>JANAVB010018998.1:1662748-2263345 GCA_029216955.1 Iris pallida
TGCCATGATGAAATGTATCTAAAACTGGAATAAAACAAGATTTGTCATTTTATCTCTTTTCCTCACATGATCAGTATTATATGTTTGTTAGATTCAGTATTTGCTCCCATCCTGACAGGATAAACGTTGTAGGTATACTTACTGAGGAGGAGTTACTTTGCGATTCCTATTATGGAGTTGCTGCCGAGGACCAGGCTTTATCTTACGAGGATGTCGCTGCGGGGAAACTCGTCTAGTTTGCATAGTTGCTCGGAGTTCCGAGAGTAGTCATATTGTTAGACTATGTATTTTGTGTCTGGACCTGTATCCAACTTTACATTTTGGACTTGTACTTGGATCTTATTGATATACGAGACGACTTTTGTGTTTTGGACATTTATGACTCTTTATTACTATAGAACTGTTAGCACATTTTAGTCTTATCTTGGTATCTTTAGAATAGCTTACTATGCTTTATCTCAAGCGTAGGCTGGACATGACTCGGTCCGGCCCAACAATTTGGGTAGCGGATCGTGACATATTTTTAGTGGTGGCCCATGCAGGTCCTGACTAAATTGTTTGGTTACGTTATTGTACCAAGCATGCCTGCAATTAAGAACTTAAGGTAATTAGACAATATTAGGAATGACGCTTAGAACACCTAGAGGAATACTAGGACTGCAACATAGGAAACGTATCACATCATATGCTCGCTATTACAGTTAGAATTTTCTTGTTTATGATTGTTTACTTTAGAGAGTCCTTATAAGTCCTTTCTATTTATTTAGATGGTGCTCACCCGCTCATCCCAGTATGTTACGCCTGAGAATGGCACACTCCCTATCCAGTCGGTTGACCAGTTGACCGATGCACCTCCAACTCCACCGACTATACTCCTCCAATCCACAAATCCACCAACCCAAATGCCTCCACCACCTTCCATATCACAGTCCCAACAGGACCCGATTCTCTCACCACCACCTATTACTATACCTGCCCAGGCTTCCATCACTATCGACGGGAACCAACTGCTCACTCTGATCCAGGGGTTCCTAACGACCTATCAGGAGCAGACCACCCTACTCTGTCAGAGCATGGAGCATTCTGAGGAATGTACCGCGGTTCCACCACCTGTAGAGCCACGGCAGAGAGCAGGGACAATCAAGGACTTCATGGGTCTGAACCCCAAGGAGTTCTTAGGGACCGAGGGCATCGTAGTAGCAGATGACTGGCTAGACTCAGTAGAGAGGAAGCTCCTTGGAGCTAGGTTGCCGAATGACCTCCAGGTCGAGGCATCGGGATTTCTGCTGATAGACTTGGCAGGAGTTTGGTTTAGGAATGAGCCGTTATTCGCGAGAGGAAAGGCCACTTGGGATCAGTTCAAAACCCAGTTCAAGAAGAAATTCTTCTCGACCACCATAGGGTAGCCATGGGGCTACGATTCCAGAACATCCAGCAGGGGAACCGTTCTGTTGACGAGTATGCAGCGGAGTTTAGCCGATTGAGCCGTTTCGCTCCTAGTCTAGTTGCAGACCCAGAGGAGATGACGCGTAGGTTTTGCCATGGTCTAGTTCCAGACATTGGCATTCTTATAGTGGCGAACGGTACGACTGACTGCTACCAGAGCCTAGAGTTGGCCCGGAGCATAGAGGAGCGTCTTCAGTCTTACAAGAGGCCGGCTTCTGTACACCTCGAGGGACCATCCAAGCGTCAGGATTTCCAGCCGAGAGCACCGACGCCGTACCAGCAGACATACCGTCCTCCCGCACTACATCACCCGACCCCGCCAGTTAGAGCCCCGGGACCCCGGCAGCAGAAGGGAACTTTGTGTGTATTTTGTAGGAGGCCAGGCCATGACGCTATCGTCTGTAGGAAGAGGTTAGGGCAGTGTTTAGCTTGTGGGTCTACCACCCATCAGCTTCGAGACTGTCCAGTAGCGAGGGTACCAGGTGCCGGACCACCGACTAGAGGACCGTCGCTTCCGACTCAGCAGCAAAGGTTTGGGCAACATCTGCAGCAGAAGGGACCCCAGGGGAAGGCTTATAGCCTAGCCCTTGAGCCGGAGCCAGAGCAGGTTTCGGAGCCCGATTATTTGGCTAACGTCATCACAGGTCATGTTTATTTGCATACTTTTCTAGCTCTATGCTTGTTTGATTCTGGTGCATCGTATAGCATCATGTTATTAGAGTTTTTGCATAAACACCACTTAATAGCTACACCTACCGAGGAGATGAGTAGAGTAATGACGGGAGGCAGACCAGTGCCCATTAGAGCTATCTATAGATGCTCTATTACTATAGCTGGGAGAGAGTTTAGGGGACGATTCTTCATGATGCCACTCCCCGGGTATGATATCATATTGGGGATGGACTGGCTTAACTATGCCCATGCAGCTATAGACTATCATGAGGGTAGTATTTTGTTCAGTCCCCCAGGCACGGCACCATTCAGTGTCAGGAGGACAGTGTAGTGCCCCGTCCCGTAAAGTCAATCGGAGGAATCGAAACGCCAACGGCGTTCGGTCTTAGCCTTGCAACGGCTGCTCGAAGGCTCGCTCGGTCGAGGCGACTCCTCGCACAGGTGGGGTAGTTTCGGTGAACTTGCCTCATCTTAGCCTTCACTTAATAACACGCATGGTTTCCAACTTGCACAAGTAGGCTAAACTAAAAACTACGAACGCACATAGTTAAGGAAGTAATCCCGACGGGTCGAAATATGCTAGAACTTGGAAAAAGGTCCCACGGCCGTCTTAGAAGTGTGTTCAGCGTGTTTTCAAATGACACTCGATCCTTCGTTCCTGTGGCTTGGGAGAATGAAGTTGGCTTGAGTTGCTAAGTTGTCCCGACACTTGAAATAGCCTAAGTTATAGGCGTCGCCTGCGTGAATGCTTGGTAAAGCATGCACGGTCCCGTCGTTTTGTCCCAACACTCGAATCAGCCTAGGTCATAGGCGTGAATGCTTAATAAAGCATGTACAGTCCTGTCCCGCAAGGCTTGGCATAGCCTTCGCACGTCCCGCAAGTTAAGTCATCTTGCACGGCTGTTGGCTTAAGCCTAGGCACGAACTTGGTTGTTCAAGTCGACCCCGTGTATAGCACGTTCCTCTCGATGCGGAGCTCAGTGTAGCCTTTGCTCGTCGCGTCGCTGCCCGAATAAGTTAGACAAGAGTTATGTTGGGCTATCGAAGCCATTTCTAGCACTGTTCCGCTCTAGCTGCAGTTGTCAAGTCGCGTAGTCCCTTAAAGTCAAGGCTCGTCTATAAATATATGACTTGAGCGATAGCGTCGCCTATAGAACCAGGCCTGTCTAAGGCACAGGCCACGGTCGGTTTAGCGAATAGCATGCCACGAACAACATAACTCTACGCGACTGGTTGTCGCCGAGATCGGTCCCGCTACTTGGGAGTCTCGTTAAGTCTTGAAAGTCCCGCACACGAGATCGGTCCCGCTACTTGGGAGTCTCGCTAAGTCTTGAAAGTCCCGCACACGAGATCGGTCCCGCTACTTGGGAGTCTCGCTAAAAGTCTTGATAAGGAAGTGCTCGAGATCGGTCCCGCTACTTGGAAGTCTCGATAGAAAGAAGGAAAGCATGGTCATGTTAAGAAAGGATTGGTAGATCGAGTTGAGTCTTGCATGGTCATTGGACAACTTGTCGACAAGGTGTAGTTTTCTCGAACGGTTGCCTAGGCCAAGGGACCGATTTGGCCCGGGAGGAACGAGGCGGCTCACGGTAGGATGCTGGATAACCGCATGAGAGATACAAAGCGCCTCCGGGTAGCTACCCATATAGGGACGAGCCAAGATCTCGAGCCGAGTCTATGATAGATTGACATTGCTAGTGACCACCTCATGTAGATGGGTCGGCAAGCGCGGCAATCCGCATGTTTGCCTTTGGATAGCGTCAAGTACTAGCACGACGTCGGTCGAATCATGAGACAGTCCAGTACGACATGTATCAAGTCAGTAAGATGTAATCCCGTTAGTGCTAGCCTTGTATCAGCATGAAAGGATGAGTTATAGCTTATGTCAGCAAGACACGTGCTTGGGCACGAAGTATTGGCTTTCACGTATCAAGTATTGGCTTTCGCGTATCACTATTGGCATTCGCGTATTGTCATTCGCGTATCGGCAGTGTTGGCCTAAGTTTGCATAAGTTAGGTCTAGTGCCATCACTTTAAGTCGAAAGGACCATAATGTAAAAGTTGGCTAAGTCAGGGAGTCGTTAGGTACGACCTGCACAAGTCGTTCCCCCTTGACGTCGCTAGCACGAGAATTGGTCAAGAGGCATACGAAAGTATTAAAAGTCTTGGCACTGCCGAGTTCGTATGAGTTGAATCCTCTGCGAAGCACTATCTCGAACATGTTAAGTTATAAATAGAGTATGGCACGGCCCTGCCGTCCTGAGTTCAAGTTTGGTCAAGTATATGCACGATGAGGCACTGTCTCGATCGAAACACACGTTGGAATTATAGCACGAACATGTCTTGGCACCTCGGTTTGGTCGGACGTCCTCGTCCTAAAATGAATCCTAAGGCAAGACTAGAAAGACAATCGAAAGGGTTTTAAACTGCACAAAGTAAATGAACGTGTCAATTTTGTATGGGTGGGCGAGGAGCTCACTCCACCAGTACAATTGAGTACTGACACCCACACAGTGTTCATGTGCAGGCACAGGTAGAAGCTCGTGGCACGGAACTTGCTTGGATGCATCGGGCACGGAGTTCCTTGGCGATTCGAAGCATGCGGCCACGTGGATTGAAGACTTATACAGGACATAATGTATGGACATCGCCTTCCGAAGCTTCCGCTGGCTCAAGCATTGTAATCGAGAGATGAAAGAGAGGAGAGTGACTTGTAAATGAGAGAAAAGTGAGCACGAGAGACTTGTAATTTGGCCTTGTGCCCACAAATGTAATCTTGTATTCAATATCAATAGTTGAATGACTTATGTTCATGTGTGCTTGTTCTAAATTTTCGCTGCATGTTTCAATATTTCAGTTTGGGACTTCTGTACGACGACCCCGTTGCCGCCGATATAATCGACCGTTATGAAACTGCCTTGCACGAGCGCAATCTAGGCTCGTGCGGCATCACGCCTTAGTGAGGACGATCGCTCCTACAGGAGCGGGGCATGACATAATGGTATCAGAGTACGGCTTTACGTCCTTGGACTTTACGTCTAATTTCTCAGTTTTGAAAGCTCGTCGTTGGAAAATAAGTGTGCGCTCTCTCTCTCGAATGTCCCTCGGCATGTCCATACAATAAGTCTAAATATTTTCAAAAGCTCCTGCAAGCGTTCAATCGAACGCATCGTTAGGCCATCGTCGGACGCATCGGTAGGCCTTTGTGCCGAACGATGTTAAACATGACTCGATAGAGAACACATGCTAAAGTTAGCAAGTCGCGTGCATGCCAAACTAGTCCTGCATCGACCTAGCAATTGAGCATACAAACTCGGATATAGTCTGCACGGGATAGCTATGCGCACGGCCTTTTGGCTAAGTTGTGCCGCGTGTCGCGCACCTCGACTTTTTGGTGCAAACGAGTCGCGAGCAATATTTAGTATCGCTCGGTCGGAAACGGAGATACACTTAGAGTGTCTATCGATAGAAATGCCATCGAGTTAACGCTTAGACGTACACGAAAGATTGACTTGGATTTTTAGGAATAGTGCGATCGACTTTGTACGTCGAGACGATGCGAGCGATTACGCTGGAGATTCGTCGAACGAATTGAATTATGTCTTAGCAAATGATACAAATATAATTATGGATTAAATAAGATGGCTCGAATCCGAGTGGTGTATAGATTTTCTTGGAAATCATTCGAGCAAAATTGAGGATTTCGAGTAACGGCGAGTATGTCGACGAGGTGATGCGATCGCACAAAGCCTTAGAACGCGTCACACTTAGTTGGTCGTGACTTCGAATGTCCCGAACAAGATGTCGTCAGACAACTTGTGAACAGGCAACGCATGTTAGAAAATGATTCAAAACGATGAATGAAAATGAATGGTCTTGATCGAGGAAACTTAGAGGATCGCACGTACGATTTCGGATCGAATCAAATGAAATATGACTTGAGTTTTGAACAACGATCTTGAAATGAGCTTGAGAAATATCGATCAAACTTGATCTTGAATATCGAGAAAATTATGGAATATCGAACTCGGATAATAGCATCAGTCGCACGACTCGAAATTGGTTGCAAAAGAAAGATCGTCAGGTTACGCATATCGTTGACGGTATTGAGGCGTATCAAAGATCGATATACGATAACTCGGGGGTACTCTGACTCGGCGAATGACGATCGTGCAAATGTCATTGTTTCGATGAATGCTATACTCGGGATGTTGAAATATGTCGAAGAAATGAAATGTTTGGATTTGCTTAGTCGATAACCACAACTTCGACATTCTTGTCTTATGCAAGCACAACTCAGCCTCGCACATGCGTCATACCGATTAGGGCGATCACTCTGCGTGAGCGCTAGTATGGTGATTCATACAGCGGGGGTGATTGAACTAGCATGGCATGGCAATTTGTGTGCTTTGACTTATGGTTAGACGCGAAGGTGGACTCGAGAATGACTTAGCGTGCGTGACGATCGAATTTGAGGATTGCGTAGGTCCAATTCACGTATCGAGAATGAATTAGTTTGGACTCAAACAAGAGTTATGCCCCGATGAGAATGATTATTCCGCGGAGTGTTGCATGGTGATTCGTGAACCACCATGGATGATCGGACTCGCGTGAGATTGGAGCGCAACATATTGTCGAGTTAGATGACCTCGTGATCGAATACATGAATTGGTTAGAATTGATGATTTAAATGGATTCGAATACGCGCAACGAATGCGTTGATACGAATAGGCGATCGTGCTCGATGTTTAGAAATCTGAGTGATACGAGCTTTGGTAGAAAATCCCGTATTATCGACTTTGGTTTGACCCTAGGATTGGGGTCAGTGTTGGCATTATTATTGGGGAACTATGATTCCAATCCTGACATTGACTTAGCCTTGAGAATTGGCCTAGCGGTTAGGCGAGACGCCCTGTTTCAAGAGTTGCAATCAAAAGATTGATTTTAGGGATTGGCATGGATTGAAAGAGTGAATCAAGAATAGGAAACCCTGCTCACGAGACTTGGCTGACATGCATATATTTCAGGGACGCCTGGGTATGTGCACGATGCGACTCGAGTGAGAATGACAAATTCTCTATCATGCGGCTTGGCTGAATGTATATATTTTGGGGACGCCTAGAATGCGTGTACGATCCAGCCAAGTGATACGATGAGTTCAAGCAAGGCTTGAAAAATAGAAGAGTGTCGAGATCTTGAAATCATGTTAACGGAAAGAATGATAATAGTGCGAGCGTGGCTCGGACTCAAGGAAACGCGTAGGCGTACCCCGCATGACTGTTATAAGTTCGTGTCTAGGCCTGGTTAAGTCTTGGCCATAGAAATGGTAGGATGGCTTGCCTTCAGGAATGTCTCGAGGACGAGACTTGTTCTGAGTGGTGTATGTTGTAGTGCCCCATCCCTCAAAGTCAATCGGAGGAATCGAAACGCCAACGGCGTTCGGTCTTAGCCTTGCAACGGCTGCTCGAAGGCTCGCTTGGTCGAGACGACTCCTCGCACAGGTGGGGTAGTTTCGGTGAACTTGCCCCATCTTAGCCTTCACTTAATAACGTGCATGGTTTCTAACTTGCACAAGTAGGCTAAACTAAAAACTACGAACGCACATAGATAAGGGAGTAATCCCGACGGGTCAAAATATGCTAGAACTTGGAAAAAGGTCCCACGGCCGTCTTAGAAGTTTGTTCAGGATGTTTTCAAATGACACTCGATCCTTCGTTCCCGTAGCTTGGGAGAATAAAGTTGGCTTGAGTTGCTAAGTTGTCCCGACACTTGAAATAGCCTAAGTCATAGGCGTCGCCTGCGTGAATGCTTGGTAAAGCATGCACGGTCCTGTCGTTTTGTCCCAACACTCGAATCAGCCTAGGTCATAGGCGTCGTCCGCATGAATACTTAATAAAGCATGTACAGTCCTATCCCGCAAGGCTTGGCATAGCCTTCGCATACCCCGCAAGTTAAGTCATCTTGCACGGCTGTTGGCTTAAGCCTAGGCACGAACTTGGTTGTTCAAGTCGACCCCGTGCATAGCACGTTCCTCTCGATACGAAGCTCAGCGTAGCCTTTGCTCGTCGCGTCACTGCCCGAATAAGTTAGATAAGAGTTATGTTGGGCTATCGAAGCCATTTCTAGCACTGTCCCGCTCTAGCTACGGTTGTCAAGTCGCGTAGTCCCTTGAAATCAAGGCTCGTCGTATAATTATATGACTTGAGCGATAGCGTCGCCTATAGAACCAGGCCTATCTAAGGTACAGGCCACGGTCGGTTTAGCACATAGTATGCCACGAACAACATAAGTCCACGCGACTGGTTGTCGCCGAGATCGGTCCCGCTACTTGGGAGTCTCCCTAAGTCTTGAAAGTCCCGCACACGAGATCGGTCCCGCTACTTGGGAGTCTCGCTAAGTCTTGAAAGTCTCGCACACGAGATCGGTCCCGCTACTTGGGAGTCTCGCTAAAAGTCTTGATAAGGAAGTGCTCGAGATCGGTCCCGCTACTTGGGAGTCTCGATAGAAAAAAGGAAAGCATGGTCATGTTAAGGAAGGATTGGTAGATCGAGTT
Source organism: Iris pallida (assembly GCA_029216955.1). Lineage (NCBI taxonomy): Eukaryota > Viridiplantae > Streptophyta > Magnoliopsida > Asparagales > Iridaceae > Iris > Iris pallida. The sequence continues at coordinate 1,671,420 of JANAVB010018998.1, forward strand.
AAGTCTTGCATGGTCATTGGACAACTTGTCGACAAGGTGTAGTTTCCTCGAACGGTTGCCTAGGCTAAGGGACCGATTCGGCCCGGGAGGAACGAGACGGCTCACGGTAGGATGCTAGATAACCACATGGGAGACACAAAGTGCCTCCGGGTAGCTACCCGTAGAGGGACGAGCCGAGATCTCGAGCCGAGTCTATGATAGCTTGACATTGCTAGTGACCACCTCATGTAGATGGGTCGGCAAGAGCGGCAATCTGCGTGTTTGCCTTTGGATAGCGTCAAGTACTAGCACGACGTCGGTCGAATCATGAGATAGTCTAGCACGACATGTATCAAGTCAGTAAGATGTAATCCCGTTAGTGCTAGCCTTGTATCAGCATGAAAGGATGAGTTATAGCTTATGTCAGCAAGACACGTGCTTCGGCACGAAGTATTGGCTTTCACGTATCAAGTATTGGCTTTCGCGTATCACTATTGGCATTCGCGTATTGGCATTCGTGTATCGGCAGTATTGGCCTAAGTTTGCATAAGTTAGGTTTAGTGCCATCACTTTAAGTCGAAAGGACCGTAATGTAAAAGTTGGCTAAGTCAGGGAGTCGTTAGGCACGACCTGCACAAGTCGTTCCCCCTTGACGTCGCTAGCACGAGAATTGGTCTAGAGGCACGCGAAAGTATTAAAAGTCTTGGCACTGCCGAGTTCATATGAGTTGAATCCTCTGCGAAGCACTATCTCGAACATGTTAAGTTACAAATAGAGTATGGCACGACCCTACCGTCCCGAGTTCAAGTTTGGTCAAGTATATGCACGATGAGGCACTGCCTTGATCGAAACACACGTTGGAATTATAGCACGAACATGTCTTGGCACCTCGGTTTGGTCGGACGTCCTCGTCCTAAAATGAATCCTAAGGCAAGACTAGAAAGACAATCGAAAGGGTTTTAAACTGCACAAAGTAAATGAACGTGTCGGTTTTGTGTGGGTAGGCGAGGAGCTCACTCCACCCGTACAGTTGAGTACTGATACCCACATAGTATTCATGTACAGGCGCAGGTAGAAGCTCGTGGCACGGAGCTCGCTTGGATGCGTCGAGGCACGGAGTTCCTTGGCGATTCGAAGCGTGCGGCCGCGTGGATTGAAGACTTATACAGGACATAATGTATAAACATCGCCTTCCGAAGCTTTCGCTGACTCAAGCATTGTAATCGAGAGATGAGAGAGAGAGCAGAGTGACTTGTAAATGAGAGAAAAGTGAGCACGAGAGCCTTGTAATTTGGCCTTGCGCCCACAAATGTAATCTTGTATTCAATATCAATAAAGAGCTTCTTTTGAATGACTTGTGTTCATGTGTGCTTGTTCTAAATTTCTGCTACATGTTTCAATATTTCTGCTTGGGACTTTTGTGCGACGATCCCGTCGCCGCCGATGTAATCGGCCGTTATGAAACTGCCTTACACGAGCGCAATCTAGGCTCGTGCGGCATCACGCCTTAGCGAGGACGATCGCTCCTACGGGAGCGGGGCGTGACAGACAGGGCCGGAGATCAGCCTAGAGCCGAACTGTTGTACGACAGTTGGGGAGATAGCACCGCCACACCCTATCATTAGGGAGTTTATGGATGTATTCCCAGAGGATCTTCCAGGACTTCCGCCTGACAGAGATGTGGAGTTCACTATAGATTTAGTACCGGGTTCATCACTAGTATCCCAGGCTTGCTATAGAGTGAACCCCAAGGAGGCCGTAGAGATGAAGGAGCAGATTGATTTCCTGTTGAAAAAGGGTTTCATTCGATCTAGTGCTTCTCCATGGGGAGCGCCAGTACTTTTTGTGCCGAAGAAGGATGGTACAGTCCGGTTGTGCATTGACTACCGGGCATTGAATACCGTCACCATTAAGAATAAATATCCTCTGCCCAGGATAGATGATTTGTTCGACCGGTTGAGTGGGGCGAAGGTGTTTTCCAGGATAGATTTGAGATCCGGTTACCACCAGGTAAAGTTAGGGCTGCAGACATCCAGAAGACGACATTCAATACGAAGTACGGGCAGTACGAGTTTTTGGTGATGCTATTTGATCTCACAAATGCGCCAGCTATCTTTATAAACTTGATGAATAAGACATTTCACCAGTATCTGGATAAGTTCGTTGTAGTATTTATCGACGACATCCTGATATACTCGAAGATACCGGAGGAGCACACAGAGCACTTGCGGACAGTTTTTGGGATTCTGAGGCAGGAGAGGTTGTATGCCAAATTGTCGAAGTATGAGTTCTTTTTGGACCGAGTGGAGTTTCTCGGTCATGTAGTTAGTGGAGAGGGGATCTCGGTGGATCCCAGGAAGATTGCTGCCGTTGAGACATGGAAGGCTCCGACGTCAGTTTCAGAGATCAGGAGCTTTCTGGGTTTAGCCGGCTATTATAGGAAGTTTGTCCAGGCATTTGCTAGGATAGCTGAACCCATGACAAAACTGACGCAAAAGGACGTAAAGTACATCTGGTCAGAGGACTGCCAGGCATCATTTGAGGAGCTGAAGAGGAGGCTGACGACCGCTCCAGTTCTGACATTACCTTCAGGATCTGGAGGTTTCACCATATACAGCGATGCTTCGGGAAAAGGGCTAGGATGTGTCCTACAGTAGCATGGGAAAGTGATTGCTTATGCATCTAGGCAATTATGGACTCATGAGCGGAACTATCCTACCCACGACCTAGAGTTAGTTGCGGTGATCTTTGCACTCAAGTTGTGGAAATACTACTTATACGGAGAGCGTGTGGAAATCTTTACTGACCACAAGAGCTTGAAGTATGTGTTCACGCAGAAAGAGCTGAACATGAGGCAAAGACGTTGGTTGGAGTTGATGAAGGACTTCGACATCGATTTATAGTATCACCCCGAGAAGGCAAATGTGGTGGCGGATGCGCTGAGCAGGCATTCGATGGCATGGTATCTGATGATAGATCGGCATTTACGGGAAGATCTGAAGAAGCTCGGTATCGAGATAGTTCGGCCAGGATCAGTGATACAGATGATGGCGCTTGACATTCAATCAAGTTTGATGGAGCAGATCAGGGAGGCACAGTCTACAGATGAGAGCCTTCGCAGACTTCGAGCCCAGGCTTTAGCTGGATTGTTGGATGACTTCACCGTAGCAGAGGATGGATCCTTGAGGCATGGCAGTCGGTTATGCGTGCCGAAGGGAGAGCTGATAGAGGCTATCTTACAGGAGGCACACCGATCTCGATAGTCTATTCACCCTGGTGCCAACAAGATGTACCGTGACTTGTAGGAACATCTTTGGTGGCACGGGATGAAGAGGGATGTATCACGTTTCATTTTGAGATACCTAGTTTGCCAGCAGGTCAAGGCGGAGCGCCAGAGGCCAGCTGGTCTATTGCAGCCGTTACCCATTCTCGAGTGCAAGTGGAAACATATTACGATGGACTTCGTCTCAGGGCTTCCTCGTTTCCAAGGAGGAAAAGATGCCATTTGGGTCATCGTTGACAGGCTGACGAAGTGTGCGCACTTCATACCCTTCAAGGTGGGGCTTTCTACTGAGAAGTTGACGGAGCTATACATGCAACAGATAGTTCGCTTGCACGGAGTACCAGTGAGCATCGTGTCAGACCAAGATAGCAGATTCACATCCCACTACTGGAGGAGCTTGCAGGAGGAGTTGGGCAGTCGGCTCAAGTTCAGTACAGCGTACCACCCGCAGACAGATGGGCAGTCCGAGAGGATGATACAGACGCTAGAGGACATACTGAGGACTTGTGTGCTGGACTTTGGCGGATCATGGGAGAGCCATCTGCACTTGGTAGAGTTTTCATACAACAACAGCTACCAAGCCAGCATCGGTATGTCTCCTTTCGAGGCACTATATGGACGACGATGCCGTACACCGCTCTTTTGGGATGATGTTGGGGACAGAGTTATGCTTGGGCCAGAGTTGATCACGGATGCAGCAGAAAAGGTCGAGATGATCAGAGACAGGCTCAGAGTCGCTCAGGATAGGCAGAAACACTGGGCCGATGCTAGTCGCAGACCGATGGAGTTCGCTGACGGAGATATGGTGCTGGTGAAGATATCGCCTACTAGAGGGACGATCCGGTTCGGACGAGGAGGCAAGTTGAGCCCCAGATACATCGGGCCGTTCGAGATACTTGGCAGGATCGGAGAGGTAGCTTACAGGGTTACACTTTCACCCAACCTAGCAGGAGTTCACGATGTCTCTCATATGTCTCGGCTGAGGAGATATGTTCCGGATCCCAGCCATGTGCTAGATCATTCAGAGTTGGAGATCGGACCGAGCCTTGTTGTCACTGAGCAGCCAGTAGAGATATTGGACAAGAGAGAGAAGAGGCTGAGGAACAAAGTTATACCCTTGGTACGAGTAGCTTGGAGCCGTCACTCTCCGGGTGAATCTACTTAGGAGAGGGAGTCGGACATGAGGGAGAGATATCCTTACTTGTTCGACCCAACAGCTGCGAGGGAACCACCCGTTCCCGCTTGATACCTTAGAGGTTAGTCTTAATAGTAGCCTTAGTCATTTGTTTGCATTACTTGCTATATTAGAATGTTTGTAGAGTCTTCTATCCTTGTGAATTTCGAGGACAAAATTTTTCAAGGAGGGAAGATTTGTAAGCCCCTAAATTTCAAAATAGTATTTTTATAATTTTTAAATAGCATTTATATATTTAAAATGAATTAATATAATTGTTAGGAATTTTTCTAGAATTTTTAAATAATTTTTAATTAATTTTTTAAAGCAAAAATATATCATTTTGTAAATATTTGAATTGTTTTAATATCAATTTATAATAGTTTTAATTGTTTTAATATCAAATTGCAAAATCTGATTTGTCTGTGCAAATTAAATTTTGTACAGAACCACAACGGGGGTCTATATGCAAATTAGATTTTTCATTTCCTAAGGCGGTGGACTTATGTGTAATTTTCTATTCTTTAGGGGGCTTTCTGCAAAACCTAACCCTAACCACTACCGACGACCGCCGCGCTGTCGTCGTCTCCGACTAACCCTCGCCTTAGGAAATAACTAACTTTTAGTTATTCTGAATGGCGCAAGTTGAATTGTGCATGGACTGGATTGCGCAGCATCAGACTGTGCTGGCAGTTGTTTGATCGTGGGCCAACTGTCTTGGACACATGGCATCTTTTGATTGAATTGCGCATGATCGTGTGCAGACGGTTGCCACATAATGAGCAATTAATGGCATGAAGGCCATATGTACATTTGTCAGTTGTCTTGATGAAATGCGCCACACGAATTGTGCTGACTTCAGATTACGCAGGAATAGACTGCGCAACAGAAAGCCTAGCCGATTGTGCTGCATGTACAGCAGTCCTCGAACGCCGTGCTGCACAATAAATGAACAGTCTCCTCGTTCTCCGTGCTGTCAGTTGTCAGAAGATCTGATTCTGTCAGATAATGATGATATTTGCCACGTCAGCTTGCGCGCTTGAGAGTGTGCGCAGTCCAGTCTGTGCAATCTGGATGATGCGCAATTTATCTTCTGCGCAGTTCATTTGAAGGATGTATTTCTTGATTTTCATGACTTTGTTGATGGGTGAAACTTAATTTTTTAGGACCTACAAGACCCCCTTCAAAGTTTTCGAAAGTTGAATTTATTCAAAACTTTGAAATACTTTGAATTTTGAATTTTAAATCAAGTTGCGCATATGATGAGCTGTCTGCGCAATTGGATGAATCAGCCCTATTTATTCGGCACAATCTGAGGCGGCCGTTGCTCTTGAAAAACTATAAATAGTTCTCCGTTCTCTCACTGTCATTCTTTACTTGCTTTCGAACTTTCAAAAGAGAAAACTTCTTAAGCTTTCCTGATTCTTCTTCTTCTTCCCGTCGATCTCCATGGCTCCCAAGCGCTCCTCCGCCGCCGACAAGGGCAAGGCCCCCGCCGAGTCTTCGACTTGTGTTGTGCTGCGTCCTTCCCGACACGAAGCTGCGCACCCTGCTTTGCGAGGTAGACAACCCGATCGAAAACCCTTTTTAGGGTTTTTCGACTTTACTGAATCTTGAAGCCCATCTCTTTTTAGGGATGTGGTCATACTGCGCCACCCTTTTTAGGGCTTAGGTTGCACGAACCCAACATTCTTTATTTTTATGAAGAGTATCTTCTCGTGCAATCGGTTGAATTGTACTGGCACAAGTCAGCGCAATCGGCTGATTTGCGCAAGATTGTCAGCGCAAACTGTTGCTTTGCGCAAGTTTTGTCAGCGCAATCTGATACTTGCGCAAGCTTTGTCAGCGCAATCTAATGTTTGTGCAATTTGATGACATAATCTCTGACTTGACTTGTACTAAATTTTGTTTTTTTTTTCTGTTTGATGCAGTTGATACCAGAGAGGATCCTGAGTATGAAGTCTTCACAGGAACTTTAGCTGAGCCGGATTTCAAAGAAGACTTATCCTATGTGCTCTTCCCACAATATGCCCTTCCATCCTCTCGCCAAACTATCTTGATAGCATAGGACAATGAGACTTTGTTAAGTCTGATGAATGGGCAGCCCTTGCAGTCTGCTGACGCCATCACTCACAAGAAACCTATGTTCCTATTTGGTGAAGCCATTGACAAAAGTTCTCAGCCAAGACCCTGCGTTGAGCAGAGAACTTTCCAAAGAAAAGAAAAACTGATCTTGTTACCAGACATTGCTAGATGCCTCCCTCTAGCACGATATGCTCATGCAAGCCATCCTAGGAGGATGGACTAGGACATTACTCCCCCTTCAACATGCACGGACAGGAATGATCTGTGTCAAGAAAGGCCCGAACAATAGAGACATGTTCTATAGCTCTTCTGAGCGACACAGTACTTTGCTTAGAGGGTTGAAGCCAGGGTGCATCCCTCCAGAGAACTCTTCTTTATTGCTGCCTGTGAGGACTCCAATCTTTGCGAATGAGTATGCAAAGGCTGAGGGCAGATATCCGGATCAGGATATCCGGCTGACCGGTTTGGTGAACCCAGACATCAAGAGATGGAGCTGTATTGCCAACTGGATATTGGTCCAGTTTGAAGATAAACTCAAAGAGATCGAGCTTTATAATGCGGTATATGCTACCGTATATGGATTCCTCCCAAATCCTCATCTGTTTTTGGCCTTGGCAGAGAGGTATAACTACAGGACAGGGACGTTTATGACGCCCTGCGGGGAGATGGGATTGGCCCTCCATGAGATGAAGTACATCTCGTGCTTACCAATGGGAGACTCCCCTTATAAGGAGTATGTTCCGACAAACGACGAGTTAGATAGACTACGTCGAAAAAATTCAAAGATGGTAGCAGTCTTCGACGAACTTCTGTGCCATTACAATATATGCTCCCTTTATTATAAAAGCGGCTCTTCTGGCACATGCTATTCATCAAAGTGGTTGACTTATCTTTTTCTTAACCATATTATTGAGAAAAAGACCAAAGATCATGACTCATGCAATCCGGATTTCTTCCAACCCTTCAGCAACAGCGAAGTGATCAGTTTAATAGAAGAGAATAAGAGAATGGACATCAGGGTTAATGATGAACACCAATACCCTCCACTCAAGGCTGGAGATTTTGTTGAAAGCTTTATCATAATGGGCTACAGGTCTATGTCTAAAGAAGCCCAGCTGGCAGGATTTTTGACATACTGGCTCCGTCGATTCGTCATGCCTGGAGCAAGCGCCGTGGACCGCTTCCACCGCGGTGTTCTTTTTGCTGTCATCCGGTTAGTCTTCGGCTACCGGATGGATTTACTATCAGCGATGACTTGTAGAATAAATGCAGGTCTTCGTCTGTATGTTGACTCCATGCTCAAGTGTAAGGGTGATAAGGGGAACTTCCCTAGACTGGAGCTGCCTTACACTTATTTATTCGGATGGTTGCTCTTGCACCATCCATCATTGATGAACCCCGCCATGGGAGCAGTTAGTGGCAGTTTTCTGCATAGATTCTCTCAAAATAAGTGGATCTACACTAGTCTGAAGGACTGCAGACGTACCCTAAACCTTGGCAAAGGATGGAATTTGTATTGCTTTGCTCCTCCAACTGGTTATGAATTTATGGTACCAAATCTGATGGACCTTGGGAGACAACCAATAGGTCGATCAGCTTTTGACTGGCTGAAGACAATCAGACCATCGTATTTGGTGTACAGATTTGAAGAAGAGTGTTATCTTGAACCGTATTTGCCAAGTCGCTTCGCTCGTCAATTTGGTTACGACCAGTTCCATGTAGGCAACACTATAACTTGCCTACAAGGAAAGGGATACCTGATTGATGGGGCCAGAGCATGGGCCTACTACAACGCTCGAGACACACGGATAGTATTCTTGATGCCAAACAAGGATAATAATGGCCCTAGAATATTATATACATATTCATTATTTTACATAGCTGCAAATACTTTTGCTGAGCACTATAATCTTTTTGATAGTTTTGTAACAGCAACACGTCTGAAGAAAGGAGCGACTGATATATTAGCTCCAAATAATGACGAAGAACATGAACCAGTGGATGATCCATTGGAAGCCTCCAGGGAAGCAAACTTCCCTGAAGAAGTTAACCAACCATTGAGAATTTCTCTGAAAGTGGTTAAGTCTCCGGCCAAGGAGAAGAGAAGAAGGAGAGAAGAACCTTCTTCCCCAGTTACGAAGAAGAAATTGATCTTGGAACATTCTTCAGAGAAAATTACTACTAGATCACAATCTCGGCAGCTGGCCGAGACAATCCAACAAGAAGAAGAAGCTACATCGACCTCTATTCAGAAACAGGTCGAGATAGTAAATGTAGAGAGTCCTGAGAGACCTCTGCATAGAAAGAAGAAGCTGGTCCACAGAAGAAAAAAGAGAACTGTCACTCCTCCAAGGCAACTCTTGTCTTCAGTGGTGGTGAATGCTGCCGCTGGAATTACTATGCCATCTTCCACTCCTGTTTCTGAGTCTGGGCATAAAACTCCTAGTCCAGAACAGAGGGAGGAGATCGAGTAGAGGGAAGAGGTTGACTAGAGAAATGAGGCCGTAGAGCCCAGAGAAGATATTGCAGAGACAGAGCATGAAGCTTTGCGATCTCCTTTACCGGCGATGGAGACTACTCAACCTCCTGTCATACCAGGAACACTCCGCGAGGAGGAGGATCGTTTGATGATCGATGTTTAAATGACTGCGACTTCGGCTTGCAGGATTATGTTGATCAAACCGCTGCAACTACCAGTGGGGAGGCACCGGAGGAAGATGAAAATGAGGAGAGTACATCATTAGAGTATATTGATGATATACAGAATCCTGAAGGGGATGATGAAGTGTATGTGTCTCCCAAAGCTGCTGATGACACCTTGGATCCTGAAAAGGATATTGAGGTGCAGGTATCTCCTGAAGCTGCTGATGATACATTGGATCCTGAAAAGGATGTTGAGGTGCAGACATCTCCGGAAAAGATAGAAGATGAAGAAACGACCTTGGAAGAAACTCCTGCTGTCGATCCCCAAGGTATAGAATGAAATTAGCAATCTTCTTTTAATAGATTGATAGCTGACATCTTTATTCTTATTCCATGCAGAAATCGAATCTTCTCCAGCACCTCCAGTATGCATGGATATAGTGCTTGCAACGACGATAGCTAGTAGCAGTCGTCATTTGTCATGTGGCTATGAAGCAGGAAGTAGTCAGACAGTAATGTCTGAGGCTACTTCTGCTTAGCTGGAATTGTTCCAACAGATGACAGGCCTGATACTAGACCAAGCCATGGTAAAATTTGCTTTCACTTTTGATCCACTTTGACAGTAGCCAATGATAGGCAAAATGACAAAATTTTAATTTTTTGCAGAGGAACAACTGGGCGGAGCAGCCAGCTCTACTTTAATTCCTTCATTCAAAGAGCCCGTCGTCCAAGTGCAAGAGACTGAACATCCTGCCGCCTCATCGTCAGCAGGAGTAGCTGCTACTCCTGGTGCTTTGGCTACCAATCAGTTTGTCATCAAGTCATTTACCAAGTTCTTCTTTGATTCATTGGGGCCTTTAATAAATAGAGTGATGGAGAAAGAAGAAGCTGATTTCTCCACGGTTAGAGGTCCAACCTCTTACTTGGTAAATGCCATCCGCGATCAAGGTGATGAGGCTCAGGCCACTTTTATTGATCACATATTAAATGAGCTGGAAACCTCAGTAAATAGCTACAAAGAGATAAACAAAGGAGAGGTGGAACTTTTAGTGCAAGCCGAGTTTGAACGAATGTCGCAAGAGGCTGCAGTTGAGAAGGTTAACTTCCAAATTCTCTTGGATACTTTCACTGCCAAGTCTGCTGAGTATAATTCTAAGGTGGAAACAGTAACCTCTATTGCTGAAAGAAAAGAAAAGAAAATTGCTGAATTGAAAGCAGAGATTGCCCGTCTTCAGGAAGAGCTGGAAGATGAGGTCATCCAACATCAAACTGCAACTCAACAGCTTGATGTTCTAACCCAAGAAAGGGATGAATATGCTGAGGCTCATAATGCTGAAATCACTCATAGAATGGTAACTCTGCCAACCTTCAATGAAAAATCTGGGATGGAAGAAGCCAGAAAGAGAGTGATGGAATCTCGCGAAGAGCATCTGCAAATTCTGAAGCAACAGATTGCCAATTTGATGACACCTCCGGCTTAGTAGAAAATATCTTATATTTCTTGTCTTTTTTATGATATGTAACGTCTTTCATCTTTTTGATCAATAAAATACAACTTTTTCGGGTTCTATTATTTATTGCATATCTTATTCAGATATAAATAATAGTGATAGAAAATATATTCAGAGGTACAGGACATGATATATTTCTTGATTAGAAAATAATTATATTCATTATATCTGCTCTGAGGTAATGTGGACGTGGCAGAATATAATTTGTCGAATATTATTATTTCAATAGACAACTCAATCAAGAATGACAAGTTGCTGATGTGGATGATGAACGATAATGAATCATCAAAATGTGTGAATGAAATGAATCGTCGGACCATCAAATGGGTGGAATGAACGGACAAACCGTCAAATGAATGTAATGAATGGGCGAACCGTCAGATGGTAGTAATGAACGGATGAACCGTCGAATGATGGTATTGAACGGATGAACCGTCGGATAATGGTAATGAACGGATGAACCGTCAGATGATAATGAACGGGTGAACCGTCGGATGATGATGAACGGGTGAACCGTCAAATGAATTGAATGAACGGACGAACCGTCGAATGGATGTGATGAACGGGTAAACCGTCAAATTAAATGAACGGACTAACCGTCGAATTGATGAATATGTCGCTTCGTTGTTTTAAGAATCTCCGCCTATAAATAGAACATAAATCTGGCAGGAATGACTACTTCCACTTTTCAACATAAAGATGTCATCTGGAGATACATCCAATAAGGCTGAAATCGCCCCGAAGGTTGAAGCGGGCACTAAAGAACGTCTTGCTGAACCAGTCAAGCCAAAGCAGACAGAAGCAGGCGAAGGTTCGTCTGCACCCAAACTACCGCGGGATATCCTGGATTTCCTGCTTGAACCAGGAAAGACTAAAGAGGAAGTGGCCATGAGGATGGTTACTTGCAAGTTCCTGGTGGGTTCCAGCAAGGATGTTCTCGGCTCTTTTGCTGATTATGTCTTTGATAAGGACGGCAGTGGTCCGCGTCCCAATATTTTGAAGGATGATAGTGACCTTCCTTGATATTATGTAACATCGTTTATGATGAAATAAAAATCAAACTTTATTTATGAACTGTCTGATCATATTTACATAAAATCTATGTTACATTTATACATAGTACTTCTTGAGGAATTTACCATTGATAGGCATCATAGCGACTCGACCGTCCAGCTCTGAGAGTTAATAGGCTCCATTTGAAAAGACTTTGCTGACAATGTAAGGACCTTCCCACTTCGCGTCGAACTTGCCTTTGCTCATGTGAGTCATAGTCATAGGATGTCTGACTGTTAGAACGAGTTCTCCTTGCTGAAAGTGTCACGCCCCAGAACCAGAATACTGGAGAGCGGGGGCAGACATGGCCAGCTACGTATATGAAATGGAATCCATCTCACATACGGTCACGGCTGTCTAGATACATGAGGGTTTAACTACAAGCCAGCAGTCTTCTAAGGTCATGAACAAGCCTATTGTCTCAATCACAAGCAAGCAATAGTAATTACAAGATGTCAGAGCACCAAATATATAATAGCAAGGCGTCCTATACATTACATATTGGATAATCATGAAGCTAGTCGTACAAAATGCCAGGACTAGCAAGGGTTCAGTCATACATGATCAACCCTAGGATCTGTCAATCATGTTACAGCCCGTAGGCAGACAGTAAATAAAGATGCAATCGAGCTAACACGTGCTCGCCGGCTAAACGCCTCAAAAGAATAATTTTTACAAATAAGTGGGAGGACAAAAAGAAACCCACTCGTTGCCAGGGTTCCGTCTAGTGGTCACCATCTGGCTGGAAGATCGGTGGATCCTCTGGAGCTGCTCCGATATCTGGCCACACAAAACCAGCTGGGTCAGACCCCAGAAAGAGCAAGTGCCACAAAGGAGGCTTCACTTAGAAACTAAAACCAGCATATAGTAAGGAACATTAAAGTTAAATTATCAGAAATAACAACAATAATTGAGTACGAGGAAACCATTCCAGTAGCCAGACTACAACCCTTAAACCAAACAAGGACCGGGGTTGCAGTCCTTCACCTGAGTGGAAATCCGTCTCAAATACTATGGATAAGGTAATAAGACAATAAACGAAGAGAAGACACAGAACTGCTCCGGGAGCTAGGTTACAAACCTTAAACCAAACAAGGACCGGAGTTGTAACCCTTCGCCTGAATAGAACTGGACTCCTGATCTTTATTGTTAAGGCCATTATAGATAATCATGTTGCTGAAGTAAGATAGAACATGACAAGCATGGCATGGGGTATAAATAAGACAATAACCGAAGGGAAGACACAGAACTGCTCCGGGAGCCAGGTTACAACCCTTAAACCAAACAAGGACCGAGGTTGTAACCCTTCGCCTGAACAGAACTGGTCCTCCGATCGTTATTGTTAAGGCAAGCATCAATAATCGTGTCTTGTCACGATCTTGCACAGGATCAGGATAAGACTAAGCTGGAATAACTTCATCCAATCAATCACGGCCAATCAAAAGTACGGCTTGATACTTTAACTAGCTAGGGTTATCACAAGCCTAGTTACTAGCAAGATGCAATGAGATTATTTCAACAGCCACAAGCCCTGCAGACCATCCAAGTTATCCAGGTCGAATGTCCATTTATGAAGGATGCACCACATGACTGTGTGCTGGAAGTGTGCCCTACTCGTCGGTAGGCTACAAGTCCACTTAATGCGCCCAGATAATGGGATTGCCTGTAGTTGGGAATCTCTTCATGTCTACTGAATTATTCTAGTTTATTACTCTTAGTTAATTACAGTAGGTATCCCTGACCGTGGTACTCAGGGATCCCATCCTAGACATGATGTAAGACAATACTGGTTTATTGTGCAAACGCAATCATCCACGGTGTCCAGGTTAGTCATTCTTGTCAGGTCATGTCACGTTAGCCGTCGCAACAGCAATTCGAGATAATCATGTCAGGTATGCTTGTCCTGCCATGCCGTGTTCAATTATTATTAACAAACCTATTAAATAAATTCATGATTATCAAGTTCATGACAAAAGGCGTAAGGATATAAAATGGGCTTAAAATATCTAATAAAATATCAATATACAGGGCTATAGAAGAGCCAAGCTTAAGGAAAATAAAACCAAAGTGACATGCTGACATAAGACCAAGTCAGCCAAGGCCATACGCTCAGTGCAAAAGTCATACGCTCAGGTCAGGCTACGTTCAAGTCAAGCTACGCTCAGGTAAGCCTACGCTCAGGTAAGCCTACGCTCACAAAGGGCAGCGTATGAGGTCCATACGACCCCTTGTCACACAAGTGAGCGTATGCAAGACATACGCTCCAAAAAGGTAGCGTATGAACTTCATACGACTCCTTGTCACACAAGCGAGCGTATGCGAGTCATACGCCTCCAAAAGGCAGCGTATGGACTCCATACGACTCATGGATATCCAAGTGAGCGTATGCAAGTCATACGCTCCAGAAAGGCAGCGTATGGACTCCATACGACTTCTTGTCAAGCAAGCGAGCGTATGCAAGTCATACGCTTCCAAAAGGCAGCGTATGGGGTCTACTGCGCTGCGCTAAAGAGCGCGCACAGCTCAGTGACGCAAGCTAAAAAGCTCGCGCACTGCTCACTGTCTTCTCCAAACAGCAGGAACTCCATGGTTGAACCCTAAGCTTCCAAAGTCCATAACTTGGTCAAAAGAAGTCCAAATCCAACTTTCCAAAGGTCAAAATTGGGTAGAAGGAAATTCTCTACCACATGGAACCATCAAAACTTGAAAACAAGGGAATTTAATAGATCAAAACCATGAAAATCCGAAAATGACTAAATTCTAGATCTACAAAAATCTAAGCTTCAAAATAGAAAATGACAAGTTCTAATGTGGATTAGAAAGTTGCAAAGAAGAGGTTAGAACAATAAAAATGGTGGGTTTCTTCATGAAGCAAGATTGCACTTGCCTAGGCTAGGGTTTTCTTGGTTGATGGTGGAGAGTAATGAAGAAGAAAGGAAATAATGAGGAGAGAGAATGGGAAGAGGTTAATAAATGGGGTTGGTTGTGGTAGGTAGGGGGTTCACCCTTGGTTCATGATGAACCAAGGCTAATCAAGCCTAGCCGAACCAACCCAAGCCAACCCAAACCAAGATGAACCATGGCCAATACGAGATAAAATACGTACACTTATTCTTAAATACGTAATACGAACAACAGGCATTACAACTCTACCCACCTTAAAAGAATTTCGTCCTCGGAATTTAATTAAGATGTTAGAGAGACTAGAACAAGCTATACTAATTACATGCAAACTATAACTAGGCAAGCAATCACTCATTCAAGCAAGGAATCGAAGACATGAGGCATAAGGAAGACATTATACCTCATGAGTCAAACAAGTCGGGATACCGCGATCGGATATCTTCCTCACGCTCCCACGTTGACTCCCCCAAAGAGTGATGACCCCAAGCAACTCGAACTAACTTGATAGTCTTGTTCTTGAGGATCTTCTCTCTCCGGTCCAATATAGACACGGGCCTCTCCTCATACGAAAGGTTGGTACCAACAACCAATTCCGAATGATCCAGGATGTGGCTCGGGTCCGGAATATACCGTCGTAATTGGGATACATGGAACACGTCATGCACCTCGCTTAGTGACGGCGGAAGAGCGAGACGATAGGATACATCTCCTACTCGCTCTAGGATATCGAACGGCCCTATATACCTAGGACTAAGCTTTCCCCGTACGCCGAAACGAATGACGCCACGGTTGGGCGAAATCCTCAGAAATACATGATCGTCGACCGAAAACTTGAGAGGGCGCCGATGAGAATCGGCCCAATGACGCTGGCGATCTTGGGCAACTCGAAGATGATCTCTGACCCTTCTGACCACTTCAATGGTCTGAGCAATCAATTCTGGACCAAGCATCTGTCTTTCTCCAACATCATCCCAGGATAGCGGGGATCTGCACTTCCTGCCATACAGCACCTCGAACGGGGCCATCTGGATACTGGCCTGGAAACTATTGTTGTACGAGAATTCCACCAGGTGCAAGTGATCTTCCCATGAACCACCAAAGTCAAGTGTGCAAGACCGCAACATGTCTTCAAGAGTCTGGATCGTACGCCAGGAAGCAACAGTCGGATGCAGGAATTCCGATGGTTGATGAATAAAATCTGCATGGATCTGACAAGCACGACATTTTCTTGCATATTCGATGGCATCTGATACCATAGAGGGCCAATAGTAACCCATACGTCGGATACGATCCTGTAGTTTAAGATCGGGTTGATGTGCTTCGCAGACGCCATCATGAGCCTCGTATAATATTTGTTTTGCTTCATCACCAGCGAGACAGCGCAAGAGAAGACCATCATAAGTCCGTCGATAGAGAGTTTTGGTAGTCTGGTTATAGTAGAACCGGAGAGATCGTCGACGAATACTCGTAGCCTCCTTGGGATCTTCAGGGAGTATGTCATGAACTACGAAATCGATGAAAGGAGTTCTCCAATCTTCACTGATAATATTGGCTTCAGTAAGATTACTGAATTCAATATTACGATTGTTTTCGACACAAAACAACTCCCGATTAGAGATGACCACCACCTGCTGTCTTTTGATAGGGATGGCTAAGACTGCTACAAGGTTGGCCAAGGCATCTGCTTCAGTATTGCAAGCTCGGTGAACATAGTCGATGGAGAAGGCTTTGAATGATATAGCCATGTTGATTGCTGCTTCATGGTAAGGCACCAGATCTTGATGGCGAACTTCATAGATTCCTCTAACTTGATTAACAACCAACTTAGAGTCACCATAGACTTCAAGATATTCGATATCTAATTGCTTGGCTAATTAAAGGCCGTTGAGCAGAGCATTGTATTCTGCTACATTGTTGGAACAAGGCTCATCTAGAGAGTAAGCTCTTTGGATAGTTGACCCGTCTGGAGAAACAAGAACAACCCCAACTCCTGCTACAATGGCACCATTGGGTCCGATTCTGGATGCACCGTCAAAGAATAGACACCAAGTAGGAAATTCTTCGAAGATCATATTTGATTCTAATGTCTCATCTGGAATTTCATCATAGAGTTTGGATATTTCTGGTACAGGATGAGCTGCTAAGAAATCCGCCAGTGCTTGACCTTTGACAGATTTTTGAGGAACATATACCATGTCATATTGGGCTAGCAGAATGGCCCACGTAGCCAGCCGAGAATTGAGTGTGCTGGGCTTCTTCATGAGTACTCGAAGAGGATTAACTCGGGATATGACATGAATGGTTTGACCAATGATGTAATGCCGAGTCTTTTGAACAGCGAACATAAGAGCTAGACATTCTTTTTCGACCAGACTATAACGGTGTTCGGTACCAATCATAGTACGGCTGAGATAGTAGATGGCTTGTTCATGACCTTCTTTGTTCTTTTGGGCAAGTAAAGCACCCAGTGAATGATCCATAGCACGGACATACATTAAAAATGGTATGCCTGATATTGGTGGCACCAAGACTGGCGGGTTCATGAGATACCGCTTGATGTCGTCGAATGCTTTTTGACATTCTTCAGTCCAAATGAAAGAGACACCTTTCTTCATCAGCTGAGTGAATGGTCTGCAGCGTCCAGATAAATTCGAAATGAATCTCCTGATGTACGCAAGACGACCTTGGAATCCTCGTAGCTCTTTTAGGTTGCGTGGAGGACGCATCTCTTTAATGGCTTTGATCTTCTTGGGATCCACGTGTATACCCTTAGAGGTAATGACGAAGCCGAAAAATTTACCACTTGAGACACCCAAGAATGACTTGGTGGGATTCATTTTGAGTTGATGTTGGCGCATCAGATTAAAAATAGTCCTCAAGTCTTGGATGTGATCTTCCTTTAGACAACTTTTGACAGCAATATCGTCGACATAGCATTCGATATTTTTGCACAGATGATCTCGAAAGATGGTACTCATGGCTCGTTGGTAAGTTGCACCAGCATTCTTGAGACCAAATGGCATCACAGTATAGCAATAGACTCCACGAGGAGTACGAAAAGAAGTGTGTTTTTCATCTTCAGGATTCTTCCGAATTTGATTATATCCGGAGAATCCATCCATGAAGGATATTCGCTCGAACCCACAGGTGTTGTCGATCATGACGTCCGTGATAGGAAGAGGAAATTCATCTTTTGGACATGCTTCATTAAGATCCCGAAAGTCGATGCAGACTCGAACTTTGCCCCTTTTTTTAGAACTGGGACGACATTGGCTACCCAATCAGGATGTTGTTCTTCTCGGATAAAGCCACAAGCGATGAGCTTCTTGACTTCATCGTCGATTGCATCCATCATTTCTGGCATGAAGCGCCGTTGTTGCTGTTTGACCGATTTTGCATTCGGCAGAATGTTCAATTTGTGAGTAGCAACTTTAGGATCTAGACCTGGCATGTCTTTGTAACTCCAAGCAAATACATCAATGTATTCTTTAATAAGAAGAATTAATTCTGGCTTATCTGCCTCTGGGAGGTTCTTGCTGATGAATATTGGACGAGGTGACCCGCTCTCTCCTACATCAATTTGTACCAATTGATCTTCAGTAGGAGGTTCTCGTTGTTCAAATCGGATTTCCCATTGGGTATCCATTCGTTGAGCCCAAGGATCTATTTTGGGACTTTCTTTAATATCCTCGTCATATCCTTCTGGAAGTTCGGCGGAGACCATGTTAGATGATACGATCAACCGATGAACTTGACCAACACTGGTATCAGAATCCCATGACCTGGAATCGGAAGAATTAGAGCGTTCCTCGCTATCAGATTCAGAGACGACTGGGGATAACACTGGAGAAGAAGCATATCCAAGATCTCTTTTGGTCTTGCTGTAATACATTTCTGACTTTCCTTCCGGAACAGTAGTATGAATAGGAGTTCACCTACCCTTGCCATAATTGAGGCCACTCTTGAAGTCATAACCCATCTTTTGGATGATGTCTTTTGATTGTTGACTATAACGACGAAGTTGGAGATGTCCTGTATCGTTACTTTTGCTATCATCCGTATAACTGAATTGTTGTTCCGGTCCTTTACTAAAAAGTATTGGACTCTCGCATTTCTTTCGAGCGGAAACAATACGATATGAATCTTTTGGATGTTCCAGTGAGACTTCTGTTTGAAGAGACTGCACAACTCCCATTATAAATGACTGATAGCTATCTAACATATCCAAATAGCATTTAGTATAATAAATAACATCAGTATACAGGAAAGTAGATGCTTTTTCATTGATCTGTACATTTGTATTTACAACAGGACCTTTAGCCTTAGCAGGCTTGGTCAGATTAATTACAAGAGGGAGAGAAGAAGAACGTAGATGAGGATTGGCCTTGTTACGACGGAGGTCGATAACAAGCGGCTCAGAGGAGGTGAGCTCCATTTTGTCCTTGTTATGAGTTAAATCTATAACAAATGGCTCAGAAGAAGTGAGCTGCTTTTTATCCTTGTTACGACGTAAGTCGATAACAAGTGGCTCAGAAGAGGTGAGCTCCCTTTTATCATCATCATCAGTTGGTTGTTTCTGGACTGGCAAGTGAATAGCCAGTAGTTTGGAGGACTGAGGATGAGAAACTCGCCCTTTAACAGGAATGATGAGAGTGTCATTAGACACTGCTTCTTGCTCTTCTTCAGTATCCAGAGATAGCACCACCTTCATGAATTCATCCTTATACATACGAGCATCGTTGCAGTATGCTTCGACGCCTTTGAAAGGATAGAGATCAGCAACCTCCTTTTGTACCTCTCCATTATTATTAACATATTTGAAACATTGATGGAGAGTTGAAGGAACAATGTTGTGCTCATGCAGAAATGGTCTCCCCAACAAAGCATTGTAAGAACAACCATGATTGTCAATGGTGTAGAAGGTCACCTTTGTGTGAAGATTGCCTATTTGGAGTTTTAGGCGAATCTTGCTTAAAGGTTCACTCCTTCCTTGATTGAACCCAAGGATAGTGGTGATTGTACTGGAGAGACTATGCACTGGGATCTTTAATGCATCTAACATTGTCTTTGGCATGATGCTGAGAGCAGACCCTGGGTCTATCAGAATACGATCGACTTTCATCGAATCGACATATCCTGTATAGTAGAGAGGACGGTCGTGCCTATTGTCTTCCATCAGCATGTCATCTTGTGTGAAAGTTATGTTTGGAATTAACTCCAACACACTATGACAATGAAGGCAAGAGACTGGCTCTGCTTTCAGCTTCTTCAGAAGGGCTAGACAAGTTTCAGCTTTCATGAGAGCCTCACTTAGAGTTTCTCGAGTCTCTTTGAAAAGACGCAAGAGCTCGAAGATGGACAGCCTGGCCGGTGTATTAGCTAATTGAGCCAGGATATCAAAGTTGTAAGGCTTTTCAAGTCCGGAAGGAGATGACTTCTTGTAAGCCCCTGTTTTTCAATTTTAGTTTTATTAGTGCTAATTAAATTTTAATGTTAGTTTTGGCCTTAAAATATTTTATTAGGATTTTTAGGAATTTTTCTATATTTTTAAATGAGTTTTAAATATAAAAATATCACTTTACAAATTATTTGAAATTAATTAAATAAGTTTTACAATTTTTAGAATTAATTTTATATCAGTTTGTAATATATGATTTGTTCTTAATTATGAAATGCAAATGTTATTTTGCATTTTATGCTGATAGAAGCCTTTATGCAATTTCCCAAAAACTGAAAAACCTAATTGTAAAATTACCCAAACCCCCCCTCTCTCACACGACAGCTCTCTCTCTCTCTCCTCCAGCTCCCTCACCAACCCCGCTGCCCCGACGACTAGCCGCCCTGCCCCCGCCGAATCCGGCTGCCCGACCGCCTCGAAAACCCCCTATAAAAGTTCCCTCCACTCCCCTCGACCAGACCCTAACCCTAAACACTCCCCACGACCGCCAGCGCCGCCCCATCACCCCCTCTCACCCCACCGGAACCCTAGCTACGGCGAGCCCCTGTCCAGCCTCACCACTCGTCGTCGACAGCCGCCACCACCGTCATCCGCTTCGCCTTGCCGAGCTGGAGGCAGTGCCACTGGAGCGCCGCCGTTCCGACGTCTCCTCCGCCGTCCCCGACCTTCGATTCACCCTGGGTTGATCGGACACGTAAGTGTCAGCTTCGATTCGTGTCGTGCGAGTCTCGTCTTCACATATGAGACTCGCCAGGACACGGGGATGTTCGTCCAATAGCTGGACACGAGAATTAGGGTTCGTACGTGTCGTGCGAAGCACGGACACGAGAAAACCCTGTGTCCTTAACTGTCAGGACACAGGATGGTTTTTATATTTTTTTTTTATGTATAATCAACCTAAATGAAATAAAATAAACCCAACCCTTTCCCTAACACAACTGATGGGCTGACCCCCTGGCCAGCCCATCCTAATCTAAACCCCCTCCCTCCCCCCCGCGCGCTGTGATGGCTCGGGTTCGAGCCCAGCCCCTGCTGTTTCTTTTCCTTTTTCTTTTTCTTTTCCTTTTTTCTTTTTCTTTTATATATATATATCTATTTATATATATATGTATATACATATTTTTGTATATATATATGTATTAATATATATATACTATATTTAGGTATATATAGTTGCTGTTTATATATATATATATATATATATATATATATATATATATATATATATATATATATATATATATATATATATATATATATATACTTTATTATTTTATGTATGTATATATATATATATATATATATATATATATATATATATATATATGTCTTATGTATACATATATATTTATGTATATATAATTCTTTGTGTATATATATTATCATATATATACTATTATATGTATATGTATACATTAATTTTGTATATATATATATTATATAGTTGAGTATTTTCTTATATGTATGTATATATACATATATTTGTATATATATATATATATATATATATATATATATATATATATATATATATATATATATATATATATATATATATATATATATAATATAGTTGAGCATTTTCCTATATATAAATATCCCTATATTTATATATATATATATATATATATATATATATATATATATATATATATATTATTTTCTATGTGTATTTTACTTAGCTTAGTGTAAATTATTTATATAAAATAATGTTCATACTTTTATAGTTACTATGTAAAACTTTACCTTATTAAAATAATGATATTTATTTTGACTATTACCAAATTGTATTTTTATTGTATTTAAATTACTGCAACCATTTGGTGTCCAAGCCTAGTATGGGTATTTGGGCTCAAATGTGTTTTCACACATTCAAGACCTGTACAAGTCATATTGGACTTGATTCATGGCCTTGGGTCC
Organism: Iris pallida; assembly: GCA_029216955.1. Lineage (NCBI taxonomy): Eukaryota > Viridiplantae > Streptophyta > Magnoliopsida > Asparagales > Iridaceae > Iris > Iris pallida. Next base: position 1,693,430 of record JANAVB010018998.1, read on the forward strand.
TGTATTTGAACTTTGGTTCAAATTATATACATGGACAAAATACGCAGATAATTAATTATTGTGTGCAATGCTGTTTTTGATTTTCTAAAAATACTTAAATTATTGCTAAAATTATGGAAAAATAGTTTTTAGATACTATGTTAAGTTGGCTAATTTAGTATAATTTTTGTAGTATTTAATTTACTGTTTTGCCACTAGTTTGGCATATGAAACCAAAACTCATTTTCTGTATACTTAGGAAAACTGATTTTTATAAAATATTTGTACTGGTTAATAAATTCCAGAAAAATTATAATAAATTTCTATGATTAACAAGGATCACCTTGGTACTTTACTTTAAGAAAAACTAGGCTTTTTGTCTACTTCAAAATTGTTAGAACACAATGATCTTTTGATTTATTTATTGATTAATTACGACTTGTAGCTTTTTATGTTAATTTGAGTTTTAGTCGTGTTGAACCCCATCCCTCACTAGTGTAAAGACCCTAGAAAGTTAGTTAACATAGTGTGTCACCCCACTTTGGTCTCCTATGCCAAGTCATCATTTTGGCTAGGTGCCCAGTCACAAGTCGTGTTTTACCAATTAGTGTCCTAGTGTTTTAGCTTAGTGTAAAACTAAGTTATTATATTTTACTTCTATAGCGACGAGTTACTGGACATCCATAGCACAGTTATCGCAGCTTGTTTTGTTTTGCTTTGCTAGAGGCAAGTACTTTCTACGAACTTTATATATTGTCACATAAATGAACTACAAACCCCACCATGTTAAATGCTGATCCTTGGGGTAGCAAGTTAGATCTTTACATATTGTACTTTCAGTTACTACCATGCTTAGAACAGTCTTGATGTATCTCTCACATGATTAGAATATGGGTTATGGGGAAACTGATAGTATTGTACGTGATCACGACCCCCCTACAGTAGCGAGCTCGGTCGTATTCTATATGCATACTTTGCCGCAGGCCTTTACCCCGCATGTCTGTACGGATGTACACTTATGCTTGTTAACTTGTACGTATGTACATTTCATTATGTGCCCTCCAGCACATTGTACATCTATTGACCGATCACGTACTTGCTACAGTTTTAAACATTACATATACATCTGTCTCTATGACACGTGTATCCTTGCCATGATAGATTGAGTGATGCCATGCTTTCCAGTTATTCCTCTCATGTTCATTTCCATGTTTCATATGCTAGTTTGCTAGATTTAGTACTTGCTCCCGTCCTGACAGGATAACGTTGTAGGTATCCTTACTGAGGAGGAGTTACTCTGCGACTCATATTATGGGATTACTGCTGAGGACCCGGCTCTGCTTTACGAGGATGTTCCTGCAGGGAACCTCGCCTAGTTGTCTTTTGTTTACTTAGACTTTTGAGAGTAGACATGTATTAGACTATATCATTTTGTAACTGGACATGTATCCAGTTTTACATTTCAGTTTACTTGTACTTGGATATTTTACTATATACGACGACTTTTGTGTTTGGAGCATTTATGATTCTTCTTCACTTATAGAACTGTTAGCACATTTAGTCTTATCCTGTTGTCTTTAGAACAGCTTACTACGTTTTATCTCAACGTAGACTGGACATGACTCGGCCTAGCCCAACAATTTGGGTAGCGGGTCGTGACACTTCTTCAAAGGTTTGTCTAAGCAGACTTGCTGTTTACCTTTGTCAGCGGTCGTCGGCTTGGGAGGAATGGGTACCACAACCGATGAGGGTGTAGAAGAAATATCCTCAGTAGAAACAGGCTGCACTGGAGCAAGCTTAGAAGAAGAAGCAGGATTCTCTTGAGCTTCGGCGTAATCCTTTAGATAGGCTTTCCCTGATCTGGTGCCCAACAGAATTTTCTCGTCAATTATTGGGTCAAAAGACACCATGTTACAAGTCTTTGTCTTGCCCTTAGAGCGGTCTTTCTTCTTGGATGAAGAGGGAAGTTCAAACTCTGAAGCAAGATCGGGGTGAATCCACATAATCTCGCCATTGTCAAGAGACAAGGGAACAAGACCTTCACTTCGTGGAGGAGGGAGATTCTCGATCTCAAGAGTAGCTTTGGGGATAGGGATGACGCCATGCTGCACCATCTGCGAAGGGAAGTCACTGAATTGAACTGAAACCATATTTGCAGTCACAGTCTTCTCGTCTTGTTGTAGAGTGACAACACCAGCATTGACCAGCTCTTGTATCTTGCCTTTGAGCACGTAGCATGCTCGAGTAGGATGTCCAATGAACCTGTGGTAGACACAATATTTGAGATGATCAGTCTTACCGACTTCATCAGGCTTCTTTGGGTCTGGGAATTGGATCTTGTTGCTTTTGATTAAATAATCAAAGATGCTAGCAGTGTCATTCTCGTCAAAAGAGTACTCTACTTTAGGATGAGGTTCCCTTGGTGGAGGGGCAGAAGGATTAGAGGTAGACGTAGATGGAGCTACGTTGACAGCCAGAGACTCTTTACTCTTCAAGTTGATGTTCAATGTCTCCTTGTTCTTGCGGTTATTCTGGCAATTACCTCCACCTGATGTCTAGTGTTCATCCCGATCGGGGTTTGACATGTGTACCCCCAGCTGCTTGAACTTGTCAGCGCTAACTTTAGCTGCTTTAGCATTGACAATGAAGGATGGTCAATCTTGGAACTGAGTTGACCCTGTCCACATGATGATGATAGGCAAAAGATTTGCCTTACAGGTGTATATAGTGACAGCGGCCGGAGTCCCAGGAGGCATCTTCAAGGCTTCTCGGCAGAATCTTTCAATAAAACTTTCAGCAGTTTCATTATGTTTTTGCTTGATTTTATTAAGGGCTGACATGGTCATGTCGTTGATCCCTTCATAAAATCGTTCCAAGAAGATTTGTTTTAGACCAGAGAAGGAAGTGATACAACCATCGGGCAGGCTTCTATACCAATCGTATGCTACGCCGGCTAAACAGCCAACGAATACTCTGGTAAGAAGAGCGTCATTTGGTTGAAGTTGGACAGTCATAACCTCAAAATGGTTAATAAACTGACTGGGAGAAGTGCTGCCATCAAATAGCGAGATTGTTGGAATCTTGTACTTAGGAGGAAATAGGACTTCCTTCCATTCGACTGGGTAGGATTGTTTGATCCCCAATCTCTGTAAATTGTCCTTCTCTTTAAAAGCCTCGAATTGAGTGCGCAAGAGTTTGACAGCTTCATTAGCATCCTCTGATAATGAAGAAGGAGCAGGCTGAGTCACAGTGTTAGGGGAGGAACATCGTGATAAGTACTACCCCCAGCACCTGACTGACTGGGTGTAGGTTGGACCTGTACAGGAAGTACTTGAGGAGCTGCTACCCCCAATCCTGTATTGACAGGCACCGACGATGCTATGATTTCAGGATTTACAGGAGGTACGGTCGGTGGTACTGTATGTTGGGCCACGATGATGGAATACATACTTGCAACTATTTCGGCCATTGTCTTCAGCTTGTCTTCTAGCGCAGCTATTCTTTGTTCTTGACTAGCTGAACTGGAAGCATCAGGATCTTCAGTGACAACATAAGCTGTTAATTCTCTAGGTACAGTGGAGGACACCGTCTGTTCTGAACTTTCGCTGTATGCATCGTAGTCGGAGAAAGAATCATCTCCTGACTGAGAAGGAGGAAGATGACCGGAAGGATCTTGAAGATTCCTTTGACCGATTGTGTCTCGGCTGTGGGATCTGGTATGTTGGAATACTCCATTAGAAGATTCTTGGAGTAGATTCAAATACCGTTGGCTTGGCTTGCGAGGCTTGTCGTGCTTAGAGTACTTCCTACCCCCAGTGTCTCTGGAAGTCATGTTGACGGAAGCGTACAAAACTTCGTCTTCATCTTCTGACATAGGTTCAGAAGTTGTAAAGTTAAGACGATCAAAGACAGATCATCTTATTGTCTGGCAACAACACTGGATGATAACCTTGTGGTTACAATGATGATCAGGTGGTTGTACTATAGATGTTGAGATGTTGTCCCGCTTTTGTTTGAGATGTTCTCGGAGGTCGGAAACAACAACGGGACGAGAAGAAGTTTGAGGGACATGTTCTTTGATAACATTTGGAACATGGTTCCGGTTCTTCAAATGTTTTGTCCCTTGAGTGTACAGGGAAGTGCTCACTTCATTAGCATAAGTGTCAGGATTTTTGACCCTGGAAGTTTACCTCTGATGCTGATTAGTCTTCGGCATTGGCTGTTTGCGTTTCGCTGAAATTGGTCGATTGAGATAGGTTCTTAGATCAGCAAACTCACCTCCAGGGGTTTCTGTTTGAGACACCAGCAATTTTCCCTGTTTGGAACGGGATATCTTAAGAGTTGGAAGATCTTGGAACTCTGCTACCGGAGTAGGCAGAATACCTCTTTGATCAGTACAAGTTCTTTTGACATGGAGAGAAGAATCTTTGTTTGAAAGCATTCTTGTACTGACTGGTGCCGAGGCACGTTTAGATTGATCTTCTACGGTAAAAACCGAGGAAGATTGAGAAAAGACCAAAGGGCCTTTTCCTTTGTTTTGTGAAGAAGGGTTAGCTAAAGAGCATTTCCCTCTATTGTCTTCCAAGTCATGGGACGAAGAAGTTTGAGAAAAGACCAACGGGCCTTTTTCTTTGTTCTGAGGAGGAAGAGGAATAGCCAAAAGACTACCCCCATTGGATTGCGCAGGAGCAACAGAGTGCTTGGGGAGAGAAGCTGAGTCTTTCCTTTTGTTGTGAGAAGAGGAGAGATTAGCCAAAGGGCTGTCTTTCTTGGACTGCGCTGGCACAGCTTGCGCACTGGCTGATTGCACAGGAGTTCTGACAGATGGCTTTTTGGTTCTGGCCACAGAAACTGTGGTTTGCGCATCAGGAGTTCTGGCCATAGAGTGTTTGGGATGCACTCTGGTTGCTGGAGTAGTGGACTGTGCAGGCAAAGTTGCAGCCAACTGCGCCAGGGACAGAGGAGTCTTGCACTTTGACAGAGCAGCATAGGAAGTAGCTTGTGTACTGGCAACAGCAGATTGCGCACGAGTAAGAGAGGCAGATTGTGCAACAACAGAGACTTTAGACTGTGCAGCAGTCTTAGTGGCAAAATCAGCAGATGGCGCAGCAGTCTTGGAAGCAGACTGTACAACAGCAGACTGTGCAGTAGTCCTGGGAACCCACACTGGGCGCACTTTGCTCATGGCAGAAGTGGTTGCAGTACGAGGGTTGTTCTTGGAGTTGATCATGGCTTCATAGGCCGTCTGGTTGACCTTTACAACCAGCGTCTTCTGCGTCTTTCCGATAGATGCAACGTCACATTGAGTTGTCACTTCCTCGTCGGAGGAGAAAGTCGTCCCCAGCAGAGTCGCCATTTTGTTTGTAAAAACAAAAGTATGAACTTTATTTCAACAAACTTTGTAAAGAGATTATAAGAATTCTGGAAAAGTACAATTGTAGGAATCCAATCTAGATGACGATTGCTTTATCCTTTGGACGATGTGAACTTTGAAGATGATAGCCTCGGAAGTTGAAGGCAAAAGCCTCGGAAGAATGCAGCAGCACTTGGGCAAGAACTCCTGAACTCTCTGATATTTCTGAACTTTTATGTCTGATCCCCTTGAATGAAGACTTGAAACTCTATTTATAGAGTTCTGGAAATAACTAACTTTTAGTTATTCTGAATGGCGCAAGTTGAATTGTGCATGGACTGGATTATGCAGCATCAGACTGTGCTGGCAGTTGTTTGATCGTGGGCCAACTGTCTTGGATACATGGTATCTTTTGATTGAATTGTGCATGATCGTGTGCAGACAGTTGCCACGTAATGAGCAATTGATGGCATGAAGGCCACGTGTACATTTGTCAGTTGTCTTGATGAAATGCGCCACATAAATTGCGCTGACTTCAGATTGCACAGGAATAGACTGCGCAGCAGAAAGCCTAGCCGATTGCGCTGCATGTACAGCTGTCCTTGAGCGCCGTGCTGTACAATAAACGAACAGTCTCTTCGTTCTCTGTGCTGTCAGTTGTCAGAAGATCTGATTCTGTCAAATAATGATGACATTTGCCACGTCAGCTTACGCGCTTGAGAGTGTGCGCAGTCCAGTCTGCACAATCTGGATGATACGCAATCTGTCTTCTGCGCAGTTCATTTGAAGGATGCATTTCTTGATTTTTATGACTTTGTTGATAGGTGCAACTTAATTTTTTAGGACCTACAGTGCCCATGCCACGATCCGTTGTAAGGCAACGATTTGGTTTTGTCACGCCCCAGAACCAGAATACTGGAGAGCGGGAGAATGACTCAGCCAGCTACGTATTACGGATAGAAGAATACCGTATAATACGATCAATACTGTCTAAAAGACGAGGGGGTACATACTACATGAAAGTCTCACTATGGTCACTTCATATCTATTGTCTCAATCATTCAAACAAGAAACAGTAATAGAGAACATACAAGATAAAGCAGTAAGGCGTCCCAAACGCTTAGTCAAAATGTTCTTGAGATCTGGCTTTACAAAATATAGCCAGATGATGTAGCAAAGTATACACAATTCTTATCAGCTGCAGCCTGACTTAGTTACAATTATGTAAAAATAAGTACAAGACAATCCGACTAACATGTCGGTGCCAAACGGCAAAGTATAAAGTAAGTAACAAAACGAGCGGGGAAGTAAGGAACCCACTCGAGTCCTCCTGCGATCATTCTTCTAGTATTGACCATCTTGGAGGTGGAAGTAAGCTGAGTCCTCGGGAACCGACTCTAAATCTGGCCATGCAAAACCAGAGAGTTAGACCTCTAATAGAAGTACCGCAAGGAAGCACGATATGAGGAATTAGAACCAGTAGTAAGAGAATATGATATATAGATCTCTGCTTGCTACTGGGATTCACATAACATCACGACACTTTGAATCAACTTCCCAACCAAACAAGGACAGAAGTTGACCCGTCATGTCCTGACATTCTGATCATCTCAGTTATTTAACAGAGTAGGTACAGTACACAAACAAGTCAACTTAAACGGCCATACAACTACTTCGGCTTGCTACTGTGAGTTCCAAGTTATCCTGGAAATATGTAACAAGGGATTCCTCAGTTCTTACTATGTGCAAGTAAGGCTAGTCTGCCCTATCAATCAATTGCGCCAATCATGAATTAGACGAGTCCCAGCGGGACGCCCGTCATCAATATACAATAAATAATATAAGCATATACCGCTCCCTGCCCGTATGGCAGATTTGCAGTATCTGTGGGAACAAGCCGGCATGTCGGGCACTAATAGTCCCAAAGATGGCTGCCATGTAAGAACTCGGGAATCCATTCTCTCCATGCAATCATTATTTTTGTTTAACTTAGTAGCCTCTATGTTAAGTGAAATCCTATGTCGTGGATCATGGTCCTTCAGGATGAGTACTTTCGTACCGGGTACGATATGCACAACTCTACAACGATACCCGTGCGGTTAGGTTGTAGGTCTTACATAGCGTAATGCAACAATCAAAACTAACTACGGAGTAACCATGCCTTGACCATAAAGTACACATGTTGCTTTTATAGAAACATAAATTGAAGCCTACACGTGCCTGTATGCCAATATTCGGGATCGGCCAATCGATTGCAATAGTTTATAGTTAATATGAACGTGTCTTATTCAATTCAATAAGACGACTAGCCAGTCTCTTAGTTCACTACCAAAATAAGTCATATCAGCGACGTATTTAGCGACTCTGAGATAGAACGTTGCTAATTTTTTGGGGTTTAGCGACGTTTATCTAAGACGTCGCTGTTTGTCGCCAACAGTGACTAATAGCGACGTCTAGCGGCTACAATTTGTTAAATAGGAATCTGCATCGCAAGTTCGTCGGTACACGTCACTGATATAGCGACGTGTAGTGACACATTTTAAACAGCGTCGTCGTTTATTAAATATCAGCGACGTTTAGCGACGGCCGAAAAGGACGTCGCTAAATGTTTCATATAGGCTGCGAGGGTTTCCTTTTCGATTATTCACAAATTCCTCCCTACCCTCCAATTTTTCGTACGCTCCTCCTCCGCGACGCTCCTCCGGCGATTTCCTTCCTCCGGCCTCCTCCTCCGCGGCGCTCCTCCGGCGATCTCCCTCCTCCGGCCTCCTCCTTCTCCTCCTCCTCCTTCCTCAGGTAGCTCCTCCTTCCCAGTTTTTCCTCGTCTTCTAGCTCTCTCTCTCTCGCTTCTAGTTCGTGTCCACGAGAGCGTGGACTCGCTGCGGGGGACACAAGACTCACAGTGGACTCGCTGCGGGGGACACGAGAGCGTGGACTCGGTGACACCTATTTTGTTGGTTTGGACACGTCGTGTCCTACTGTATGGACACGAGACTCACAGTGTGACACCTATATACTGATACTGGGAGTTTTTTAGGCATATCAACTGTTAATTTGATGTTTTGCTTGGATTCGAATTCTAATTTAGGGTTCGAGCCCTATTTACTGATACTGTGAGTTTTTTGGGCAGAGGTTGTTTATGGCAAAGGAGACAGCTGATAATATGAGTTGGCACAAGCGGGAACAAATAGATGGAGTACTGGATCATCCATCCGACGGGGAAGCATGGAAGCACTTTGATCGAGTGTATCCCGATTTTGCTTCGGAGCCGCGTTATGTCAGATTGGGGCTTTCCTCCGACGGTTTTACCCCATTTGGACTTTCGGGCTCACAATATTCTTGTTGGCCTGTGATTGTTACATCGTACAACTTGTAATTCTTGTAGAGGACTTATTTTTATCCACCACACCGGGCCGAGTAGATTGAGAGGCAGTTTTCTGCCGTCGCCGCCAAGTTGATCTGTGATGCAATTGACGATCAGAAAGCTCGTCAGCACTCCGGAAAGCCGATTGCTAGTTGGATCACACCTGACCAGTGGACCACGATGAGGGCTCGATTTGAGGAGCCCCGGTACAGAGAGCGGTCGGAGAAGGCGAAGGCGGCTAGGACGAGGGCCGGAAAGTGGTATGGTGGATCGATTCCTATGACGGAGCATTTCTGTCGTCTGGTATGTAATTTATTGCAGTATATAAGATTTTATTGATAGTAGGAGTATATAATTTTCTATTTTATTAATGAATAAAATATAACAAACATGCAGGTACAGAAGGGTGAGGACGCAAACATGGTGACCGTCTTTCTGGCCACCCATCGGAAGGACGGGAAGCTCATCGACGACCGGGCTACTCAGAGCTATGTAAGTACTAATTTAGATTTCGTTAATTTTTAACACAACTTGAAGAATATACAGATAACCATATACTTAATAATAATTAAATATTTTAGACGTTTATTAGGCTAATTTAGGTAAGTACTGATGTATAGAGATGCACAATAATTTCTAGGACGAGTATGTTAGGCTACGTGATGAGCGTGCGAGTGCTAGTGCACCGGCAGAGGGAGGGGTTGGTACATCGTAGCCCCCTCCGCCTCAGTCGGAGGACGAGCTCTGGAAGACAGCTATTGGTGGTCTTCAGAGGGGTACGTACTATGGTACGGGGTCCTACAGCGCATTTGTTACGATGCAGGCATCCAGGGCTCCCTCTGCCAGTGCGCATTCACAGCCGTCATAGGCCGAGTCGTCCCGAGTCGAGGAGACCTTTGCCCGCCATATTGCTGAGCTGCACGACGATATGCTGAGGAGGATTGCTGAGTAGCCAAGGTCTCAGGCGCAAGGGGACGCTGCATCGGTCACCGCACACTTTGACGAGCTCGAGCGCACCGTGCAGTACGTACAAGGTACACAGGAGTCCATTCACGACACCGTTACTAGGATAGCGGCTTGTTTGGAGAAATGCAGCGCCAGACTGCTAGCCCTAGAGGAGATGCGGACGCACCCATCTCCAGCGGTTACACTGCCTCCTTCTCCAGCGGTTGCATTGCCTCCTCCTTCATCGTCGTCGGTGGTTCTTACACCGGAGCAGTATGCTTACCTTCTTTCCAGGAGGGTGATTCTCCTCCTGATCAGCCGTAGTCGACATATATATTGTTGTGTGATGGCCCATTGTTGGGTCTTTTATGTGGTTATACATACATTATTCTTAAGTGGACCATTATGTTTGACATTGTTGTTACAAATTTTTATATATCTGTGTTGATTGATGAGATTGTGTTTCAAACGTGTTCGTGATTGTGTGTATCTGTGTTGTTTGATACTGTGTTCGTGATACACATCGTCGTTGTTGTAACAAATGGTATAGGGGATGCTGCAAATGCTGCAGGGGGTGCTGCAAATGCTGGAATTTTTTTTTAATTTTTTATTCAAGATTAGCGACGTTCAGCGACTCTCAGCGACGTCCAGCGACGAAGGTAACGTCGCTAAGTAAGTATCACAACGTCGCTAACTGTGATGAATACCGTCGCTGATCGTCACTAAACGTCGTTAAGTAAGACGTCGCTAAACGTCGCTATATGTCGGTACTATAGCGACGTAACAAAGTCGCAGAACGTCGCCATTTTGGTCTCAAGCCAGGTCAGCATCGATGCATGTCAAGTCGCTCCACGTCGCTAGGTTACGTCGGTAAATGATGACGTTTTACGTAGCTGGTAGTCGTTGAATTAGCGACGTGTCTGTGTCGCTAAGTGTCGTCGCAATAGCGACGTATTGCGACGTTTTGTTGTTTAGCGACTAGGTTAATCACGACTATGTACAAACGTCGCTAAATACGTCGCTAATCGATATTAGCGACGTATTTTCCCTATTTAGCGACGTCCTGAGGCGTCGCTGATTTGACAGATTTTAGTAGTGGTTCCAACTAGGAACGCATGATCAATTATTAGTCAATGTCACAATTTATGTCAATCAATGTCTATTTGGGACAAGAATCAGCCAAAAGGCGTTATGGGCTAGAGTTCATGCGGTTGGGAAAATAGAATTCATGCGAAAATTGAACCAGGTGCTATGCTTATGCGGCTGAAAAGTCAAGCCTCATGCGGCTGGGAAATGAAACTCTCATGCGGCTAGAAAAGTCAAGCCTCATGCGGCTGGAAAGTAAAACTCTCATGCGGCTAGGGGATCGGGGCCCTATGCGGCTCGGGTCTCAAACTCATGCGGCTGGGATTCATCTCAGCCATGCGACAAGATGGAACTGGGCCTTATGCGGCTAAGGATGGAAAATCTCATACGGCCAGACTTAAAAGTCTCATGCGTCTGAGAAATGACAAGCTTTATGCGGCTGAGTGTTAAAAGCCATGCGGTCAGGATCTCATGTAGCCAGACTTAAAAGTCTCATACGGCTGAGAAATGACAAGCTTTATGCGGCTGAAAAATGACAAGCTTTATGCGGCTGAGTGCTAAAAGCCATGCGGCCAGGATCTCATGCGGCCAGAACTGTTCTTCTTCTTCGAATTTTCTGAGAACAGAACTATGGAAGCCATTGCTTCCAGCTCTCTAAATCCTTCATTCCAAGCCCAAATCTGGACTTCCATAGGTCAAAATGGGGTAGAACAAAATTCTCTACAACATGGAACCATCAAAACTTGGAAATAACAAGGTTAGCTAGATCAAAACCCAAAAATCTAAAAATACAACAAGTTTATATCTACACAAAATGAGCCATAGAAATTGAAAATGCTAAGTACTAAAGTATCTAGGAATCTTGTGAGGAAAACAATGGAACAACGAAAGTGGAGATCCATCAAGAAGCAAGTTGTACTTGCCTAGCTCTCCTAGGTTGGTGGGGGAGTTATGAGGAAGAAGAAGAGTAAAGGAGAAGGAGTAATAAAGAGAGAGAAAAGGGTTTGGGGTTTAAATGGGGGTGGTGGTAGGTGGGTTCATGTTGAACCACCCAAGGCCGAAAAATAAACCAACTCAAGCCGAACCCAAAAGCAAAGTAAAAAGCAGAAAGTAAAATACAGAAAAATAATTAGCGTGAAATTAAAAGAATTTAAATAGAGAACAATACATGATTAAATAAATACATTTAAGCAGTACACGTATTTAAAAGGCGTATTCTAGGAACGGGTAGTGACATCTCTACCCTCCTTAGAAAAATTTCGTCCTCGGAATTTCAAATCTAAGCAGGATAGGAACATCAAAGCTAAACTAATCTAAGTACAAGTAATTTGAGCAAGCAATTATTTTACAATGTCAATAGCAAGTAATACATTTATATTTATCTATCTATGACACCAAGCAGTTCTACTCATAGGGTGACAAGCATGAGGAGTTAAGACAATCAAGGTATACAGAAAGAAAAATACCTTGTGAGCCAAACAGGTACGGATACCGTGATCGGATATCATCCTCACGTTCCCACGTTGACTCCCCTAAAGAGTGATGACCCCAAGCAACCCGGACAAGGCTAATTGTTCGGTTCTTGAGTATCTTCTCTTTTCGGTCCAAAATAGACACAGGCTGTTCCTCGTAAGACAGGTTGGTACCAACAACCAGCTCAGAATGATCGAGGATATGGCTTGGGTCCGATACATACCTACGCAACTGAGATACATGGAATACATCATACACCTCTCATAACGAAGGTGGAAGGGATAAACGATAAGCAACATCGCCTATCCTATCAAGATAACAAATGGGCCCACATACCGCGGACTCAACTTCCCGCGAACGCCAAATCTAATGACCCCACGAGTATGTGAGATCCACAAGAACACGTGGTCCCCAACAGAAAACTCTAGCGGCCTACGATGCTGGTCCGCCCAATGACGATGTCGATCTTGTGCAACTCGAAGCCGCTCTCTAATTCCCTTAACCACTTCAATGGTCTGGACAATCACTTCTGGGCCTAGCATCTTCCTCTCCCTGATATCATCCCATGCTAGTGGCGACCTATACTTCTTGCCATATAGTGCTTCAAATGGCGCCATCTGGATACTGGCTTGATAACTGTTGTTGTATGAGAACTCGACTAAGTACAGGTGGCTCTCCCAAGATCCTCCAAAATCTAGGGTACAAGCTCGCAACATATCTTCTAAAGTTTGAATTATTCTTTCTGATTGCCCGTCTGTCTGTGGATGGTAAGCTTTGTTAAGTCTTAACTTGGTACCCAGACTATGATGTAAGCTCTTCCAGAAATGTGATGTAAAACGGGTATCTCTGTCTGACACAATACTGACAGGGACTCCATGCTGCCTGACTATTTGTTGCATATACAACTCTGCCAACTTTTCTGTAGATTATCCTACTCTAAAAGAAAGAAAATGTGCCACCTTTGTAAGTCGGTCCACTATCACCCAAATAGCATCTTTACCACTTGGCGATCTCGGTAAACCGGTCACAAAGTCCATCATAATGTATTTCCACTTCCATTCTGGAATAGGAAGCGGTTGCAATAATCCAGCGGCCTCTGTTGTTTTGCCTTCACTTGCTGACATATCAAGCAACGGAAGACGAATCTAGCTATATCCCTCTTCATTTCGTTCCACCAGAAGTGCTGCTTGATATCTTTGTACATCTTGGTCCCTCCAGGGTGTATAGAATACTGAGAACTGTGGGCTTCTGTCATAACCTCCTGTCTGATATCTCCACTAGGTACACATAGTCGTGATCCAAACCTAAGTGTACCATCTTCATGGATTTGCATCTCCTTTTTGAGTCCTGACTTATATTCTGTCCTAAGCTTCTGAATCCTTGGATCATGTGCCTGAGCTGCCTTGATCCTGTCTACTAAGTCAGATTGAACTTGTAGACTTGCCAGAATTCCTACATCACTAGGAAGTATAACCTCTATGCCCATCTCCTGAAGGTCTTCTAAGATGTGCTTTTGTGTTGTCAACATAAATGTGCCGTCTCTCCTGCTATGAGCGTCTGCTACCACATTAGCCTTGCCTAGATGATACTGAAGCTCCATGTCATAATCCTTGATCAACTCCAACCATCTTCTCTGCCTCAAGTTCACTTCCTTCTGAGTAAAGATGTACTTCAGACTTTTATGGTCTGTGTACATGTCCACTCGATCACCATATAAGTAATGCCTCTATAGCTTCAAGGCAAATACTACTGCCGCCAACTATAAGTCATGAGTTGGATAAATCTTCTCGTGGTCTCGAAGTTGCCTAGATGCATACGCTATCACCTTCCCATGTTGTATGAGGACACATCCAATTCCTTTACCTGACGCATCACAATATACAGTGAAACCTCCGGGTCCAACTGGCAATATAAGAATAGGTGCCAATATCAACTTCTGCTTCAAAGTCTCAAATGATGTCTGGCATTCTGCCGACCAGTCGAATGGCACGTCCTTCTGTGTCAAGCGGGTCATGGGTGCTGAAAGTCTTGCAAAATCTAATATGAATCTTCTGTAATATCCTGCCAATCCCAAGAAACTCCGCACATCTGCTACGGTCTTGGGTACTGGCCAACTCTCTACTGCTTCTACCTTCTTGGGATCCACTGCTACTCCAGCTCCTGATAAGATGTGCCCCAAAAATAAAATATGATCCGTCCAGAACTCACACTTGCTGAGCTTGGCATACAATTGGTTCTCTCTTAGAACCTGTAACACTTTTCAGATGTGGTCTTCATGCTCCTCTTCACTGGCAGAGTATACGAGAATGTCGTCGAGAAACACCACGACAAACTGATCTAAGTATGGTATAAAGATACGGTTCATCAAATCCATAAATATTACTGGAGCATTGGTCAAACCAAACGGCATTACCAAGAATTCATAATGCCCATACTTCGACCTGAATGCTGTCTTGGGAATATCCTCCTTCCGAACCCTCACTTGATGATACCCTGAACGAAGATCTATCTTGGAGAAAACTCTAGCTTTGCTCAACTGATCAAATAAGTCGTCGATCCTGGGTAATGGGTACTTGTTCTTCACTGTTGTTGCGTTAAGCTTCCTGTAATCGATGCACAATCTGGATGACCCATCCTTCTTCCCCACAAGTACCACTGGTGCTGCCCATGGTGATATGCTAGCTTGGATGAACTTCTTCTCTTTCAGTTCTTCTATGTGCTGATATATCTTGGCCTGCTCTGAATCCGCCATTCTGTAAACTCGATCTGATATCGGTTTAGTTCCAGGTGTCAATTCTATACTGAACTCAATATCTCTAACCGGTGGTAGACCTGGAAGTTCTTCAGAAAATACGTCTAGAAACTCTTCAACTACCTTCAGAACTTGAACTTCTTCCATTGTCATTACTACTCCCTGCTCTTGTTGAGTTGCCACCGATCTGACTAGGGTAAACTGCTTCATGCCTGGAATATCAAAAGATACACTCTCTCTACGACAATCTATTATCGCATGACTGTCTTTCAGCCAGTCCATGCCTAAGATAACGTCAAAATTTCTAACAGGAAATTCTATCAACCTGGCGGGTAAGGAATGCCCGCAAACTACAACGTTACACGCTAGAATAATCCTACTAACTCCTACGAGCCCATTACCAGTGAGTATATTCAACCTCCCTGGCAAAGCCTCGAACTCCATTCCTAGCCGTGTCGCAAATCGTGCAGATATAAATGAGTGTGATGCTCCCGAATAAAACAATGCTACTGCGGGATATGAGGCGACGAGAATGTTACCTGTCACAACATCTCCCGATGCCAATGCCTCTTCCAATGACAGAGTGAATGCCTACCCTCGACCTCCTTGTTGGTTCCCATGCTGCGGCCTAGCCTGGTGCTGCTGCTGGCCCCTGCCTTGGTGATGCTGGGGTGGTCCATGTTGCTGCTGCATCGGCGGTCCCTGCTACCGAAACATCTGAGCTTGCGACATGAACGGGCGCTGTGCCAACGGTCTCACTGCCACCTCTGGTCCTCGATACTGGCCTGCCCCTGGTACTGGCAGAGCAGAAAATTGTTGTATTGGTCCTCCTGACCTCGAATTCATAGGACAAGTGGTAACCCGATGATCTGGACTTCCACATATCAAACACTGTCCGTTCAATGTCCGACACACATCTCTAGTGTGCCCTACCATCCCATAATAAGTACAGTCGCTGGGGGTTGCTAGTTCTTCCTCTGCTTCTATTGCTGCTGTCTTGGTGGTGCTGGCCCTCGCATCGCCACATCGTGAATGCGAACGCCAAGGGATGGTGCTGTTGTTCGGGGCGCTACTCCCCTTCCTCCTTCAATCTGACTATGGGATCTCTTCTGACCTCCAGTCCTTGCTGCAATCCTCTGAATGGTGATCTCATGCCTTCGGGTTGTCGTCAATACCTCATCGAAAGTCTGATAGTTGTGCCCTTCTATCAATTGTAAGAGCTCAAAATGAAACCCTTGCTGGAACCTCATGGCCCTCTGGCTCTCCGTTGCTACGATCTCTGGGGTGAACCTACTCAATCTGCAGAACTCTGCTGCATAAGCATCTACCGTCTTGCAGGCCTGGTTGAGGTTGATAAACTTCTGTTGTAGCTCAAACTGTGCCACAACTCCATAGTACTTCGTCTTGAATCTTGTGGTAAAACCGTCCCAAGCAACAGGACGTCTGATGCCTACTTCTTCTGATTCCCACCAATCACGTACGAGATCCTGAAATAACAACTTCACTTGATCCATACGTTCTTCTGCCGGTACCTTGGCCGCTGTCAGAATAGCCTCAATATCCTTAAGCCATGCATCTGCTGAGATGGCATCTTCCGTGCCTTCGAAACGACGGGAGTTGTACTTGCAAAATCTGGTTGATGCTCCTAAATCTGTCCTCGCCCCTCTTTCCAAAGCCGTCTGCAACCCTTGGTTAAGTAATACATTCTGCTCTTACAACTGAGCGTGCATGCGCTGCTGGGTCAACATCTGGTGTTGCTGAGTAGCCATCATCCCTCTCATGACCTCCAGAAGGGCCGGTGTGTCCACTTCCACGGGGGTAGGTGGAATTATTGGCGGTGTAGGAACCTCCGAATACTGCGGTC
This sequence comes from Iris pallida, assembly GCA_029216955.1. NCBI lineage: Eukaryota > Viridiplantae > Streptophyta > Magnoliopsida > Asparagales > Iridaceae > Iris > Iris pallida. The sequence goes on from JANAVB010018998.1 coordinate 1,710,246, forward strand.
CAGCTGCTGGTTCCACTATCACTTCTTCTTGGATAGTCTCTTGAGGTAGTACTGGTCCTTGTTGCTGACCAACAGGGTCAAGTTGTCCGTGTTGCCCTTGTTGTTGCTATCCAGTACTGACAGATGCGGACGAGGTGCCTCTAAGGAAAGGGACAAGAGAGCAATCAAACGACCGGACATAAAGGATCAATGAAGTCGAAGGATACTGGAATGTCAAACTAGGGTTGAGAATAATAAATCATGAGATCAAGGAGGAACATGTGTGATTGAGACATCCTATAAATTAAAACACCCCACAAGTCTGAAATAGACCTGCATGGGCCACCACTAAAACCTTGTCACGCCCCAGAACCAGAATACTGGAGAGCGGGGGAATGACTCAGTCAGCTACATATTACGGGTAGAAGAATACCGTATAATACGATCAATGATATCTAAAAGACGAGAGGGTACATACTACATGAAAGTCTCACTATGGTCACTTCACATCTATTGTCTCAATCATTCAAACAAGAAACAGTAATATAGAACATGTAAGATAAAGCAGTAAGGCGTCCCAAATGCTTAGTCAAAATGTTCTTAAGATCTGGCTTTACAAAACATAGCCAGATGATGTAGCAAGGTATACAGAATTGTTATCAGCTGTAGCCTGTCTTAGTTACAATTATATAAAAGTAAGTACAAGACAATCCGACTAACATGTCGGTGCCAAACGACAAAGAATAAAGTAAGTAACAAAACGAGCGGGGAAGTAAGGAATCCACTCGAGTCCTCCTGCGATCATTCCTCTAGTATTGACCATCTTGGAGGTGGAAGTAAGCTGAGTCCTCGGGAACCGGCTCTAAATTTGGCCATGCAAAACCAGAGACGTTAGACCTCTAATAGCAAGTACCGCAAGGAAGCACGATATGAGGAATTAGAACCAGTAGCTTTATGCGGCTGAGAAATGATAAGCTTTATGCGGCTGAGTGCTAAAAGCCATGCGGCCAGGATCTCATGCAGCCAGACTTAAAAGTCTTATGCGGCTGAGAAATGACAAGCTTTATACGGCTGAGTGCTAAAAGCCATGCGGCCAGGATCTCATGCGACCAGAAAGTCCATACGGCCATAATGCTTATGCGGCAAGAACTGTTCTTCTTCTCCGAATTTTCTGAGAACAGAACCATGGAAGTCATTACTTCCAACTCTCTAAATCCTTCATTCCAAGCCCAAATCTGGACTTCCATAGGTCAAAATAGGGTAGAACAAAATTCTCTACAACATGGAACCATCAAAACTTGGAAATAACAAGGTTAGCTAGATCAAAACCCAAAAATCTGAAAATACAACAAGTTTAGATCTACACAAAATGAGCCATAGAAATTGAAAATGCTAAGTACTAAAGTATCTAAGAATTTTGTGAGGAAAACAATAGAACAACGAAAGTGGAGATCCATCAAGAAGCAAGTTATACTTGCCTAGCTCTCCTAGGTTGGTGGGAGAGTTATGAGGAAGAAGAAGAGTAAAGGAGAAGGAGTAATGAAGAGAAAGAAAGGGGTTTAGGATTTAAATGGGGGTGGTGGTAGGTGGGTTCATGTTGAACCACCTAAGGCCGAAAAATAAACCAACTCAGGTCGAACCCAAAAGCAAAGTAAAAAGCAGAAAGTAAAATACAGAAAAATAATTAGCATAAAATTAAAGAAATTTAAATACAGAACAATATATGATTAAATAAATACATTCAAGCAGTACACGTATTTAAAAGGCGTATTCTGGGAACGGGTAGTGACACTCGCGGACATCTTTGCAAATAAGGCAAAATGCTGACCTCTTATAATCCAGCATAAAAGCTTAGTCTGCACACGAAATCAACCAAAATCAGTATTTGCTCAAATAGGACTTATGCTTTGAATCATTTCAATTTATAGATTTGCATCGACTCAAGGCTTTCTTTTGGGCCAACGTAACTCTTGCATCAATTTGCATTGATACTTCATCGGATCAACGTAACTCTTCGAGTCAACGACTCTTCGTAATACACCGTACGGAGCAGGATATTACATAATATACCACTCAAAACAAGGTTCGTCCTCGAACCGAAACCAACAATCAATCCAAGTGTTTTGCTAGATCATTTCACGATCACGTGTCGCTATCGTTTGAATCATACAACTTAGTTTGGATCATACACATATTTTAGGTGTCCCACCAATATATGCTTTTCAGCCAAGCTCAGTTGTAGGATATCGAGACAAAGCTAACGGGCTCACCTTAAACCCTCAAGCACCAGCCGTTCCGTACTCGACTTGGTCAGATCTTAGCATCTATTTTCAAAGTCCTTATATGTATCTCGTGTTCGTCCTCCAAACATCTCTGCATATAACTTGATTCAAATTGTAACTTCGATCCCATAAGTTTCTCGCCAGCCATCTAACGTACGTATTGCATTAAGTCATTGCGCATCTGATCGCAACAATTATTCGCAACACCTACTCGTCAAATCGTTTTCTATCCCTCGTACAACTCAAATCCATATTCGATTACTCCCGAATTTGCCTCAATGACATGGACTAAGTCCAATATGTCCAAACTTCCTTCGTCTACAATTCGTATTATGCATCATACGCAACTATTCTAACACGATTCACGTTCTCAAAACTATCTACGTATCGCGTCTAGGGCTACCCCCTAGGTAACTTATCCAGATACCGTGCTTAATCTCTTCCGACATAAGAGGTTAACTTGAGTCTATGATGCTCAAAGGCAACAATCTTTCCAACCCAAGGTCTCTTTACGATACGCTCATCTCTGATTCTCGATCGAGTATGAATCCTTTACTCAATTTTTGAATCATTTCCGACTAGTTCGTTTTGTAACATAGATTGTGCACTCAACACACATAACTTAATCGTTACTCAAAGCGATCTATGACACAAATCTTAGGGGCGTTCTACTATTTATCGCTCTTACGCATTGCAGAATTCTTGCAATCGCCTTACCGACCACTATACTAAGTACGTTCCTCAACATCTATTTGATCACGACTAGCAAACCACTCGAATACTTAATCGATTCAATCCGTAAATCTCTGACCATATCAATCTAGTCGAAGGCTACTCGCTAACTTTTGAAACATAATACTCAATTGCTTAGACTTATCCTCAACATGCACTACATCATTATTCATCCTCGATGCAATTTCTTATCCGACTTCATTAGGGTTGTCCTACGGTCACTGACATTTACTTTAATTTGGCGGTCAAGTCTTTTAGGGTCAGCTGCCCCGAAGCTACGCTCGATAATTAAAGATCATCAACGAGGGACAGTTACTACGAACCATGCTATATCCTATCTCGGAGCCAAATCATTTTTTTTACAATTCCTATGGGACTTTACCCAATCCGACATAATTTATAAATCTAAAGTTTATCTTCCCACCCACGCAACTAATGTGTCGTTACTACTCGAATCACTCATGCACCACCGTTAACGATTTTGCTAACCAAATAACGTCTACTCGTCTCGAGTCTATCTACCAATGGTCCATGTCCGATACACTCTATGCTCATTGCAATAATCCTCGAATTCACCTTCGTCTTAAACCATAAGTAAAATCCAAATTGTCACGCCTTGCAAGTTTGACCATCCCCGCTGGACATGAATCACCATACCAGCGCTTACGCAGAATGATCGCCCTAATTCAGGGTGACGCATGTGCGAGGCTGGAGTTGCACTCGCACAAGACAAAAACGTCAACGTTGTGGTTGTTAGGGTTATATACTAAAAGCATCACTTTTGTATTAACTTTATTTCCTTAAATTTTGAATGAGAATCATATGGACAATGTTTACATATTATATTTGTTACAAGTGTTGATGCAAGTGTCTGATACTCTATATTGTAGATAATATGGGGTGTAATGTCACACAGAAGATCATATTATCAGTTCCCTATGGAATATATAAATGGTTCACAACCTAGATGGACTTGGACAATCTATTGGAAAGGTTGCAGTGTAATATGGTATTAGTCTATCTTGACTATAGGTTTATACTAGTACATTTTGTGTGTATTGAATATGACCACTTGAGGTTGTTCTCTTTGTACTAACTACATAAGAGAACAGACACCTCTGTTATTATGGATGCTTGTGCTATTAATCCAGATATAATAATAGACATGTATATGCAGTGTGCATTACTTTGACTCATAAAAGAGTGAGATTCATTATTGGTCAACAACCTCTATGAATTAGGTAATAATATTGTATGTATGATAGGTGGTTGATTATAAAAGGAATCCATGTCCCGATACGTCGGTTTGATGATGTCCCCTTAAGGAGCTCATAAGGATTGCCATATAAACCCTACAGGTGGATTATATCCGACATAATAAATAAAGTTGAGTGGTACTATTTAAGAATAAAAGATGTCGATCAATATAGTTGTCAGTAACTTAATCTGATCGACGGACATTCGATATCTTAACATGGGAAGCCAAATGAGCATATAATAGAAGGAACCCACAATCATAATTTGGGATTAGAAAGGTAGTGCAACAATAGATCATTAGTGGACCGAGCTATTGTTAATGGGCCTAGATTGTGTGTTCGGGCTGAACACAAGACACCCAGATCTGTTAGGAGACCTAACTCCAATTTCTTCTCATGGTCCTTGCCGTAGCCATATATATATCCTCTATTCTCTAGCCGCCAAATGATCATAAGAACTAAGAAGCTTTCTCCAAATTTGTGATCCTCGTAGAGAAAGAAGGGGCTGCCAAGGAGAAGAAAATATTGGGAGATCGTCGCCCACACAACGTCCAACCCGAGGAAGGAATACGTGCAAAAAATCTTGGGGTCATAACTGCTTGAGATTACTAGGAACTGTTGTCTTCTTCCCGTCCCAGGTATAATTCGTGTACCCTAGTTTTTGCCTATGAAGGGTTAGAACACGTTTATATCTGTTTAACTTTCAATCAATACGTACACCAAACTAGGGTCTGGGAATCCCCAGTTCCATAAGTGGTTATCGTCGAAACAATCAAGACACTTTCGTTTTCATCCAAGTAATATACTAATCCATTCTCAAATTCTCTCGACGCATTTTAACATCCTCAAGTACGTTTACATAGTAATCACCCTTGCATAACTTATTTTGCGTTTTAGGCACGTACCATCTTCTTTTTGCGTGAATTCCATTCTTTGTATTCACCGTTATCATCCAAACCGACATCAACTTGACTTGTATTTTATTCTTCCAACAACAATGTTCAACATAATTTTTGTTCATTCGATCAGAGTATCCCCGAGTTATTGCATATCGTCTTTGATATGCCTCAATACCATCGTCGATATGCATAACTTGAACATCTTCCTCTCTCATAAGCTTTAATTCGTTGCAATCACTGTTATCGTCCGAAATTGAATGCGAATTAAGTCTCGCATACGTCAAGATCAATCCAGTCATATCTAGCTAATTATCACTATCAAGCGACATAATTTCTAGTTCCTTATACCTACTCTCGTATTCCTAACTCACACTTCCATATCGTGCTACCGACTCTTCGTGCTAACTCAAATTCGTTTGCACGATTACTTCGTTCCTACTCAACTCGTTCCGAACAGTTTTCGTACCGACTTAACTCAATTCCGACTGAGTCAACTATTTCCTCAACACAATATTCCCTCGCTATGCTCAGCCTATCGATCGGCTTACACTCAATGAATTATTGTCCGACGTATCATCCATGGATACGACTTCGCGCATAATCGTTCAACTCAATTCATCGAAGCATACTTGCATCGACTTCTATCGAGTCATTCCTACTCGAGTCTCGGCACTATTCCGTCCATTGAGGCCAAGCTTATCATAACCGACATAATCGTCTCGATGCAATCTATTGTAAGGCACCATACCATTCAACATGGCTATCGCTAAGTGGTATTGCATATACCACTTAGAAATTGAGCCTATCGTTTACAATATGATGCTTCACTGCGTTGATCACACAAGTGGTATTGCATATACCACTCAAAATCGAGTCACTACTCGATATTACACTCCGTATAGGTCCGACATCTATTTCAAATTAACTATCCTATGTCGATCTTTTTTTATCCCAACTCTAGCGTTCGCTTACTCGAGTTGGTATAACAACTTGGCCAACGTGTACTATCGTTCGCTCTGGTATGACATTCATTCAGAGCTAACCGTGCCTTGACGATCATACCGATCACAATGTAACATTCACTAACTCAAGGCTCAATTCGACATTCGGCCAACATAAACGTTCGCCTACTTCGAAACTCGATTCAACTCGAGCAACTTACAAGTTCGCCCGCTCAAGTTCGATTAGCGACCAACTCGACTTGCAACTATTGCATCCACAATTTCTCATTCCATTCGTTGCAACTTGTGCATGATTCATTATCGTTACTCAAGCCATTATGTGAACCCATTCAACATATCGCTATCCACTCGCATAGCAGTATAACACGTAACATCCCATATATCAAATCGTTGCAGTGATGCAACGAACGACTCACGACTTGTTGTACTTCGTACAACCAAGAACATATAACTCTTCGTATTTCGTGCGACCAAAAATATATATTTCATTGCACTTCATGCAACCAATATTCCCATATTCGTTGTACTTCGTGCAACCAACGATTCGTAACTCGTTGCACTTCGGACAACCAATATTTCGTAACTCGTTGTACTTCGTACAACCAATATGGTACAATTTGTTGCACTTGATGCAACCAACATCTCGCAACATTATTCGACGGCATCAAGTAAATTTCTAAACATAAGAAATAAGACACACACAATTATTTAAACTTATTGTATGGAACATCCAGTGTGGCATCGAGCAGATCCATAAGCCATGCGGTTGCGAAAACAACTTAGGACCGATTGATTTCGATAATGAAGCAACTGAGGGTCAAAGAGATTCGTCCACGGTCCAAAGGATGGAACCGCTCTGATTCTAACTTGTCACGCCCCGACCCGAGAAATCACTCGTCCTTGCTAGATTTTACCTGAATCATCGTCCTCGCTGGGGCGTGATGCTGCACGAGCCTGGAGTTGCGCTCATGCAAGGCAAGATAACAGGTTCATGTAAGTTTATCTCAAATTGATAGCATAAGCAGCAGAAGGAAATAGAGTATACAATAAGAATCTCTTTTATTAATAATGAACTGAAGATTACAAAGGCTTTGAATAGCCAACTGAATATGCCAACTGGCTACAATGCTCATGATCTCTCTAGCTCACAAAGGATTATATTGTTCCATACATTATGCCTCTTTATAGCCAACAAGTAGTTTCGGCCGAACATCTCCATGTTACAAGTTCGAATGCCAATGCGGTAGCTCACCTCGAAATGCCAAGGACTCCATGCCTCGGTGTGTCCAAGCCAAGCCCCGCCCCGAGCCGAACATATCCTGAACCTACGAGCAAACTAGTAGGGGACTAGTACTTTCATCCTCGCTGCACTGATCAAGACCCACTCGACTAATCCAACAACAAGTAAATTTAGTGAAGCATGTATCTTTATTTGGTGATCTTTCTATTTAGCCTTAGGATCAGTTTCATAACAATATTCAAGCACATATCGATAGCAACTAAATCATAAATGTGTCCAATACAGTGTCCCTACAACAGATACAGTTAGACATAATAATATGAACATAAGTATAGTGATCGTGCCCATCTCCGTGTTGTTTTTCCTAGCCTACAATCGTTAGAAATTTGCATAATCAATCATACAATTCATGCAGCCAACCAATCAACTTAGACATATGCATAAATGTGGCAGGCTCTGCGCCTGCATCCAATTCTAATCTCAGCCCACCGGCCTTAGCTATATGAAGGTCATGACGTTCCACGTCGTAATGGACTTGGTATCTCAACGTGTAAGCATACGATTGCTCCAGTACGGGTTGCTAGCCCAGTATCTGAAGGATCCCAAACTTACTGATATCATAGCTTATCACAATATTGGCCGGTCGCAACCCATCCTAATGAAGTGCACCATAAATACCAAACATAATTCCCTCCTAGGCCAAAGTTTTCGGTGCCCCGGTCGTAACCGTTTGAGTGAAGCCACACCCGTGCACGGGCCATCCGAGCCTATTGACCATGCAATACGTGCCCAAGTTTTATACAACCAAACATATTCGCCTATCATTATTCTTATTGGCATTATGCCCCAACACATCCATATTGATGCACGACGCCCCAATGGCTTAGAATTCTCGATCTTATACTCAACGCATTCCATTCATAAGTTTATATAACGACAGTTCCATGGTATCTGCGCCACAACTGCATACTTCGATGCATGAAGTATATCTTTCAATGTCACAATAGATTTCGTAGCGTTGCACACGACTTGTCCATTTCGTTTACTTAGTCATTCGCATAGCTTATGTGCACAAGGGCACGCTTAAATATTCAATGTTCTAGGCCTAGTGTTCAATATTCTCGGAGTCGTGCACGTGATGCATATCTCGATATTGCCTTTCAATGTTCTACCATCGATTTGTCCTATCGTAACCCGTGCATTTGATGCACGTCGCCCCAATTGTTCAATGTTCGATCTTAATGTTCGACACACACTAAGACCTTTACTCGATTCGAGCCATGCTCGTTAACTCGATAGCAACACATGCACACTATGGTACATTTTATTAGACATTAAGGAGTATGGGAGAAGAGTCATGAACCCGTCCACCTTAAGTCGATACGCCTTGTCGTTTCGTCGAGCCGATGCAGCTCAATTTCATAACATCATTGCATGGCCAACTCTTTTGACTTAGTCATTCGAACACTTCGTGCTCCGTTGAACTACTTGACTATTTTGGCCTACCGTACCCATGCCACGATCCGTTGCAAGGCGACAATTTGGTTTCGCGGACAGCATTGCAAATAAGCAAAATACTGACCTCCTATAATCCAACGTAAAAGCATAGCCTGCACACAAAATCAACCAAAATCAGTATTTGCTCAAACGGGACTTATGCTTTGTATTGTTTCGATTTATAGATTTGAATCGACTCAAGGCTTTCTTTCGGGCCAACGTAACTCTTGCATCGATACTTCATCGGGTCAACGCAACTCTTCGAGTCAACGACTCATCGTAATGTACCGTACCGAGCAAGGCATTACAACGACAACCCCTCGTGACAAACGACGGCGACCCACACTATAATGCCCCGTTCTGTACGGTGTATTACAATGAGTCGTAGACTCAAAGAGTTGCGTTGACCCGATGAAGTATCGATGTGAATCGATGCAAGTGTTAAGTTGGCCCGAGAGAAAACATTGAGTTGGTTCAAAAATTCTAAGAAATCGAATCGATGCAACGCACGAGTCCGATTCAATCAAATATTGATTTTAGTTGGTTTCTTGTGCAGGCTACGCTTTTACGCTGAGTTATGAGAGGTTGGCATTTTGTCTTATTCGCAACAGTGTCCGCGAAACCAAAATATTGCCTTGCAACGAACTAAGGCAAAGTCAAGGGACTTGGCCCTTCAGAAGAATCGAGACTTAGACTTTCAAAGGCACGCTCGGTGTCTCGCTCGGCCGATGCGATCATCGCTAAGGTGGGTGGCTCCGATGAACCTGTCTTTCCTTAGCCTAGACACATAATAATATGGACAATGTTGCTAAATCGCTAGGCGATAACTCCCTGCATGCTCATAAGAGAACTCAACGCACCTAGCTAAGAGAACAATCCCATCTTGTATGCTTGTGTAGAACATGGAAATGAACTGGAGAATTTACTTAAATCCTCGCACCACACTCCATGCTCGTGCTAAGGCACAACTTATGTTTCAAGTACCTTATGCACTCAAGTATGCAATAAAACAATGAACACAACTTGAGGTAAGAAATAATGAATGGTTTACTGAATTAAGGCAGTAAGACTATCAAAATAGTCGTTCCGAGCAAAGTAATAGAAACATCGAAAGGCTTCAGGACCGTTGGGTCGCCAAGGCAGTTCCTGTACCGTGAGCTGCATAATGAATAAATGAATGAAAGAATAAATGAAAGAACGAACGAATGAATGAAAAGAAAGAATAACTCGGACGATCAAAAGCTGGGTGTACCAGGGATCGTCTCGAGAATAAGTAAATGAAAGAAAGAAAGAAAAGAAGAAAAGATGATTAGCGATAGGTATGACGGGGACGTGCAATGGGGCTCGCTACCCGCGCTGCACGGATGCCGCCGCCAACCTAGTCGATAATCCGTTATGGCTCAGAGAGCCTGTCTTAGAGAGGCGATAAGATAAAGAAATGAAAAGAGAATACGAAATGGTCGCGGACAACTCATGCACGAGAAAAGAGAAAGAAGGATTCCTCGGACGATCAGAAGCTAGGTGACCAGGGATCGTGCCGACCTAGAAGGAATCACGACTTACGGGCGACTTGGGTGGGGGCTCAGTCAACTCAAGCGACGTAATGCCGGTATACGTAGCCTATCACGGTGTACCAGCCATTACCGTCTGATAGATACTACGAATACCACGTTCAGGAAGTCCAAATGGCTTGTATTGCCAGCAACCGATGCATATAGATGAAGTGGGCTCGATGGTGGCAATCCACGTACGAGTCCTTGCATTAAAACAAGTAATCTGAGTATGCTAAATTATTAAATGAACATCTGAAAGAAACTTGAGTACTTCACCCGAGGCAGAAACACACTGATGTTACTTGTATTTTCTATGCAAATCCGTCAAGTCTTTACGTATAATATGTTGGCTAACTTGGTTTACCTTAGACAGGGAATATCGTACGGTAAGTATGGTAAGTTGCGCATGTTATTTCTATGCGACACTTGATGCCCGTAACACGAGATAGGTTTTGTAATATATGCCATAAAACTGATCCTAAGGCAAGATTAGAAAGACAATCAATTGATAGATGATGCATGAAAGTAAATCGAACGTGTTCGGTAATGATAACGAGCAGGCGAGCTAGCCTCCCCACCAGTGCATGCAATGTACTGATAACCACATAGTCTGCTTGCAGGGTGCAGGAGAACCTTATCTTGTGGAGTCTTCTCTCGAACGTGCTAAGGCGCGGAGCTAACTCTGGAGCCCTGGAGCGTTACAAAGGAGCTGAAGCACCATATACAAGACATAATGTATCGGAACATCGCCATGTATCATTCCATCTTGTAAGCCGCTTGGCACGCCTTTTATGTTTTAAGAGAGAGCTTGAGCAATTTGTAATCTCGGCCTAGCGTCGCTTGTAACACTTCTTGAATATCAATAAAGAGTTTTGGATTTGCTTTAACTTGTGTCCAATTACTTCTGCCGCAATGGGGACACTTTGTGTGACTCTGTGGCCTAGCTTAAATCGACCGTTTCTAGACTTGGCCTTGTACGAGCGCACCTAGGCTCGTGCGGTGTAAGTCCATGAGCCCAATTTTTTTATTTTATTTTATTTTATTGTTGTCACATGTTTAATTCCTTATTATAACCTTGGATAGGGATGGATATTAGGCTTTGCAAAAATAGAAACTTGGAGGGGCCTCAACACAAATATGAAATTCAAATTTCATTCCAAACAGACCGACCCTCAAAGCCAAACACTTATATTTCCCCTCTAATTGAGATATTCTCAAATCCTTAGAGAGATAATCCCAAATCTATTTAAACCCCATATTTCCCTCTATCAATTCTTCTTCATGATTCTTAACTAAACCCTAGTATATATATATATATATATATATATATATATATATATATATATATATATATATATATATATATATATATATATATATATATATAAGTAGGATTGAAGTCGTTCCCAAACATTACGAACTCCAGTATTTCTACCCTCTTCCCCGCAGCAAGAGCAGAGCCGAGGAACCATCAAGGGAGCAATCGGGTTTGCATTCGATTTCCAAGGGAGGTAAATCAATCTATCCCTATACTCAATTTTCTACTAAATAGCAAAACCATAAATAGAGATGGGTAGGTGTTTGATTTAAGTTTTGGTAAGAATCAATGGGGAAGGGTGCATAAGTCCCTATTCAACTTAACGAAGGGAGACAGATTAGCTATGCATATGATACTAGGTTGCTACAAAAAACTGGAGAAACTAATTAAGAAGACTGTTTAGCCTCCGTTCTGGCACATCCATTCCATCTCACCTGTCAGGAAGTATCAACCATCGCCTAGTAAGAATATCAGAATAATGTATCAGGGTATACTAGAGTTATATAAGGAGTCGGGTCATGCTTAGTACCAGGGATAAACAAAGAATATGGGCAGTTGTATTAAATTGGCATTAGCATCAGTTAGCATGAGAATTTGAGTACTAAACGAGCCAAGATGGGATTGGTGGTACCAGAGTAGATGGGGGTGTTGTGTCAAATAAGATACGAGCACGTGTAGACGTTATATATATATATATATATATATATATATATATATATATATATATATATATATATATATATATATATATATTCGAATCCTAAACTTAGATGGTTGAGATGCCTGATTTTTACTTAAGAAAACTTGATACTTGGTAGCACTTTCGAATACTGGTATCAGATTAGATACTCAGTATCATATCGGGCTCAGAGCGTCGGATTTGATACTTGGATTCATTTTTGTATACTTGGTACCAAATTCGAATTTGGTATCTGATGGGATACCTGGTATCGGTTTGGGTTCAGAATTTAAAAGCAGATCATGAAGTGCTATATGAGGGCAGTAGCAGCAAAATAAATTAGGGAGGTGCAGGAATCATATGTCAATAGGTAGGTATGATTTGTGTGAAGGGATTACTTACATATGTTATGACAAACCAATGTGTCCCATTATAACCAGTGTGTGTGCCCAGTTGTAACATATGGGTACGTATGAACCAAAGAGTGATGGAGAACATATGAAGGAGAAATGGGGTGTGTGGTAGAGAGTGACAGGAGAGGCAAGGGAACCCCTGCATAGGCAGGACTGCACATAAGGGAAGCAAACGCCTATAGGCAAGCACCATTGCCTGCCAATGCAAGTAGTTCCTGTAGAGTTAAGTGCCAAGTGTTGAAGGAAGCAAAAACCATACCAACTAATACAAAGATGGATCACCTAATAGTAGGCGTCCAGTAGAGCAGCAATACCTTTCCAACTCGGGAAATTTATATATACGATTCATGTTATAAGAAGGGATTAGAAATCAGAGTTACTCTTGATGCCGTATCCGACCCTTAGTATCAGAGTTTACCCTTGATATCATGTCCCACCATTGATATCAGATTCTACTCTTGATATCATTCCCGGCCGTTAGTAACAGAGTTTGCTCAGCATAAGACCAGATGGTTTAATCGTGTGTCAGTGGGGAGGTGGTTAATTGAATCAATTGTAAACAAAGGTAAGGACAACACACCTACCTATGCCTATAAGTGCCCTGATAACACATGAGTGGGGCGAGGTAAGGGTTGTATAATGGAGACAGAGTCTAGATGAGTTCGATCGAAGCTAGATAACAAGACTATGGAGGAGGAAATGCCCAAGTATCGGGCTGAGCCTTGTGCAAATTTTTCTATTGGCTAGGAAACTGGTACTGGGCATGCCCAGGTCAAGACATCAGTTTTGTATAGGTCTGTTGGTATCGGGTTAGGTATGCACATTTAGGTACACAGTAGCAAGGGGGTGAGCACTTGGATAATATCCTATTATGTAAAGCCAACCCTTAGTGTTCAAAAGACTCATCTCTAAGACATTGCATGTTGTTACCTAGGACACTTAGACAGTATCCATTGCTAAGAGCACTAGTAAACATCATTGGGTATTAGAGTGGGTTTGTGTCCGGATTAAAACTCTAATGCATCCGATTTTACATAACCCAAGGTAGAGGGAATGTACCAATAAAACAACCATGTGTAGGTATAAGTAATGGTGTCATCAGAGGTGTTAGAATAGGCATATAGCAGAGAGTTAATATGCAAGCTGATATTGTATCAGGAAGGGTTGGAAACTCTGAGTACAAGTGAGGTGAGCAGTATACATGGTAGTGTGCGCATAGTTGCATAGAAAACTCAGATAAGAGTATTAATATATGAGGGGTTTATGCAACTCAAGTCATACAATACCTTAGGAAGTATGTCTAGGTAAGTACCAAGATATGTAGAATCAAGTACAAAGTACCAGTGTCGGATTAGTGAAAATAAAAAATAGAGACATGTGTAAAACAACCAATCCTAGTTAAGGAAATAAATTAGTTTACAATAGGCTTCAAGACCCAAAGCCCAAGTAGCTAGAATAGCCTTGTTTTAGTATCACTCATTGACATCGTAATTCTATCAAACAGGTTACTTGGACCTCAATACAGACTCTGACCCGTATCCGCAGCTCAGGACCCCAGGCAAGTATACCTTGCCAAACATATACAGTATTTACATTATTCTCTTTCTATTGTCTTTCTTTCATATTGTCACATGATTTTCATATTGTGATTGGTGCCCTTGATTGTCTTACTTGTTCTAAATTACGTGCACGTATAGGATATTGCTTGTCTATTAATCTTCTTCATGTTATTGTGTCTTATGATAGAGTTGCCAGTTCTACACCTTGTTCTTGACTTGACTAATCTTAACTGGGAGTATCTTGCATTGTACTACAGTTGAGACATACTATTGATTGGGAGTATCTTACATTGTACTACGACCTATAGCAGATTCTTCTACCTTGATATTAATTGATTGACTTGACTTGCGACACTATAAATTGGGAGTATCTTGTATTATACTACGGTTTATAGGTGTATTCTTGAATTCTTTTAGGAGAGGAAATCGATACTAGAATTGGCTAATCTTGACTGGGAGTATCTTGCATTGTGCTACAGTCGAAACCTACTATAGATTGGTAGTATCTTGCATTGTACTACAAGCTATGGGGGTTAATCGATTGATTGATAGCCAAGTCTAGTATTATATTTCCATGTTTTAGATATCTTTCTGGCACCGTTCTTATCCTCCATACTTGTTATTTACTGTCATATTAGTAGGCATGTTTTATGTATCTTGCTAATCCTCTGAGGACCTGATAATCTCTTCAGGTAGCTGATTGCACGGAGTTAGTTAGCTGAGCATGTGGTAGTTGACTTCAATCCCATGATTCAGGTATTTTGTTAGTGTTATTGTTACTTTCTTTCTTGTGCTTTCATGATATATCCTGCTTATCAGCTTAGCTTTATAGACTCATATTATTTTTGGAGTCTAATCGGACATATGTGCTAGTAGGCTACAGACCACGACCCATACTGGTTCGTTCTTGTTTTATATGATTTTTGTGGATTAAGATATAGGGCAGGTTAGACATGATACCCTATTCTAGATAGCTTATACGTATTCGAGTCGGGCTGGAGTCCGCTCGATACGTAGCTGGCTTGCTCACGAGCTCGCGCCCGAAAAGCGGGTGCGGGTTATGACATGCGGTATCATGCCTTAGCGAGTACGATCGCTCCTCCGGGAGTGGGATGTGATACCCACGACCGCAATCACGGGGCCACCCATCGTCGGGGCCACCAGTGCGCGTGTTAGGCAGCGCACATGCAACAACGGTGACACTGTCGCTATACAGTCATTGCCACACCATCGAGGTCACCATGGGACCACCTGGCCCCAACGTACCCCAGCGACCCTCCACTGACAGTCGTTGTCCTCCTCGATGCATGATATGGGCTATTCGTGCATTTTGCACGAAATTCCGTCGTGACGTGCGAGGATTCAAATGTCACGCCCCAGAACCAGAATACTGGAGAGCGGGGGCTGACATAGCCAGCTACGTATAATGAAATGGAATCCACGTCACTATACGGTCACGGCTGTCTAGATATATGAGGGTTTAACTACAATCCATCAGTCTCCTATGGTCAAGATCAAACCTATTGTCTCAATCACAAGCAAGTAGTAGAAAGCACAAGATATTAGAGCATCAATATACAATAGTAAGATGTCCCATACATTACATATTGGATGATCATGAAGCTAGTCGTACAAAATGTCAGGACTAGCAAGAGTTTTAGTCAATACATGATCAACCCTAGGATTTGTCAATCATGTTACAGCCCGTAGGCAGACAGTAAATAAAGGTGCAATACGAGCTAACACGTGCTCGCCGGCTAAACGCCTCAAAAGAATAATTTTACAAATAGAGTGGGAGGACAAAAGAAACCCACTCGTTGCCCTGGTTACGCCTGGTGGTCACCATCGGGCTGGAAGACAGGTGGATCCTCTGTTGCTGCTCCGATATCTGGCCACACAAAACCAGCTGGGTCAGACCCCAGAAAGAGCAAGTACCACAAAGGAGGCTTCACTTAGGAACTAAAACCAGCATATCACAAATAAATAGTAAAGGTAATTTAAGATAGTGATAAAAGCTGAGATAACAATAATATATTGAACACGGAGAAACCATTCAAGTAGCCAGACTGCAACCCTTAAACCAAACAAGGACCGGGGTTGCAATCCTTCGCCTGAATAGAAACCCGCCTCAATTACTATTGATAAGGTAACAAGACAATAAACGAAGAGAGGACACAGAACTGCTCCGGAAGCCAGGTTACAACCCTTAAACCAAACAAGGACCGGGGTTGTAACCCTTCGCCTGAACAGAACTGGACCCCTGATCTTTATTGTTAAGGCCAGTATAAATAATCATGGTATTGAAGTAAAGGTAAAACATGACGAGCATGACAGGGGGTTACAATAAGACAATAAACGAAGAGAGGACACAGAACTGCTCCGGGAGCCAGATTACAACCCTTAAACCAAACAAGGACCGGGGTTGTAACCCTTCGCCTGAACAGAACTGGACCCCTGATCTTTATTGTTAAGGCGGGCACAATAAGCAGGACGATATATGATAAGATAACCATGGAACTATTCAGATAGCCAAGTTACAACCCTTAAACCAAACAAGGACCGGGATTGTAACCCTTCATCTGAACAGAACTTGGTATCCCATCATTTATCGATACAAGAAATCATGTCCTGATACAATCTTGTACAGGATCAGGATAAGACTAAGCTGGAATAAACTTCATCCAATCAATCACGGTCAATCAAGAGTACGGCTTGATACTTTTAACTAACTAAGGTTATCACAGGCCTAGTTACTAGCAAGATGCAATGAGATTATCCCGACAGCCACAAGCCCTGCAGACTATCCGGTTATCCGGGTCGAATGTCCGTTTATGAAGGGTGCACCACATGACTGTGTGCTGGAAATGTGCCCTACTCGTCGGTAGGCTACAAGTCCGCTGAATGCGTCCAGATAACGGGATTGCCTGTAGCTGGGAATCTCTTCATGACTACTGAATCATTTTAGTTAATTAGCCTTAGTCAATTTCAGTAGGTACCCCTGACCGTGGTACTCAGGGATCCCCATCCTAGACATGATGCAAGACAGTACTAGTTTATTTGTACAAACACAATCGCCCACGGTGTCCAAGTCTTTCATACTTGTCATGTCAGGCTAGCTGTCGTAACAGCATGCCGAGATATATCATGTCAGTTTACTTGTCAAGAGTGCGCCGCAGCGGGCCACTATCGTGTTCTATTCTTACAATATTATGAATGAGAGAAGCTTGCATAAAATAACTAGAGACATATTCTTGCTGCTAAGGAAAAGATCTACAACTTCCACGTTAGGAGTTGGGAGAAATTCGAGCCACAATTTGGTCAATTAGGACATATAACAGTTAGAAATAGTCAAAATATGCATTATGCGGCCTATTCTGCGACATGCATGCAACTGCGACACCATATGCGCCTACTGCGACATGCGCCTTAATGCGGCTCATGCGCGACATGATATGCGCCTATCGCGACATGCACCTCATGTGGCTCAACTGCGACATGATATGTGCCTACCGCGACATGCGCCCCATTGCAACATGCGCCTACTGCGACATGATATGCGGCTACCGCGACATGCGCTTCATTGCAACATGCACCTTCTACGACATGCGCCTTCTGCGACATGATATGCGGATACCGCGACATGCGCTTCATTGCAACATGCGCCTTCTGCGACATGCGCCTTCTGCGACATGATATGCGGCTACCGCGACATGCGCTTCATTGCAACATGCGCCTTCTACGACATGCGCCTTCTGCGATATGATATGCGGCTACCGCGACATGCGCTTCATTGCAACATGCGCCTTCTGCGACATGCGCCTTCTGCGACATGATATGCGGCTACCGCGACATGCGCTTCATTGCAACATGCGCCTTCTGCGACATGCGCCTTCTGCGACATGCGCCTTCTGCGACATGATATGCGGCTACCGCGACATGCGCTTCATTGCAACATGCGCCTTCTGCGACATGCGCCTTCTGCGACATGCGCCTTCTGCGACATGCTGATTATGCTGCAGATGAACCTAGAAATGACCAGAAATTGTTTTGGCCATAACTTCCTCATCCGAAGCCGAAATCAAGTGAAACAAAAGCCAAAACTGCATGAAATTGAATTCTCTACAACATAGAAACACTAGTTTTCGAAAATAACCAAGTTTTAGAGATCAAAACCAAGAAAAACCGAAAAGTTTACAAACTTAGATCTACAAGAATCCATCCATCAAATCCAAAAATGTCAAGTTCTAAAGAGGCTTAGAATCAAGTAAAGAAGAGAATGGAACAATAAAACTTGAGATCCATCATGAAGCAAGTTTGCACTTGCCTAAGCTCTCTCTCTCTTTCTCCTGGTGGTTGAAGAAGTTATGATAGGGAAGAAGAAGAATAATGAAGAGAGAGAAAGGGGAAATGGGTTAATAAAGGGTAGTGGTGGTGGTAGGTAGTGGTTTTCTTTTGGTTCATGATGAACCCACAAGCAAACCAAACCAAGCTAAGCCGAACCAAGCTAAGCCATAACCAATGACATGCCAAAATAACCATGCAGGAAAATACGCAATACGAGTCAAGAATACGTACACGTATACCAAGATACGTAATACGAACCACAGGCATTACAACTCTACCCACCTTCAAAGAATTCCGTCCTCGGAATTTAATCAAGAGGCTAGAATTGCAAGGACAAGCTATACTAATCGTAAGCTATAACAAGCAGTCTATCATGCAGTCATTTATTCGAGCAAGAAATTTGAAAGCATAAGGCATAAGGAAGACATTATACCTTACGAGTCAAACAGGTCGGGATATCGTGATCGGATATCATCCTCACGCTCCCACGTCGACTCACCCAAAGAGTGATGACCCCAAGCAACTCGGACTAACTTGATAGTCTTGTTCTTGAGTATCTTCTCTCTTCGGTCCAATATAGACACGGGCCTCTCCTCATACGAAAGGTTGGTACCAACAACCAATTCCGAATGATCTAGGATGTGGCTCGGGTCCGGGATATACCGTCTCAGTTAGGATACATGGAATACGTCATGCACCTCATGTAGCGGTGGTGGAAGAGCGAGACGATAGGATACATCTCCTACTCGCTCCAGAATGTCGAACGGCCCTATATACCTAGGACTAAGCTTTCCTCGTACGCCGAAACGAATGACGCCGCGGTTAGGCAAAATCCTCAGGAATACATGGTCACCGACAGAAAACTTAAGAGGGCGCCGATGAGAATCGGCCCAATGACGCTGGCGATCTTGGGCAACTCGAAGATGATCTCTGACTCTTCTGACCACTTCAACGGTCTGAGCAATCATTTCCGGACCAAGCATCTGCCTCTCTCCAACATCATCCTAGGCTAGCGGGGATCGACACTTCCTACCATACAGTGCCTCGAACGGTGCCATCTGGATACTGGCCTGGAAACTGTTGTTGTACGAGAACTCCACCAGGTGTACGTGATCTTTCCACGAACCACCGAAGTCGAGTGTACATGACCGCAACATATCTTCAAGAGTCTGGATCGTACGTTCTGACTGGCCATCTGTCTGCGGGTGATAAGCTGAACTGAACTGGAGGTGAGTTCCCAAACTTTCTTGCAAGCTACGCCAAAAGTGCGACGTAAATCTTGAATCTCTATCTGAAGTGATACTGACTGGTACACCGTGTAATCTGATAATCTGTCGGAGATACATCTCTGCTAGCTGAGCCGTCGACTGACCAACTCTGAACGGGAGAAAGTGAGCCACCTTCGTGAGCCTGTCTATGACAACCCAAATAGCGTCTCTGCCAGCCGGGGTTCTAGGCAATCCAGTCACAAAGTCCATGGTTACATGCTCCCATTTCCACTCGGGAATCGGCAATGGTTGAAGTAGTCCAGCTGGTCTCTGATGTTCAGCCTTAACTTGTTGGCAGACTAAACAACGAGAGACAAACCGGGCTATCTCCCTCTTCATGCCATTCTACCAAAAGTGCTGGCGGATATCACGGTACATCTTCGTGCCACTAGGATGAATGGAATACTGCGAACTGTGGGACTCCGTCATGATCTCCTGTCTGATATCTCCACTGGGTACACAAAGACGCTTACCATGTCGAAGTGTACCGTCTTCATGGATACATAACTCTGGTCTTCGTCCTGCCTCACACTCTGCTCTAAGTCGCTGAAGCTTGGAATCTGCTGACTGCGCCATCCGGATCCTCTCGACTATAGTGGACTGAACTTGCATGCTGGCCATTAATGCCACACTGGTAGGGAGGACAACTTCTATTCCCATCTTCTGAAGATCGACTAACAGCTCTGGTTGCGCTGTTAGGAAATAATTTTCGGCTCTCCTGCTCAATGCATCCGCAACAACATTGGCCTTCCCTGGGTGATACTGCAAGTTGACATCATAATCCACAAGCAGCTCTAGCCATCTTCTCTGACGCATGTTAAGATCCTTCTGGGTGAAAACATACTTCAGGCTCTTGTGGTCGGTAAAAATCTCCACCCTATCTCCATATAGGTAATGTCTCCACAACTTAAGTGCAAACACTACTGCTGCCAGCTCCAAGTCATGGGTTGGGTAATTCCTCTCATGATCACGAAGTTGTCGTAACGCATAAGCTATTACCTTCCTATGCTGCATCAGAACACATCCTAAACCTCTGTCCGAAGCATCACAATACACTGAGAATCCTCCAGTTCCATCTGGAAGCGTGAGAATAGGAGCCGTCATCAAGCCTCGCTTCAACCTCTCAAAAGAATCCTGGCATTCTGTTGTCCAAGCAAACTGCACATCCTTGTGGGTCAACTGGGTCAATGGCACAGAAATTCGAGCAAAGTCTGAAACAAATCGCCGGTAGTAACCGGCCAATCCAAGAAAACTACGGACTTCTGCCACTGTGCTAGGTACCGACCATGTTTCAATGGCCACGATCTTTTGGGGATCCACTTCTACTCCCCCTCGGGTGATGATATGACCCAAGTACGAAATGCGATCGAGCCAGAACTCGCATTTACTGAACTTGGCATACAACTGGTGCTCTCTGAGAATCTGAAGAACAACCCTGAGGTGATGCTCATGCTCCGCTTTACTCTTGCTGTAGACCAGGATGTCGTCTAGGAATACAATCACGAACTGATCCAAATAAGGCATAAAGATGCGATTCATGAGGTCCATGAATACAGCCGGCGCATTGGTTGCTCCAAATGGCATCACAAGGAACTCCCAATGCCCATATCTAGATTTGAAAGCTGTCTTCGGGATGTCCTGCTCTCTGACTCTGATCTGATGGTATCCTGAGCGCAAGTCGATCTTCGAAAATACTGACGCCCCTCTGAGTTGATCAAACAAGTCATCTATCCTTGGGAGAGGGTATCTGTTCTTGATTGTCACTGAGTTCAAGGTACGATAATCAACACACAATCTGGACGTACCATCCTTCTTTTTCACAAGAAGCATCGGGGCTCCCCAAGGCGATCCACTAGCACGAATGAATCCCTTGGTTCGGAGTTCTTCAATCATCTTGTACAATATTTCTAGCTCTGACGGCGCCATCCTGTAGACTCTCTCTGACACTGGGGCTGTCCCGGGAATCAAGTCGATGGTAAACTCGATCTCTCGCTCTGGCGGCATCCTTAGAAGCTCTTCTGGGAAAACATCTGGAAACTCTTCGACTATCCGAGGCAACTGCACTGCTGCTACTGCCATCCGCAATACTGGAGGAGAAGGTTCAACTTCGCCTCGGGAGAAGGAAAACTCCGGCTCGCCTGGAATGCTAAAAATAACCCTGCCAATATGGCAGTCTATCCTAGCATACTGGTCCCTCAACCAATCCATCCCTAAGACCACATCATAATCGGCCATCGGGAACTCTATTAATCTAGCGGGGAATTCTCTACCGCTAACTACGATCCGACACGAGGAAAACACTCTATCTACTCCCACAAGTCCATTACCAGTAAGTATATTGAGCCTTACTGATAATGACTCGGGCTCCAATCATACCCGTGTCGCGAATCGTGTAGACATAAATGAATGCGAGGCACCGAAATCAAATAATACTGAAGCTGGAAAGGTGTTGACGAGAATAGTACCTGCTACCACCTCACCTGGTGCTATTCCTTCTTCTCCCATGGTCAAAGCCAGCACTTGACCATGTCCTCTGGGTGCGGGTCCCCTCTGCTGAAAATTTCTCTGCCTGCTCTGGATCAAGGCTTGGGCTTGGGCATACTGCTGCGGCCTCTGCTGCTGGAATGCCTGGGCCTGCGTCGGCAATGGCCTCGAGAACGGGTACTGCAGCTGCTGCTGCTGCTGGATTGGTGTTGGTCCTCTAACTGAAGGACTAGAGAAGGCGGATGAACTCCCTCTGTTCGGGCAATTCCCAACCCTGTGGTCCGGGGCACCACAAACCAAGCACAAACCCTGTGCTCTGCGACACTCTGACACCACATGTCCTGGCTTCTCGCAGTGTGAACATCCCACTGTAGAAGATTGCTTCTGCTTCTGCTGCTGAGGGTGCGTCGGGGTGGAATGCTGAACCGACGTCACTGAGGCCGCCCGCCTCGGAGCTCCAATGGTCAAAGCCCTGGCTGCCGGGGCTGGTGCTGATGACTGATTCATCTGACCGTGAGATCGCTTCCGACCTCCGGTCCTATCTACGATCCTCTGGAAGGTATACTCATGCCTCCGGGCTGCTCACAACACTGCATCAAAAGTCTGATGCTCAAACTGCTCCACCGCCAATAAAATCTCTAGGTGAAGCCCCTGCTGGAATCGCTGGGCTCTATCGAACTCGGTCGCTACCAAGGTGGGAGCAAACCGACTAAGCCTGGAAAACTCGGCCGCATATCCATCGACCGTTCTGCCCATCTGCTTCAGATTGGTGAACCTCGTCTGTAGATTATACCGAGCTACAGCATCAAAATACTTGTTCTGGAATCTCTCCCTGAATACTGCCCATAAAATAGGGGCCACTAATCCATCGGCCTGCGCTGCCCACCAGCTACGGGCAAGATCTAGTAACTGCAGGCGCACTACGGCCACCTTCTCATTTTTTGGAGTCTTGACTACTTCTAGAATTACCTCTGTGTCCTGAAGCCAAGCATCTGCAGCGATCGCATCTTCACTGCCGTCGAAGAAGGGAGGGTTCAAGCGCTTGAAGCTGTTGGCCGCGCTATTACCCTGATGACCTCCTCTGGTCAAAGCATCTGCCACCGCCTGGTGTAAGGCATCTCCGCGACGATCCTGGGAAGCTAATAGGGACCTGATGAGACCCGCCAAAGTGCCATCATCAGGCTCTGCAGGCTGGACGGGCTGAATTGGGGGTTCTCCTTCAGTAGGCATGACTCTGGAGGCTACTCCTGAATGCTGGGCTTGATCTCCAGGTTGTTGCTGGTCCGCGGGAGGTGCTCCGCCTTGCTGATCGGCAGGTCCAGGAACAATGTCGCTGAAGAAGACGACATAGGGAACAATAAGGAAGGACCAGGACAGATCAACGATACAAGCATGTGATCAGGTCAAGATTATAGGGATTCAGAAGATACGAGCAAAGTTCAAGGGCGAATACTGATTGAGACATCTATTCGGTAAATCCTCACATATCTTGATTTACAAGACCTGCATGGGCCACCACTAAAACCATGTCACGTCCCAGAACCAGAATACTGGAGAGCGGGGACTGACATAGCCAGCTACGTATAATGAAATGGAATCCACATCACTATACGGTCACGGCTGTCTAGATATATGAGGGTTTAACTACAATCCATCTGTCTCCTATGGTCAAGATCAAACCTATTGTCTCAATCACAAGCAAGTAGTAGAAAGCATAAGATATTAGAGCATCAATATACAATAGTAAGGCGTCCCATACATTACATATTGGATGATCATGAAGCTAGTCGTACAAAATGTCAGGACTAGCAAGAGTTTTAGTCAATACATGATCAACCCTAGGATTTGTCAATCATGTTACAGTCCGTAGGCAGACAGTAAATAAAGGTGCAATACGAGCTAACACGTGCTCGCCGGCTAAACGCCTCAAAAGAATAATTTTACAAATAGAGTGGGAGGACAAAAGAAACCCACTCGTTGCCCTGGTTACGCCTGGTGGTCACCATCGGGCTGGAAGACAGGTGGATCCTCTGTTGCTGCTCCGATATCTGGCCACACAAAACCAGCTGGGTCAGACCCCAGAAAGAGCAAGTGCCACAAAGGAGGCTTCACTTAGGAACTAAAACCAGCATATCATAAATAAATAGTAAAGGTAATTTAAGATAGTGATAAAAGCTGAGATAACAATAATATATTGAACACGGAGAAACCATTCAAGTAGCCAGACTGCAACCCTTAAACCAAACAAGGACCGGGGTTGCAATCCTTCGCCTGAATAGAAACCCGCCTCAATTACTATTGATAAGGTAACAAGACAATAAACGAAGAGAGGACACTGAACTGCTCCGGAAGCCAGGTTACAATCCTTAAACCAAACAAGGACCGGGGTTGTAACCCTTCGCCTGAACAGAACTGGACCCCTGATCTTTATTGTTAAGGCCAGTATAAATAATCATGGTATTGAAGTAAAGGTAAAACATGACGAGCATGACAGGGGGTTACAATAAGACAATAAACGAAGAGAGGACACAGAACTGCTCCGGGAGCCAGGTTACAACCCTTAAACCAAACAAGGACCGGGGTTGTAACCCTTCGCCTGAACAGAACTGGACCCCTGATCTTTATTGTTAAGGCGGGCACAATAAGCAGGACGATATATGATAAGGTAACCATGGAACTATTCAGATAGCCAAGTTACAACCCTTAAACCAAACAAGGACCGGGATTGTAACCCTTCATCTGAACAGAACTTGGTATCCCATCATTTATCGATACAAGAAATCATGTCCTGATACAATCTTGTACAGGATCAGGATAAGACTAAGCTGGAATAAACTTCATCCAATCAATCACGGCCAATCAAGAGTACGGCTTGATACTTTTAACTAACTAGGGTTATCACAGGCCTAGTTACTAGCAAGATGCAATGAGATTATCCCGACAGCCACAAGCCCTGCAGACCATCCGGTTATCCGGGTCGAATATCCGTTTATGAAGGGTGCACCACATGACTGTGTGCTGGAAATGTGCCCTACTCGTCGGTAGGCTACAAGTCCGCTGAATGCGCCCAGATAACGAGATTGCCTGTAACTGGGAATCTCTTCATGACTACTGAATCATTCTAGTTAATTAGCCTTAGTCAATTTCAGTAGGTACCCCTGACCGTGGTACTCAGGGATCTCCATCCTAGACATGATGCAAGACAGTACTAGTTTATTTATACAAACACAATCGCCCACAGTGTCCAAGTCTTTCATACTTGTCATGTCAGGCTAGCTGTCGTAAGAGCATGCCGAGATATATCATGTCAGTTTACTTGTCAAGAGTGTGCCGCAGCGGGCCACTATCGTGTTCTATTCTTACAATATTATGAATGAGAGAAGCTTGCATAAAATAACTAGAGACATATTCTTGCTGCTAAGGAAAAGATCTACAACTTCCACGTTGGGAGTTGGGAGAAATTCGAGCCACAATTTGGTCAATTAGGACATATAACAGTTAGAAATAGTCAAAATATGCATTATGCGGCCTATTCTGCGACATGCATGCAACTGCGACACCATATGCGCCTACTGCGACATGCGCCTTAATACGGCTCATGCGCGACATGATATGCGTCTATCGCGACATGCACCTCATGTGGCTCAACTGCGACATGATATGCGCCTACCGCGACATGCGCCCCATTGCAACATGCGCCTACTGCGACATGATATGCGGCTACCGCGACATGCGCTTCATTGCAACATGCACCTTCTGCGACATGCGCCTTCTGCGACATGATATGCGGCTACCGCGACATGCGCTTCATTGCAACATGCGCCTTCTGTGACATGCGCCTTCTGCGACATGATATGCGGCTACCGCGACATGCGCTTCATTGCAACATGCGCCTTTTGCGACATGCGCCTTCTGCGACATGATATACGGCTACCG
The DNA here is from genome assembly GCA_029216955.1 of Iris pallida. Lineage (NCBI taxonomy): Eukaryota > Viridiplantae > Streptophyta > Magnoliopsida > Asparagales > Iridaceae > Iris > Iris pallida. The sequence goes on from JANAVB010018998.1 coordinate 1,736,647, forward strand.
CGACATGCGCTTCATTGCAACATACGCCTTCTGCGACATGCGCCTTCTGCGACATGATATGCGGCTACCGCAACATGCGCTTCATTGTAACATGCGCCTTCTGCGACATGCGCCTTCTGCGACATGATATGTGGCTACCGCGACATGCGCTTCATTGCAACATGCGCCTTCTGCGACATGCGCCTTCTGCGACATGATATGCGGCTACCGCGACATGCGCTTCATTGCAACATGCGCCTTCTGCGACATGCGCCTTCTGCGACATGATATGCGGCTACCGCGACATGCGCTTCATTGCAACATGCGCCTTCTGTGACATGCGCCTTCTGCGACATGCGCCTTCTGCGACATGCTGATTATGCTGCAGATGAACCTAGAAATGACCAGAAATTGTTTTGGCCATAACTTCCTCATCCGAAGCCGAAATCAAGTGAAACAAAAGCCAAAACTGCATGAAATTGAATTCTCTACAACATAGAAACACTAGTTTTTCGAAAATAACCAAGTTTTAGAGATCAAAACCAAGAAAAACCGAAAAGTTTACAAACTTAGATCTACAAGAATCTATCCATCAAATCCAAAAATGTCAAGTTCTAAAGAGGCTTAGAATCAAGTAAAGAAGAGAATGGAACAATAAAACTTGAGATCCATCATGAAGCAAGTTTGCACTTGCCTAAGCTCTCTCTCTCTCTTTCTCCTGGTGGTTGAAGAAGTTATGATAGGGAAGAAGAAGAATAATGAAGAGAGAGAAAGGGGAAATGGGTTAATAAAGGATAGTGGTGGTGGTAAGTAGGGGTTTTCTTTTGGTTCATGATGAACCCACAAGCAAACCAAACCAAGCTAAGCCGAACCAAGCTAAGCCATAACCAATGACATGCCAAAATAACCATGCAGGAAAATACGCAATACGAGTCAAGAATACGTACACGTATACCAAGATACGTAATACGAACTACAGGCATTACAATTCAAAGTCAGAATTGTGTTTCATTGTAACAACTTTGAACGCATTTTTTGGACAATCTGACCATTGGATCGTCGATCTGATTCTTCCGTCTTAATCTCGGTATATACCCCTTCATTTATCTAAACTTTTAGCCTTTAATTCGATCATTTGATAGCTCAAAATTGGCTACTATGATGATCGTTTAAATTGTATTATTTTTGGACAGTTTTGAGGAGCCAATTTCGTGGATTTATTTCTCTGCCATTGCAGCTCCGTTTGATGCTCCACTAGTTCATATGTACAGTAGGTATAACCACCTTCATGGCATAAAATTTTTAGCTTCATAGGATGTCGTTTGGTTTGTTGAAATCGACGTAAAAGTTGGCCTCTCGAAATCGTAATTTCTAAATTATAAAATTTCAATTTTGGACCTGGGACTCTGGATTCCAATTCTAATGCCACCAGTGAACTCATGGCATCTTTCTGGCATAAATTCATAAATAATTTGCTGAGTTTGGAGCAACGTGGCCCCGATACGCATTTTCGTGCAAAATCGGGTCTCTTGTCCGAGTCAACGGGTCATTTTGAGATCGGCTCATCGGAATCCAATTTTGGATATATCGTTGAGTTCATATCTTCATTCTTGACTTGTTAACATATATTTTGCTATATTTAGAGGACTTTGGCTCTGGCACGCACTTTCGTACAAACCGGATCCCAACGTCCGGGTCAACGGGTCATTTTGAGATCGGGTTATCGAAATCCTATTTCAGATATACCGTTGGGTTCGTATCGTTATTCTGGACTCGTAGACATATAATTTGCTAGGTTTAGTGGACTTGTATCCTGGCACATTTTTGGTACAAAATGGGTCCAACGACGAACATTATTTTGACCCGAAATTACCGTTTTGCCCATGTGTCCAAATTGAACTTATGGATAGGCTATTCTAGCTAGTTTGACCATTCTGGACACGTCAGTGAAGTTTGTTTTGTTATCTGACGATGTCTGTAGATTTTTCGTTATGTATAACCCTTAATTATAATTAATTCCTAGTCATGTTAGTATTTCAGAATCCGTACGTCGAAACTGAGATCAGTCGATTCGAGTGATCTCACATTGCTGAAATTGACTAGGTGACCATATAGATCGCCAAGATAAGATTGTTGATCTTACAGTTGACCATATTGTTTCAATTTGTGTGTCGTAGGTTTCGCTGTACGAATAATGATGTACAAACTTGATATTTTGAATCTACCACTCATATTATTAGCATTAATGATTATAGAGACTAGTGTGACCTAGTTCTAGACGGTACAATTAACAAGTATCTTAGATAAAAAATGTAATAGGTGACTAGAAAAGACCCAAGCTCCCTGGATGGGAGTTATTAGTCATACGTGTACTACAGTGTGTGATATATATTTGTTTGTGATTTAGGTTGATAGATATTTGCATGAAGTATAGTTCTCATGGATAGTGGGATAGACTTTGATACTGCAGTCTCAGCACAATTTGAACAACTCCAGACAAGTGTACCTTGCCAATCTTGTACTTCAGTTTACAGTATTTATCTTTTATATATCTGCTTGATTTTGTTATTGTAACACCTAGGGCCGTGTATGGTACTTCGCGTCCGAATCACATTCGGGTGCCGATGGACGTTACCACCATCAAGTATCGATACTAGATATTTACATTTGCGTTATCGCGACAAATTATTGCGGGGTACACTCTGACCTTAGGACATATTCATGTGATACTGCATACTGACGAATTCTCGTACTTGATTACATCTTGCTATACGGAAGCCCGTGTTGATACTAGGACGATGACATGAGATTCTTACACTATATTTACTATTATGACTTGATGTCCTTGCTAGAGGTTCTGGCCGAGCGTCTCGTAGATACGATATGTAAAGTCACATGGTGGGGAGTGTAGTGCCCCGTCCCTATATCGTACCCCATTTTCGTCCATGGGGTGTGCGAGAAAGGAACAATGTCGCTACCGATTCAGTCGGGACCGATAGATCGGGATCGGTTGATAGATCGGGATCGGTTGAATCGGTCGAACGGGAACGATTGAATTAAGATCCTTTTCTCATTATGGAAAGGTTTATTCGAAATCAAGTCCCATATTCAGTGGGTTGCGCCTCAAGGATTGGCTCTGCGGCTGAGTCGGGAGAGACCTTCCGTTGCTCTGCTTTTCATGCCGTACTTGTTTTGGCTTTGGTTTTCGTAAAAGCATTTTCGTGAATGTTTTCAATAGTTTTTATGGCTTGCATTTTTGAACTTCGCATTCGTATCGAATTCCTTAAATAATACAGTATTCTAATCAGTTGCTTATGCAATTGCAGGTTGTTTCACTTAACAAAAATGCCAAACAAAGGTTGGATTTTGAAAATAAAACGAGAAAAAGTACAAGAAGTACAAATTTGATTCTGGGAAAGTATTGCTATGGAAGTCTGATCTGTAAATGATTACTTTGTTCCTTGGACCATATGATGATGATAAAGATCACTGCTTGAAGTAGAACAACTTGGAAGAACTAAGTCACCAAAAAGGTATCGACGCACTTGGGCACTAATGGCGAGGCCGAATGCTTTTCTGCTTTGCTTCACTCTGTTCTGAAAGAAAAGTTGAAGAAAAATGCTCTGGAGAATCAAAAATCTCGAATTTTTGATCTCTGTATTCTCTCATGTCTCTCTGTCTTCTTCTTCCCCCCCGTTATGAGAAAAATAAGTCTATTTATAGACATGGGCTCTTGTGCGTAAAAACTCAGCAAAAGTTCCATCTTTACGCTAACAACTGCCACCCATGATCGAAGCCATCCTCTGCATATGTTGACGTGTATCCCATCACTTCAGTAAGAATAGGATGCATGTACACACGTTCTTCGAGAAGAATGGCATGAAAGCCACGTAAGCAAACCACGTTCTAAACTGGTGGAGGAGAATAGGGCGTAAAAATAGCCCCGATGTACTCTGAGCATAAAGCAATAGATTGAGCGTAAAGTAGCTTTGACGTAGACTTCCCGCGTAAAGTGGTTGTTAAATAACCTTAAGCGTAAAAATAGCTCAAATAGACTTTACGCACACGTCAACTGTTGAGCGTAAAAGCTCGTATAGTCCTCGTGCGTAAAAGAAGCCATAGTGTGAGCGTAAAGTAGCTCAATTCACATACTAAACGACAACATTGGTCTCTGTATAAAACAAATCTCTTTGAATTATGTGATATATGCCATCATTAATATCTTCATGTCAGAGTTTGCATTAAATACAAGACTTGACAGCTTTGTCCAGAGTAAAAGTGGCTAGCTTGTCCTGGGCGTAAAACAATAGATGTAGATCCGAGCGTAAAATAACCAGCCTGCTTCAGGCATAAAGTGATTAGCCTCTCCTTGGCATAAAGGGGATCAATTTGAGTAGACTGATCTATCACTTTGACCCTTCTTGTGAAGCACTTTTTACGCTCCTACAAGACCCCCTTCAAAGTTTTCAAATATCTCCAAAATTTGAAACACTTTGAACAAAAGCATAAAAATTGAGATTTGACCAGTCAGCGCAAAATTCGGGATATGCAACAGCCATCCGCGTAAAAGCGGGGATATCCAACAGTCGGCGTATTCTTCAAAAGAAAATTAATGTCGGTCAATACTTACCCGTCACAATAAATTTCTTTCTCGAAACTTTTGAATGTCTCTTCATCTTCTCGAGTAAGCAGTTTCCAACGAGGAATGTGAAGAGTTGCTTTGGTTTGTATAAATAAGGACAAATTCTTTATTCTTGACATTCATCCTTGTTTTGTCATGGCGCCGAAGAACGAGATTACCAACAAAGAGGCTTCAAGCTCCAGGCTTGATTTCGAGCGAGCGTGCAACCTTTTAGAGTATTTTGGAGTGACTCCTGCAGTCTTTAGTCGCATTAATGGTGGTCCCCCAACTGTGTACGAAGGGCCAGGAGATGCCGAAGCGTTTCTTAATCTGATGCGCCGCTCCGGGATTCACAATATGCATGAACTAGGTGTCTCCCTTCGTCAGCCCAACGAAGGAGAGAAAAAATGACGTTTTTATGTATTGCAAAACTTTTATCTACAGGGGTCCACTTCCCCCCTTTATAAATAAAATTTTGCTGTTGACCTCATCTATTGACGCGTACTTGTTTATGCACTTCTTTTGACTGCTTCTGTGGTTGTTAATTCCCAAGAAACAAACCAACCGTGGCATTTGTCTTGTGGTTACGTGTAATGCCTGTGGTTCGTATTACGTATTTCTGGAATACGTGTACGTATTTATTCTTGTATTGCATAATTCCTTGTTTAGTTTTCTTCATGGCTTGGCTTGGTTTATTCTTGGCCCGGGTTGGCTTGGTTCGGTTGGGATTATTTTGGTTCATCATGAACCATGGATAAACCCCCTACCTACCACCACCTTTGATATTTATTGCCATTTCTTCTTTCTCTCTCTCTTCATTACTCATCTTCTTCTTCCCCATTACTTCCTTACCTACCAAAGAGAGGGAGAGAGGGAGAGAGAGGTCTAGGCAAGTGCACCTTGCCACCACTTGAGAACCACTTTTTATTTGTCCATTAGCTAGAATAGGCCATGGTGATCAACATTAGAACTTGACATTTTGTGATTTGGAGTCTCCATTGTTCTAGATCTAAGTTTCTTCTATTTTTGGTTTTGCATGGTTTTGATCTATTTAAGTTGTATTTTTATGGGTTTTGATGTTCTTATGTTGGAGAGGATTGAATTTCACCCAAGATAGAACTTTGCAAAGTCAGATTTGGACTTGTTTGGACCAAGTTATGGACTTTTGAAGCTTGGGTTTAAGCCATGGAGTTCTTGCTGATTTGGAGAAGACAGTGAGCAGTGCACGAGCTTTTTAGCTTGTGCCACTGAGCTGCGCGCGCTCTTTAGCACAGCACAGTCGACCCCATACGCTGCCTTTTGGGAGTGTATGACTCGCATACGCTCGCTTGCTTGACAAGGAGTCGTATGGACCCCATACGCTGCCTTTTGGGAGCGTATGACTCGTATACGCTAGCTTGCTTGACAAGGAGTCGTATGGACCCCATACGCTACCTTTTGGGAGCGTATAACTCGTATACGCTCGCTTGCTTGACAAGGAGTCGTATGGACCCCATACGCTGCCTTTTGGGAGCGTATGACTCGCATACGCTCGCTTGCTTGACGAGGAGTCGTATTGAGTACATATGCTACCTTTTGGAAGCGTATGACTTGAGCGTAGCCTGACTTGAGCGTAGCCTGACTTGAGCGTAGCCTGACCTGAGCGTAGCTTGACCTGAGCGTAGTCTGATTACCCTGGATCTTCTATAGCCCTGTATATTGATATTTTATTAGATATTTTACGTCCATTTTATATCCTTACGCCTTTTGTCATGAATTTGATAATCATAAATTTACTTGATATGTTTGGAAAGGATAACTGAGCCTGACACGATAGTGACCCGTAGTGGTGCACTCCTGATATGAGTAACATGACATGACCTGATAGTGGCCGTCGTGGCGCACTCCTGACTAGTACACTTGGCATGATAACCTGACATGATTATCTCGAATAGCTGTTGCGACGGCTACCTGACATGACATAACCTGTATAATTAATCTGGACACCGTGGGCGATTGTGTTTGTATAAATAAACCAGTCCTGTCTTGCATCATGTCTAGGACAGGGACTCCTGAGTACCACGGTCAGGAGTACCTACTAAAATGGACTAAGGCTAATAACTAGATTAATACATTAGTCATGACGAGATTTCCCAGCTACAGGCAATTTCGTTACCTGGGCACACCTTGGGATCTGTAGCCTACCGTCGAGTAGGGCACATTTCCAGCACACTGTCATGTGTTGCACCCTTCAAGCTACCTAAGGGTACATTCGTTTCCTGGACGATGTACCCACCTGAATTTAACTCTAATCTTTTAACCCGGGTAACCTGGATGGTCTGCAGGGCTTGTGGCTGTGGAATAATCTCACTGCATCTTGTTAGTAATTAGGCTTGTGACAACCCTAGTTAGTTAAAGTATCAAGCCGTAGTTCTTGCTTGGCCGTGAAGTGATTGGACGGAGTCTAACCAGTCTAGTCTTGCCCTGATCCTGTTCCAGATTATTGAATGACCAGAATGCTTGTATTTATTTTACCGATAAATGGTGAGAATTCCAAGTTCTGTTCAGACGAAGGATTACAACCCCGGTCCTTATTTGGTTTACGGGTTGTAATCTGGTTATCTGAATAGTTCCATGGTTATCTCGTCGTATATCATCCTGGTGTATTTTTTTTATTTCCAGTTCTTCCTTTTATTTATATCTTTTGCTGATTGCTGGTTTTAGTTCTTAAGTGAAGCTTCCTTTGTGGCACTTGCTCTTTCTGGGGTCTGACCCAGCTGGTTTTGTGTGGCCAGATTTTGGAGCAGCTCCAGAGGATCTACCGACCTTTCTGCCAGATGGTGAACACTAGAAGGAATCTCGGCAACGAGTGGATTATTTTTGGCTCTCCCACTCTATTGTAAAAAAAAATATTCTTTTGAGGTGTTTAGCCGACGAACACCTGTTTAGCTCGATTGCACTTACTTACTGTCTGCCTACGGGCTATAACATGATTAACAGATCCTAGGGTTGATCATGTATGACTAAACTCTTGCTAGTCCTGACATTTTGTAATGACTAGCTTCATGATCAACTGAATATGTAATGTTTGGGACGCCTTACTATTGTATATTTAATGATCATACATCTTGTGACCTTACTTACTTGCTTGTGATTGAGACACTAGGCTTGTTCATGACCTTAAGAGACTGTTGGCTTGTAGATAAACCCTCATGTATCTAGACAGCCGTGACCGTATAGCGAGATGGATTCCATTTCATATACGTAGCTGGCTATGTCCGCCCCCGCTATCTAGTATTCTGGTTCTGGGGCGTGACATGGTTTAAGTGGTGGCCCATGCAGGTCTTGTAAATCAAGATATGTGAGGGTTTACCAAATAGATGTCTCAATCAGTATTCGTCCTTGATCTCTGCTCGTATCTTCTGAATCTCTGGATTCTTGTCCTGATCATATGCTTGTATCGTTGATCTGTCCTGGTCCTTCCTTATTGTTCCCTATGTCGTCTTCTTCAGCGGCATTGTTCATGGTCCTACCGACCAGCAAGGCGGAGCACCTCCCGCGGACCAGCAGCAACCTGGAGATCAAGCCCAGCATTCCGGGGTAGCCTCCAGAGTCGTGCCTTCTGGCGGAGAGCCACCGGTTCAGCCAGTTCAACCTGTAGAATATGATGACGGCACTTTGGTAGGACTCGTCAGGACCTTGATAGCTTCCCAAGATCGCCGTGGAGACACCTTGCAACAGGCAGTGACGGAAGCTTTGACCCGGGGTGGTCATCAGGGTAACAGTACGGCCAACAGCTTCAAGCGCTTGAACCCTCCATTCTTCGACGGTAGTGAAGATGCTATCGCGGCAGATGCATGGCTTCAGGACACAGAGGTGATTCTAGAAGCAGCCAGGACCCCAGAGAACGAGAAGGTGGCCGTTGTGCGCCTGCAATTGTTAGATCTTGCCCGCAGCTGGTGGGCAGCGCAGGCCGTTGGATTAGCAGCACCCATTGCTTGGGCAATATTCAGAGAAAGATTCCAGACCAAGTATTTCGATGCCGTGGCTCGGTATGATCTGCAGACGAGGTTTACCAATCTGAAACAAGGAGGCAGGACGGTCGACGGATATGCGGCCGAGTTTTCCAGACTTAGTCGGTTTGCTCCCACCTTGGTGGCAACCGAGTATGATAGAGCCCAGCGATTCCAGCAGGGACTTCACCTGGAGATCTTGTTGGCAGTTGAGCAGTTTGAGCATCAGACTTTTGATGCAGTCTTGAGAGCAGCTAGGAGGCATGAGTATACCTCCCAGAGGATCGTAGATAGGGCCGGAGGTCGGAAGAGATCTCACGGCCAGATGAATCAGTCTTCAGCACCGGCCCCGGCAGCTAGGGCTTTGACTATTGGAGCTTCGAGGCGAGCGGCCTCAGTAACGTCGGTTCAGCATTCAACTCCGACGCACCCTCAGCAGCAGAAGCAGAAGCAATCTTCCGCAGTGGGTTGTTCTCATTGTGGGAAGCCAGGCCATGTGGTGGCAGAATGTCGCAGGGCACAGGGATTGTGTCTGGCTTGTGGAGCACCAGACCATAGGGTTGGATCCTGCCCGAATAGGGGTGGTTCATCATCGTCCAACCTTTCTAGCTCTTCGGTGAGAGGACCAGCTCCGGTCCAGCAGCAGCAATATCCATTGCCGAGGCCCTTGCCGCCTCAGACCCAAGTATTCCAGCAGCAGAACCCCCAGCAGTATGCACAAGTCCAAGCCCAGAGTCAGAGCAGGCAGCGAGGATTTCAGCAGAGGGGACCAGCACCCTGAGGGCACGGTCAGGCTATGGTGATGACCATAGAGGAAGAATTGGCACCAGGAGAGGTAGTGGCAGGTACTATTCTCGTTAACTCCTTTCCAGCTTCAGCTTTATTTGATTCTGGTGCATCGTATTTATTTATGTCTGCACGATTCGCGACACGGGTAGGATTGGAGCCCGAGTCATTATCAGTAAGGCTTAATATACTTACTGGTAACGGACTTGTGAGAGTAGATAGAGTATTTTCCTCGTGTCGGATCGTAGTTAGCGGTAGAGAATTCCCCGCTAGATTGATAGAGTTCCCGATGGGCGATTATGATGTGGTCCTAGGGATGGATTGGTTGAGGAACCAGTATGCTAGGGTAGACTGCCACATTGGCAGGATTGTTTTTAGCATTCCAGGCGAGCCGGAGTTTTCTTTCTCCCGATGCGAAGTTGAGTCATCTCCTCCAGTATTGCGGATGGCAGTAGCAGCAGTTCAGTTGTCCAGGATAGTGGATGAGTTCCCAGAAGTACTTCCAGGTATGCCTCCGGAGCGGGAGATCGAGTTCACTATAGACTTGATTCCCGGGACAGCCCCAGTGTCAGAGAGAGTCTACAGGATGGCGCCATCAGAGTTGGAGATCTTGTACAAGATGATTGAAGAGCTTAGAACCAAGGGATTCATTCGTGCTAGTGGATCGCCTTGGGGAGCCTCGATGCTTCTTGTGGAAAAGAAGGATGGTACGTCCAGGTTATGTGTTGATTATCGTACCTTAAACTCAGTGACAATCAAGAACAGATACCCTCTTCCGAGGATAGATGACTTGTTTGATCAACTCAAGGGGGCTTCAGTATTCTCTAAGATTGATTTACGATCAGGTTATCATCAGATCAGAGTCAGAGAGCAGGACATCCCGAAGACAGCTTTTAGATCGAGATACGGGCATTGGAAATTCCTTGTTATGCCTTTTGGAGCAACCAATGCGCCGGCAGTATTCATGGACCTCATGAATCGCATCTTCATGCCTTACTTGGATCAGTTTGTGATTGTGTTCTTGGATGACATTCTGGTCTACAGCAAGAGTGAGGCGGAGCATGAGCAGCATCTCCGTATAGTTCTTCAGATCCTCAAGGAGCACCAGCTGTATGCCAAGTTCAGTAAATGCGAGTTCTGGCTCGATCGTATTTCGTACTTGGGTCATATCATCACCAGAGGAGGAGTAGAAGTGGATTCCCAGAAGATTGTAGCTATTGAGTCATGGCCAGTACCCAGCACAGTTGCAGAGGTTCGTAGTTTTCTTGGATTGGCCGGCTATTACCGACGATTTGTTTCAGACTTTGCTCGGATATCAGCACCATTGACCCAGTTGACCCGCAAGGATGCGCAGTTTGCTTGGACAGCAGAGTGTCAGAGTTCTTTTGAGCAGTTGAAGCGAGGCCTGATAACAGCTCATATTCTCACGCTTCCAGATGGGACCGGAGGATTCTCAGTGTACTGTGATGCTTCAGGCAGAGGTTTAGGATGTATTCTGATGCAGCATGGGAAGGTAATAGCTTATGCGTCACGACAACTTCGTAATCATGAGAGGAATTACCCAACCCATGACTTAGAGCTGGCAGCAGTGGTGTTTGCACTTAAGTTGTGGAGGCACTACTTGTATGGAGATCGGGTGGAGATTTTCACCGAACACAAGAGCCTGAAGTATGTTTTCACCCAGAAGGATCTTAACATGCGTCAGAGAAGGTGGCTGGAGCTTCTTGTGGATTATGATGTCAACCTGCAGTATCATCCTGGGAAGGCCAATGTTGTTGCGGATGCATTGAGCAGGAGAGCGGGAGTTTATTTTCTAACAGCGCAGCCAGAGCTGTTAGCAGATCTTCAGAAGATGGGTATTGAAGTTGTTCTCTCTTCCAGTGTGGCCTTGATGGCCAGTATGCAAGTTCAGTCCACTATAGTCGAGAGGATCCGGATGGCGCAGTCGGCAGATTCCAAGCTTCAGCGACTCAGAGCAGAGTGTGAGGCAGGACGAAGACCAGAGTTATGCATTCATGAGGATGGTACACTTCGACATGGTAAGCGTCTTTGTGTACCCAGCGGAGATATTCGGCAGGAGATTATGTCAGAAGCGCACAGTTCGCAGTATTCCATCCATCCCGGCAGTACGAAGATGTACCGTGATATCCGGCAGCATTTTTGGTGGAATGGCATGAAGCGGGAGATAGCTCGATTTGTCTCTCGGTGTTTGGTTTGCCAACAAGTTAAGGCTGAACATCAAAGGCCAGCAGGACTTCTTCAGCCCTTACCGATTCCAGAATGGAAGTGGGAGCATATGACCATGGATTTTGTGACTGGACTACCTAGATCCCCAGCTGGTAGAGATGCTATCTGGGTTATAGTTGACAGGCTCACGAAAGTGGCTCACTTTCTTCCATTCAGAGTCGGTCAGTCGACGGCTCAGTTAGCAGAGATGTACCTCAGGCAGATTGTCAGATTGTACGGTGTGCCAGTCAGTATCACCTCAGACCAAGATTCAAGATTTACGTCGCACTTTTGGCGTAGCTTGCAAGAGAGTTTGGGAACTCACCTCCAGTTCAGTTCGGCATATCACCCGCAGACAGATGGCCAGTCGGAGCGCACGATCCAGACTCTTGAAGACATGTTGCGGTCTTGCACACTTATCTTTAGTGGTTTATGGGAAGATCACTTGCACCTGGTGGAATTCTCGTACAATAATAGTTTCCAGGCCAGTATCCAGATGACACCGTTCGAGGCACTGTATGGTAGGAAGTGCAGATCCCCGCTAGCCTGGGATAATGTTGGAGAGAGACAGATGCTCGGTCCAGAAATGATTGCCCAGACAGTTGAAGTGGTCAGGCGAGTCAGAGATCATCTTTGAGTTGCCCAAGATCGCCAGCGCCATTGGGCCGATTCTCATCGGCGCCCTCTCGAGTTTTCGGTCGACGATCATGTATTCCTGAGGATTTTGCCTAACCGTGGCGTCATTCGTTTTGGCGTACGGGGAAAGCTTAGTCCTAGGTATATAGGACCGTTTGACATTCTGGAGCGAGTAGGAGATGTATCCTATCGTCTCGCTCTTCCACCGTCGCTAAGCGAGGTGCATGACGTGTTCCATGTATCCCAATTACGACGGTATATCCCGGACCCGAGCCACATCCTGGATCATTCGGAATTGGTTGTTGGTACCAACCTTTCGTATGAGGAGAGGCCCGTGTCTATATTGGACCGGAGAGAGAAGATCCTCAAGAACAAGACTATCAAGTTAGTCCGAGTTGCTTGGGGTCATCACTCTTTGGGGGAGTCAACGTGGGAGCGTGAGGATGATATCCGATCGCGATATCCCGATTTGTTTGACTCGTGAGGTATAATGTCTTTCTTATGCCTCATGCCTTCGATTCCTTGCTTGAATGAGTGATTGTCTGCCTAGTTATAGCTTGCATGTGATTAATGTAGCTTGTCATTGCTCCTCTAGCCTCTTGAATTAAATTCTGAGGACGGAATTCTTTTAAGGTGGGTAGAGTTGTAATGTATGTGGTTCGTATTACGTATTTCTGGAATACGTGTACGTATTTATTCTTGTATTGCATAATTCCTTGTTTAGTTTTCTTCATGGCTTGGCTTGGTTTATTCTTGGCCCGGGTTGGCTTGGTTCGGTTGGGATTATTTTGGTTCATCATGAACCATGGATAAACCCCCTACCTACCACCACCTTTGATATTTATTGCCATTTCTTCTTTCTCTCTCTCTTTATTACTCATCTTCTTCTTCCCCATTACTTCCTTACCTACCAAAGAGAGGGAGAGAGAGAGAGAGAGGTCTAGGCAAGTGCACCTTGCCACCACTTGAGAACCACTTTTTATTTGTCTATTAGCTAGAATAGGCCATGGTGATCAACATTAGAACTTGACATTTTGTGATTTGGAGTCTCCATTATTCTAGATCTAAGTTTCTTCTATTTTCAGTTTTGCATGGTTTTGATCTATTTAAGTTGTATTTTTATGGGTTTTGATGTTCTTATGTTGGAGAGGATTGAATTTCACCCACGATAGAACTTTGCAAAGTCGGATTTGGACTTGTTTGGACCAAGTTATGAACTTTTGAAGCTTGGGTTTAAGCCATGGAGTTCTTGCTGATTTGGAGAAGACAGTGAGCAGTGCACGAGCTTTTTAGCTTGTGCCACTGAGCTGCGCGCGCTCTTTAGCGCAGCGCAGTCGACCCCATACGCTGTCTTTTGGGAGCGTATGACTCGCATACGCTCGCTTGCTTGACAAGGAGTCGTATGGACCCCATATGCTGCCTTTTGGGAGCGTATGACTCGCATACGCTCGCTTGCTTGACAAGGAGTCGTATGGACTCCATACGCTGCCTTTTGGGAGCGTATGACTCGCATACACTCGCTTGCTTGACAAGGAGTCGTATGGACCCCATACGCTGCCTTTTGGGAGCGTATGACTCGCATACGCTTGCTTGCTTGACAAGGAGTCATATGGAATCCCATACGCTGCCTTCATGAATTTACTTGATATGTTTGGAAAGGATAACTGAGCCTGACACGATAGTGACCCGTAGTGGTACACTCCTGACATGAGTAACATGACATGACCTGATAGTGGCCGTCGTGGCACACTCCTGACTAGTACACTTGGCATGATAACCTGACATGATTATCTCGAATAGTTGTTACGACGGCTACCTGACATGACATGACCTGTATAATTAATCTGGACACCGTGGGCGATTGTGTTTATATAAATAAACCAGTTCTGTCTTGCATCATGTCTAGGACAGGGACTCCTGAGTACCACGGTCAGGAGTACCTACTAAAATGGACTAAGGCTAATAACTAGATTAATACATTAGTCATGACGAGATTTCCCAGCTATAGGCAATCCCGTTACCTAGACACGCCTTGGGATCTGTAGCCTGCCGTCGAGTAGGGAACATTTCCAGCACACTGTCATGTGTTGCACCCTTCAAGCTACCTAAGGGTACATTCGTTTCCTGGACGATGTACCCACCTGAATTCAACTCTAATCTTTTAACCCGGGTAACATGGATGGTCTGCAGGGCTTGTGGCTGTGGAATAATCTTACTGCATCTTGTTAGTAATTAGGCTTGTGACAATCCTAATTAGTTAAAGTATCAAGCCGTAGTTCTTGCTTGGCCGTGAAGTGATTGGACGGAGTCTAACCAGTCTAGTCTTGCCCTGATCCTGTTCCAGATTATTGAATGACCAGAATGCTTGTATTTATTTTACCGATAAATGGTGAGAATTCCAAGTTCTGTTCAGACGAAGAATTACAACCCCGGTCCTTGTTTGGTTTATGGGTTGTAATCTGGTTATCTGAATAGTTCCATGGTTATCTCGTCGTATATCATCCTGGTGTATTTTCTTTATTTCCAGTTCTTCCTTTTATTTATATCTTGTGCTGATTGCTGGTTTTAGTTCTTAAGTGAAGCTTCCTTTGTGGCACTTGCTCTTTCTGGGGTCTGACCCAGCTGGTTTTGTGTGGCCAGATTTCGGAGCAGCTCCAGAGGATCTACCGACCTTCTTGCCAGATGGTGAACACTAGAAGGAATCCCGGCAACGAGTGGGTTATTTTTGGCTCTCCCACTCTATTGTAAAAAAAATATTCTTTTGAGGCGTTTAGCCGACGAGCACCTGTTTAGCTCGATTGCACTTACTTACTGTCTGCCTACGGGCTGTAACATGATTAACAGATCCTAGGGTTGATCATGTATGACTAAACTCTTGCTAGTCCTGACTTTTTGTAACAACTAGCTTCATGATCAACTGAATATGTAATGTTTGGGACGCCTTACTATTGTATATTTAATGATCATACATCTTGTGACCTTACTTACTTGCTTGTGATTGAGACACTAGGCTTGTTCATGACCTTAAGAGACTGTTGGCTTGTAGATAAACCCTCATGTATCTAGACAGCCGTGACCGTATAGCGAGATGGATTCCATTTCATATACGTAGCTGGCTATGTCCGCCCCCGCTATCCAGTATTCTGGTTCTGGGGCGTGACATTACGAGAGCCTTTAAATAGGATCTTCTCCCGAAATAGACTTATCCCAACAGTTTTTTTTCAGTCTTTATAAATAGCCGAGAATGTTTCATATACTCTCGTACTCATTCCTCTGAAGATAAATTTTTGCGATGTTGTTTTTCAACAAATGACAATAGCGAAGCTTTCCAACGGCGTTCCTTTGTATGCCCAGTCATTAGACGCAGATTCAACCACCATTAGAGCCAAACCATTCGACTCAAATGGTAAGTCCGATCATAAGCAAATATCTGTCTTCGAATTTTTTGTTTGAAAACAGCTATTTTACGAGCGTAAAGCCTTGCTGAAGCACTGGCGTAAAAACCTTGCTGAAGCACCGGCGTAAAAAGTCTTGCTGAAGCAAATGGCGTAAAAGCCTTTGTGAAGCACCGGCGTAAAAGCCTTGCTGAAGCAATGGCGTAAAAGCCTTGTCATATCACTGGCGTAAAAGCCTTTGTGAAGCGCCGGCATAAAATCCTTGCTGAAGCAATGGCGTAAAAGCCTTGCTGAAGCAAATGGCGTAAAAGCCTTTGTGAAGCACCGGCGTAAAAGCCTTGCTGAAGCAATGGCGTAAAAGCCTTGTCATATCACTGGCGTAAAAGCCTTTGTGAAGCGCCGGCGTAAAAGCCTTGCTGAAGCAATGGCGTAAAAGCCTTGTTGAAGTACTGGCGTGAAAGCCTTGCCATCTGTTTTTAGTTAGCATTTAATACGCATCTGATGATACTTCTGTCTAAAACACTTTTTCTTCGTTGTTTTCTGCAGTAGCTTGGCTGAAGAGCTTTTTCAGAACTGGCATTGGTGACTTTGACGCTGTGAAGAGCGTTCTTCTGACATCAACATCAGGGAGCTCATGCACTTTTGACGCGCAAGTCAGAAAACTCAGAACTCTTCGTGGGATAGAAGGGTCTTCCTTTGTTGGTAGGAAGAGCCTTTATACACGGAGAGTTGGACGGTGGAGTCAACTCTACCCCGAGAAATCGGGTAGTAGAGTTTCTTTCGCGGCAGAACTAGGAATCGTATTCCAATGCTGGATACATTCCTATTTCCTCTGGAAGGCCGCCCCTAATCTACCAGTTGTATTGGCAGCAACACGCCTTCGGGCTGCCATACCATGGGGTTCTCCTCTCGTCTGAAAGAGAAGACCAGAGTTTGATTTCTGCTGTTCTGGTTGCCACTGGAGCTCAGACAGTCAGGAATTGCTACCAACAACGAACCCGTCAAAGAAGATCAAAGAAGAAATAGATCTCTATTAGGTTATCGTTGGTGTATAAAATAAAAATCCAAGAATGTAAGAGATTTCCATTATAACTTGTAAGAAAGTCTAAGAAATGTAATAGACTTTTTTGATGATATGGGAATGGAAATGATGATTCTTCTATGATCAATGATTTGTATCTATCTGGATGTAATATGGACATGATAGATAAATGAAATCTTATTTTCTGTTTTAGAGTATATGATACTATCAGAGGTAATATGGACATAATAGCATATATGAACTCAAAAGAAAATTAGATAAATATCTATACAGAGGTCAAATAGAAGTGATAGATAGGAAAAGAAAGCAGATTTAATATTTATTCAGAGGTCATGGAAACATGATAAATAGCGAATCCCACTTTCTAATCAATTAATAAAATAGAAGATATAAAATCCCTTTTCCAGGAAACAAGAAGTCAGCTTAACTAAACCTTGGTAGTTGGGGAATAAGAAGACAGATATTGTGAGCATATACGTCAAGACGGTGGACGAATCAACGTATTTCTTGGGAACAGAAAGGACGATTCAATTCCATAATTAAATGGATGAACCTGGTAACATGAACGGACGAGTCTTTTCGGAAATGAAAAGTCGTTTTCAATTTCAGAGACTAGTTCATTAGTAATCCTCCTCTATAAATAGGTGAGAATTCTCTGTAATCATTTTATTCTTATTTCTACTCCTCTATTGGAAATGTCTTTCGAGGATGTACAGCAAAAGAATGAAGTCTTCAGGAACATTGAGGACGTCATTGAGACATGCCCTGCTGAGCCAATAGTGACGGGTCCGACCGAAGTAGACAACAGTTCTTCTACGCCCAAACCACCCCAAGACATCTTTGCTTTCTTAGTAGAGCTAGGAAAAACTCCTGAAGAAGAAGCATTGATGATGACCGTTTATAAATTTTTTATGGGTTCAGGAAACGATGCCTTCTATGCATTGGCTGACTATGTATTCAATAAGGAAGGGAGTGGCCCTCGTCCTTAATCTTTTATCTTGAACAAAAATATAATAAAAGAAGTTTTATTTTTGTTCTGTCTTCTCTTTTTATACATAGTATTTCTTAGGATATTTGCCATTGATCGGCAGCATGAGTAGATCTCCATTGGGTTTTGACAACCGATAGGCACCATTGGAGAACACGGACTCAATTACATACGGGCCTTCCCATTTCGCTAGGAATTTTCTTTTGCTTTTGTGAGTCATCACCATTGGTCTCCGAACAGCTAATACAAGCTCGCCAACTTTGAATACCCTCTCCTTGACTTTACGATTAAAAGTTCGAGATATACGGGCTTGATATAGCTCAATATGCTGTTGTGCTTGAAGATGCTTCTCGTCCAATCCTTCAAGTTCTTGGAGTCGTAAGCGATCATTATTCTCTGTAGTTAGCTCATTAGCAATGGCTATTCATAGAGAAGGGATCTGGATTTCCAATGGGAGAACAGCTTCGCATCCATAAACCAATGAGAATGGTATAAAACCAGTAGGAGTCCGGACTGTTATTCGATAAGCCCATAAACATTCTCCAAGTTTCTCATTCCAATCACGTTTATTAGAAGAGACAAACTTTTTGAGAAGTTTAATGATTGTCTTATTGAAAGCTTCAGCTAAACCATTAGCAGCTAGATTATAAGCCGTAGAAGCCAAATTCTGAATTCGATTCTTGTCACAGAATCGATAAAATACTTGACTGGCAAATTGTGGACCATTGTCATGAATTATCCGTCGAGGAATCCCGAAGCGATAAATGACATGGTGCTTGATGAAACTGATCACATTAGATATTTTCACTTCCGCAAGGGGGACTGCTTCTGCCCACTTAGAAAAGTAATCTGTTATAGCTAATATGAACCGATGTCCTTTAATAGAAGGAGGATTAATAGAACCAATGACATCCATACCCCAAGCTTCAAAGGGCCAGGAGGCTGCTGTAGGATGTAGAAATTCAGACGGCTGATGAATAAAATCAGCATGAATCTGACATGCTTTACATCTTCTGGCATAGTCTACAGCATCTGCTATCATAGAGGGCCAATAATACCCCATTCTTCGAATGCGATCTTGCAACTTTGGACCCGGTTGATGAGCACGACAGACACCATCATGAGCCTCACGCAGTGTTTATTTGGCTTCACTTTCTGAGAGACAGCGCAGCAAGAGTCCGTCATATGAACGACGATATAGCATATGTAAAGACGAATCATAATAGAATCGAAACGATCGTCTCTTAATTGATGCAGCTTCTTTAGGATCTTCAGGCAAAATCCCATGAACTACATAATCAATGAATGGAGTTCTCCAATCTTTCTGCTGGGAACTTGCCTCTGTAACATAACTTTGTTCAATATGCAGATTACTCTTCACACAGAACAAGTCTCGATCCAACAAAGTAATTGTATTTTGCCTTCGGATTGGGACAGCCAAGTCTGCAGCTACGCTGGCAAGAGCATCAGCCTCCACATTCTGAAAATGTGGTACAAATTCAATGAAGAATCCTTTGAATGATAGGACCAACTCGACTACCACCTGATGATAGGGGATGAGATCAGGATTTCTGACTTCATAAGTCCCTCTAACTTGATTAACGATCAATTGAGAATCTCCATAAGCCTCTAAGAATGCAATATCCAATTGTTTTGCTACTTGGAGACCAATCAATAGAGCATTATATTCTGCTACATTGTTAGAGCATGGCTCATTAAGAGAATAGGCACGGTATATGACCATTTTGTCAGGAGAAACCAAGACAATTCTACCCCAGAGACAATATTGCCTTTAGGTCCCACTCGTGATGCTCCATCAAAATATAATTGCCATATATCATTCTTCAAAGTCATGTTACAATCCACTACTTCGTCTGGAATGTCTTCATATAACTTCGAAGTTTCAGGTATAGGATGAGCAGCTAAGAAATCAGCTAACGCTTGGCCCTTCACTGACTTTTGAGGCACATAAATCATGTCATAAGGAGTGAGCAACATCGCCCAGGTAGCTAACCTGGAATTAAGAATGCTCAGTTTTCTCATCAATACCCGAATGGGATTTATTCTGGAGATTGTAAAACCCTAAATTTTTGAGAATATTTTTTTATTTTAAAAAGGCTTAAAATGAATTTATGATTTTTTTTTGTTATTTATTTCATTAGAAATGACCTTAGCCATTGTCGAATTTTGAAACACAAGACTACCATAAATTTTGGCACGGAAGATGTAGCAGTGTGCCTTGACTAGTGTATTAGCTATGCCATGGGAAGCCTAGCCATGGTGATGACCAAACTAGGAAAACCAGACCAAATTGTGAATTGACGTATTTAAAGTATTTTAATTAAATATTATTTTATATATTGATTTTTAGATGACCCGGTTTGTCCAATTCAGCCCGAACTGGGCCCAAACCAAATTTAAACCCATGTAGGCATGTGGTGTGACCAATGTGGCCATGTAGGCATATTTTATGTATATACAAATATTTTCTAAATTATTTTAGAATTTTATGTGCAATTTCTAATTACTTAATTATTCGTACTAGTACTGGTATTTTATTTTTAAATAATATCGTGCAATATTTGTACAAAAATTTTTTGGACCCGGATAAGGGTGTGCGGTATAAGTTCACCCATTGGAAAGATTTTTATTAATTTATTATTATTAAAATTTATTTTACGAAGATTTAATAAACATGATTTTTCTATAGAGATATTATTATTATTTTTAGTTGATTTATTGTGATTTGAATTTTATATATATGTAAGATATGTTTAAATATATTAAATAATTGGGTAGATAATATTTAATTTGGTATTTAAAATTTTAAATAATATTTATCGATATATATATATATATATATATATATATATATATATATATATATATATATATATATATATATATATATATATACATGGGTATAAGTATATAGAAAAGATTTAAAAGAAAAAGAAAAGAAAAAGGAAAAGAAAAGAAAGAAAAAAAAATCAAACCCACCCACATAAGTGGGCGGGCCCCTCACCCTCACAATTGCTAGCTGCGTATAGCAGCAATACAAATTTCCGCGAGCAAATGCATGCGTCTAACTTATTACGAAGTTTAGTAGTGTTAGGTTTTCATCCGAACTTGCTATATATATAACTTCTTCCATAGACCTCAAAACCCTAGACTCCCAAAACGAAAATATTAGCAGAACATACCCTCTTCGCCTATGAGTTCGTTTCACCAGCAACGGAGTTGTACGCACGACGAACGGAGCATCGGAAGTCAGCCCCGCGTCATCCACGGAGCAGTTTTCCTACTCAAGGTACCCTACTTCCCGATGATGTAACTTTCTGCTCGTAACTCCGATTTTCTATCCGTAAAATGTTCTGGAAAGTAGACTTGACCCTCTTCAAGATCCCCTAGGTGGATTTTGACATGGCCATCCAACTTGCTCGAAAAATCAAGATGAAGTTGGAGAAAAATCCACTTTTCTGAATATTAAAAACTGTTTTGAAACGCCAACTTGTCGGCCACTTTTCTCGCTATCCATTAAACTTTCTTAAAACTAATTGAAGTCTGTCAAAGACAACCTAACCGAGATTGTAACGAACCTTTTGGATTCACTTTTCATCTAGTATGTAGAAAGTTACACGTTGTTAAAGTTTTCCGAAAAACTGTAAATTCTGTTTTCAAAAAGTAGAGAAACACCCCGATACGGCGTCC
Source organism: Iris pallida (assembly GCA_029216955.1). Classification (NCBI taxonomy): domain Eukaryota; kingdom Viridiplantae; phylum Streptophyta; class Magnoliopsida; order Asparagales; family Iridaceae; genus Iris; species Iris pallida. Next base: position 1,758,023 of record JANAVB010018998.1, read on the forward strand.
ATCCCGACAACCCGGGCAACGTGGTCGCGTACTATACGCATCGAAAGGCGCGTATGGATGTTGTTGACGTGTGGGAACTGACGGAACCCGATTTTGTTGTATATGCGCGACGAAATCAGTGCGTATCAGTCGAGATACCCCCGTATCGACTCTTTACAAATTAAGTCACAACTTTGTGCACACTCATCATATCGCGATAAAACTTGCGCCATTGGACTCGAAATATTTTTCTGGTCCTATGAGCCAAGTTTGGTACGATTCTGAGACCGTTGATCGGGACGCTATTTTGGCGGGCCCACAATCCCACTCAACGGGCAATTTTGTGCACAGTCCACCGGAATCCAAAATTGGACATACCGTTGGGTTCGTCTCCTAAAAAAAATCCGTAGACATGTAGTTTGACGACTTTAGAGACCGTAGATTTTGCACGCATTTCGGTGCAAAGCGGATCAAAACGACGGACATCGTTTTGACCCGAAATTACGATTTTGCCCCTGTTCCAGAATTTAACTTTTGGACAGACATTTTCTAGGCATATCCTTTTTTCCAAACTCGTTCGTGATGTTTGTTTCAGCATTCGGAGCTTCTTGTGGATTTTGACTTTCGTGTTGACGATTCTGATTGTTGGATTTTGCTGCTTCTCGCACCACCCTCAGGCAAGATACCTTGCCCTATTTACTATTTATAATTAGATGCATCTTTATTTAATTATTTACTGTATATTTATTATCTATTTTCAGTTGGATCTATTACTTGCTATTTTTAGTTCATTTTATTTTGCTTCAGTTATTTTTCCTTCTTGTCTTTTTGTATGCATATGGACCTAGTCTTAGCGAACTACCTTTTGTTAGTGTCCTTGGGAGGGAGAAGACAGTTAAATGTATGGGCTACCCCAAATCCAAAAAGCTGTAGTAACTGCGTACTACGGTAGTCGAGTCGCGAGGGTCACTAGCCTCGAGCTATATGGACTGATGGGTCACGTGGGCTGCTAGCCTCGAGCTATGCCGGCTAATAGTATTGGTACTGGACGTGTGTGTGTTGTGAGTTGTTAATTGTCCTGGGGGAGTCAGCCTTCACCTGCCCATACATTGAGATGTCTTCTAAATTGCCTACTAGAAAGGTTAGGAGACCTTAGCAAATTTCATGTTCCAATCATGGCACGGAAAAATGTCACATCGTGGAATAGTAAGTTATCCCTTGTCCTTGTTTGGTTGTAGAGGTAGCCTACTGTTTCGATGATGGGATATTGAGCCGTGTTATGGTTTGGACACTTTTACTTTATCTTTATTTTATGGTGCATTTATATTCAATTCATATGGCATGTTCTTCCTGTATCTTGTTACGTCCCTCTGAGGACCTGGTTATCTCTCCAGGTGTGTGTGCTTCTGTGTTATTGCAGGTGTTCTAGTCGAGGCCGTGATCTTCTCCATCCTTTCGAAGATGATTGCACTTGGCTAGTCTTGTTATTTCATCTATTCCTTCTTGTACCTTTTTTTTGAGATAGTTGGTAGTGGACTTTGTCTCCACCCAACGTATTGTATCAAGACTTATTACAGTTGATTTTATGATATCTTTTATTCTTCGTTTGTGGATGAGATTAGATTACTCTTGGTTTACTGTATTTTACAGCTTGTGTATACATACGAGTTTCCATATATTGGAGTATACTTCGTATGCATGCAGCTGGCATGGATACGTACCTAGTCCTAAGTATTTTGGGACTGGGGCGTTACATGTTTTTGTGGTGGCCCATGCAGGTCAAGTTGATATTTTGGTTACGTAATTGTACCGATGTGAGCCTGCAACATAGGATTAGAATCTAGGAATCTCATCCATACAGCTTGACCTCTTCCCTTGGCTTCAAATTTTGAACTCTCGTTCGACTTCCTTGAACTGCATTTTGCTTGATTCCTTTCTACCGTCGATTCATATTTTCGTGCTTAGTATCAACTAGGAAGATGACTACACTAGTATATGCTCATATGTCAAACACATGGCTAGAATGGTTATATTGGCAATTGGAATACATTCAAGACTAATTGAGTTAAAAATGGGTTTTTTTTGTGTGAATTAACGATTAGTAATTTGTAAAGTAGGATACTACCAAGGAAGGTTTTTATCTTGAGATTTCTAAATAGTAAACACCAGAGGATTTATAGAATTTCATACTTGGTTTAAAAAATTGATGGGCTTTTTGAGATTTGATATTTATGATTTATTGGGTTATAGTTATACATCCTTGCACAAGTATAAAATTGATTTGCTTTTCGAGTTATGATATTTATAAGTTTTGGAAGATAGATATACATCTTTGAACAAATATAAAATTTATTTGATTTTCGAGTTTTGATGTTTATGATTTATTGTATTATTGTTTTACACCTTTGAACAGTTATGAATTTGGGTTGAAAATGATTTTAGCTTTTAAAAATGGTCGTAAGAATTATTTAAATTGAGTTGTACAACTTGCGATTTTCGTATATAGTAAATTTTAAATTTTAAGTGGAAGTAATGATGGTAAATTTTGGTTTATAATAATTGAAAACGATTTTTTGGAATTTCTCTTTATTTTAAATTGTGTCCTATGATTGAGGATTTACAAATCTATTTAGATTTTTGGTAAAAAAAAAAGGATTTTGACTGATAAGATTATTTGAAAATTTAGTTTAATGAGGGAGTGCTAATATTAAAGTTTTTGGGAGAATTTTGAAGGATGTGATGGAAAGTTATTTTGATGGATTAAAGGAAGTTACCATTTAAAAGTTGAGATTTTGTTGGAATAACTTAGCATGAATAGAAGTTAAAATTGATGGGAGCATTGAGCTAAATTTTTGAGATTGCTTTTAATATGCTAAGAGTTTTATTATGAGTTATTTGAAAATTTTAGAGTGTTAAATTTTGATTGATTGTGAAATTTTTTATGGATTCGTAAATTATGAACTCTCGAGTTAAATAGTTGAATTTAAACGTTAATTTTGGATTAGGTTAGAAGTAACGTGATAAAATTTTGCTTTGAAATTTATGAGAGTGATTTAAATTTTTATGATGAATTTGAACGGCTTGGAGTGAATACAAATTTTGGTGATTTATTTTTGAAAGTTTATTTTTAAAACTTTTTGGAGGAAACTCGAGTTGAAATATTAATGGTAGGCCATAAAGGTAGCCCTACTGAGTTAGAAGTATTCCACACTAATTGTCATGTCACTTATGACCATGATAGTAGTATATACACAAATGTTGTTAGTCATCAATCCAGCTATGTGACTATGTTTCCACCTCGACTTACTCGACCTTCCTCCAATTCTAGATCTTTTAATTACGACCTTCTAACCCATTTGCAATTTGAATAATGAGTTAATGGTTCCTTAACTGTATTCATCTAGGAGACTATCTTCTCTCGGAATTGTGTTCCTAAATTATTTTTACTGGATTCTCTAATTAATTTTATTTCATGCTTTAACTTGATCTTCTTTATTTTTGTGCATTAATTATCACCTCGTGAACTCCCACTTTCTATTTTTCTGGCGTCCCCTACCGTGACTTGTATATTTGGAGAACAACACTACACTTTTCCTCCTAACAAATTTCATATATAAGACCTAGACAAGCCCACCTTCCTGTAGACATATCATGTTCCACCAAAATCCATCTTCTTGATATGACCTTATGGTCAAAATGGCCAAACTATAATCTTTACCATGATACCGATATATTTTTCGACCACTGATAGGGATTCAACCTCGACTCGATTCTTTCGACCCGGTGTGTGATTGTGTCCTAGTTGAATTCTTAAATGCTTAAATTTATGCTTTATCTTGATTGTTTGACCCATTGTCCCATCATACTACTAGCTTAATTCTTGTAAGTTGGGTAGAATACCTTACCACCTAACGATTCCGTTGTCCTTATGAATCGTGTTGATGAGCTCACTTAGACTAGAAATTCAGAGGACCTTAACTTATCTAGACAATCAAATCGTAAGTGAAGAAAACTAGGACAACTGTATTAGCCCAAACTTCGGACGAGCCTTGATTTTAAAAGATCTTGGACTATTTAAAATTTCCTTCATCAGTACCTCCCTTGCTCATATTTTGACTATTTTATGCTGCTAACGTAGCTTCAGTTTTGCAAGCTTATTTCGTTATCAAGCTTGATCATGACATATTTTATTGGGTGCACCCACTAACATATTGTCTAATCAGAACCGGTGCATGATAGTCTGATCAACCTATTGCACTTGGGTTCGCTTATCATATCTTATTCTATGCGGATGGAGACATAGTTAAACATGCCTTAGAGTCTCTTCCACGACAGCTTTGACAACTCTCATTTGAATTATTTTCGTCTCCTATGAACTCCTTATTCGTACTCAATAGCATCATCTTGAACTCTTTATTGTTCTTGTCTTTTACTTATTTTAGAGAGAGACAATGCACTGTACTTGAGAAATCGACCCAAGGTATCACTTTAGTCATGTGGCTATATCCTCGCCTTAAACTACTCCTTCTACCCTCAACCCCATCTACCCTATTATTCCTAAATTTCGAGGACGAAATTCTTGTAAGTTGGGTAGGATCTAAAACCCTAAATTTTTGAGAATATTTTTTTTATTTTAAAAAGGCTTAAAATGAATTTATGATTTTTTTTTATTATTTATTTCATTAGAAATGACCTTAGCCATTGTCGAATTTTGAAACACAAGACTACCATAAATTTTGGCACGGAAGATGTAGCAGTGTGCCTTGACTAGTGTATTAGCTATGCCATGGGAAGCCTAGCCATGGTGATGACCAAACTAGGAAAACCAGACCAAATTGTGAATTGACGTATTTAAAGTATTTTAATTAAATATTATTTTATATATTGATTTTTAGATGACCCGGTTTGTCCAATTCAGCCCGAACTGGGCCCAAACCAAATTTAAACCCATGTAGGCATGTGGTGTGACCAATGTGGCCATGTAGGCATATTTTATGTATATACAAATATTTTCTAAATTATTTTAGAATTTTATGTGCAATTTCTAATTACTTAATTATTCGTACTAGTACTGGTATTTTATTTTTAAATAATATCGTGCAATATTTGTACAAAATTTTTTTGGACCCGGATAAGGGTGTGTGGTATAAGTTCACCCATTAGAAAGATTTTTATTAATTTATTATTATTAAAATTTATTTTACGAAGATTTAATAAACATGATTTTTCTATAGAGATATTATTATTATTTTTAGTTGATTTATTGTGATTTGAATTTTATATATATGTAAGATATGTTTAAATATATTAAATAATTGGGTAGATAATATTTAATTTGGTATTTAAAATTTTAAATAAGATTTATGGATATATATATATATATATATATATATATATATATATATATATATATATATATATATATATATATATATATATATACATGGGTATAAGTATATAGAAAAGATTTAAAAGAAAAAGAAAAGAAAAAGGAAAAGAAAAGAAAGAAAAAAAAAATCAAACCCACCCACATAAGTGGGCGGGCCCCTCACCCTCATAATTACTAGCTGCGTACAGCAGCAATACAAATTTCCGCGAGCAAATGCATGGGTCTAACTTATTACGAAGTTTAGTAGTATTAGGTTTTCATCCGAACTTGCTATATATATAACTTCTTCCATAGACCTCAAAACCCTAGACTCCCAAAACGAAAATTTTAGCAGAACATACCCTCTTCGCCTACGAGTTCGTTTCACCAGCAACGGAGTTGTGTGCACGACGAACGGAGCATCGGAAGTCAGCCCCGCGTCATCCACGGAGCAGTTTTCCCACTCAAGGTACCCTACTTCCCGATGACGTAACTTTCTGCTCGTAACTCCGATTTTTGATCCGTAAAATGTTCTGGAAAGTAGACTTGACCCTCTTCAAGATCCCCTAGGTGGATTTTGACATGGCCATCCAACTTGCTCGAAAAATCGAGATGAAGTTGGAGAAAAATCTACTTTTCTGAATATTAAAAACTGTTTTGAAACGCCAACTTGTCGGCCACTTTTCTCGCTATCCATTAAACTTTCTTAAAAAATAATTGAAGTCTGTCAAAGACAACCTAACCGAAATTGTAACGATCCTTTTGGATTCACTTTTCATCTAGTATGTAGAAAGTTACACGTTGTTAAAGTTTTCCGAAAAACTGTAAATTCTGTTTTCAAAAAGTAGAGAAACACCCCGATACGGCGTCCATCCCGACAACCCGGGCGACGTGGTCACGCACTATACGCATCGAAAGGCACGTATGGATGTTGTTGACGTGTGGGAACTGACGGAACCCAATTTCGTTTTATATGCGCGACGAAATCAGTGCGTATCCGTCGAGATACCCCCGTATCGACTCTTTACAAATTAAGTCACAACTTTGTGCACACTCATCATATCGCGATGAAACTTGTGCCATTGGACTCAGAATATTTTTCTGGTCCTGTGAGCCAAGTTTGGTCCGATTCTGAGACCGTTGATCGGGACGCTATTTTGGCGGGCCCACAATCCCACTCAACGGGCAATTTTGTCCACAGTCCACCGGAATCCAAAATTGGACATACCGTTGGGTTCGTCTCCTAAAAAATCCGTAGACATGTAGTTTGACGACTTTAGAGACCCTAGATTTGGCACGTATTTTGGTGCAAAGCGGGTCCAACGACGGACATCATTTTGACCCGAAATTACGATTTTGCCCCTGTTCCAGAATTTAACTTTTGGACAGGCTTTTTCTAGGCATATCCTTTATTCCAAACTCGTTCGTGATGTTTGTTTCAGCATCCGAAGCTTCTTGTGGATTTTGACTTTCGCGTTGACGATTCTGATTGTTGGATTTTGCTGCTTCTCGCACCACCCTCAGGCAAGATATCTTGCCCTATTTACTGTTTATAATTAGATGCATCTTTATTTAGTTATTTACTGTATATTTATTATCTGTTTTTAGTTGGATCTATTACTTGCTATTTTTAATTCATTTTATATTACTTCAGTTATTTTTCCTTCTTGTCTTTTTGTATGCATATGGACCTAGTCTTAGCGAACTACCTTTTGTTAGTGTCCTTGGGAGAGAGAAGACAGTTAAATGTATGGGCTACCCCAAATCCAAAAAGCTGTAGTAACTGCGTACTACGGTAGTCGAGTCGCGAGGGTCACTAGCCTCGAGCTATGTGGACTGATGGGTCACGTGGGCCGCTAGCCTCGAGCTATGCCGGCTGATAGTATTGGTACCTGACGTGTGTGTTATGAGTTGTTAATTGTCCTGGGGGAGTCAGCCTTCACCTGTCCATACATTGAGATGTCTTCTAAATTGCCTACTAGAAAGGTTAGGAGACCTTAGCAAATTTCATGTTCCAATCATGGCACGGAAAAATGTCACATCGTAGAATAGTAAGTTACCCCTTGTCCTTGTTTGGTTGTAGGGGTAGCCTACTGTTTCGATGATGGAATATTGAGCCGTGTTATGGTTTGGACACTTTTACTTTATCTTTATTTTATGGTGCATTTATATTCAATTCATATGGCATGTTCTTCCTGTATCTTGTTACGTCCCTCTGAGGACCTGGTTATCTCTCCAGGTGTGTGTGCTTCTGTGTTATTGCAGGTGTTCTAGTCGAGGCCGTGATCTTCTCCATCCTTTCGAAGATGATTGCACTTGGCTAGTCTTGTTATTTCATCTATTCCTTCTTGTACCTTTTTTTTGAGATAGTTGGTAGTAGACTTTGTCTCCACCCAACGTATTGTACCAAGACTTATTACAGTTAATTTTATGATATCTTTTATTCTTCGTTTGTGGATGAGATTAGATTACTCTTGGTTTACTGCATTTTACAGCTTATGTATACATAGGAGTTTCCATTTATTGGAGTATACTTCGTATGCATGCAGCTGGCATGGATACGTACCTAGTCCTAAGTATTTTGGGACTAGGGCGTTACAGAGATGACATGAATAGTCTGTCCAGTGACATAATGCCTTGTCTTTTGGACGGCAAAAACCAAAGCTAGATATTCCTTTTCCACAGGAGTATATCTGTGTTCAGCTCCGACCATCATTCTGCTCAGATAATATATTGCTTGTTCATGACCCATATCACTTTTCTGTGCCGGAAGAGCGCCAAGTGAATGATCCAAGGCTCGAACATATAGCAAAAATGGTCTTTCTATCACCGGAGGTACCAGAACAGACGAGTTTGTAAGATATTGCTTAATGTCATTGAAGGCTTTTTGACACGCTTCATCCCAGACGAAAGATACCCCTTTTTTTAATAGACGGGAGAAAGGTTGATATCTCCCAGAAAGATTAGATATAAATCTTCTGATATAAGCAATAAGGCCCTGAAAGCCACAGAGTTCTTTCAGATTACGAGGAGGACGCATTTCAAGAATTGCTTTAACCTTATCAGGATCAACATGGATACCTTGAGAGGTAATGACAAATCCTAGAAACTTGCCACTAGAAACCCCTAAGAAAGACTTAGTAGGGTTCATTTTCAATTGATGTTGGCGCATCAATTCAAATACTGTCTTCAAGTCCTGAATGTGATCATTCTTTGACCGACTTTTAACAGCAATGTCATCTACGTAGCATTCAACTATTTTCCGTAGATGTTCTTGAAAGATATTGCTCATAGCCTGTTGATATGTGACACCGGCATTTTTAAGACCAAACGGCATAACCGTATAGCAGTAAACCCCAAGGGGTGTTCGAAAAGATGTATGTTTCTCATCTTTTGGATGCATCTTGATCTGATTGTATCCTGAGAATCCGTCCATGAAAGACATACGTTCAAAACCGCATGTATTGTCTATCATGACATCAGTAATGGGAAGTGGAAATTCGTCCTTTAACCTTGATCATAAAAGGTTGAACTTGGCTCTTAGCAGGAATATTTATTGATCCCTCAGATGAAGTTTGAGTTCTTCCTTTAACCTTGATTATCAAAAGTTGATCATTGATAGGTTGGGATTGGATTCGTCCCTTGACTATGATCTTCAAAGGTTGCTCCTCTGGCGGATCTTCATTAATAGACTGATCCTCAGATGATGATTGAACTTCAGCCATGTCTGATATATCTTTCACATGCACTTGTTTATAAAGTCTTGAATCAGAGAAGTAGGCTTTGACACCCTTGAACGGATTAATATCAGCAAACTCAGTTTTCACAACTCCTTGGGAGTCCACATATTTGAAACATTGGTGAAGAGTTGAAGGCACAATATTGTGCTCATGAATCCATGGTCTTCCAAGAAGAATATTGTAGGATACGTCCGAGTTGATAACATAGAAAGTTACTATAGTTCGAAGATCACCAATCTGAATCTGCAGACGAATCTTCCCCAGTGGTTTGCTCTTGCCAGAGTTAAAACCGACTATTGTAGTACTAGTGTAAGTCAGCTCACTAGTAGGAATCCTCAGGGGTCTTAGCATACTCTGAAGAATTATACTAATTGAAGACCCAGGATCAATGTAAATCCTGTCAATTTCAGTGGATCCGATATATCCAGTGTAGCACAGAGGCCTATCATGCTTGTTGTGTTTCAATAGCATATCCTCTTGTGTAAAGGTGATGTTGGGAATTGCTTCCATTACACTATGACATTGCGGACATGACACTGGTATATTATCAGGAGTCTTGAGTTGAGCCAAGCATGAATCTGCTTGAAGTAAAGCTTCGCTCAAAGTCTCTCTGCTTTCTCTGGAAAGGCGAAGCAGTTCAAATATAGATAGTCTAGCCAGAGTATTGGCTAACTGAGCTAGAATGTCAAACTTGTAAGGCTTCATCACCACCCCCTGATTGGAAGCAAACTTCAATGGAATATCAAAGCGTACTGCCTTCTGTTTCCCCTTTTCAACCACAGACGGTTTAACAGGAACAGGAGAAGGTTGAACTGGTAGAGTTTCCACTACATCTTCTGTTTCTTTGGAGGATCCCTTATAGTCTTTGTGGTACTCTTTTCCAGATCTTGTACCAGCAAAAGTTTCTTCTTCAGACTCAGAAGAAGAAAGTACCATATTACAGGATTTAGTCTTTCTTCCCTTAGCCTTCTTCTTGTGAGGGTTGTTACGAGGAACTTCAGAACCCAATCCAGCAGTGGAATTCTGATTTTGAATTTGTAAAGGAAGACGTATTCCTTTATCATAATTCAAACCTTTTGCCTTTTAAAAGTCGTAACCCATCTTCCTCATGAGAAGGACAGATTGCTGACTATACAAGTGGATAGGCAGTGAACTTTGGACAGGTGTTTCAGCACAGGAAGAGGAAGAAACCTCTGCAACTACAGGAGAATGAAGTATAGACGTCTCTGTAGTTAAGGGAGGAGAAGGATTCGGGATACGAGGAAAAATCCCTGTTGGAGCTTTTTCATAAGCAGTAAAGACTTGTTGTGCCCGGTATAAAGGAACACTATTCATAGCTAGCCACTGCTGATGAGTAAGCTTGAGCTTGGTAGGAGGAGCTAGACTTGGAGGACAGATGTTTAGTCCTTTCAGTCCATCTTCTAGAGGAAGGCCATCCCATAGATGATCCAAGTCATCAGGATTTGGAATAACATGAGAAATCATGTTACAGGTTCTGATTTTCTTGTCCTTCTTAGATTTTAAAGTTTTACCTTCACTTTCCAACTCAGGCACTAAGTCAGGATGTACCCACATGATTTCACCATTCTTTAGTGTGAGTGGCAGTAATCCTGCATTTTCTTCTCTGGCAAGCGGAATATTCACGATCTTCATCGTCGCCTTCGGAATTGGGATAATTCCATCTGGGACTTGCTGTGGAGAAAAATCCCCGAACTGAAGAGAAACCATATTGGTCGTAACCGTATGGTCATCATTGGTTAAAGCGATAGCGCCACCATTTATCAGCTCTTGGATCTTCTTTTTCAAGACATAGCAAGCACTGGTAGGATGATTAATGTATCTATGATAGATATAATATTTGGGATTGTCAGTCAGATTCACCTCATTAGGCCTTTTTGGCTCTGGAATCTGAAGTTTACCACTTTTCACCAGACATTGAAATATCCCTGGGATATCACCTTCGTCAAAAGAGTATTCTTCCTTTGGCCTGGAAGATTTCTGATTATTTGGCGTCGTTTTGTCTTGGAAAGATTGACCATAAGAGTATCTTTTCCTTTCATATTACGATTTCCAGGATTATTACCAGGATTACTTTTCTTCCGTTTATCTTCTGAAGCGAAAATCATCCCGTGTTCACGAGCCAACCTACCATTGGTCTCGGCAGAAACTGCTGCTATGATAAACGAAGCCCAATATGTAAATTGGGAACCTGTGAAGACAGCAATGGATGGTCGCAGATTCATCTTGCATGTATCAATTAACACTAAATCTGGCATACCAGGAGGCATCTTTAGAGTAGCCTGTCGGAAACGTTCTATAAACGTCCGAGTATCTTCTCTCTCCTTTTGTTTGATTTCTATCAAGGAGGACATGTTCATGTCCATACCTCCTTCATAGAAGCGGGAGAGAAACATTGCCTTGAATTCATCAAAAGACGAAATAGAGTTATCGGGTAAGCTACGATACCAGTCGTAAGCTAAACCCGTCAGGCATCCGATGAACACTCGAGTAAGTAGAGCATCATTTTTCTGCAAGTGTACAGTCATAATATCAAAGTAATTGATATATTGACTGGGAGATGCTTTTTCATCGAATAAAACCATAGATTGTGGCTTGAACTTCGGTGGAAAGGGTACATCATTCCAATGAGGAGGATAAGGTTGCTTAATCCCTAACCTCTGGAGCTGATCTTTGTGCCTCAAAACTTTAAACTGTGCTTTGAGTTCACGCACTGCTTGAATGGCTTCACTGGTTTGAGGAAGCACATTTGATTGAATAGTCGTTGGATGTACCGTAACCCCCACTGGAGGTGGTACATCTTCTGGAATGATGGGATCTGGAGATGTAGAATTTTGATTAACAGCAGGCTCTTGAATATTCAAAGGTATATCAGCCCCTTGACTATCTTGAGTTTGTGCTGCTACTGTTACCGGAGTTATTACTGTAGGTTGAGCAGTTTGCTGATTCAAAATTATCTGATGCATGCTTTGTATCATGTTAAGCATGTCTTTCAATGATTGCTCCACGGCAGTGAGACGTTGTTCCGTATTAGCAGATGACGTCTCTGGTTCATCTCCAACAGCATAGGATTCAACCTCTCTTGAAGATATAGAGGGATTAGTATAGAAGTATGAATCCACACTATCGGTATCAGACTCAAAAGATTGAGTACCCCCAGCTTCTGAATCAGAAGTCTGCAATTGTCTTTGTCTTCTTGATCGAGTATTCTGATATACTCCTTCAAGGGAATCAAGAAGCCTATTGAACTGTTGTTGACCTGGGATTTGGGACATATTCTGTCTTGGATGTCGTCCTCTGTTAGTATGACATGCCATGTTGACTGACACATATGACAGCTCATGTTCTTGGTCTTCAGCTTGATGTTGAGGTGAGTTAAAACTTAAACGATCAAAAACTGACCGTTTTGAAGCCGAACAACAACAGTTGATCACAACCTGGTGATATTCACAATGATGTTTTTCTTGGGGGAATATTACCGGAGATTGTCTGTTCTTGCATTTTTGCATTAGCAATTCTCGTAAATCAGAAGGAACAGATGGAGTATTCTTCTTTATTACATTTGGGGTAGAAAAATGTTTAGTCCCTTGTGTATAAAGAAGATTACTGGCTGCATTCGCAGAACCAAACTGTACATTTTTACGCGTTTGGAGTTGTGTGCGTAAATCTTGAGATTTAGCACGAAGGACTCCATTTTCATGGCGTGTAATTTGTAAGTTTCATACTTTGCGTAAAGCAGTATAAGAAGGTTGTTGGTGTATGACAGAAGCTTTACCAACGACATTTTTACACTGCACACGTTTAGGTACATTCATATTAGATGTGCAAACATCGTTATGAATTTTATCTACACTGTTAAAGACAGGAGACTTACCTTTACGCGTGGAGTATAAAAATTGATTATCTACCACATCACAGACGGGAGATTTTGCTTTACGCGAGGAGCGTAATTTATTTGGGCCTACCACGTCACCGACGGGAGACTGATTCTTACACTCAGAAGCATAAACTTTAGAGTCTGACCCATTACGAATGGGAGATTCATTCTTATGTACTGAGCATAAAACTTGGTTCTTACCCACTGAGCGTAAAACTTGATTCTTACGCAGTGGGCATGAAACCTGATTATCTTCACCGTTACAAACGGAAGATAAATTGTCACACTTTGGGTGCAACTCTGAAGTAAGGACTGCCTCGTTACGAACGGGAGCCCCTACGACAGGAGTGGGAAGAATTCCCTTGTCATCAGAAGCAACAGAGAGATCAGAAACCACTTTGGATTTGGAAATCCAAACTTTTCGTGCTTTGCGAGACTTTTGAACATTGGAGTGGCGAAACCACCCCCAGTTCGGAGCATTTCTTCATAGGCAGTCTGGTCGAAGTGCACAACCAGAGTCTTCTTGGTCGAACCGACCGAAACATCATCATATTGAGCAATCGCCTCCTCGTCAGAGGAGAAGGTCATCCCCAGCAGAGTCGCCATTTTGTTTCACTTAACAAAAATGCCAAACAAAAGTTGGATTTTGAAAATAAAACGAAAAAAAGTACAAGAAGTACAAATTTGATTCTGGGAAAGTATTGCTATGGAAGTCTGATCTATAAATGATCACTTTGTTCCTTGGACCATATGATGATGATGAAGATCACTGCTTGAAGTAGAACAACTTGGAAGAACTAAGTCACCAGAAAGGTATCGACGCACTTCGGCACTGATGGCGAGGCCGAATGCTTTCCTGCTTTGCTTCAACTCAGTAAAAGTTTCATCTTTACGCTAACAACTGCCACCCATGATCGAAGCCATCCTCTGCATATGTTGACGTGTGTCCCATCACTTCAGTAAGAATAGGATGCATGTACACACGTTCTTCGAGAAGAATGGCATGAAAGCCACGTAAGCAAACCACGTTCCAAACTGGTGGAGGAGAATAGGGCATAAAAATAGCCCCGATGTACTCTGAGCGTAAAGCAATAGATTGAGCGTAAAGTAGCTTTGACGTAGACTTCCCACGTAAAGTGGTTGTTAAATAACCTTGAGCGTAAAAATAGCTCAAATAGACTTTACGCACACGTCAACTGTTGAGCGTAAAAGCTCGTATAGTCCTCGTGCATAAAAGAAGCCATAGTGTGAGCGTAAAGTAGCTCAATTCACATACTAAACGACAACATTGGTCTCTGTATAAAACAAATTCCTTTGAATTCTGTGATATATGCCATCATTAATATCTTCATGTCAGAGTTTGTATTAAATGCAAGACTTGACAGCTTTGTCCAGCGTAAAAGTGGCTAGCTTGTCCTGGGCGTAAAACGATGGATGTAGATCCGAGCGTAAAATAACCAGCCTGCTTCAGGCGTAAAGTGATTAGCCTCTCCTTGGCATAAAGGGGATCAATTTGATTAGACTGATCTATCACTTTGACCCTTCTTGTGAAGCACTTTTTACGCTCCTACACAGGTGATCGCGTAGGCGACGTCTAAGCACAGCCAACCAGTCCTTCGCCTGAAGCAAAGACTAAGGTGAGTGACTGACCTTCTTCGCCTCAACCCTCTGTTTCAGAATCAAATATGAAACACGAAAATAATGCTTGTCGTCGTAGTGTAGAATCAATGAAATCATGGCACGATTCTTCACGAAACACTTGCTATCGAACTGTTTTACATAAAAAACTGATGCTTGCTTTCTTATGCCTTATTTACTTAGCCTATGCAAACCAAAGAATGAATCGATTAACATTTATCGCAACGATACGGCTAAAGTACATAAATGACTAAGTTCAAAGAAAGGGTCAGTTTCACACCAAAAGAGAAAGTTAAAGGTTCTAGTAAAAGGATAGAATATTTCATGAATTTGTAAAACGGTCATTGGACAACTTATGTATAAGGCGTAGTTTTCTCGAACGGTTGCATAGGCCAAGGAACCAATTCGGCCCGGGAGGAACGAGTATAGCAAGCGCCACCCATGAATCGGCATGGATGATTCGGGAACTTTCGCACAGGGCTCGCTACCCGCCGCGAAAAGGTCGTCGTCTAACCCAGCTATAGTCCATAATAGCTTGACATTGCAAGTGACCTGCACACCCCTTTCACTGCTTGAACTAACGCACGTGACACTAGATGATTATGATAACTGCTCAATGTATATAATTTCAGATGCTTGCCTCAAAACATGTTAACATGCAAATCAATCAGGATGGTTAGAAAGATCACAAAAATAGCTAACATGTTTTATAAAACTGCTTGAACCAAATGCAGAGCTTGGGTTTAATTAGCCACTCGCCAGTACATGTGATCGTACTGACCCTCGCTCTTTGCAGGTGCCAGGAATCAGGAAGAACGTGCCAACTAGCTAGGCGACGTTCATGCTTTTGAAGCTTCGACCGCGCGTCGAAGACCCCGCCGCTGAACTTTTGAAGACTCTCCGCAAGTCCAAGGAACATGTCTCGGCATCCCTCGTATCCAGGTGGTTGGAATACTTTTGTTGTAAATGAGGGATGTATGTATGGAACGGCTATCTCATCGTCACTCCTTTTGTAATCGAGTCATGTTGTAAAGCCCGCGCGACATGATTGTAATAGAGTCTATAAATGATGTCTATTATCAATAAATTGTAAAGTTTCTATATCTCAATGTATTATTCAATTTGTCTGTGCTCTCTCTTAGTTGACATATTTTGGATTACCTTATGACTATGCCTTATGCGATCGCAACCTAGGTTCGCACGGTATCACGCCCGGGGGACGACTATCGATTCTTCGGAATCGGGGCATAACAGGAAGAACATACACCGTGCGCTTGGGCTACTTTTTCTCATAGTATGCCGTTGTCTCATTCCAGAGCTTTAGGGATTTCGTAGTTTGCCACAGCTTCCTTATTGGACTATGGGGGTATTCATAGTTTGCTGGAGTGCCTATCAGGTATCCGTGGTACACCGTGACAGCCCGCGTGTTCGAGTGATATTTCTTAAATTGTATTTCATTCTAGTTAGTTATGTTAGATTCACCCTCTCGATCAGTCTTATTATACTTTTTATTCATTTATTACTATCGTACACTTGGCCTATATATTATGTACCTTGTTGCGTCCCTCTGGGACCTGGTTTCCTTCCAGGTTGGCTGAGTAGGTTTGTTGAGTGTCATACTAGATTTTTGATGGTATTCATTTCATTACAGGTATTCGATCTTTCAGAGTTATATATATATATTTCATTTACTGTTATTTGTATCTGCTTAGTAGCCTAGTGTTTATAGACTCATATTATTCTTTCGAGTCCATTCGAGCAAGTGTGATTATTGGACTGCAGACTAGTATTCATATTTTCTTTTCTTATGTTTCTATTACTTGGATTGAGATATAGAGTTGATGTAGTGATAATTATACCATTTCGAATAGCTTATACGTATTCTAGTCGGACTAGAGTCTGGTTGAATACGTAGCTGGCCAATGCCACGTAGCTCGGTCCCGCATATTTTGGGACTGGGCGTGACAACTCCCATCGGCGACTTTTGGTTCTGCGGAGAACCGAGGTATGACACATCCTATGACCATTGGCCTACTACCAGTATATTATTATTAGTATAACATATAATAACTAGGACACACCGTAGTGCGACAAATAGATAGGAGCATGTCGGTTCAATAACTGGGTATTACCACAAAGGATATCTTGGTAGTAGTTAGCACAGCTACAATGTATCTTGGTCAAGAATAGGGACAACCATATAATCAATCGGATTTACCATAATACATATTTCCTCGAACAACTGCAAAATCATGAACATCCATATATAAGGCACAACCGTTAGGCACTATACTAGTTCCTAATATAGGTTTTCTAGTGCATACAATATGGTAATAGATCCATCATTTAATTTATGGATTCTAACAATAAAATAATCCTTGTCACCCTACCCAAAGTTACAGAGGTTTCGTTGCCCAGTCACCATACATGGGTCGAGGGGCAGCGTCCCTCGTAGGGTTTGTCACGCCCCCGATCCGGGAAATCGCTCGTCCTCGTTAGATTTCACCCGAATCATCGTCCTCGCTGGGGCGTGATGCCGCACGAGCCTGGAGTTGCGCTCGTGCAAGGCAAGATAATAGGTTCACATAACATTATCTCAAATTGATAACATAAGCAGCAGAAGAAACAGAGTATACAATAAGAATCTCTTTTATTGTTAAGGAACTGAAGATTACAAAGGCTCTGAATAGCCCAACTTAACATGCCAATTGGCTACAACGCTCATGATCTCTCTAGCTCACAAAGGATTACATTGTTTCATACATTATGTCTCTTTATAGCCACCAAGTTTTCTTCGGCCGAACATCTCCATGTCGCAAGTCCGAACGCCTATGCGGTAGCTCCTCTTGAAACGCTAAGGACTCCATGCCTCAGCGCATCCAAGCCAAGCCCCGCCCCGAGCCGATCATAACCTGAACCTGCAAGCAAACTAGTGGGGGATTAGTGCTTCCGTCCTCGCTGCACTGATCAAGACCCACTCGCACACAAACCAAACACTAGGTAATTTTAGTGAACATGCAACATTATTTGGTGATCTTTCTATTTAGCCTTAGGATCAGTTTCATGGCAATGTTTACGCATAGCAACTTATCATAATGTGTCCACTACCGTGTTCCTGCAGTAGATATAGTTAGACATAGTTTAACATAAACATAGTGATCGTGCTCATCTCCGTCCTATTTTGCCTAGCTTGCAATGGTTAGAACTTAACATAAGCAATCATACGATTCACGCATTCAACCAACCATATTTAATATATGCATAAGGGTGACAAGCCCTGCACTTGCACTCGATTCTAATCTCAGCCCATCGGTCCTATCTATATGAAGGTCACGGTATTTCGCAACATAATGGACTTGGTATCCTTATGTGTAAGCCTATGATCGCTTCGATATGGGTTGCGAGCCCAATATCCGAAGGATCCCAAACTTACTGATATCATAGCTTATCACAACACTGGCCAGTCGCAAACCGCCTGAATGATGGGCACCATAAATACCATACATAATTCCCTCATAGGCTGAACGGTCTTGGTGCCCCGGTCGTAACCGTCTGAGGGAAGCCGCACCCGTGCACGGACCATCCGAGTCCATTGACCATGCAATACGCGCCATAGCATACAAGTCATATCATCCAACCAATCTCACGTTCCATAAACATAAACATATCCATCTATGTCTCAAGTTCCTTCGGCGTTATGCCCCAACACATCCGTATTGATGCACGACGCCCAACGGCTTAGACATCTCATATTCATACTCGACGCGTTCCATTCATAAGTTATTAACATAGCCTAGTTCCGTAGTTACTTAGTTATTTCATAGCTTCCGTGCACGAGGGCACGCATAACGCCATAATCAATATTCTAGGCCTAGTGTTCAATGTTCTCGGAGTCGTGTACGTGATGCACATCTCGGTATTGCCTTTCAATGTTCTACCATCACCGCCCTACCGCGACCTGTCACGACCTGCACCCTCTTTTTCGGATACGAGACGTGTCCAAGCCAGCCTACGCCGTAGAGTCGGCGGTAGAACGCTGTCAAGCCCGCAAGAAATAATTGCTCAAAATTACAAAAATATAATATTTGCTGCTCATTCACATTTCTAAGTTTATTACAACAGTTACAACATTTATATTTAAAGAAAATACATAGTTCTCACATTTAATAAAAATGCTACAACTGCTATCTATTTCTAGGTCTCTGTCTGCAAGTACACCCGTATCTCCCAAAGCTAAGTGAAGCTACATCTAACCTGAAAAATGTTGGTTTCCAGTCAGGAATGGAACAAGTACACAAACTGACGGCAATGCAAAAACACGGTGGAATTAACAAGACATGAAAATAACATATGAGATATAAAAGCTAAAAAGTAACTGATGACAGGGCAGGTGGTGAAGAAAACAAGGAAAACAAATAAAAGACAACTATCTAGGCGGTTTGAAATATCCGTTTCGACATGTGAACGGCTAGGGGTAAATCCGGCACCCTGCACCTGTCGTGTGCAGCTGCTATCAGGCAAGAATAGACATTTTGGGGATATTTCTGGATAGTCCACATGTCTACTAAGATATTTTCCCTCCCGACTACTCCGTGTGACGAGCGTGTCAACAAGCAGCAAGATATATGTATAAACATGAAATAAAAAGACTACTATGAATCAAAAGCAATCAGAAAGTGCACTTAACTGTGGTCCTTTGCTGGTGAAACCGATAATACCATTGTGTCCAGAATAGCCCATTTGGCCTAAGGTCGATATGCAAAAGTTAGAATA
This sequence comes from Iris pallida, assembly GCA_029216955.1. Classification (NCBI taxonomy): domain Eukaryota; kingdom Viridiplantae; phylum Streptophyta; class Magnoliopsida; order Asparagales; family Iridaceae; genus Iris; species Iris pallida. The sequence goes on from JANAVB010018998.1 coordinate 1,777,416, forward strand.
ATAAGAAATAGAAATGTATACTTAGTTATGGTAAAGATCAACCTAATTTAAAAGAAGAAAATCTTTTTGAGGAAAAATATATATTTAATTGAGAAAAATATTTATACCTAGTTATAAATTGCATATATGATAATGAAATCACCCTACTTTTAGATAACTATTTAGGAAATATACAAAGATAATTTTAAGGCTAAACCTTTAATAAGAAAATATATTTATATAGAAATGTTTGTAAATTATTTAGGATTTATTTATAGTATTTAATACTATATGTTTTTATTCGTCAAAAATATCTTTAGCTAAATGTTTTAAAATCGAGAAAATCTTTTATATTTATACAAGGATCCATATTAAGACAATGCGCTAATATAAAATACCTGTACACATGACTCTTTTTATAAGGTTCTATTATATATATGTGCCCCAAAACTACAATAATCTAACTAGCTAATAAAAGTAGTATTAATGGCTAATTGATTGGAAATTAAATAGTAATGATACATAGTTATTGGCAAAACATGACTAACAATTGTCATTAATCATATTTGTAAACATGTACACCTTAACAATTACATATATAGCAGTAGAATTTTGTCTAGACTCAGTAAAACATTTCTGCTAAGCCCTGGAGACTAATATTAGAAAATACATATATTCTAGTATTAATAGCAAATCAGAAAAATAGTACTTCTTAACCAAACTAAATTGTTCCCAGCCAAGGCTCAAATATCATCTAATTAAATATCAGGTACTCGAATTTTACCAAGAATTGTCTATATTTATATAAATATTCAAAGCTAACATGGGCTTAAAGCCTAATTATATATTTTAGAATTATTACTAAAAATAATATAACTAATATTACTTTGAAAATTGTAAGAGTATCAATACTAACACAGCTGTCCCAGAACCCAAACTCTCTCTCCCTCTCTCTCGATTTGTGTTAAAAGCAAAGGCCAACACAGGACAGAGAGAGAGAGTGTTCAGAGAGAAAAATTAGGAAAAGAGGGGTGAGGAAAAGAGGGGAGAAGGAAGCAATCGCTCACCTTCGAGGTTCGGCTGTAGTGCCCCGTCCCGCTTAGTCAATCGGAGGAATAGGAACGCCAACGGCGTTCGGACTTAAAATTGCAACGGCTGCTCGAAGACATCGCTCGGTCGAGGCGACCGCTCATTCAGGTGGGGTAGTTTCGGTAAACTTGCCTCATCTTAGCCTTCACATAATAAATCGCATATTTTCAACTTGCACAAGCAGGCTTGATAATAAAAGAGACGAATCAACATAGATAAGGGAATAATCTCGACGGGTCGAATTGAGTTAGAATATGGAAAGTTCCAACGGTCGGCTTAGAGTTGGTGCACGGCGTGCTTTGAAAATGACACTCGATCCTTCATCCTGTGGCTTGGGAGAAGGAAAGTTGGTTGAGTAGGCGAAGTTATGAACGTAGCCTAAGTCATAGACGTCACCCGCATAAATGCTTCATAAAGCATGCACGGTCCCATCGTCCAAGGCTTGGCATAGCCTTGGTTTGCCCATCAGTTAAGTTGCGTTGAACGGATTGTGACATAAGTCTAGGCACCCAAATGACTTGGTCGTTCGAAGTCGAATGCGTGCACGGCACGTTCCCACGACGCAAGGCTTGACGCAGTCTTTGCTCGTCAAGTTGTTGCAAAATTAAGTAAGGCAAGGACTATCAAATAGGCGTTCATGAGTTGAATAGTCCCACAATCCCAAGGCCCATCGTATAAAGTATGATTCGGGCGGTAGTGTTGCGTAGAACACGATTGGCTTAAGGCACGATGCACGAACTTAGCGTTTAAGGCATGAACCACGGTTGATTCATTGAGTTTGGAAAAGGGCAAGAAAGAAGTATGCTCGCGGCTATAGGTCGGCGAGGCGGTCTCAAAAGAAAGAAGTACGCTCGTGGCTATAGGTCGGCGAGGCGGTCTCAGAAGAAAGAAGTATTGAACTTGGCCCTGAAAGAAATGGTGATACTAGAGGTAGCATGACTGTGTGAGACGTCGGTTTGAGTCGAGTCTTGCATGGTCATGGACAACTTGTCGACAAGGTGGGTCGTTACCCTGTACGGCAACCCGGCGACCACGGGACCGTTGCGGCCGTGATTGGAAATGAGTAATTAGTTGTGCTGGGCACAGGTTAGGCGGGGAGTTGTGGCGGGGCTAGCTACCTTGTGCTGAAAGGGCACCCGTCTAACAAAATCTAGAGGAGTCCACGATAGCTCTGGGAGTCAGTGACCAAATCATATAGATGAGTCGGCATGGCGGCAATCCGCGTGTGTGCCTTTGGATTGAGTTAGGTTGAATGTATGTGCAGTTAGAAGACAATGTTTGGGCCTAAGATTTGGCTTCAACATAGGCGACGTTCTTCGGCACGAGTTGTGGCGTCGAGTCTTAAGTTGTTGGCATAGAGTTGTCCAAGTTGGTTTGAGTTGTCTTGAGTTTAAGTCAGGAAATGCCGCAAGGCAAAGTCGGTCAAGTGGCACTTAGCCCACAAGTGTTAATTTGGGTCAGTTGGTGATCAAAGTAGCAAAGGCCGTGAGGCGGCGATATGGTTAAGTCTCACTGAGTTACGAGGCATGGCCTCAGCAAGGGTTTGAAGCACGGTCACACGGAAATGGAGCCTCATCGCATAGTTGCGTCTCTGATTATGGTCGTAAGGCAAATACAACTTATAATCTTGGCCTTGCGCCCTTTGTAATCTTTGTTTCAATATCAATAAAGAGCTTCTTTGAATAACTTGTGTTTTACTTTAAAATTTTTGCTGCTATTATTCAGTGTCTCTGCATGGGACTTCTGTGCGATGACACCGTCGCAGCCGTTGAAATCGGCCGTTATGTTACGACCCGCACCCGCTTTTCGGACGCGAGCTCGTGAGCAAGCCAGGTATCGAGCGGACTCCAGCCCGACTTGAGTACGTATAAGCTGTCCAGAATATGGTATCATGTCTAATCTAAACTATATCTCAATCAACAACAAGAATATGAAACACGAATGAGCAATTATGGGTCATGGTCTGCAGTCCATTATCATATTGTCCGATTAGACTCCAAGAATGATATGAGTCTATAAAATAAGCAGAATATAACATGGTACGGAATATAAAGCACGGGAGGATAATAAAGAAATATCACAAGCAAATAGATGTATCCCTGCAGGTGTAATCACTACCATCATGAGCCGCTAACTAAACTCCACGCAGTCGCTAAACCTGAAGAGATCATCATGTCCTCAGAGGACTAGCAAGATACATAATATACAAGCCAACATGTAACAGTACAAATATACAAAGAAGTAAGGAACAATCAAGGATATCTAACGAGACAAAATGAACCAAGACACAAGATCTAAACACAAGGATCCTAAGACACTGGCATGCCATACTAGAAATGGCTAATAGGTCAAAGCAATAGACTGCAGTCAAGGCAAGCACTCACAATTTATAGTGTCTCAATCACAGTCAAGGCAAGCACTCACAAACAAGACGGTAGCCAATCCTAGTATAAAAATCCTATAGACCGTAGTTAAGGTATGTAGCACCCAGTTTCCCAAATGAAGGTAATTTTGAAATTTCGTATTTATAATTATTTTAATAATAATATTTAATTTGTGATATGATTTTTGGTGATTTTAAATCATTTTAAAATTATTTTAAATCAATGACTTGTGGTTTTGACGTTTTGCTAATGAAACCCTAGAGACTGTTTCACCTAGAGCCTAACCATATGATTATGATATTTTAATGTCATTTTTGGCCTAAGAATATTTTTGCATTTGATCTCTTTGAATTATTTTGATATTATTTTATTATTTATGATATTGTTTTGGGGTTATTTGAGTCGGGTTCGAATTTCAACTCAATCCGACTTGAAACGGGGACCCGGGGGTAGTTTGACTCTAGTGGGACCCACACACTAGTTAGACATGGCCCACATGATATTAATTTTAGTCCACATGATAGAAATATTTTAGTTAGAGGTTAGACTAATTATTATGGATAAGGTTAGTGTGATTAGAGACTTTAGAATGACTAATTTAGCCCCAACCAATTAGCCCTTTCCTAATACTCATAGAATAGGTTAGTGGGGGCATTTTGGACCTTACCATAATAGGACAAATAGCCCCATATGGCCAGCCACTTTGGGAGAGGATAGGCTCAAGTTCATTTCATTATTCTCATCCACACTCTCTCTCTTGTTCTTCTCCAAATTCCTAGAGAGCAATCCCTAGCAATTTCTCCACCAAATCCTTCCATTTCATCACCAAATCTTCTTCTTTCCTTCTCCATTCTAGCCAAGGAGGAAGCTACCCAAGTTTGGGAGGATTCGAAGCTCGTTCGTGTCCTTTTGGAATCTCTACGTGTCGGTGTCGCTCCGAGAAGGCTTTTCTTTGATTCGATCTACCGGGAGGTATAAATCCCTTCTCCTTTTCATTTTCTCATGCATATAGGTCTATTTTGAACCCATAGGAATGACCCCCATGGTTGTATCTCCATTTGTGTCCATTTCGTGTCCATTTGGAGGTCATAGGAGTGTCCTTTGTGTTGTGGTTGTGTCCATGTAGGAAAATCCCAAATTTGGACACACTATGTGTTGTTGTTATGTATGAATGAATTATTACATGTTTAATCTCATATTTTGTATTGGAGATGTGTTATATAGTGTCTCATATATATATATTAGTGTAAAGAGTGAGTTCTTGATATATTATGTTATATACTTGTGTTCTTTTGTCTCAAACTACCTAAATCCGTCATGATTTTTATCCACGTTTTTTATTTCAGCCCTAACTTAGAAATGTCATAACTTCTAGCTCAAATTTCGGTTTAATCTCCCATTTTTTTAAAAGAAGCGTATTGAAGTTAGTTTTCCAAAAACATGTATTAGTAGGCCTAATTCTTTCTGTAACTTTCTGGAGAATTATTTGAGTGTCAGCTGTACGAAAGACAAACGCGTTCTCGGTGTTTTCGCGATTCCGGGAGTTTTCGGAAATGAAAACGCGATCCGTTTGAAGTTTCGGAAAGCTAACACATAGATCTATAACATACTTTAATACTAAATTTTAATTCATTCTGAGATGGTACAGTATTGATTATTAGTAGGAGTTACTATTCGGCATATGCATCTTGTGCACCCTTGTGTGTAATATAATGTTCTATTTGATTTTAACCCATGTTAATGTATATACATTATGTAATTAAATAGAGAATGCAAGCATGAGTAAATGGTTAAATAAATGATGTATAAGGTGTAAATATCCTATCTAATGTAAGCATGTATAAGTATGACTTGTGATGAATATGTAGGTTCCATAGTATGTAATGTATGGTGCATATAGTGGTACAAAAGAATAAATGAATGATGAATGAATGCAAGCATGAATGTAATGTAATAATAGATGTAATGCATGATATATTAGATGAATGAAATGATATATATATATGATATATATCCTTTTTATATTAATGTATATATATGGTTGAATGCAAGCATGTAGGAATGCAATTAATGTAATATATGTAAGCAATACATAAATGCATGAATGAAAGAATGATATACAATGCATGCATGAAAGTATATAATGAATGCTAGATATAAATGCAAGGTATATATGTAATGATAGATATGAATGCATAATGTATAAATATTGTAAATGCAATATCAGATTTCATATGTAGACATAGAACCAATGCATAGCTGATATTTAGATTGAATGTTAGTTCATTTTAGGTTGTTCGAACACTGAACAGTCCATGTAAGCATATATACCTTCATTTTCCTATTGCCAAGCCAATTTTAGTTTTCAATATAGTGGAATGTCTATGAATGTAATGTTAACCTTCAACCCCTTAATTCGAAATGTTAGTTAATTTCAGTACTAGACAATGCATGAGCTGTATGCATATGGGATGTTGGCTTAATGGTAGATTTCAGATAACATGGTTCATTTATGTGGTTAGTTACACCAGTTTATGGGATAGCTCACTTTAGTTTATATGTAAATGTGGAACTAAACTGAGAATAAACTTCACCCTCTGCACAAGGACACCCCACTCTATATCAACCACCATGCCATGTAACTTCTCTAAATGATTGCTATAATATATATAGATTTATGTAAAGTATAGATGCATGTTAGTTATAACTTAAATAGTCTCTACTCTAATGTATATAGATGTATACTTGTAGCCATGCATGTTAAGTATAATACATGTGTAATGTAGATGGGTTAGCTTTGTGCCATGTGTAGTGTAAACTCATAACTAGTGTTGATTTCTCTTTTCATGTACACCTCCATGTTCACACACACACACACACATAGCTTTATATGTTAGTTCCTTTCTCTTATATATATATATATATATATATATATATATATATATATATATATAATATAGAATATGCATGATAGTGATGTATCTTGATGTGTGACTTGTGTTGGCTTGTATAGCCTTGTGATTGGTGTGTGACTGCTAGCCTAGGCTTGGTTAGGCCTAGTGAGACTTATTAGACTTGTTTGGGCTAGGACTTGACCTAGTTGACTAGTGTGGTTGACTAGAGTTGACCAAGTGTTGACTTTAGTCTAGTTTGACCTAGACAGCATGCAGATGCATTATAGATTACTATTATCATCCCATGTATACATCTTGACTTGTGTTGCTCTAACTAGGAGTCAGGTACCTCATCTCGGACAGTACATTTACTTCAGACATTCAGATACGAGGCGAGTACATTCTCTGACCGTTTTATACTTGTCTGGATTTATATTCTTGCTCTAGATTACTGTACTTGATGCTGACACGATCATTATCACGGATTAGTACTATGTGGATCTTCTTCTGAGATGTTATCTCCTTGTATTCACTAAATACATATTATGATGTGCGTTTCACTTACATATTGTATTTATTGAATATCCTTATCATTGTACACTCATTGTGCATATTGTACTCTCATTATCACATTGAGCCATTGTACAAGCCATTGTATAAGCCATTGTACAAGCCATTGTATAAGGTAACGTAACTGAATTGGATCCTTGTGTATTGATTGGGGAGGAAGAGTAAAATTGGTTATATGATCAATCCTATTGTATAAGAAATTGTATATGTCCATTGTACACCCACGTACAAAGGAGTCCCATTTTATTGTATAACCTAACCCGTTTATATAACCATATTGTGCTCTAAATCACATGTTGCTTACAGTTCTTACTTATCATATATAGATATTTCCTATTATCAAATCTTTTCTGTTTTCATATACATTCTTCTTTCAGCGTTTCATGTACCTTACTCTATTGCATGCTTTATATTTCCTAATATGATATGAACTGCGTGAGATGTTTTGTGCTCGCTCCCGTCCTGACTGGACCTGTTGAAAATTTTACAGAGGATGATGAGGAACCCTGCACCCTTACTTGGAGTTTGTCCAGTTGACACTCGCGACCTGGACCCCTGGGGAGGTTCAGGCAGCTGCTCAGGATGATACCTTGTAGTGTAGATAGCTTAGACTGTCCTTTCTTTTCATGTTTAGCTGTTGTCTTATTTTCAGAGTTGTATATTTTAGAGATGTTGAGGTTTTGTTATTTCTTTCTGCTGTACCTCAGTTGAGGATTTCTCATCTATTTTCCATCTTGCTACATTCTACCTTAGATTGTGATTGAGTTGTACCTCTGTGTTGGCCTTCTTATGGAGAGTATTCATATTATGTTAGTTATAGTTCATGACCTAGAACAGCGTTCTATCGCCGACACTGCAGCGTAGGCTGGGCGTTGTTACGTTCTCGTACCCTCACAGTGGGTGCGGGTCGTGACAAGGTAAGTACTCACAATCTATAGAATATCAAAGTCAAGTCCTACTCCAGTCATGTCAAGTCAAGTCAAGTTATAATCAAGTCGAGGGAATCGTGGTGTAGGACTAGACGACTCTATCAAGGAATACATATGAAACTAACACAGTGTAACAGATAGAAATATCATAACAGAAAGGAACAAGAATGTGCAGACAACTAGAAACCTGTAAAGTAAAACTATAATAGGATGAGTGTACTAGACATAGAATAAAGCAATCACGAATATAAGGAAAAGAACAGCAGCGAGATAATGAGCATGTATATAAATTATATTGTACAAGTTGTCAAGGTATACTTGCCTGGTGGTAGCGCGAAGAACCAAAAAGATACCGTCAATTGGTACGCCATAAAGTCCAAAATCCACAAATATCTCAGAAAGCTGAAACAGACATCGCCAACATTCTCAGAATAGTCAAATTATCTGGGATTGCCTGTCCTTAAGTCCAATCCTGGACACAGGGGCAAAACGATAATTTCGGGCAAGAACGATATCCACCGTTGGACCCGCTTTGCACCGAAAAGCGTACCAGAGTTCATGGTCTCTAAAGTCGTCAAACTACATGTCTACAGATTTGTTTTGATGATACGAATCCAACGGTATATCCAATTGTGGATTCCGGTGGGCCATGCACAAAATTGCCCGTTAAATCGGACCGTGGGGCCCGCAAAACAGTGATCTAATCAACTGTCTCAGAATCGGACCAAACTTGGCATACAGGACCAAAAAAATGATACGGTCCTGTTGGCGCAAGTTTCTTCTCTATCTGACGAGCGTGCACGAAGTAATTAAGAAATTTGAACAGAGGCAGATACGGTGAATTTCGACGGATACGCATCAAATTCGTCGCGCACACGCGACCAATTTGAATTCCGTCAAAGCCCACACGTCCACGAAGCCATTACGCACCTTTCGATGCTTACGGTGCGTGACTACGTCGTCCGGATTGGTGGGACGCACTTCGTGTGGATGAATTTCTAATGTTTTCGAAAACAGTTTTCATGGATTTTCCTGATTTTTGGAAACAATTTCTCGCTGAAAACTTAATGAAAGTAAAAAACACAAAAAGTGTTTCAAAGTTGTATATGTTAACTAAAAACCTATTTAGATAGATTTTGCGAATTTCTAACCGGTTGCAAATAAACAGCCTTCCAAACTGTGGTGTTTGGGTCGGATCTGTTCTGTTCTTAGGACTATTTTTACATCGATTTTGTATCAATTTTTTACTCGATCCGAGTTCGATCCAGTTCTAACCTAGTATATGAACGTGAAGAGGTATGTGTTGACAACGTGTACGAAAAAACGGAACGAGGATTGGTTGAACGATGCGGAAGAATCTTACCTCGAAAGAATGCCCGGTTGCTGCTATTGTTGCTGCTGTCGTGATTCGTATTGCCCGCGCGGCCTGCCGCAGTTGGTCGGCCGACGATCGTGCGTGGCGGCGCGCACGCACAGAGGGGGTCGCCAGGGGGTGCGCAGGGTGGTGGCGTATTAGGGTTTGAGTATTCGCGCTCTCTCTCGATCTCAATCTCTCGAGTATATGTATATATGTGTGCGTGCGTATATGTGAAGGGCTCGGCCTGCTTCGTGTTGACTGTGGGGGATGCTCAGCTTTGGGATAGCTGGCCGGCCTGGGCTTTCCTGTGGGATGCGCTGGAGTGGGCTTTGGGGGTTTTCTTTTTATTCTTCTTTTTCCTTTTCTTCCTTTTAATATATTTATATATATATATATATATATATATATATTTAATATATATATATATATATATATATATATATATATATATATATATATATATATATATATATATATATATATATATATATATATATATATACATATATAAATCCCTATGAACATATATACATATATATTTACACCCATATAAATATGTATTTATCTATACATACACACACACTTATATATATATATATATATATATATATATATATATATATATATATATATATATATATATATATATATATATATATATATATATATATATATATATATTTATATATACATACACATATCCACATATATAATATCTATTTATATATACATACACATACACACATATATTTATTCTTTTGATAGAGAATAAAATAGTAATAACTAATATTAATAAATAGTTTATACTCAATAACCACAATAATAATATTATTAATAATAATAATTTCACTAGTAATTAAAATAATTCAATTGTAGCTCCTGGATGGGCATATCATATACTTCCATTACTGGGCTCCAGAAAATCGTACAAATTTTGTAAAACACTATTTAATAATAATAATACCTATAATCTATTTAGAAAATAATTGCCAATTCCTAAAATATATACAAAAATATTTGCATTTACCAAATACGTCAACAAGGCCGTATTTGATCCCACTATATGCCTACATGGGCTTGGATTTGACTTGGGCCCAATCTAGACAGATTCGGTACAACCGGGTTCCCTAAAACTCAATAATATAATTAATTAAATAATAAATACAATCTTCGGTAAGGGTTAAGTCGCAACTTAGCCTAGTTTTCCTAGTTATGACGTCACTATGGCTCGGCCTCCCCTACCAGGGCTAATACACTAGTCAAAGCACGCCACTGCACTATCCGTGCCATGATTCCTAGTCGTCTGATACTTCAAAACTCAACCATGGCTAAAATCATCTACCATAATAATTAACTAAATAATCATTTATAAAAATCTAAAAATCACCATTTAAAATAAATAAATAATAAAAAATTATTTCAAAAATTCTGGAAAGGGAAGCTACAAATCTACCCACCTTAAAAATAATTTCGTCCTCGAAATTCTAATTCATAATTATTCCTTAAAATTCAAAGTCTACTATTACCTTAATCTCCTCAAATTTAATTTCTCCAAAAATATTTTATGACATTCTCTAGTCATTTTATAACTCCGAATACTTGAGAACTTCTACCCACCTTTGGTCATACTACTCCTCAAAATATGGTCACTAAAATCTTATAATCTTCTAACTAGTTGCTAACAATTCTACCAACAGATATTTAGGCATATGGCATCTATAATCCCTCATATCTATAAACAACCAAACATTCAATAGTCAAGCAATATTATACTATAATTTAAGAATTTTTAATGAATCCTAGACAGCACGATCATTCGTCACCTCGGAATAGGAAGGGACGAGAATCAATGGTACAAAAAGCAAGAAAGTATAATCGAGAACAAATATGGAGTTTTCAAGGACAGAGAATTTCTAGGAGAATTTTCAAGGCAGAGTGGATTGAGATTTCTAAGGTTTAGTCATTGCCGCAGGCTCGTATCAGTACAGTTATGTAACCGATACGATATGCTCTGACCTGCACGGGCCACCACAAAAAGTTGTCACAACCCGTACCCGCTTTTCGGACGCGAGCTCGTGAGCAAGCCAGCTACGTATCAAGCGGACTCCAGCCCGACTCGAGTACGTATAAGCTGTCCAGAATATGGTATCATGTCTAATCTAAACTATATCTCAATCCACAACAAGAATATGAAACACGAATGAGCAATTATGGGTCATGGTCTGCAGCCCATTATCATATTGTCCGATTAGACTCCAAGAATGATATGAGTCTATAAAATAAGCAGAATATAACATGGTATGGAATATAAAGCATGAGAGGATAATAAAAAAATATCACAAGCAAATACTTGTATCCCTGCAGGTGTAATCACTACCATCATGAGCCGCTAACTAAACTCCCGCAGTCGCTAAACCTGAAGAGATCATCAGGTCCTCAGAGGACTAGCAAGATACATAATATACAAGCCAACATGTAACAGTACAAATATACAAAGAAGTAAGGAACAATCAAGGATATCCAACGAGACAAAATGAACCAAGACACAAGATCTAAACACAAGGATCCTAAGACACTGGCATGCCATACTAGAAATGGCTAATAGGTCAAAGCTATGGACTGCAGTCAAGGCAAGCACTCACAATCTATAGTGTTTCAATCGCAGTCAAGGCAAGCACTCACAAACAAGACGGTAGCCAATCCTAGTATAAAAATCCTATAGACCGTAGTCAAGGTAAGTACTCACAATCTATAGAATGTCAAAGTCAAGTCCTACTCAAGTCATTTCAAGTCAAGTCAAGTTATAATCAAGTCGAGGGAATTGTGGTGTAGGACTAGACGACTCTATCAAGGAATACATATGAAACTAACACTGTGTAACAGATAGAAATATCATAACAGAAAGGAACAAGAATGTGCAGACAACTAGAAACATGTAAAGTAAAACTATAACAGGATGAGTGTACTAGACATGGAATAAAGTAATCACGAATGTAAGGAAAAGAACAGCAGCGAGACAATGAGCATGTATATAAATTATATTGTACAAGTTGGCAAGATATACTTGCCTGGTGGTAGCACGAAGAACCAATAAGATACCGTCAATTGGTACGCCATAGAGTCCAAAATCCATAAATGTCTTCGAAAACTGAAACAGACATCGCCAACATTCTAAGAATAGTCAAATTAGCTAGGATTGCTTGTCCTTAAGTCCAATTCTGGATACAGGAGCAAAACGGTAATTTCGGGCAAAAACGATGTCCACCGTTGGATCCGCTTTGCACCGAAAAGTGTAACAGAGTCTATGGTCTCTATAGTCGTCAAACTACATGTCTACGAATTTGTTTTGATGATACGAATCCAATAGTATGTCCAATTGTGGATTCCGGTGGACCGTGCACAAAATCGCCCGTTGAATCGGACCGTGGGGACCGCATAACGGCGATCCAATCAACTGTCTCAGAATCGGACCAAACTTGGCATACAGGACCAGAAAAATAAAACGGTTCTGTTGGCGCAAGTTTCGTCTCGATCTGACGAGCGTGCACGAAGTAATTGAGAAATTTGCACAGAGGTCGATACGGTGAATTTCGACGAATACGCATCAAATTCGTCGCGCACACGCGACCAATTTGAATTCCGTCAAAGCCCACACGTCCACGAAGCCATTATGCACCTTTCGATGCTTACGGTGCGCGACCACGTCGCCCGGATTGGCGGGACGTACGTCGTGTGGATGAATTTCTAAAGTTTTCGAAAACAGTTTTTTATGGATTTTCCTGATTTTTGGAAACAAATTTCTCGCTGAAAACTTAATGAAAGTAAAAACTACAAAAAGTGTTTCAAAGTTGTATATGTTAACTAAAAACCTATTTAGATAGATTTTGTGAATTTCTAACCGGTTGCAAATAAACAGCCTTCCAAACAGTGGTGTTTGGGTCGGATCTGTTCTGTTCTTAGGACTATTTTTACATCGATTTTATATCGATTTTTGACTCGATCCTAGTTCGATCCAGTTCTAACCTAGTATATGAACGTGAAGAGGTATATGTTGACAACGTGTACGAAGAAACGGAACGAGGATTGGTTGAACGATGCAAAAGAATCTTACCTCGAAAGGATGCCCGATTGCTGCCATTGCTGCTGCTGTCATGATTCGTATTGCCCGTGCGGCCTACCGCAGTTGGCCCGCCGACGATCGTGCATGGCAGCGCATGCGCACAGAGGGGGTCGCCAGGGGGTGCGCAGGGTGGTGGCGTATTAGGGTTTGAGTATCCGCGCTCTCTCTCGATCTCAATCTCTCGAGTGTATGTATATACGTGTGCGTGCGTATATGTGAAGGGTTCGGCCTGCTTCGTGTTCACTGTGGGGGATGCTCAGCTTTGGGGTAGCTGGCCGGCCTGGGCTTTGCTGTGGGATGCGCTGGAGTGGGCTTTGAGGGTTTTCTTTTTATTCCTCTTTTTTTTCTTCCTTTTAATATATATATATATATATATATATATATATATATATATATATATATCTACATATATATATATATCCCTATGAACATATATACATATATATTTACACCCATATAAATATGTATTTATCTATACATACACACACACTTATATATATATATATATATATATATATATATATATATATATATATATATATATATATATATATATATATATATATATATATATATATATATATATATATATATATATTTATATATACATACACATATCCATATATATAATATCTATTTATATATACATACACATACACACATATATTTATTCTTTTGATAAAGAATAAAATAATAATAACTAATATTAATAAATAGTTTATACTCAATAACCACAATAATAATATTATTAGTAATAATAATTCCACTAGTAATTAAAATATTTCAATAGTAGCTCCTGGATGGGCATATCATATACTCCCATTACTGGGCTCCAAAAAATTGTACAAATTTTGTAAAACACTATTTAATAATAATAATGCCTATAATCTATTTAGAAAATAATTGCCAATTCCTAAAAATATACAAAAATATTTGCATTTACCAAACACGTCTACAAGGTCGTATTTGATCCCACTATATGTCTACATGGGCTTGGATTTGACTTGGGCCCAATCTAGACAGATTCGGTACAACCGGGTTCCCTAAAACTCAATAATATAATTAAATAATAAATACAATCTTCGGTAAGGGTTAAGTCGCAACTTGGCCTGGTTTTCCTAGTTATGACGTCACTATGGCTCGGCCTCCCCTACCAGGGCTAATACACTAGTCAAAGCACGCCACTGCACTATCCGTGCCATGATTCCTAGTCGTCTGATACTTCAAAACTCAACATGGCTAAAATTATCTACCGTAATAATTAACTAAATAATCATTTATAAAAATCTAAAAATCACCATTTAAAATAAATAAATAGTAAAAAATTATTTCAAAAATTTCGGGAAGGAAAGCTACACGTTATGGAACCCGCCTTGCACCAGCACAATCTAGGCTTGTGCGGCATCACGCCTTAGCGAGGACGATCGCTCCTACGGGAGCGGGGCGTGACATAATGGTATCAGAGCACGGCTTTACGTCCTTGGACTATCGATTGAATTCTTTAACTCTGATGTTTCCACGAACTCTGAATGTTGCTTCCGCATGTTGATATTGTTGGTGCGCTCTCTCTCAAATGTCCTACAGGATGTCCATACAATAAGTCTATCTATTTTGCAAATTATAGGAGAACAGTTTTTGATTAAAAACAAAAAGATGGTTTGCGTAAGCACGGTTGGCTAAGTCGGGCTGGGCATATACACCAAGGATTTGTGTCGACCTTAGCAAAGTCAAGTGCGGGATTCGTAATGTTCCGAGCAAGAATGAGTTAGACTTGATTGAGTAAATGAGATGACTATCGATAGGGGTGCTATCGAGGGACGATAACGTCGATGCGATATAGATGAGCGTGCTTGGAAATTGAGGAATGGTTCGAACGGAAAATTTGAAGAAGTCGATTTTGATTTGAATGATAGTTTTGAGAATTTTTGAATGACTTCATTCCTGAGTGGTGTATGCGATAGTCTCAGGAATATCGATCGATCGATTGAGGATGTGGGGTGTCGATGAGTCTATCAGCAAGCGTCGCATGTATGCAAAAGTCATAGATTGAGTATCGTTGAACAAAGTTTAGTCTTGAAGTTTGACGTGTTGATTCGAACAACCTAGAAATTGACGTGCACGGAACGTGCACGGGATTGAGGATTACGCGAGTATGAAACACAAAAATGATTGAGTAGGTGAAATCGAATCGAGAAAAAAGTTAGGGTGTGCGAATGGATGACTTGATAAAGAAAATCGATAGGTGGATCATATAGAAAAAGTTAGCACGATGGAAAGATAGCGTGCATAAAAAGTTGAATTTCGAAGTTACGCAATGACTCTAAGGATTGGATTGAATGTTGTTCGATGATTGAGTTAGCAAGGAATGGTGCGAATTGAGAAAATACGTTGGTCGAGGACTTAAGATGGACGGATGAATAATACGTGAATTTGGTTTGAGGAAATTGATGTTGTGAATGAATCGAGGGATAACGATCGAACTTGAATTGAATGTTGAGGAGATTATCCAGTTGGACGATAGCATCATTCACACGACTCGAAATTGGTTGCAAAGGAAGATCGTCAGGTTACGCATATCGTCGATGGTATTAAGGCGTATCAAAGATCGATATACGATAACTCGGGGGTACTCTGACTCGGCGAATGACGATCGTGCAAGTGTTATCGTTCAGTTGGATGCTATACTTAGGATTTTGATCAAGATGAATGTTGGATGAAAATGATTATGTTTTGATGGTTACGCGGATAACCACAGCGTCGACATTCTTGTCTTGCGCGAGCGCAACTCTAGCCTCGCACATGCGTTGCGTCGAATTTAGGGCGATCGTTCCGCGTGAGCGCTAACATGGTGATTCATGTCGCGGGAATGATCGAACTCGGAAAATCGGGATACGGCAACTTTGATTGTCTCGACTTGTCGGTTTAATGTGAAGGAAAATTTGAGGATGTTAGGACTTGCGATTGATGAATAAAATAAACTTGAGGATTGAGTAGGTCCAATCCGCGCGTTGAGAATAAATTAGTCTAGACTCGAACAAGAGTTACGTCCCGATGAGGATGATTATTCCGCGAGAGCGTGCATGGTGATTCATGCCCACCGTGGAAAATCTGACTCGCGTGATATCGGGGTGCAACGTATTGTTAAGTCAGATGACCTTGTGATCGATTTCGTGAATTGGGATAAATGACTTAGGGAGTATGGAATATAAATTATGGTTTAGCGATGAATTGTGTCGTAGCATGCTTGACTTGGAAGGATTGATAGGCGTATTATGTCGAACGTGTTCGAAGAAATAGACTATACGAAATGGCTTGATGAACGAGCGATATGTTCAAGGATTGGTTGAACGCGAGTTGTCGTAGGATGGCTTTGCTGAACGACTCGGACCCCGTGCGATGAATGTTGGAATGTGTGTAGGAAATCTATGCTCGATGTTTAGAAATCAGAGTGACGCGAGCTTGGGTAGAAAAATCTCGTACTATCAACTTGGTTTGACCTTAGGATGGGGTCAATGTTGATATCGTTGTTTGGGAATGTAGGAGCGTAAAAAGTACTTCATAGACAAAGTCAAAGAAGTTGAGAACTTTACGCAATTCAAACTGATTCAGACTCAGACTTTATGCGGAGATCAAACAGAGTACAACTCTACGCGAGCTACTTTACGCGAGAGCTATTCACTGAGCTTTTACGCGAAGGACAGGATGTCAAATCATCGCATTTAATTCGCGTGATACTGTTCTGACGTAATGATTTTCTGACAGCGAACAGCACAGAAGTCGAGAAGATTTGATTTACACCAAACCCAACACTGTCGTTTAGTATGCAGATAGGGCTACTTTACGCTCAAGAGATTGCTTTTTTTATGAACGAAAGTTATTCGAGCTTTTACGCTAAAGGCTGTTGTGTGCATAAAGTTTATTTGAGCTAATTTTACGCTCAAGGCTATTTTTAGCCACTTTATGAAGGAAGTTTATTTTGGGCTATTTACGCCCAGTTTGCTACTTTACGCAGGAAGTATATATTGGGTCATTTTTATGCCTGATCTTTTCTGGCTACATGAGAACGTGGTTTGCTTATGTGGCTTTCATGCCACACTTATCGCGGAACATGTGTACGTGCTCTCCCCATTTTGTTGAAGTAGTGGGACACGTGTCGCCATGCGTAGAGATCAAAACTCTATATGGGACATGTGCCATCATGCGTAGAGGATGATTTTCATCGTGGGTGACAGTTACTCGCGTAGAGACCCAATTTTGTTGTTTTTTACGCACAGAGGGTCTAGTCTATAAATAGACTTATTTTTAACGCAGACATCATGAAGAGATCACTAGAGAGACAGGGGAGAAGATTTTGAGAAAACTCATATTTTCATAGTGATATTCCCAAGAGCATTTCTTCAACTTTTTCTCAAGAACGGGGAGAAGCAAAGCAGGAAATCATTCGACTGTGCCATCAGTGCCGTTGCTCGATAACTTTCTGGTGACTTAGTTCTTCCGATTGTTCATCTTCTTCAAGCAGTTTTCTTCATCATCATCGTATGGTCCAAGGAACAAAGTGATCGCTCTCAGATCAGACTTCCATAGCAATACTTCCCAGAAACAATTTATACTTTTGTACTTTTTCTAGTTTTCTTTCAAAAGCCAATTTTAGGCATTTTGTTAAGTGAAATAAAATGGCGACTCTGCTGGGGACGACCTTCTCCTCTGACGAGAAGGCAATTGCTCAATATGATGATGTGTCGGTCGGATCGATAAAGAAGACTCTGGTTGTTCACTTTGACCAGACTGCTTACGAAGAAATGCTCCGAACTGGGGGTAGTACTCGCTGCTCCAATGTTCAGAAATCGTAGAAGGCACGAAAAGTTTGGATTCTTAAGACTAAAGCATCCTCGGATCTCCCTGCTGTCTCTGAAGGCAAAGGAATCCTTCCCACTCCTGTTGTGGAGGCTCTCGTCTGTGACGAGGCAGTCTCTACTTCAGTGATACGCCCCGGGCGTAAAAATTAGTCTCCCATCTTTGATGTGGCAGACTCTCAAGTTTTACGCTTTGCGCATAAAAATCAAACTTTATGCTCTGTGCGTAAAAATCAGTCTCCCGTCTGTGACGTGGTAGATACCCAAACTTTACGCTCTGTACGTAAAAATCAGTCTCCCATCTGTGACGTGGTAGACACCCAAACTTTACACTCTATGCGTAAAAAAAAATCTCTTATCTGTGACGTGGCAGATACTCATGTTTTGTGCTCTACGCGTAAAGGTAAATCTCCTGTCAGTGACAACATAGATAAAATTCACAATGGTACCTTTGCATCTAAAGTGAATTTGCCTGCATGCATGCAGCATAAAAATAAGAGTTCTATAGTTGGTAAAACTTCAGTTTTCAACCAACAGTCTTCTTACACTGCTTTATGCAAGGTACCAAACCTTCAAATTACGCGTAATGCTGATGGAGTCCTTTGTGCAAAAAAATTGCAAGATTTACGCACGCAACTCCAAGCGCATAAAAATGTATAATTTGGTTCTGCTAATGCAGCCAGTAATCTTCTTTATACACAAGGGACTAAACGTTTCTCTGTCCCGAATGCAATAAAGAAGACTACTCCCTCTACTCCTTCTGATTTACGCGAGTTGCTCTTACAAAAGCGTAAAAACAGAAAATCTCCTGTGACACTCCCCCAAGAAAATCACCATTGTGAGTGTCACCAGATTGTAATCAAGTGTTGTTGTTCGGCTTCTAAACGGTCAGTTTTTGACCGGTTAAGCTACAATGTGCCTCAGCAACAAGCTGATGATCATGAATAAGAGTTGTCATATGCTTCAGTCAATATGGCATCTCATACCAATAGAGGACGACGTCCAAGACGCAACTCATCCCAGACTCCTGGTCAACAACAGTTCAATCGACTTCTTGATAGTTTCGAAGGGGTATATCAGAATACTCGATCAAGAAGTCAAAGACAGTTGCAGTCTTCTGATTCAGAAGCTGGGGGTACCCAGTCTTTGGAGTCCAAAACTGATAGTATTGATTCATACTTCTACACCAATCCTTCTGTATCTTCAAGGGAGGTTAAATCATATGCTATCGGAGATGAACCGGAGACGTCAACTGCTAATACAGAACAACGTCTCTCTGCAATTGAGCAGTCACTGAAGGACATGCTTATTATGATGCAAAGTATGCATCAAATAATAATGACTCAGCAAACTGCTCAGCCAGCAGTGATATCACCAGTTCAGGTAGCAGCACAAACTCAAGATAGTCAAGGGGTTGATACACCTTTGAATAATCTTACTCAAGAGCCTGCTATCAATCAAAATTTAGCAGTTCTAGATCCTCTCATTCCAGAAGATGTACCACCTCCGGTGGGGGTTACGGTACATCCAACAACTATTCAATCGAATGTGCTTCCTCAAACTAGTAAAGCTATTCAAGCAGTGCATGAGTTAAAAGCACAGTTTGAAGTTCTGAAGCACAAGGATCAGCTCCAGAGGTTAGGGATTAAGCAACCCTATCCTCTTCACTGGAACGATGTGCCCTTTCCTCTAAAATTCAAGCCACAATCGATGGTGTTATTTGATGGAAAGGCTTCTCCCAGTCAATGTATCAATTATTTTGATATTATGACTGTGCATCTGCAGAAGAATGATACTCTTCTCACCCGAGTTTTCATTAGGTGCTTGACGGGTTCAGCATACGACTGGTATCGTAGTCTACCCGACAATTACATATCATCTTTTGACGAATTTAAAGCAATGTTTCTCTCCCGCTTCTATGAAGGAGGCATGGACATGAATATGTCCTCCTTGATAGAAATCAAACAAAAGGAGAAGGAAGATACCCGGACGTTCATCAAACGTTTCCGACAAGCAACTTTAAAAATGCCTCCGGGTATGCCAGATTCAGCATTGATTGATACATGCAAGATAAATTTGCGACCATCCATTGCTGTCTCAATTCACAGATTGGGCCTCGTTCATCATAGCAGCAGTTTCAGCCGAGACCAATGGTAGGTTGGCTCGTGAACACGGGATGATCTTTGCCTCAGAGGACAAAGGAAAGAAAGGCTCTTCAGGCAATAATTCCGACAATCGCAATGGGAAAGGGAAGGAAACCCTAGTGGTTAATCTTTCAAAACCCAAAACGACGTCGAATAATCCGAAGTCTTCCAAACCAAAAGAAGAGTACTCTTTTGATGACAATGATATCCCAGGGATATTCCAATGTCTCGTTAAGTATGGCAAACTCCAGATTCCGGAGCCAAAAAGACCTAATGAGGTGAATCTGACTGACAATCCTAAATATTGTATCTATCATAGATACATAAATCATCCTACCAAGTCTTGCTACGCCTTGAAGAAGAAAATTCAAGAGTTGATAAATGCCAATACCATCGCTTTAACCAATGATGAACATACAGTTACAACTAATATAATTTCTCTTCAATTTGGAGGTTTTCCTCCACAGCAAGTTCCAGATGGGATTGTCCCAATTCCTAAGGCAACAATGAAGATTGTGAATCTCCCGCCTGCTAGAGAGCAAAGTAAAGGATTATTGCCTCTCACATTAAAAAATGGTGAAATCATGTGGATACATCCTAATTTAGTACCTGAAATGGAAGATAAAGGTAAAACTTCAAAATCCAAGAAAGGTAAGAAAGTCAAAACCTGCAACATGATTTCTCATGTTATTACTCCAGATCATGATGATTTGGATCATCTTTGGGATGGCATTCCTTTGGAGGATAGGCTGAGGGGTTTGAATATATGCCCTCCAAGTTTGGCTCCTCTTACCAAACTCAAACTTACTCACAAGCAATGGTTAGCCATGAGTAGTGTCCCCTTATACAGGGCACAACAAGTCTTTGCTGCTTATGAGAAAGCTCCTGTAGGGATTTTTCCTCCTATCCCGGATACTCCTTCTCTTGTGGCTACAGAGATTTCTATTCCTCTTCCTCCTGTGGCAACAGAGGTTTCTATTCCTTCTTCTCCTGTGATTACAGAGGTCTCTGCCACTTCATCCTCTGTTGAACCATCTATTAAAAGTTCGCTGCCCATTCACATGTACAGTCAAAAATTAGTTCATCTCATGAAAAAGATGGACTATGACTTTCAGAAGGCGGAAGGCTTGAACTATGATAAAGGAATGCGACTTCCTTTATAAATTCTAAGTCAGAAATCCACTATTGGATTGGGTTTTGAGGTCCCTCATAAAGATCCTCGCAAGACGAAGGTTAAGGGAAAGAAGAATAAAACCTGTAATATGGTACTTCATTCTCCTGAGTCTGAAGAAGAAATCTTTGCTGGTACGAGATCTGGAAAATAGTACAACAAAGATTACGAGGGAACCTCTAAAGAAGCGGAGGACGTTGTTGAAACACTTCCAGCTCAACCATCTTCTGCCGAGGCAAAGTCTTCTAAACCATCTGTGGTTGAGAAAGGGAAACAGAAAGCAGTACGCTTCGACGTCCCATTGAAGTCGTCTTCAAATCAAGGGGTGGTGATGAAGCCCTACAAGTTCGATATTCTAGCCCAACTAGCTAATACTCCGGCTAGACTTTCGATCTTTGAGCTGCTTCGCCTTTCTAAAAAAGCCGCGAAACTTTGAGTGAAGCTTTGCTACAAGCTGATTCATGCTTAGCTCAACTCAAGAGTCCTGACAATATACCAATGTCATGCCCACAATGTCATAGTGTGATGGAAGCAATTCCTAATATTACCTTCATGCAAGAAGATATGCTGTTGAAGCATAATTAGCATGACAGGCCTCTGTGCTACACAGGATATATTGAATCTACTGAAATTGACAGGATTTATATTGATCCTGGGTCTTCTATTAGCATTATTCTCCAGAGTATGCTACGACCCTTAAGGATTTCTACTAGTGATTTGACTTATACTAGTACCACAATAGTTGGCTTCAACTCTGGAAAGAGTAAACCACTGGGGAAGATTCGTCTGAAGATTCAAATTGGTGATCTTTGAACTACGGCGACCTTTTATGTTATTAACTCAGATGTATCTTACAACATCCTTCTTAGAAGACCATAGATATATGAGCATAACATTATACCTTCAACTCTCCACCAATGCTTCAAGTACGTGGATTCTCAAAGGATTGTGAAGACTGAGTTCGCAGATATCAATCCTTTTAAGGGTGTTGAAGCCTATTTCTCTGATTCAATACTCTACAAACAGGAGCATGTGAAGGAGATATCGGATATGGCCAAAGATTGATCATCTGCCGAAGATCAATCTGCCAATGAAGATCCTCCAGAAGATCAACCTTTGAAGATTAAAGTCAAAGGTCGAATCCAACCCCAACCTTTCAATGACCAACCTTTGGTGATCAAGGTTAAAGGAAGAACTCGAGCTTCGTCTAAGGAATCTGTGAAAATTCCAGTCAAGAGCCAAGTTCAACCCCTTATGATCAAGGTCAAGGGACGTACTTCTCGTACGAATAATCCAGAACCACCACTGATTATTAACCTTGGCAAGTCTACGCAGAAGACGGATGATGGTCCATTAATGATCAATCCAAAGCGTAGTAGTTAAATTATAAATGATGTAAATATTGATCATTCTGTACTTTCTAATATCAATAAAGATTTCCTTTTAGAGTATATGGCTGTCAAATTCATTGAAAGAATGACTTTATCTACTGATGATCAAAGTCATCAATATAATGACATAAATACAGAGGAAACCTTATACATTAACCATAAGGAAAATTTCTTTCCTCCTCATGTCGATGTTGGACCTTATGCTCAAAGGTTTTTAACATCTTCTCCATATTTTCTTCCCGTAGCCTCATCATCACAAGCTTGTGTAACTTATAGACGTCACGAAGAATCTTATTTTGTGATTTCGTCTAATAAAAAAAACAAGCACCCAATTGTGTTTGGTCTGGCTAGAAATATCCTCGTTATTCAGACAGATGATCTTAGAGATAAAGATAAAGGAAGAATCCGAATTGACAAATATAGTCAACAATCTCTCAAGATTATCCAGAATATGGGATATGATTTGAAGACTATGCAAGGTCTCAATCAAGGCAAAGGTAGACGGTTACCATTATGTGGTGATCCATTTTACCAGAAAACTCGGCATGGGTTGGGATACGATCTGTCCCACATGTTTAACGAAGATATACAAGAATAATTTTTTTCCAGTTCTTCACAATCCTCAGATTCTGAAGAAATCCAATTCATCGAATCGGATACACGCCACATGTGCAAGGAAGATATGGAAGAAAAATGTTCTTCCAGTTTTTTACAATCCTCATATTCTGAAGGAGACTATTATAATGAATCTGAGTGTGTATTCTCAGTTAACATGGTTCAAACTGATGGTGAATCTGAGCCATTTGAAAATGACCCTTGGGCATAACAAATGGACACTTAGTGGGAGCTTTGTTTTGAACAGCGACAACCACCTACAGAAGATGAAATCGTCCAGATTGACGTCAGAGACGGAACTACGTCTAAGCCAATATTTATCAGTAAAAACCTTTCTGAAGATGAAAAGGAAGAGTTGATAAAATTGATTAAAGAATATATTGATATCTTTGCATGGAGTTATGAGGATATGTCGGGTCTAGACCCTAAAGTAGCTACTCATAAACTCAATATTCTTCCTAATGCTAAGCCTGTAAAACAACAGCAGCGGTATTTTTGACCAGATATGATGGATGCAATTGAAGCAAAAGTCAAAAAGTTGATCACATGTGGCTTTGTTCGTGAAGAACAATATCCAGACTGGGTTGCCAACATTGTTCCTGTTATGAAGAAGAATGGAAAAGTCCGAGTTTGCATAGATTTTCGAGATCTTAATGCAGCTTGTCCAAAAGGCGAATTTCCACTTCTGATTACCGATGTCATGATAGACAATACATGTGGTTTTGAACGTATGTCTTTCATGGACGGATTCTCAGGATACAATCAAATTAAGATACATCCAAGAGATGAAAAGCATGCCGCTTTTCGTACACCCCTTGGTGTTTATTGCTATATGGTTATGCCATTTGGTCTGAAAAATACCGGTGCTACATATCAACGGGCTATGAGCAACATCTTTCATGAACATCTACGGAAGACAGTTGAATGTTATGTAGATGACATTGCTGCCAAAAGTCGATCAAAAGATGATCATATTCAAGACTTGAAGACAGTATTTGAGCTGATGCGTCAACATCAACTGAAGATGAATCCTACTAAGTCTTTCTTAGGGGTTTTCAGTGGCAAATTTTTAGGATTCGTCATTACTTCTCAGGGTATCCATGTTAATCCTGACAAAATTAAAGCAATTCTTGAAATGCATCCTCCACGCAATCTAAAAGAACTATGTGGCTTTCAAGATCGCATTGCTTATATCAGGAGATTTATATCTAATCTTTCTGAGAGATGCTAACCTTTCTCTCGTCTATTAAAGAAATGTGTATCATTTGCCTGGGATAAAGCATGTCAGAAAGCCTTCAATGACATCAAGCAATACCTTACAAATCCACCTATTTTGGTACCTCCAGTGGTGGGAAGACCATTTTTGCTTTATGTTCGAGCCTTAGATCATTCACTTGGTACTCTTCTTGTACAGAAAAGTGACAAAGGTCATGAACAGGTAATTTATTATCTTAGTCGAATGATGGTCGGAACTGAACACAGATATACTCATGTGGAGAAAGAATATTTGGCCTTGGTTTTTGTTGTTCAAAAGATACGACATTATGTGTCAGGACAGACTATTCATGTCATTTTCAGAATAAATCATATTCGGGTATTGATGAGAAAGCCGAGCATTCTTAACTCCAGGTTAGCAACCTGGACGATGTTGCTTACTCCTTATGATATGGTCTATGTACCTCAAAAATCAGTGAAGGGTCAAGCATTAGCTGATTTCTTAGCAGCTCACCCTATACCTGAAACATCTAAGCTATATAAGGACATTCCAGATGAAGTCGTGGATTGCAACATGACTTTGAAGGATGACATTTGGCAACTATATTTTGATGGAGCATCGCGGGTTAGACCTAAAGGTAATATTATCTCCAGAGTAGGCATCGTCTTGGTATCTCCTGATAAAATGGTCATATACCGTACTTATTCTTTTAATGAACCATGCTCCAACAATGTGGCAGAATATAATGCTCTGCTAATTGGTCTTCAAGTAGCAAAACAATTGGACATCGAGTTCTTGGAAGCTTATGGAGATTCTCAACTGATTGTTAATCAGGTCAGAGGGACATATGAAGTCAGAAATCCTGACCTCATTCATTATTATCAAGTGGTAATCGAATTGGTCCTTTCATTCAAAGGATTCTTTATCGAATTCGTACCACGTTCTCAAAATTTGGAAGCTGATGCTCTTGCTAGTTTAGCTGTAGACTTAGCTGTTCCAATTAGAAGACAAAATACCATCAATTTGTTGGATCGAGACTTATTCTATGTAAAGAATAACTTGCATATTGAACAAAGTTATACTACAGAATCAAGTTCTCAACAAAGGGATTGGAGAAGTCCATTCATTGATTGTATGTTCCATGGGATTTTACCTGAAGATCCAAAAGAAGCTGCATCAATCAAGAGACGATCATTTCGATTCTACTATGATTCTTCCTTACATATTATATCGTCGTTCTTATGACGGACTTTTGCTACGTTGTCTCTCTGAGAGTGAAGCTAAGCAAACACTCCGTGAAGCTCATGATGGTGTCTGTGGTGCCCATCAACCGAGTCCAAAATTGCAGGACCGCATTCGAAGAATAGAATATTATTGGCCTTTCATGATAGCTGATGCTGTGGATTATGCCAGACGATATAAAGCATGTCAGATTCATACTGATTTTATTCATCAACCATCTGAATTTTTACATCCTACAGCAGCTTCTTGGCCTTTTGAAGCTTGGGGTATGGATATTATTGGTCCGATTAACCCTCCTTCTATCAAGGGACACCGGTTTATACTAGTTATAACCGATTATTTCTCTAAATAGGCGGAAGCGATTTCCCTTATTGAAGTGAAAACATCTACTATGGTTAGTTTTATTAAACACCATGTCATTTATCGTTTTGGGATTCCCCGACGGATAATTCATGACAATGGATCACAATTTTTTAGTCAAGCAGTTATCGATTCTGTGACAAGAATCGGATCCAAAATCTGGCTTCTACGGCTTATAATCCAGCTGCTAATGGTTTGGCCGAAGCTTTCAACAAGATAATCATCAAACTTCTTAAAAAGTTCATCTCTTCTAATAAACGTGATTGGAATGAGAAACTTGGAGAATGTTTATGGGCTTACCGAACGACAGTCCGAACTCCTACTAGTTTTACACCATTTTTACTGGTTTACGGATGTGAGGCTGTTCTTCCACTGGAAATCCAGATTCCATCTCTTAGAATAGCCATTGCTAATGAGCTAACTACATAGAACAATGATCGCTTATGACTCCAAGAACTTGAAGGATTGGACGATAAACATTTTCAAGCACAACAGCACATTGAGCTATATCAAGCCCGCATATCTCGAACTTTCAATCGTAAAGTTAAAGAGAGGGTATTTAAAGTCGGTGAACTAGTTCTAGCTGTCCGAATACCGATGGTGATGACTCATAAGAGCAAAGGGAAATTTCAAGCGAAATGGGAAGGTCCTTATGTCGTCGAGACGGTATTCTCCAATGGTGCCTATAGGTTGTCTAAACCTAATGGAGATTTGCTCATGATGCCAATTAATGGAAAATTCTTGAAGAAATACTATGTCTGAATTTCTTCTTTATTTCTCCAGCTACCAATGTTTGGTTAAGCTGATTTTTTTGTCTTTTTAAAAGAGACTTTTGATCTTCTGTCTTACCAGCTGATTAAAAAAGAAGAAGAAAAAAAGAAGGGGATTTGTTATTTATCATGTTCTCGTGACCTCTGAATAAATATTAAATCTACTTCTTCTCTTATCTATCATGTCCTTTTGGCCTCTGAATAGATATTAATCTATTTTTCTTTGAGTTGTTACGATCTGTCACGTTCATATTACCTCTGATAGTATCGTATATTCTAAAACAGAAAAAGAGATTCATTATCTATCATGTCCACATTACCTCTGGATAGATATAAATTTTTTGAGTTTAGAAAATTTGTCATGTCCATATTACCTCTGATAAGTGTTTTCTATCTCATACCTATTATTTAATTTCAAAATAAATGATAAGGTCACAAAACAAATATTTTATTCATTTCTTGTAAATATTACAGAATGAAAAAAGATAGAAGATTACAAAAATTCTTTAAATGCCTAAGGCGGAGCAGATACATCTTCTAGCAGTTTCTGCAGCTCTGCTAGACGCTTTTCATGAGAGCTCAAAATAGTCTTAGTAGCTACAGAGCGTCGAGCTTCGGGAGTGCAGATATGAGAAAGTCCAGCAAAAGTGACTATCATCTTATCCTTGGCTTCGTCAAGGGTTTTGATGGTAGCCTCAGCTCCGAAGACTTGTTCCTCCAAAATTGAGCTCCGTGCTAGATGCTGGTCTCGAGCTATGATCATCTGCTCCCTCTCCGCCTTTAAGCGAGCCAGCTCAGCCTCGACTTCACGAATTCTATCATTCTGTTGATGAATTCTTATATTCGAAGTTTCATAGGCTTCTCTTTGGATATCCAACTGAGGCATAGCTTCAGCCAAAAAAACTTTTTCTTTAGCCACCTTGATGTTGTACTCATGGAGAGCTTCATTAAAAGTAGTCTCCCGAGCGAGGTATTCAGCTGATAAAGCGTCATACTCCTCTTGGATGAGACTTTCAGTAGTTTTACTTGACAGCCTTAGATATTCTCTAATGGGCTGTTCAAGTTCCTCCACGATCTTCTCCAGCGTCGCTGCTCTCACTGCATCGTTGAACATGGCGACGTTTCTGATAGTAAGAGTAATAGCCGCCTTCAAGCTTTCATAATTGAGGCCCTTCTTCAGGACCATGTTGATTAGAGCTGCCGGTGTTTTATAGAAAGTCTCAGTATGAATCTCAACTAAGAGATTCATTTCTGCGTTTGAGCTCGGTGTTGCGACGATGTCTACCAGATCTCTTCTCTGAAGACTAGGAGCAGATGCTGTTGCCGTGGTAACAGACTGAGATGAAGCTATTATTGTCGCTGCTACCATGGCCAACTGATTTCCAAGAGCTTCAGGAACAGTGTCTTCAGTACTTGTTATTCCAGCCGTTTCTGGAGTCGAAACTACTTGAGTTTCGGTGGCGGTGATTGGTACGGGTGGAATGGTAGTTATGGCAGCTGACTCCGGTTCGGGCATTGTCTCTTCAGGAACTTGTGCTGGATCAGTGGAAATAGCAGAGGATGCTATTACAACGTCCCCAGCTTCAGTTGATGATTCGACTCTGTCTTTATCACCTTCTTCGGCTACCGGCTCTGCAGGATCTTCAAGTATTTCAGTTGTAATAGGTCCTTCTACAACTGGTTCTTCGTTGAAATCTATCTCTTCCTCAGCAGCCACTTCATCATCTACAGTGGGTTCTACTGCAGTTTGTTCTTTAGCTACGCCCTCAGCTGGAGGAGATAATTCTAGCTGAGCCTGCACCTCAGGCTCTTGTTGAATCTCTGTATCTTCTTCTTCTGAAGAAGAATCCTCTTCCTCAGACTCCGCATTTCCTCATAAATATCTTCATGAGGAGGAGGAGGAGCCACAAGCTTTGATGCAATGATAACACCTACAAAAATTAAACAAAATAAGTTAATATACAAAAAATCATATTTTTGTATAAATTTTGTGTAATTTATATTTACCTGGAGTAGTTGCAGAATGTGCCAGGTACGAGTCATAGTCTCCATCCCAGTCATCATCATCAAAAGTAATTTCTGGTTCATCTGATGGGATGATCTCTCGATCAACAGTATGTGGAGTGGCAGCGGCTTCAGTAGCTTGTGTCTTTTATGGTAAAGACAGGTGAAGTGATGAGTTGAGGCGTCCAGGAGATAGGACCGTCGCCGCTTCTGTTGACGTTGCTGGTTGGGATGCCGAGGATCCTTCTCCAGGGTGAGCTGAAGAAGATGCCAGATGTTGCGGCTCCTCGACGGGAGTGTCACTCTCTGGGGAGCGGCTCTTGGTCTAGAAGGCCCTTTGACGGTAACCTTCTTCTTCTTCTCAGGGAGAGTCTTCTCTGGAAGAGTACCAGCTGCACCCTGCTTCCGTTTCCGGGTCTTGCCAATAATGATTGGTCCCGCAGCTGTTTTCCCAGCACCCATAGGAATGACTTCCAAATACTCATCTGGAACGGCAGCGTCATCGGGTATGTCTGAAAATACCCTGACTGGCTCTTCAACATTCCTTTCCCTGGGCCATCTTAGACTCCCTTTCAGGTTGTAGCCATGGGCAAAGGAGCGGATGGATGCGTAAAAGCGAGCATACATATGAAGTATACGTAGCTCGGTCATGCTGGCAGCAGTCGATACTCTGAATTTAGCACCGGTACAAGCAGTGCTAAAGTACCTCCAGGCTCTCGTACCATCAATTAGCTTCCCATAATGGTAGAAGCTAGTGGAGGGATTGCCAACATGAAGTTGGTCATATCCAAACTGGCGAGCAAACCGACTTGGTAGATATAGTTTGAACGCGCAGTTGTCTTCATTCCTGTATATCAGATGTGAGGGTCTGATGCACTGTAGCCATTTAAGAACTGGCACAGGCAATGAAGTCCTTCCTTCTACTTTATCTTCAAACTGTACACCGAGGCAGTCGGCTGGAATTAGTGGTCTTGTACAGAAGAAGTTCCATCCATGGGAATAGTTCAGCACTGCTCGGGTGTCTGCCACGGTAGTTGCAATCCATGTGGCCTTGTTGAATTTTTGGAGGAAGACCTCTGCATTATCTCCAGGGCCCGGTGGCAATAACTGCAGTTGTAATGCAGTAGCCAGCCCATCAAATAAGTGTAGGGCATCTCTATCCTATGAAAATCCTTTCGGTGAGGAGCATTATTGATTAGTTTCTCACCAAAGGTCCACAAACCTGCGTTTATTCGGTACACCATTGCCGATAGCAGGTTAATTCTGGCTTTGAACACTAAACGTACTGCCGGCTACAGTATGTTTCGGTAAATTCTGTCTACTGTGCTGATCCCGGGCACAACCCATCTCCGCAGCCACAGAGATAGAAAGCCTGCCAGCAAGGCCTCCCTCGAGATCTTCTGACTACCATGCGTCAGGTGGCTCAGGGTTTCAGTCCCCGCAGGGATGTTTTCGGTCTTTTTGGACAGATACTGATCCGAAGACTTATATGAGATCATTAAACCATTGATCAGATCTGCAGGGATTATCGAACAAGGGTTGATGGTTGGAGCTTTATTTTCTTGAAATCTTCCCTTCTCGTTCTTGGCTATTCTATTCTCATGGTAGAATAGTTAAGTTGTCCATTTAGTAGTGTATGCCAAGTGAGACCCACTGTCATACATACTGGTACAAATTAAGTAATGACACTTAAGTTCTTGGTAGACCTCAACCAATCGAGGATTTTTCTCTCTGATTTCTGCCAGTTCCTGATTGGAGGGAACATATTCTTTATAAGGTGCTTCATCCATCGGCAGCATCGAGATGAATTGCATCTCGTGCAGGGCGAGACCCATCTCACCTAGTAGAGTTGCAAAAGTTTCTGTTGAACTCATATATAACTCCATCAGAGCCAAGAATAGGTTACTATTCATCGGTATATCCTGGATCGTAGAGGCTACCGCTTCATACAGACCGATGGCTTCCAAGTCTGCTTTGAAGTTCTTCATGATCCAAGTACTAAGCTGGATCCAGTTCTGGTTATAAGTTGACAGCCACCCTGGTAGCCTAGGGTTGGCCTGAGGATATAATACTGCAGCCCTTATAAACTTATTAATGAACATTTGGGTCTGCACTGGCTGAATCAGAGCAGAATCTTCACTCGGTGTGAACCCAAGTAATAAACCAGAAAAAGGGACAACACCACCACTGGGAACACTGACGTGATACCCCATATCATTGGCTCCATCCCTCTTGAAGATGATTCTGTCTGGCCTACCATGACTGCTGAGAGTCAGGTTCCATAGCATATGTCGGGGATGGGTGGCATGGACAAATGCAGATAGGGGATAATCCTTGTCCATGTCGGGGAGATACATCACCCTCTCTCCAAACTTTAACACCCAAGCCTCTTTCTTGGGATGTGTTTGTGATTTGAAGTCTATCGCATCCCCGAATAAGAAAGCTGGCTTCAAAAATTGTTGGTCATCTAGTGATACCAACACTTCCCCATTTATCATGGACATCAGCATTCTGTCCCCTTGAGCAGCTATCAGTTGTGCTCTCTCTGCAGGATATTTCGGATTCGACTAGGGAAATTCCACATGGGACAGGTTTTCCAAAAAATTTGAGCCCACCATACCAGCTGATGAGCCAAATATTTCTGCAAGTGGGTGAATTTGCAAATCTACTGCCAAAAGAAAAAAAAAAATCAAGTTAGTGAAAATCTAATTTGAAATTTTTACGCAGATGATTTTGTCTGAGCTTTACGCATAAAGATTAAAGACTCTGACTATGCAAACTTTACGCTCATTAAAGTTGATAAAACTTTTAAAGTGTAAAAGATTCTTTGTTTTACGCAAAGTCTTTTATTTATGAATTTTTACGCTGGCACGTGTTGACGTGTACGTGTTGACGTGAGCGTATTTTGAATTTTACGCTGGCACGTGTTGACGTGAGCGTATTTTGAATTTTACGCTGGCACGTATAGACGTGAGCGTATTTTGATTTTTACGCTGGCACATATTGATGTGAGCGTATTTTGATTTTACGCTGACACGTATAGACGTGGGCGTATGTTTTTACTTTTACGCTGACACATATAACGTGGGCATATTTTTGTTATCTCAGTTTCTACGCTGACACGTATAACGTGGGCGTGAAGTGAAAAGCTTGAGTCTTCTTCTCCGACGAATTCGCGGTCGAAGTTTAGTACTCTACCTTTCATTGCCGAAGCTACGGCGGGGTTGCTCTGTCGGGGCATCGTCGATGGTGGGATGGTGGTTTTTGTGCGGTCGGCCGACGATGAATCAGTGGCGGGCTTCTTGCCCTTGCTGCCGGCGACGGTCTTGCTCTTGGGGGCCATGGATTTGGATCGAAGTTTCGAAGAAAGAGAGAGAATAAAGAAAGTTCGGGATTGCAAAAGATGAGTAAAGTTCTGTATGTACTCGTAAGGTTCTATTTATAGAGAAATTTTAAAATCGGATCAAATTCCCAAAATTCACACTGACGGTTGGATATCTCGACTTTTACGTGGACTATTGATATCCTGAATTTTACGCAGATGACCGTTGAGTATCCCGACTTTTACGTGGACTGTTGAAATTCCCTGATTTTACGCTTCTGTTCAAAGTATTTAAAATCTTGAAAATAATTTGAAAACTTTGAAGGGGGTCTTGTAGGAGCGTAAAAAGTACTTCATAGACCAAGTCAAAGAAGTTGAGAACTTTACGCAATTCAAACTGATTCAGACTCAGACTTTACGCGGAGATCAAACAGAGTACAACTCTACGCGAGAGCTATTCACTGAGCTTTTACGCGAAGGACAGGCTCTCAAATCATCGCATTTAATGCGCGTGATACTGTTCTGACGTAATGATTTCTAACAGCGGATAGCACAGAAGTCGAGAAGATTTGATTTATACCAAACCCAACACTGTCATTTAGTATGCAGATAGGGCTACTTTACGCTCAAGAGATTGCTTCTTTTATGCACGAAAGCTATTCGAGCTTTTACGCTCAAGGCTGTTGTGTGCGTAGAGTTTATTTGAGCTAATTTTACGCTCAAGGCTATTTTTAGCCACTTTACGCGAGAAGTTTATTTTGGGCTATTTTACGCCCAGTCTGCTACTTTACGCAGGAAGTATATTTTGGGTCATTTTTATGCCTGATCTTTTCTGGCTACATGAAAACGTGGTTTGCTTATGTGGCTTTCATGCCACACTTATCGAGGAACGTGTGTACGTGCTCTTCTCATTTTGTTGAAGTAGTGGGACACATGTCGCCATGCGTAGAAATCAAAACTCTACATGGGACACGTGTCATCATGCGTAGAGGATGATTTTCATCGTGGGTGACAGTTACTCGCGTAGAGGCCCAATTTTGTTGCTTTTTACGCACAGAGGGTCTAGTCTATAAATAGACTTATTTTTTAACACAGACATCATGAAGAGATCAATAGAGAGACAGGGGAGGAGATTCTGAGAAAACTCATATTTTCAAAGTGATATTCCCAGAAGCATTTCTTCAACTTTTTCTCAAGAACAGGGTGAAGCAAAGCAGGAAAGCATTCGACTGTGCCATCAGTGCCGTTGATCGATACCTTTCTGGTGACTTAGTTCTTCCGATTGTTCGTCTTCTTCAAGCAATTTTCATCATCATCATCGTATGGTCCAAGGAACAAAGTGATCGCTCTCAGATCAGACTTCTATAGCATTACTTCCCAGAAATAATTTGTACTTTTGTACTTTTTCTAGTTTTCTTTCAAAAGCCAATTTTAGGCATTTTGTTAAGTGAAACAGGGAACTATGATTCCAATACTGACGGAAAGACATAGCCTAGCGGTTAGGCAGACATCCGAGTGCGAAGTGGTAGGATTTGTGGAGGCACCACTCGCGAGTATCGGTTGACATGCACGTATATCAGGGACGCCCGAATATGTGCACGATCCGACTTGAGTGGAGATGGCGGATTCTCTATCACGAGGCTTGGCTGAAATGCATGTATTTTGGGGACGCCTGGAATATGTGCACGATCCAACTAAGTGATATGTTGAATTCAAGTGAGATTTGAGGAACGGAAAAGTATCGAGGATTTTGAGATCGTGAGTTTTGAAGAAAAGATTATGGGTAGCACGAAAGTGGCTCGGATTGAGGGAACGCATAGGAGAAATGTGTACGAGAAACGTAGGATGTTGAGTCGAGTTATAAGTTGATAAGTGTACTCAGTAAGTTTCGAGGACGAAACTTTTTCTGAGTGGTGTATGATGTAGTGCCCCGTCCCGCTCAGTCAATCGGAGGAATAGGAACGCCAACGGCGTTCGGACTTAGCCTTGCAACGGCTGCTCGAAGACATCGCTCGGTCGAGGCGACCGCTCGCTCAGGTGGGATAGTTTCGGTGAACTTGCCTCATCTTAGCCTTCACATAATAAATCGTATGTTTTCAACTTGTACAAGTAGGCTTGATAATAAAAGAGATGAATCAACATAGATAAGGGAATAATTTCGACGGGTCGAATTGAGTTAGAATATGGAAAGGTCCAACGGTCGGCTTAGAGTTGGTGCACGGCGTGCTTTGAAAATGACACTCGATCTTTCGTCCTGTGGCTTGGGAGAAGGAAAGTTGGTTGAGTAGGCGAAGTTATGAACGTAGCCTAAGTCAGAGGCGTCGCCCGCATAAATGCTTCATAAAGCATGCACGGTCCCATCGTCCAAGGCTTGGCATAGCCTTGGTTTGCCCATGAGTTAAGTTGCGTTGAACGGATTATGGCATAAGTCTAGGCACCCAAATGACTTGGTCGTTCGAAGTCGAATGCGTGCATGGCACGTTCCCACGACGCAAGGCTTGATACAGTCTTTGCTCGTCAAGTTGTTACAAAATTAAGTAAGGCAAGGACTATCAAATAGGCGTTTATGAGTTGAATAGTCCTACAATCCCAAGGCCCATCGTATAAAGTATGATTCGGGCGGTAGTGTTGCGTAGAACACGATTGGCTTAAGGCACGATGCACGAACTTAGCGTTTAAGGCATGAACCATGGTTGATTCATTGAGTTTAGAAAAGGGCAAGAAAGAAGTATGCTCGCGGCTATAGGTCGGCGAGGCGGTCTCAGAAGAAAGAAGTATGCTCGCGGCTATAGATCGGCGAGGCGGTCTCAGAAGAAAGAAGTATTGAACTTGGCCCTGAAAGAAATGGTGACACTAGAGGTAGCATGACTGTGTGAGACGTCAGTTTGAGTCGAGTCTTGCATGGTCATGGACAACTTGTCGACAAGGTGGGTCGTTTCCCTGCACGGCAACCCGACGGCCACGGGACCGTTGCGGCCGCGATTGGAAACGAGTAATTAGCTGTGCTGGGCACGGGTTAGGCGGGGACTTGCAGCGGGGCTAGCTACCTTGCGCTGAAAGGGCACCCGTCTAACAAAATCTAGAGGAGTCCACGATGGCTCTGGGAGTCAGTGACCAAATCATATAGATGAGTCGGCACGGCATCAATCCGCGTGTGTACCTTTGGATTGAGTTGAGTTGAATGTATGTGCAGTTAGAAGACAATGTTTGGGCCTAAGATTTGGCTTCAACATAGGCGAAGTGCTTCGACACGAGTTGTGGCGTCAAGTCTTAAGTTGTTGGCATAGAGTTGCCCAAGTTGGTTTGAGTTGTCTTGAGTTTAAGTCAGGAAATGCCGCAAGACAAAGTCGGTCAAGTGGCACTTCGCCCACAAGTGTTGATTTGGGTCAGTTAGTGATCAAAGTAGCAAAGACCGCGAGGCGGCGATATGGTTAAGTCTCACTGAGTTGCGAGGCACGGCCTCATCAAGGGTTTGAAGCACAGTCACACGAAAATGGAGCCTCATCGCGTAGCTACGTCTCTGATTATGGCCGTAAGGCAAACACGACTTGTAATCTTGGCCTTGTGCCCTATGTAATCTTTGTTTCAATATCAATAAAGAGCTTCTTTGAATAACTTGTGTTTTACTTTAAAATTTTTGCTGCTATTATTCAATGTCTCTGTATGGGACTTCTGTGCACCCCGTCGCAGCCACTGAAATCGGCCGTTATGGAACTCGCCTTACACGAGCACAATCTAGGCTCGTGCGGTATCACGCCTTAGCGAGGACGATCTCTCCTATGGGAGCAGGGCGTAACATCGGCGAGGAGCTCTTCAATCGACGGCGGGGGAGCAACCGCACAGTAGAGAGACAGCCCCGGCGCGTGGAGGAGAGAGCTCTGTACAGCGGCGGTGGTGCTGACGGATCGGCAGGTCCAATCGGTGAGGCGGACTGGGGTCGGCCGGGAAGGAGGCAGGGGATCTCCAGATCCGACGAGCCTGGTCACCGAAGAACGCGACAGGGAGCGGTGGTCGAGGGCATTGCTGGGGACTCGGCCCACCGACGATGCAGCACCGCGAGTAGGGAACGGTAACAGTGGCGCGGCACCGGAGGCTCGAGGTTAGGCCGACGGTCGGGGACGATCGGGGCGACGGTGAGGTACCGGATCCGACCGATCAAGCGACGGAGCGGGCTAGGGCACGCAAGAGGGGAACATGCCGGTGGGCTCGCTCGTCGTAACAGCCGGCGGTGATAATCACGGCGTCAAGGGGGTGCTGCTGGTGCGGAACGGCGGGCGGAGGAGATGCACGCGGTGCTCCGAGGGAGGAGGAGGAGGAGGCCCGGCGGTCGAGTAAGCACTGCGCGCGGACGAGCTTTGCCGGCAGGAGGCGCGCTCGTGGGTGGACGCGGATGCGGAGGTCGTTGGTGATTGCGGTGAGTCCACGACGCTCGGGAGGTCAGAGTTTAGACTAGGTTTCTGATTTGTTTTCCTTGTTTACGTGTCCAGATTGGTCGGACACGAACTGCTACGATTTGTATGGATAAAATAAAGGGAATGGATGTGGACACGGGCAACACGGGTCCGAACACGGTGGATATGGTAATCTTTTGTGGTGGATACACGGACACAATCGGACACGGATATGGAATTGGTGGTGTGGTTTTATGGTGGCGGTGACGGTGGCGACGAGGCCAATGGCCGGTGTTAATACCTAGTTGACAGAGGGACTCGTCTGGGTTTATATTTGTTTTTCCTGGAGTAATAGGGAATTAGCATAGGTATATATATACAGAGAGAGAATGGGTCGGCCAGGAGAAGGATAGGGAGGATAGGGTGGTTGTTGGTATGGCATATCTTATATTATTTAAGATTATCTGAATGGAGAAGTAATTAAATACCAATGCATAGATGAGTATCAAGGATGCTAAAGTTTAATAGGGAAACTTCCTATTAATATAAATCGACTAAATATTTTAAACTAATTTATTTAATCTTAATCTAATAATTCTAAAATAATATTGTATATTATCAACTATTTAAATCCATTTTAAATTAAATGATCAACGTAACAGGTTTAAAATAATGTTTAATACTTATCAAATCAATTTAAACCATACAATCCCAAACCGAATAGTAATTTAAAGTATACGGGTTTAAATCAAATCTTAATTCAAATAGATAGTTATCATTATAATATAACCATATCATCCAAATAGTTAAAATATAATTTTATTATTCAAATATTACTTAAAGTAATTTTGACGGAAATCTTTTTACCGATGATACTAAATATGCCTTCCAAATAACCTTGGAAGCCTGTAGGTTTTGAAACTCAAAAATTCTAACTAAACCTTTTGTAATTAAGTCAAAATAAATACTTTTATTTAAAACTAAATAGTTCTTTGGAAATGGCACATAAAAGTAAAATAATTTCAAAAGAAGATTTACTTCAAAAATAAAATAAATAATCAAAAAATTAAATTTGGGAAGAGGAGTTACACGACCCGTACACTTGATGCACGTCGCTTATTTAATTGTTCAATGTTCTATCTTAATGTTCAATACATAGTAAGATCCTTAACCGTTCGAACCATGCTCGCTAACTTGACAGCAACTTACGCATACAAGGATATATTTTATTAGACGTGAAGGAATAGGGAGAGAGAGTCAAGAACCCGCCTACCTTAAGTCGATACGCCTTGTCGTTTTGCCGAGCTGACGCGGCCCGATTCCATAACTTACTGCATAGCTAACTCTCGGACTTAGCCATTTCTTTGAACTACTCGATTGATTTGGCCTATCGTGCCCATGCCACATTCCGTTATAAGGCGACGATTTGGTTTCATGGACACTTTACTGAATAAGGCAAAATACCGACCTCTTATCGTCCAGCGTAAAAGCATAGCCTGCACACCAGATCAACTGAAATCAGCACTTGCTCAAACGGGACTTATCCTTTGCATCGATTCGATTCATAGATTTCATCGACTCAAATCTTTCCTTTGGCCAACGTAACTCTTGTATCGATTCGCATCGATACTTCATCGGGTCAACGAAACTCTTCGAGTCAACGACTCATCATAATGCACCGTGCGGAGCGGGACATTACATAATATACCACTCAAAACAAGGTTCGTCCTCAAACTGAAACTAACACTTAATCCAAGTGTCTCGCTAGATTGTTTCACGATCCCATGCTACTATCGTTGGAATCATACAACTTAGTTTGGATCATACACATATTTTAGGCGTCCCACCAATATATGCATTTCAGCCAAGCTCAGTTGTAGGATGTCGGGGCAACTAACAAGCTTCACTTAAATCCTCAAGCACCAATCAGTCCGTACTCGACTCAGTCAAATCTTAGCGCCTATTCTCATAATACTTCTCGTATGCATTATCTCATAACATGCGATCATCTTTCAAACATCTCTGCACATAACTTAACTCAAAACTATTAGTTCGATCTCATAAGTTTCTCACTGGCCACCTAACACATGCATTACATTAAGTCGTCGCGCATCTGATCGCAACAATTCTCCGCAATGCCTATTCGTCCAACCGTTCTCTATCTCTCACATAACTCAAGTCTTTCATCTAGTCGTTCATAACATTTGGCCTTAACGACATGGACTAAGTCCAACATGTCCAAACTTCCTTCGCCTACAATCCGTACTATGCATCGCACGCAACTATTCCAACACGATCCACGTTCTCGAACTACCTACATATCGCGTCTAGGGCTACCCCCGCTAGGTAACTTATCCAGACATCGTGCTTAATCTCTCCCGACACAAGAGGTCAACTTGAGTCTACGATGCTCAAAGGCAACAATCTTTCCGACCCAAGGTCTCTTACGATATGCTCATCTCTGATTCTCGACCGAGTACGAATCATTTACTCAATTTCGAATCAATCCCAACTAGTACGTTCGTTCCATAACATAGATCGTGCGCTCAACACACATAGCCTAACCATTACTCAAATCGATCTACGACACAACTCTTAGGGTCATTCTATTATTCATCGCTCTCGCACATTGCAGAATTCTTGCAATCGCCTTACCGCATCACAATGCTAGGCACGTTCCTCAAGATATATTTGATCATTGACCAACCAAGTCTATTTGCGTACTCATTCGATCGATCATAACTTTTCTGACCATATCGATCTAGTCGAAGGCTACTCACTAACTTATAAAATACGATACTCACTCGCTTAGACTTATCCTCGACATGCACTGCATTATCCTCATCCTCGATGAAATTTCTTATGCGATTTCATTGGGTCGTCCTATGGGACTTCAACATTCACTTGATTTGGCGGTCAAGTCTTTTAGGGTCATCTGCCCGAAACTACGCTCGATAATTGAAGATCATCAACGAGAGACAGTTATTACGAACCATGCTATATCCTATTACGGAGCCAAATAAATTCCTGACAATTTCTATAGAACTTTACCCAATCTGACATACTTTACAAATCCGCAATTTATTTACTCCCTCGCGCAACTGATGCACCGTTACTACTCGAATCACTTATGCACATTGCGTACCGATACTACTCGAATCACTCATGCATCACCGTCGACTACTTTTGCTAGTCGTATGACATCTACTCGCCTCAAGTCCGAGTCTACCTATCCGTGATCATAGTTTGACACATTCCATACTCATTAAAACCAATCTCGAACAACTTTCGCATCAAACCACAAGTCAAATCCGATTTTGCCATGCCTTGTAAGTTTGATCATCCCCGTTGCATGAATCACCATACCAGCGCTCACGCGGAATGACCGCCCTAATTTGGCATGATGCATGTGCGATGCTAGAGTTGCACTCGCATAAGATAATGATGTCAATATTGTGGTTATCCTCGAAACAATCCGAAACACTTTCTTTTTCATCCAAGTACTATCCATTCACTTTTAAATTTTCCGAACCATTCCTATCATTGTCATCCAAACTGACATCAACTTAACTTGTATCTTATTCATCCAACAATAATGCTCAACATAATTTTCGTTCATTCGATCAGAGTATCCCCAAGTTATTGCATATCGTCTTTGATACGCCTCAATACCATCGTCGATATGCATAACTTGAACATCTTCCTCTCTCATAAGCTCAATTCGTTGCAATCACTGCCATTATCCGAACTCGAATACGAATCAAGTCTTGCACGCATCAAGATCCATTTCGTTGTAACTACTACCATCATCTCGACATAATTTCCAATTCACATATTCATTCTCATATTCCTAACTCGTACTTCCAAATTGTGCTACCGATTTATCGCTCTAACTCAAATTTGTTCGTACGATTTCTTCGTACCTACTCAACTCATTACGAACAAGTCTTCGTACTAACCCAACGTAAATTCGACCGGGCCGACTATTTCCTTAACGCAACATTCCTTCGCTATGCTCAGCCTATCATTCGACTTACACTTAACGAATCCTCGTCCGACGTATCGTTCATGGATACGACTTCGTACATAATCGTTCAACTCAATTCATCGAAGCATGCTTGCATCGACTACTATCGAGTCATTCCCACTCGAGTCTCGTTACTACTCCATCCGTTGAGGACAAACCTATCATAATCGACACAATCTATTGCAAGTCACCAAGCGGCTTATCATAGCTATCGCTAAGTGGTATTGCATATACCACTCAGAAATTAAGCCTATCATTATCGATACAATGCTTCACTGTACCGATCATACAAGTGGTATTGCATATATCACTCGAAATTGAGTCATTACTCGACATTACACTCCATATAGGTTCGACATCTATTTTCGATCAACTATCCCGTGTAGCGATATTTCTCGATCCCAGCTCTTGCGTCCTTCTTACTCGAGTTTGGCACAACAACTGGACCAACATAATAGTCGTTTATCCAAGTTCGACATACATTCAATCTAACCGTACCTTGGCAATCATATCGATCACACACGTAATATTCGCTAACTCAAGGCTCAACACGACATACGGCTAACATAAACGTTCGCCTACTCAAATTCGACTTAGCGACCAACTCAACTCGTTATTATCGCATCCGCGATCTTCCAATCTCACTCGTTGCAACTCGTACAACAATTTATTCTTGATACTTAAGGTCATTACTCAATCTCGCTTAACATATTGCTATCCATCTGTATAGCCATACAACATGTATCATACCATGTCGACTCGTTGCACCGATGCAACCAATGATTTACGACTTGTTGTACTCCGTGCAACCAACAATACATAACCATTCGCATAGCCACATAACACGTATCGCCTCACATATTGACTCGTTGCACTTCGTGCAACCAACAACACATAACTTTTCGCACTTCGTGCGATCAACAATACGTATATTATTGTACTTTATGCAACCAACATCACCATATTCGCTGCACTTCGTGCGACCAACATTCCATAACTCATTGCACTTTGTGCAACCAACATTCTCCGATGGCACCCGGAGGTAGCGTGATAGTTACGACATACTTGTGGTAGACGTACGCACTTAGTATAGACTTATTGTATGGAACATCCAATGTAACATCGAGCAGATCCATGAGCCATGTGGTTGCGAAAATAACTTAGAGTTAACTGAATTCGATAGCGAAGTAACTGAGGGTCAAAGAGATTCGTTCACGGTCCAGAGGATGGAACCGCTCTGATACCAACTTGTTACGGCCCCGATCCGAGAAATCGCTCGTCCTTGCTAGATTTCACCCGAATCATCGTCCTCGCTGGGACGTGATGCCGCACGAGCCTGGAGTTGCGCTCGTGCAAGGCAAGATAACAGGTTCACATAACATTATCTCAAATTGATAACATAAGTAGCGGAAGAAACAGAGTATACAATAATAATCTCTTTTTATTGATAATGAACTGAAGATTACAAAGGCTCTGAATAGCCCAACTTAACATGCCAATTGGCTACAACGCTCATGATCTCTCTAGCTCACAAAGGATTACATTGTTCCATACATTATGTCTCTTTATAGCCACCAAGTTGTCTTCGGCCGAACATCTCCATGTCGTAAGTCCGAACGCCTATGCGGTAGCTCCTCTTGAAACGCTAAGGACTCCATGCCTCGGCGCATCCAAGCCAAGCCCCGCCCCGAGCCGATCATAACCTGAACCTGCAAGCAAACTAGTGGGGGATTAGTGCTTTCGTCCTCGCTGCACAGATCAAGACCCACTCGCACCCAAACCAAACACTAGGTAATTTTAGTGAACATGCAACATTATTTGGTGATCTTTCTATTTAGCCTTAGGATCAGTTTCATGGCAATGTTTACGCGTAGCAACTTATCATAATGTGTCTACTACCGTGTTCCTGCAGCAGATACAGTTAGACATAGTTTAACATAAATATAGTGATCGTGCTCATCTCTGTCCTATTTTGCCTAGCCTGCAATGGTTAGAACTTAACATAAGCAATAATACGATTCACACATTCAACCGACCATACTTAACATATGCATAGGGGTGGCAAGCCCTGCGCTTGCACCCGATTCTAATCTCAGTCCACCGGCCCTATCTATATGAAGGTCACGGTATTTCGCACCGTAATGGACTTGGCACCCTTATGTGTAAGCATATGATCGCTTCGATACGGGTTACGAGCCCAATATCCGAAGGATCCTAAACTTACTGATATCATAGCTTATCACAACACTAGCCGGTCGTAAACCGCCTGAATGATGTGCACCATAAATACCATACATAATTCCCTCCTAGGCCGAACGGTCCCGGTGCCCCAGTCGTAACCGTCCGAGGGAAGTCGCACCCGTGCACGGGCCATCCGAGTCCATTGACCATGCAATACGCGCCATAGCATACAAGTCATATCATCCAAC
Organism: Iris pallida; assembly: GCA_029216955.1. Classification (NCBI taxonomy): domain Eukaryota; kingdom Viridiplantae; phylum Streptophyta; class Magnoliopsida; order Asparagales; family Iridaceae; genus Iris; species Iris pallida. Next base: position 1,820,673 of record JANAVB010018998.1, read on the forward strand.
CAATCTCACGTTCCATAAACATAAACATATCCATCTATGTCTCAAGTTCCTTCAGCGTTATGCCCCAACACATCCGTATTGATGCACGATGCCTAACGGCTTAGACATCTCATATTCATACTCGACGCATTCCATTCATAAGTTATTCGCATAACCTAGTTCCGTAGTTACTTAGTTATTTTATAGCTTTCGTGCACGAGGGCATGCTTAACGCCATAATCAATGTTCTAGGCCTAGTGTTCAATATTCTCGGAGTCGTGCATGTGATGCACATCTCGGTATTGCCTTTCAATGTTCTACCATCACCGCCCTACCGCGACCCGTACACTTGATGCACGTCGCTTATTCAATTGTTCAATGTTCTATCTTAATGTTCAATACATACTAAGATTCTTAACCGTTCGAACCACGCTCGCTAACTTGACAGCAACTTACGCATACAAGGATATATTTTATTAGACGTGAAGGAATAGGGAGAGAGAGTCAAGAACCCGTCCACCTTAAGTCGATACGCCTTGTCGTTTTGTCGAGCTGACACGGCCCGATTCCATAACTTGCTGCATAGCTAACTCTCGAACTTAGCCATTTCTTTGAACTACTCGATTGATTTGGCCTATCGTGCCCATGCCACATTCCGTTACAAGGCGACGATTTGGTTTCGCGGACACTTTACTGAATAAGGCAAAATGTCGACCTCTTATCGTCCAGCGTAAAAGAATAGCCTGCATACCAGATCAACTGAAATCAGCACTTGCTCAAACGGGACTTATCCTTTGCATCGATTCGATTCATAGATTTCATCGACTCAAAGCTTTTCCTTGGCCGACGTAACTCTTGCATCGATTCGCATCGATACTTCATCGGGTCAACGAAACTCTTCGAGTCAACGACTCATTATAATGCACCGTGCGGAGCGGGGCATTACAGGGTTCAGGTGCAAAGTTCCCGAAAGCTAAACAACTTTCGGAATCGGGGCTAAGAGATAATTGGGAGGCCCTAGCAAATGTTTCGAGGAAGGCTAAATGACCACATGACGAAATGGCACACAAACCATGAGTTATTGTGAACAAACAACAACCAATTGATATGCTATTCTATATCAAAATAGGTCCAAGACTCTGTTTGAAAGAATGTTTGGCTCGGTATTCTATCGACGGTATACCGTCGGTTTACCGTCTATACTGGTATAGTGACCACAACTGGTTCGTGAATAGGCTATATCGGTCCAAGTTAATACCAAATTTCTACCATATGTTTTTCACAAGATAAGGATGTCTAGATATGCTTCCTATAACATAATAAGACATATTTGAGAGATCAGACTCAAGTATCATCTCCAAATATAAGGCTTCAACCTCGATTATCTAGATTTATCCTATATCCAAACATAACCCACAAACTATATCAATCCATAACCAACACCAAATACTCAACATAAATTAGTAGAGAACTAAAATGAAACATATATAAATAAAAACAATAGTTTATTTAAAGAAAATATATGAAATTTCTCTTTTATCCACAAGTACAAATAAACTTGCTTGCTAGATCTCATCATCCTCCTAGATGGATCCAAATACCACAATCTTGATCTTAAGATCAACTCCAAGCTCTAGGCTCACTCCTAGGGTCAACTCCAAGAAGAAGAAAGAGAGGAGGAAGGCTATAGTGGTGGTGGTAAAGGAAAAGACTGTAAGGAGAGAAAGAGAGAGAGCGAGATATTATAAAGAGAGGACGAGATGAAGTAGAGTGATTGCTAGGTTGCCATGTCATGGATCCATGACTTTCACAATCACAACCCTTCAAAAGAAAACCATTGGAAGAATGGCTAAAAAGATATCCTAGTATTTACTGTTGACTATGCCAACATCTCTGGAGTAGCATACCGACGGTATACTGTTGGTACACTGCTCAAATAAAATTTCCCCCCTATTTTGACTATTACATACTAGTTATCCTAACTACTGTACAACTTACACGTATCATGTTGGGTTGGCGACCACATTGTGTGTAGTTGGTTAGTGCCACAGACTTGACTTCCTCCATTTCGAAGGCGGGGTATGACAACAACTTACACATATCATGTTGCGTTGGTTTCCATACTGATCTCTTCTAAGGGAGCTTCCTTCTCGTCTTCTTAGAACCGAAGGATCCCAGGAGCCATAAAGGACTAGATATGAGAGTAAATACATTTGCTAAATATGAGATTTGCTATAGGCTGACCAAATGTCACGTCGTCAACTATGTTAGATTTTGGCTAATAATATTTTATTGATAGATAATGTTTTTTATTTCTTAATTATAGTAAAGTCAAGTCTAATAATGGACTACAAGACAATACAAGAGTGCAGTTATTTAAAAACTTTTAAGGTATCATTGTAGAAAAAGCTAAAGTATTTTGTAGCCCATTATGATATTTTCAAATTAAGTCTATACTAACTAGTATATATGTACGTGAATTGCACGTATTTTGACTGTCTTTTAATTAATTTTTCTGGAAATTGCTGAGAAACCCAATTTTGGGGTGGGCTTTTATGTAATGCCCACCCGCTGGATTATTTTTATGAAATACCCAGAATTAAGTATTTTTACGTTAAATATTTCAAGATTCTCTATAGATTCTCTGTATTTACAAAATTTGCCATTATCATAGTTCCAAAAATACTCCTTTGCGCAAATTTGGACATCTATATATAATTTTGAATTCGCAAACTCGGATTTGGATTGAAAAATTTGTATTCTTCTTGTTCACGAGAAATTTGAAATCCATTGATATCATCTTTATCAGAGATCGCAAAATCGTTCGTAGTTCATTATGGTTTTCGTCAGTTGAACGTCGATCATCCTTCATCATCATCGATCATCATCATCATCATCTTCGTGGTTTTCGGCGATTAGGTCAATTGTGGAGAGAAGATCTTCTTCTTTTCTTTTTATAGATCTTAAAACAATGTGAGAGTTCAGATCTGTAGAAATTCATCCATCAGCTTCGTATATCTCGAAATTTATGCTGAATTTGAATTTGTTATGCAGATTATTAACTTAGAAAATGTTAGAGAGATATTTAATCTTGTTAATTTGTGCGAATAGCATTCTCCGTTATATTTTAACGGAGAATGACAATTACTTATGAGAAAGATCATTATCCGTATGTTTTTATACGGATAATGAGCATTATCCATAAGTGACAGACAGATAATAATTATTCTCCGTTATATTTAGACGAAGAATGTCTATTCTCCGTATGTTTTAGACGGAGAATATCATTCTCCGTTTTACTTTAAACGGAGAATGATCATTATAAGTTAGTTCCGAACGGAGAATATTTATTCTCCGTTATATTTAGACGGAGAATGATCATTATACGGATAATGAGCATTATCCATAAGTTACAGACAGATAATAATTATTCTCCGTTATATTTAGACGGAGAATGTCTATTCTCCGTGTGTTTTAGACGGAGAATATCATTCTCCGTTTTACTTTAAACGGAGAATGATCATTATAAGTTAGTTCCGAACGGAGAATATTTATTTTCCGTTATTTTTAGACGGAGAATAATCATTATTAGACAACAATTTTATTGTTCTATTTGTGACCTCTTATGTTTTTATGTTATCAGGGGGGAAGGTATGGAATCAAGTTGTTTAGTTAACATTTGTTTCAAGGGAGACATAGTTTCCTGCCGTGTCACACATGAAAGTACCGTGGATTTTTTAAAGATTAAAGTGTGCGATCGATGGACTTCTTTGGATCCACTTTCCTTCCGTTTCAGGTTTTTGCACTCTGATGGGACTGAACTGTATGTTGAAAGTGATTTTTGGCTTCGCTCATTGGTTGGTGGTTTTAACGGTACTCATGATGTGAGTTTTGATCTATTTTTGGAGCAAATATACTCTCCATGTTCTTCATCAACATCTTTTCCTTGTCAAAGCTTTCACATGGGACCTTCGTCTTCCTCCTCTGGTTCTTTGAGTAGATGTTCTCCTACTGTAAAGGACAAACGAGTAGTACAATTTTATGAGGGCTCAACTGAGACAGTGAAGAAGAGGAAATCGGATATGTGGCCTGGATCAATTACTGGTGTTGGTCAGATTTTTCTAAATGGTGTTGAAGAAGTTAGGAATGCTGTTAGAAAGGTATGTTTTGAATCTCATCATCCATTCCACATTTTGAAATCTGAGCCGGGGTGGTATACTGTTTGCTGCAAGAATTACAAGACACATGCTTGTTTGTGGAGCTTCCATACTATATCTATTTCTAAAGATAATCAAATTTTTGAGGTGAAGAGGTATGTGGGAGAACATAATTGTGGAGCTGGCTATATGGATAAAGGTAATTTGGTTGTTTCAGCAAAGTTTGTGAAAAGTTTGGTTAGTGACATTGTTCGGATGCATCCTAAAAAGTCTGCAAAATCTGTTGTCGATGATTTCAAGGTCGACTACAGTTTATCTGTTACATATGAACAGGCATACCACGGAATTAGGCTGGTGCACCAGGAAATGTACGGAGATGATGTTAGATCTTACAGTGAATTGTGTTGGTATGTCAACAAGGTAAAGGAAACCAATAATGGTTCCGTTATCGACTTCCAGAAAGATGATTCATCAATGAGGTTTGAGCGACTTTTTCTTTCATATGGGGCTTGCGTAGAAGGCTTTCAATATTGTCGCCCAATGCTATATTTGGATGCTACTTTCCTTACAGGGAGGTTTAGAGGATGTTTGATGTCTGCTACAGCGAAGAATGGTAACCAACTGTTCTACCCTCTTGCATACGGTATAGTCTCAGGCGAAGATGGTGACAATTGGGAATGGTTCCTTAGAAATCTAAAGAATGTTGTTGGATGTAGTAGGCGTATTGTTTTTCTTTCGGATCAAGGCACCGGTCTAGTTTCTGAAGTCCCTAAAGTGTTTCCTAATGATTACCATAGCTATTGCTATTATCACATGAAGAATAACATACCACTGAAAGAGAAAGGAAATGAAAGAGTGTATCCGCATGTACTTGAAGCTTGGAGGCAAGCAGTATATGCTCTAACTCCAGTGTGTTAATGAGACAGATATATGCACATTTTCTATGCATTTACCATTAATTTAACACGGAGAATGACTATTCTCCGCGTCAGTAAGACGGAGAATAGTCATTCTCCGTACGTATTACACGGATAATAACCATTCTCCGTCCTGCATAGAACGGAAAATATCATTCTCCGTTAGCTTTTGAACGGAGAATGGTATTATCCGTCTTGCATAGTACGGATAATGTTCATTCTCCGTTTTCGTCACACGGAGAATGACCATTACCCGTCTTGCATAGAACGGAGAATATCATTCTCCGTTAGCTTTTGAACGGAGAATGGTATTATCCGTCTTGTATAGTACGGATAATGTTCATTCTCCGTTTACGTCACACGGAGAATGACCATTCTCCGTCCTGCATAGAACGGAGAATGTCATTCTCCGTTAGCTTTTGAACGGAGAATGACTATTATCCTTATTTTAAACACGGAGAATGCACTTATTTTTTAATAATTTTGTGAATTGACATAATTCTTTATTAATTATTTGTTTTTCTCTATAAAGGTGGGTATAGACAAGCAATCAAGAAGATTTATGATCTGAATTGTGGTCATGTTGTGAATTGGATGAATAAACAAAAACCTGAACACTGGTCAAACGCATTCTTCCTGGGTTGTAGATACGGTGAGGTTGCTTCTAGTTGTGCAGAGTCATTCAATGCATGGATAAAGGCTGAGAAGAAATTGCCTATATCAGCAATTGTAAATGTCATCCGTGTGAAGATGATGAAGATGATTTCGGATCGCCACAAGGATGCAATTGGTTTGAATAGCAAATTGACTCCATATGCTGAGGATATGCTGAAGCAGCTTACAGATGATGGCATGTGTTATAGGGTATATCAGTCTGGTGATTTCGAATTTGAGGTGATCGCAGATACTTCCTCCCACATGGTGAATCTTCTTGATTGTCATTGTAGTTGTCGTAGATGGAAGGTATATGGATTCGCATGCAGCCATGCAATACAGTGCATCAGAGTTGGTTCAGATAAATCTGCTTACGACTTTGTGGAGCAGTATTGGACATCAGATTATTACCAGAAGTTATATTCATGTGCTATTCGTCCAGTTCCAGATTGTGAAAAACAGTTTGAAAATAATCCCACTGATGTTGTTCTACCCCCTGTTCCGAAACGTGGTCCTGGACGTCCAAAGGCGGACCGTTATAAGAGCAAATATGAGAACAAGGAAAAAGAGAAGAGAAAGATAAGGTGCCAGAATTATTTTGAATTATGCAATCACAATCGCACCACTTGTCCTCTGCCTACACGTGCTGCTACGCTGTTCGATGGGGCAGCGCCCCCTCGTTAATACATACACATATATTCCTTCTTTTATATAATTGTTTTTTGAATACATATGTTACATTTTTTGATATCAATGGTAATAGTTTGAACTCTGCATATCTGATGTTTCACATATATACTAACAGCATAAGAACTTATTATCCGTTATACTCTGATTTTATAATGCATTGAATGACCATTCTCCGTGTATCTAACACGGAGAATGATCATTCTCCGTATGAGATACACGGAGAATGGTCATTTATAGATCAAAATACAAGGAGAAAGTCATTCTCCGTGTGTATTAACACGAAGAATGACCATTCTCCGTGTAATTTAAAACGGAGAATGATATTCTCCGTTTAATTTGACACGGAGAATTAAATTCTCCGTGTTAGATACACGGAGAATGGTCATTTATAGGTCAAAATACAAGGAGAATGTCATTCTCCGTGTATTTTAACACGGAGAGAATGACATTCTCCGTGTAATTTAACACGGAGAATGACATTCTCCGTGTTAGAAACACGGAGAATGCTCATTTCTAGGTCAAAATACAAAGATAATGTCATTCTCCGTGTATTTTAACACGGAGCACGGAGAATGACATTATCCGTGTGTATTAATACGGAGAATGATCATTCTCTGTGTCAAAATACACGGAGAATGACATTCTCCGTGTCTAAAACACACAGAGAATGACATTTCTAGGTCAAAATACAAAGAAAATGTCATTCTCCGTGTATTTTAACACAGAATCAAATAACAGAACTTTAACAAAACAGATTGACATATATAGAACAATGTAAATTAGTCGAAAAACTGAGTTTCATTACAAAGGACAACAAATACATTACAAAAGAAACCTGACAGACAGAATATATATAAGGAATTTCTTAGCCAATTTACATTGTCATTTTATTTTATGATACAAAAAGAATTGCACAGTCACCCATAAGCAAAAGCTTAGCCAAAGTTAACCTGCTCTTTACAATAATATCGTGAACTGCTTTGTTTATTTTCTTTTGTAAATCAAATGTAGCTTTCGACAAGTTTTCAATATAATACGCAACATACAGCAGGCAGCTGGGTGATAGTTGCTGTGGGCAATCTTTACAAACCTTGAGCTCTGTTGTTTCATATTCCTGAATTGCTGGGCTTTTCTCCCTCATCAATTTAATCTTCTTCATTACAATTGGCTCAATTTTATTCTTCATGTAATTTGCATCCTCGATTCCCTTAGCGCCCGTATTTTTCCTCAATGAGTTGTAGTGTGTCCAAACATAGGAGCTGAAGTTGAATGCCAGCAGTGTATAGTGTTTATTCTCTTCACGGAAGAGTGGCACGAATAGCCATTCGATGTCATCCTCCAACTCCATGATAAAATCTTCTATTTCAGCTTTGAAATTGTACAATGCTCCAGATGTTGGGTTTTCTATATCGGCAAACTTAACGGTACGCTATTTTCCAAAAAAAAAACAAAAAACAAAAAACAAATCATGAGTTAGTTTTTTACAACAATATTAGTAGGTGTACACATTAAATATTATTTTTCAGTTTTGATTCTTACCAATGAATAAGGCATCATGATTGCAAACCAATTACATTGTGCACCCTGCGAACTTGACTGAACGGTACGTCTTGTTTCGGCTTGTAGTTCGTTCATAATCTTTATTGTGAAGTTCATAACATTGGCCTCTATTTCTTCCATATTTAATATGTCTTGTACTTCTTTAGCAATAAAGATCAAGGTAACATCATTGTTCCTTCTTCTTATTTTACAATCTTCTGGAGCAGTTGGAAAGTATTCGTATACATTTTCACTACACATAAATTTAGTTTCGATTATGTTAATAATATAGGCTAATGATATAATTGTAAAAAAAGTAACTCCAACAGAGAGAATGATCATTCTCCGTTATGAATTGGACGGAGAATGACTATTCTTCGTGTATTTTTACACGGAGAATGACATTCTCCGTGTATTTTTACACGGAGAATGATCATTTCTAGGACAAAATACACAGAAAATGTCATTCTCCGTGTATTTTTACACGGAGAATGATCATTCTCCGTTTACTTTGATACGGAGAATGGACATTCTCCGTGTTAATACACGGAGAATGACCAGTTCTAGGTCAAAATACAAGGAGAATGTCATTCTCCGTGTATTTTAACACGGAGAATTACATTCTCCGTGTAAGAAATACGGAGAATGCTCATTCTCAGGACAAAATACACAGAAAATGCCATTCTCTGTGTATTTTAACACGGAGAATGGTCATTCTCCGTGTTAGATACACGGAGAATAGACATCTCTAGGTCAAAATACAAGGGAAAATGCCATCCTCCGTGTATTTTAACACGGAGAATAACATTCTCCGTGTTAGATACACGGAGAATGACTATTCTCCGTCAAAATACACGAAGAATAAACATTCTCCGTTATGAATTGGACGGAGAATGACCGTTATGAATAGGACGCAGAATGACAATTCTCCATCCCAATTACATGGAGAATATTCATTCTCCGTGTTAGATACACGGAGAATGATCATTCTCCGTTGTGAATTGTACAGAATTTGGTTCAAGTTTAGAATACTTACGTTGGAGTCATCCTTCTTGGGTATACGATGCTCCTGTATAGATGCTTCAGCTGATCGTCTGCTTGGTTCCAAAGCCTGAGTTTTTGATATTGCATCAGCATTTTTCCCTCTTTCACTAGCTTGGCTGTTTGAGGAGAATCTTCTTCAAATTCTTCAGTTTCTGACATCTTCTTTTTATCGTCTACCTTCTTGGGACTGGAAGGAGCTTTTCTTTTCTCATCAGAAGTTACTTTCTTATTGGTACTGGAAGGAGCTTTTCTTTTCCGACCAGCAGCTACATTCTTACTTGTAGCATCAGCTGTTTTCTTCTTTTCCAATGTGGTAAAATCATCATCCCCTGGAGCATTTGATTATTTTTTAATCCCTACTGTTTCTCTTGCTCTTGTGTAATGTTTTTGAGGAACTGCTTTAGTCTCCCCAAGCTGCAATGCTTTGGCCATTGCTTCAAGGTTAACAATTGTATCATTCTTCTGTTTGATTTCGTCATTCAATGATGCAACTTCCTCTAGAAGTTTGTTGTTATCACTAATGAGCTTTTCATTCTCCTTTCTGAGATTGTCTGTTTCTTTCACTGATATAAAAACAAACAACAACAAGAGGTATGATGTCAATATTATATAATCTTCTTTTTAAAAACAATGAAAAATATTATTATCCGTTTACTTTAATCCGGAGAATGTCCATTCTCCGTGTTAAGATACACGAAGAATAACATTCTCCGTATCAAAAATACACGGAGAATGTCATTTCTAGGTCAAAATACAAGGAGAATGTCATTCTCCGTGTTAAGCTAAACGGAGAATGATCATTCTCTGTTAGACTTACAAGGAGAATGGGCATTCTCCTATAACATAAACGGAGAATGACTATTCTCCGTGTTAAGATACACGGAGAATAACATTCTCCGTGTCAAAAATACACGGAGAATGTCATTCTCCGTGTTAAACTAAACGGAGAATGTCTTTTCAAGGTCAAAATATAAGTAGTGACATTCTCCGTGTATTTAACACGGAGAATGATCATTCTCCGTGTATGGAGAATGATCATTCTCCGTGTATTTTTACACGGAGAATGTTATTCTCCGTGTATCTTAACACGGAGAATGTTATTCTCCGTGTCAAAAAACACACGAAGAATGGCCATTTCTAGGTCAAAATACAGAACGTCATTCTCCGTGTTAAAATACTAGCGGAGAATATCATTCTCCGTGTATTTTAACACAGAGAATGTTATTCTCCGTGTATTTTAACACGGAGAATGCTCATTCTAAGTGTGTATTAACACGGATAATGACATTCTTCGTGTATCTTAATACGGAGAATAACATTATCCGTGTTAGAAACACAGAGAATGATCATTTCTAAGTCAAAACACACAGAAAACGTCATTCTCCGTGTTAGATACACATAATTACAAATTAAAATTTTGAAAAAATAGAATATTTTACCTTTTAGAAGTAGCTCCTCAACACGTTGACGAAGCTTCTCATTATCAGCAGTAAGCTCAGATTTCTGCTTTCTAAGGGAGTCTAGTTCCTGTTTCGACCCCTTTGCCTCCAGTTCTTCAACTCTTCTACGGAGTTTCTCATTATCAGCAATAAGGAGCGATTTCTCGTTCTTTATAGAGTCTAACTCCTTCTCTAAGCCATCAGTAACGAGCTCCACAGTACGTTGTTGGGCTACATCTGCCTCTAGTTTTTGGGCTCTTTCTTGGAGTTGCTCATTCTCAGCGATAAGCTGAGATTTCTCCTCCAAGACACGCAACATATCTTCATTCTCAGCTATGTTTGTTGCTGGTGCTTGGGCTTCAGCTTGTGGTTCTTCTTCATCAACAGCATTATCTCCACCTTCTATACTATGCTGCTCTGCTGGGTCTTCTACTTCTTCAACAGTCAATGTAACGAAATCTTTGAATATCAATTCAGAATTCGTTTGAGCCCCTTGATATTCATTTTTGAGGAATATCGAGATTCTATTCCCATCCCATGTATAGAATCTCGGGTATGTGCTTATTGGTTTGCACTTCCTTTCCAACAGTTGACTGTGCTCTGCAAACCAATACAAGAAATATATCGTACAACCTTCAATCTTCTTGTACGATATCTCAATGTCTCCATCTTCAGCTTTTGTAACAGCCCTCTTTATGCTGTCCATGACGTACCCCAAAATAATCCGTGGCCAACAGATGCTTTTTATAACATCTATGCTCTCCACCAGAGCGAAGAACTTGTACGACAAGTTTGACCCACCCATTCTGGTGAAGAATGCTGTTTGTCACAAGTTGAATATTATTAACTTGGCCAACTCATCAGGACTTGCATTTCTGTCCCCCAACAGCTCTAAGATCCTTTTCTTAACTTCTGCATTTGATACTTCTGTATTTTTTTCCTTGGAATTTGTCAGCAATCTTTTGAAGTGTTCTGTACACATGCTGAATGAGTCTGCTGGTGGGGGGTCTTCTGTTTTTCAGTGATGATCTTTAGATACTTCTCATCAACTTCCCTGTCATCATTCATTGGCAGACCGAAAATGGTTGCCATCTCATCAGCAGTTGGTGCTACCTTGACACTGCTGCTCAATTGGAAATATCCAATGCCATCTTCTTCTAAGTAAGTTCCCATCAAGTTCTCCAGACCTTGTGTGACTTTAGATAGTTCTACCTTTTTCACCTTGGATCTGTAGAATACATCTACTAAATTGTAGAATCCAACATTCTTCAAGGTTTCAATAACTGCTTCAGGCAAATGGCCACACTTTTCCTTCACCTCATCCATAAGAGAGAGTATTGGGGTGAATGTTGCACGGAAAAGTCTTTCTTCTTTGTTCTTGACAGTTTTTTTCTAAAAAAACAACAATTAGGTTTACGTCAACATTCTTCTTTATTATAATAAGGAGAATGACCATTCTCCGTGTAAAAATACACGGAGAATATCATTCTCCGTGTACTTTTACACGGAGAATGATATTCTCCGTGTATTTATACACGGAGAATGATCATTTCTAGGACAAAATACACAGAAAATGTCATTCTCCGTGTATTTTAACACTGAGAATGAGCATTCTCCGTTTACTTTGACACGGAGAATGGTCATTCTCCGTGTTAATACACGGAGAATGGCCAGTTCTAGGTCAAAATACAAGGAGAATGTCATTCTCCGGGTCAAAATACAAGGATGTCATTCTCCGTTATTTTAACACGGAGAATAACATTCTCCGTGTTAGAAATACGGAGAATGTTCATTCTGAGTACAAAATACACAGAAAATGCCATTCTCCGTGCACTTTAACAATATACACGGAGAATATCATTCTCTGTGTATTTTTACACGGAGAATGATCATTTCTAGGACAAAATACACATAAAATATCATTCTCCGTGTATTTTAACACTGAGAATGAGCATTCTCCGTTTACTTTGACATGGAGAATGGTCATTCTCCGTGTTAATATACGGAGAATGGCCAGTTCTAGGTCAAAATACAAGGAGAATGTCATTCTCCGGGTCAAAATACAAGGATGTCATTCTCCGTGTATTTTAACACGGAGAATAACATTCTCCGTGTTTCTATTCTCCGTGTTAGAAACACGGAGAATGTTCATTTTGAGTACAAAATACACAGAAAATGCCATTCTCCGTGCACTTTAACACGAAGAATAAATTCTCCGTGTTAGAAACACGGAGAATGCCTCATTTCCAGGACAAAATACACAGAAAATGCCATTCTCCGTATATTTTGACACGGAGAATAACATTCTCCGTGTTAGATACACGGAGAATGCTCATTCTCAGGACAAAATACAAGAAAATGTCATTCTCCGTATATTTTAACACGGAGAATAACATTCTCCGTGTTAGAAATACGGAGAATGCTCATTCTCAGGACAAAATACACAGAAAATTCCATTCTCCGTGTATTTTAAAACGGAGAATGGTCATTCTCCGTGTTAGATACACGGAGAATGGCATATCTAGGTCAAAATACAAGGGAAAATGCCATTCTCCGTGTATTTCAACACGGAGAATAACATTCTCCGTGTTAGAAACACGGAGAATGGCCATATATAGGTCAAAATACACGGGAGAACGCCATTCTCCGTGTATTTCAACACGGAGAATAACATTCTCCTGTTAGATACACGGAGAATGCTCATTCTCAGGACAAAATACAAGAAAATGCCATTCGCCGTGTATTTTAATACGGAGAATAACATTATCCGTGTTAGGAACACGGAGAATGCTCATTATCAGGACAAAATACACAGAAAATGCCATTGTCCGTGTATTTTAACACGAAGAATGGTCATTCTCCGTGTGTATTAACACACGGATAATATCATTCTCCGTGTGTTTTAACACGGAGAATATTCATTCTCCGTGTTAGATACACGGAGAATGACCATTTCTAGGTCAAAATACAAGGGAGAACGCCATTGTTCGTGTATTTTAACACGGAGAATGGTCATTTCTAGTTCAAATGACACAGAAAGGGTATCATCCGTGTATTTGATAGACGTAGAATGATCATTCTCATTTGCCGCGTCAATATAAATGGAGAATGAACATGACTCAAAGTTTTACCCTTTTTTCCCCTTCTTCTTGATCTTCTTCTTCTCCTCCTGCTACTTCTTGTTGTTGTTGTTCTCCGTGTTCTTGTTCTTCTACTTCTTCTTGCACTTCTTTTTCTTTTGTGGTGTTTCGTTTACGAGCAACCCTCTTAACTTTCACCCCTTGTTTCTTTTGTTTTTCAACATCTATTTGTTCTCCATCTTCTCTAACTCGGTCTACATCCATTGATGATGATTGCGACATTGTGTGAAACTTGCGAATGGAGATTCGCTGGCGCTTTCTTGTAGGAATTTTCTAAGATTTTTGGAGGAGATGACCTAAAATCGAAAGCGAACAGAGTATGGAAGAAGAGGGAGCGAACGAAACGTTTTTTTGAAGAGTTGGTGGGTTTGTATGTAATTATCCCTCTTCTGGAATTGAACCGTTTTTCTGAAGAGTTGCTGGGTTTGTGGATATTCTTAATAAATTAGAAGGGCAAAAAGGTCATGCCGTCCCCTTTTATATATATTTTAGATAATGCTGGGCACGCGATGAAAGTTTCTTTTGGGGTGAATTTTTCATAAAACTTTTTAAATTTTTGGACATTTCATAAATTTTTCCTTAATTTTTTCTGCACTTGGGAATAGCAAATGCACAAAGAGCAAACTATATTTTCCTATAATTTTTTTATATACGTAATTATCTACATGTCTTCATTGAATTTAATGAACAATTTTAATTATTAAAGTTAGATAAAGATATACAAGAAACCGTACAGCCAACTTTTATTATATAGGAGTAAGTTATAATAGATTTTCTGTTCCAGTAGCCCAGGCCTTAGGTTAATAAACCGGCCCACTAACAACCCTTTTTTCTCTCTCTCAGATCGTCTTCTTCGCTCAACGAATCTCACTGCACTCTTTCTCTCTCCTCTCTCACTCCAGCTCCAAAACCCTAACACTAATTCCCATGGAGGACTATCCCGAGGAGCTCCGAGCCCCTCCCGTCTCCCTCGTCTCCCTCGTCGGCTGCTCCGAACTCCACCACCCGATCTCCGCGTTCCTCCACTCCGAGAGCCCTCCGATCAACACCCTCGCTCTCCCGGACTTCTCCAAGATCTCTATCTTCGAGAGGAAAGCGCGGGATCCGCTGGGCTCCGGCCAGCCGGCGCCGGCGGCTGGGTTCCTGAAGCGGGACTGGCTGCTGAAGCACCGGACCAGGGTCCCGGCGGTGGTGGCGGCCATGTTCGGCTCGGACGAGGTCGGCGGGGACCCGGCGCGGTGGCTACAGGTCTGCACCGATCTTGATAACCTAAAGTACGGATCCCCCTTCCCCTCCTTTAGTGTTTCTATTGTTTGTTGATTGTAGAAACATGAGTTCTTTATTTGCACAAAATTTTAAATTTCAAAGCTGAAATGAGAGCTTATTTTGAGCTGTCATTTGGGTTAATTTGTCACTTGCTAATAGGAGCTTTATTTTTTGAGAAGATACTTAGTTCTAGAGGGTGTTGCTTGGTATGACGACTATGTTGCATGGATATGTACCACAAAACTTCATACAGACGCGGGGATACAATTTTGTGTGTGTCCTAGTTTATTTTTGAGTTTTGTGTCGTGTCCGATACTTGGCCAACACGTCGTGACGGAGATACGAAACACATTTTATGACTGTCCATGCTTCTTACCGTGATAGCATGGCTTGGCACCCGCATCTGGTAGGATGCGGGTTCCGGATCATGGAGACAACCTCTGTTGGAGTTTTGGCCTTTCCTTTAGAAACTTTAGTCCCACATCGGATAGGCCAAAGAGTTTGTATCTCTATATATTAGCTTTGCTATTATTGGAGATGCACATGTGGTGTGGAGGTGCACATGGGTTTGCCATGTGGGGTTATTTTTCTAATGGGAAAAAGGCTAAAATCAACAATTAAAGCATTCATGCTTTTTGCTCTTGGAAAATTTATTTCCATAGGAGCCAAGCCCCGTAGGGGCTTAGCGACTCGGGCTCGGGCTCGGGCTCGGGCTCGGGCTCGGACTCGGCTCAAGGGCTCATGAGGCGTTTTGTTCGCGCACTTTGCACTTAGCACGTCAGCATCGTCGCTAGGCGCATAGTGCGCTTAAGTTGCGCTCGTTGCGCGAGCCACTTGCCGCAGTGTGCGCAGCGTACGCAGTGTGCGTAGGGTGCGTAAAGGGGCTGTGTGCGTAAATTGCAAATTACGCTGGTTACGCGAGTGGCATAACTTGCAGCAGAACGTGTCTTTGCATGTTCTGAGCGGTTGCTCCATGTTCGAGGTGGTTACTACCACGTCCCTAACATTGTGCTAACCGGGCAGTTGTTGCAGGGGCCTATATAAGGTCTCCTCCTCTCTCACAGGTAAGAGTTCTATACACAAGTAGTAGACAGAAAGTTTACAAGTGCTTAGAAGCTGTGAGAGAGAAGAGAGGTTTTGTACCAGCGTTGAGTTTTGCACAGGAGTTCGTGTTCATCCGAGGAGTCAGAAGAGCAACAGTGTTCCAAGTTCTCCGACGAACTTGTTGGTTCCTGGAAGCTATTCGTGTGGGGCGAATAAAGCTTTGAGCAACGGTGATCATTCACCCCAGCAGGAGTTTTTCCATCTTTCGTCTGTCACCTTCTTTGTTGGTATTATCAGGATTCTATTAGCGCACCTTCGGTGAAGTGTTTGCGTTGATATTATCAGAATTCTATTTGTGCACCTTCTGTGAAGTGTAGCACTAGTGGAATTTCTTTTACGTACCTTCTGTGAAGTGTTACGTTCTGTGCACCTTCTGTGAAGTGTAGCACTAGTTGAAATTTTTCTTACGTACCTTCTGTGAAGTGTTACGTAATAACGATTGTTTGTACAATTGTTACGAAATTTCAGTTTTCCATCGAAAAATTGTGCCCCGGCATTAACAATCTCAAAGCTTTATTGCTACGATGGAAAACGTTAATGTTTCACTCTTCAATTCTGACTTTTGTAAGTTAGAAAAGTTTGATGGAGAACATTACCAAGTCTGGAAGAGGAAGGTTTATCTCACCCTTCAACTCAAAGACGTAGATCACGTGCTTCTGGAGGAAGAACCTACTGTTCCAGATGTTGGGTCTGCTGCCGCAATCACCGCGGCTACTAAACTTCAAGCAAAATGGAGAAGGGAAAATAGTATTTGCAGGCAGCTTATCCTGAATGCTATGGAAGATACCCTTGCAGAATCCTATTCTAAGAAGACTATCGCTAGAGACATATGGGAGTCTCTAAAAAAACTCTACGAAGAAGACAAGAACCGCAGTAAAATATTTGTGGTTGAAAAAGATCACAAGTGGTTTTTTGAGGACGAAAAGTCTATGCTGCCGCAGGTGAAGGAGTTCCTGAAACTACGACAGAAGTTGGACGAGGCGATGTCCCTCCCCGACAAGTTTGTTGTTGGAGGGATTGTCTCAAAGCTCCCCGCTGGGTGGAGCAAGTTCTATGCAAACATGCATAGGAAGAAGCTTGAGATCAGCCTTGAAGATCTCTTGCAGGAAATCTATGTTGAGGACCAGATGCGGGCTCAACTGAAGGTGGACACACTGTCCAAGCAAATGGCTAACGCCAATTTGGTTCATACCAAGGAACCAAGGGGAAAGCAGGCGGCTTCCCACAGCAAGAAGAAGGACCCTGACAATCTGAAAGTCAAGGGAACTTCTTTCAAGAAAAAGAAGCCAAAGTCTCAGATGCCTTGCTTCAAGTGTGGCAAGAAGGGCCACTTTAAGAATAAGTGCAAAGCAAAGACCAAGCAATCAGAGCAAGGGGAGCCTAGTAAGGTATCTATGATCACTGACGTTGTTGCTATGATTGCGCAGGTTGATGCGGTAAGGACTGACTCTGACTGGTGGGTAGACACTGGAGCCTCCTGCCATGTCTGCTCCAGTAAGGAGTGGTTCACCACCTACACACCTACTTCTGAAGTGGTTATGATGGCGAACCAGGCACAAGCTGAAGTGCTCGGGATTGTGACAGTGGTATTGAAGCCGACTTCGGGGAAGTCTCTGACGCTTCAAGACGTGAAGCACGTACCTGCTATCGCCAAGAACCTGATCTCAGGAGACCTACTCTGCAACGCAGGCCTCAGGATGGACATCATTGCTGGCCAGATGGTGATGTCTATCAAGGAAACATATTTCGGGAAAGCTTATTATACCGAAGGAATGTTCAAGATTCAGCTTGTAAATCAGTCCAATGTAATTAATGTAATTAATGAAGTCACTCCTTCTGCTTATACTCTTGAATTGTGGCATAATAGGCTAGGACATGTTCATTGTAAACGAATAAACATAATGTCTAGTCTAGGACTTATCTCCAAATGTGGGGGTAAGGTAGAGAAATGTGAAGTTTGTGCTCAAACTAAGATCACAAGGAAACCCTTTCCTCGGGTTAATCGAAGTACAGATCTTCTGGAGTTAGTACACTCAGATATTTGTGACTTCAAACAGTTCTCTACAAAGGCCGGGATGAAGTATTTCATAACCTTCATCGATGACTTCTCAAAGTATGCGTTCGTCTACTTGCTGAAGGCTAAAGACGAAGCATTTGAGAAGTTCAAGGAGTTCAGAGCCGAAGCTGAGCGGCAGACTGGACAACAACTCAAAAGAATAAGAAGTGATCAAGGTGGGGAGTACAGGTCTCATGAATTTGCATCGTTCTGCAAAGACACATGGAATTGTCAATGAGACTACGGCTCCGTACTCTCCTCAATCAAACGGAGTAGCAGAGAGGAAGAACAGAACGTTAACGGAAATGATTAACTCAATGTTGTTGACTGCTGGCCTTCCTAAGTGCTACTGGGGTGAAGCTGCATTGACGGCCACTTTTATTCTAAATAGAGTGCCTCATGCAACTTCAGACGTTACTTCTCATGAACTCTGGTTCAAGGTCAGACCTAACTTGAATGTCATTCGAGTGTGGGGGTGTCTGGCATATGTCAAGCTTCCAGATCTGAAGATTCAGAAGCTTGGGACAAGGACTACTAAGACGATCTTCTTGGGGTATGCCGAGAAGAGTGATGCTCGGAGATTTCTTGATATTGAGTCAAATCATATCATTGAATCTCGCGACGCAGAATATTTTGAAGGCAAATTTGCAAGGCACAAGAATATTATTCTTGCGGATGTACCGGAGAACAATGAGGGTGCGCAGCAAACTGAAGTCTTCAATGAAGATGTGGTCCAAGAAGTTGTTGTTGAAACAACGATTGAACCAGAACAAGCTGAGCCGTCAGCTAAGCGTGTGAGGAGGCCGAAGGACTTCGGAAGTGACTTTGTCACCTATCATGTGGAAGCAAATCCGCTTACCTATGATGAGGCGATGAAGACCAGAGACGCGATTTACTGGAAGGAGGTGATTGACAATGAAATTGATTCCATCACCTCAAATAACACTTGGGTGTTGGTTGATCTTCCTGAAGGAGCGAAACCCATCGGATGCAAATGGATCTTCAAGATGAAGATGAAAGCAGACGGAACTATTGACAAGTTCAAGGCTAGGTTGGTAGCCAAGGGGTTTTCTCAGAAGCAGGGGATTGACTATTTTGACACGTATGCTCCAGTTGTCCGGATAACCACCATCAGGATGTTGATTGCTCTTGCAGCAATACATAAGATGGTGATACATCAGATGGATGTAAAAACGGCTTTCCTAAATGGCGAGCTGACCGAAGAGATTTATATGCAACAACCAGAGAGATTTGTCGTCAAGGGTCTTGAAGACAAAGTCTGCAAGTTGGTAAAATTTTTGTACGGTCTTAAACAGGCTCCCAAGATGTGGCATGAGAAATTTGACAAGGTTATAAGGTCAAATGGCTACATGGTCAGCGAGACGGACAAGTGTGTTTACACGAAGTTCGCTGATGGAAGAGGTGTGATCGTTTGTCTGTACGTGGACGACATGCTTATCCTAGGTACGGATATGAGCTGTGTCACGGAGACAAAGAGGTTCATCTCAAGCAAGTTCAGTATGAAGGACTTGGGGAAAGCTGATGTAATCTTAGGGATCAAGATCATCCGGACAGACACTGGACTAGCGCTGTCACAGTCTCATTATATTGAGAAAATGATCACTCGTTATGGGTAGCGGGATCTTCCAGGGATCGATACGCCGTACAGGTGTGATGTGAAGCTGAAGCCTAATTCAGGAAAAAGCGTCAGGCAGCTGGAGTATGCAAGCGTAATCGGAAGTTTGTTGTATGCTACTAATGCCACAAGGCCTGACATAGCTTTCGCCGTGGGAATGCTGAGTCGTTTCACGAGCAATCCTGGTATTGAACACTGGAAGGCTGTGAAACGGGTTATGAGATATCTCAAGAAGACTCAGACATATGCACTGTACTACAGCGGAGATCCGCAGGTAGTGGAAGGCTTCAGTGATGCCAGCTGGTGCTCAGATTTGGAGAGCGAGAGGTCCACAGGTGGATATATTTTCACAATGGGTGGAGCTGCTATATCATGGAAATCGAAGAAGCAGACTATGCTCTCGCGGTCATCCATGGAATCTGAGTTCTTTGCACTTGATACCGCAACCGAGGAAGCAGAATGGCTTCGGGAGCTCATGTATGATCTTCCAGTGGTTGGGGCGCAAATACCGGCAATACCGATATACTGCGACAACCAGGCGACTGCGGCGGTGGCATCAAATGACCTTTTCAACGGAAAGAAGAGGACTGTGCGGTTAAAGCACATGGCAGTACACGATCTTATTAAGAGAGGTGTAATTGCAGTGATTGATGTTCGGAGTCAGGAAAATCTGGCGGATCCGTTCACCAAGGGCCTCAAGCGCCAACTGGTGATGACTCAGCATGTAAAATGGGCTTGAAGGCATTCTGATATTAGTTATTGTATTCCTACCATAAAGTTTTATGCTATTAGTTCAAAGATTTATCTACTAGGCATCTAGCTTTTGGTTCAAGGGAGGACCATTAACTGGAAGAATATCAGGAACGGTGGGTACATGTTCTATTGGACATGGAGAGGTTACGGACCTAAAATCACTGTTGTCTACTGTTGTTTTTTACGGAAAACGGTTCCTGTGGGAAGGTTGGCTTAATTGCCTTAATGAGTTCTCAGGCAGAGTGAATGCCTGGTGTGCTTTACAGGAAGCACGGTAGAGCAGCACTACAAGGAGTAAAACTCCATGCTACAGTGGGGTGACTCCACAATGAGGTTCCTATATGTGGGGTGCTGCCCAGGAATAGGATAAAGCCTCGACTTAGCAGACCAAGTCACAGCGGCGTAGCACCGCAAATAGGCAGTTAGCCTAATGCTGTATGTTAAAAATAAAGAGGGGCGTAGACAACACTACAAAGAGGAGGAGTTCCTCATGTTATAGTGGCACGACACTACGATGAGGTACCCGGTTAGGGATAAAGTCTCGGCCTTGCAAGCCATGTCGTTGCGGCGTAACACCGCAAGGGAGCCTAAGGCTTCATGCTGGGTAGTTTGGCACTACAAAGAGGCAGTTGCCTCATGCTACAGTAGTATGACACTATGATGAGGTTCCCGGTATGGGGTAAGGTCTCGGCTTTAAGCCATGTCATAGCGGCGTAGCACCGCAAGGGAAGCGCAAAGCGCTTCATGCCATGTCTCTTTATAATGAACTCACCTATAGTGTATGGACAGAGATATCAGGCCGTCTCTTGAGGGTAAACTTGTAGACGCCCGAAAGTATACACTAAAACCAGGCTGGCACATGGTCTTTAATGTGTAGCCAGAAGCACATGTAACTACATTATGTGAGTGGAAAGAATTTCAGTTATGATACAAAATTCAAGACTTAGTCCATTCTTGTATTATAGTCTGATTTTTGACCCATGCGGGAAGATTCAAGTCGTCAGCGACATCTCTCCTAATGCATAATGGACAGTTACTGTAGGGAACACTTATACCCATATATAGAGATATGTGGGGGATTGTTGGAGTTTTGGCCATTCCTTTAGAAACTTTAGTCCCACATCGGATAGGCCAAAGAGTTTGTATCTCTATATATTAGCTTTGCTATTATTGGAGATGCACATGTGGTGTGGAGGTGCACATGGGTTTGCCATGTGGGGTTATTTTTCTAATGGAAAAAAGGCTAAAATCAACAATTAAAGCATTCATGCTTTTTGCTCTTGGAAAATTTATTTTCATAGGAGCTAAGCCCCGTAGGGGCTTAGCGACTCGGACTCGGACTCGGACTCGGACTCGGGCTCGGGCTTGGGCTCGGGCTCGGGCTCGGGCTCAAGGGCTCATGAGGCGTAATGTGGCGTTTTGTTGGCGCACTTTGCACTTAGCACGTCAGCATCGTCGCTAGGCGCATAGTGCGCTTAAGTTGCGCTCGTTGCGCGAGCCACTTGTGCGACCACGTTGCGCGGCCCGTTACGCGAGCCCAGTTACGCTGGCCCAGTTACGCAGCCCAGTGCGCGCAGTGTGCGCAGCGTGCGTAGAGTGCGCAGTGTGCGCAGCGTACGCAGTGTGCGTAGGGTACGTAAAGGGGCTGTGTGCGTAAATTGCAAATTACGCTGGTTACGCGAGTGGCATAACTTGCAGCAGAACGTGTCTTTGCATGTTTTGAGCGGTTGCTCCATGTTCGGGGTGGTTACTACCACGTCCCTAACATTGTGCTAACCGGACAGTTGTTGCAGGGGCCTATATAAGGTCTCCTCCTCTCTCACAGGTAAGAGTTCTATACACAAGTAGTAGACAGAAAGTTTACAAGTTCTTAGAAGCTGTGAGAGAGAAGAGAGGTTTTGTACCAGCGTTGAGTTTTGCACAGGAGTTCGTGTTCATCCGAGGAGTCAGAAGAGCAACAGTGTTCCAAGTTCTCCGACGAACTTGTTGGTTCCTGGAAGCTATTCGTGTAGGGCGAATAAAGCTTTGAGCAACGATGATCATTCACCCCAGCAGGAGTTTTTCCATCTTTCGCCTGTCACCTTCTTTGTTGGTATTATCAGGATTCTATTAGCGCACCTTCGGTGAAGTGTTTGCGTTGATATTATCAGAATTCTATTTGTGCACCTTCTGTGAAGTGTAGCACTAGTGGAATTTCTCTTACGTACCTTCTGTGAAGTGTTACGTTCTGTGCACCTTCTGTGAAGTGTAGCACTAGTTGAAATTTTTCTTACGTACCTTCTGTGAAGTGTTACATAATAACGATTGTTTGTACAATTGTTACGAAATTTCAGTTTTTCATCGAAAAATTGTGCCCCGGCATTAACAACCTCAACATGTAATATTAGGGTAAGGCTGGGGACAACTGAATCCTCCTATGGAGTGGTTTGGAAAATTGACAGTTGTTTTTCGGTCGATTCAAAAAAAGCACACTTACGGTAACTTTTATTGAGAAAACGGTAGAGTACAAAAGAATTAAAGAATTCTAAGTACAAATTTTTTTGGAGATCGACATTGTTAGAGTGCATATATACTCAACACAATGGAATGTCCTTCAGTTTGTAGAGTACAAATTTGTAGAGAGGGGAGAGACTAAAACTTTAGTTCCTAGGCAATTTGGGACTAAAATAGTAAACAAGGACGCTAAAAATAGATATACAAGAATAGTATCTCTAACTATTCTGATATTCCCCCTCAATCTGTCCCAATGTATTTCATACACGCCCAGCTTGATACATAGAACAAAGAACTGGACAAAAGAGCGGATTTGTAAACAAATCGATGATCTAGTCCTTGGAATGAGATAAGGGTGTTGCTTGCCTATGACTACATCTCGTACAAAATGACAATCCTATGCTGAAATATGAGATCTTTATTAGCAGAAAATTGGAATTCCTGTGCTGAAATTTACGATTTAGTTTGTTGCTACATGACATGGATTTCTGTGGATGATTAGACTATTTAAGCTGGTATATGGTGGCTAATTTTATCACTTGCTGAATAAGAGCCTTATTTTTGAGAAAATATTGTCTGAATTCTAGAGGTTGTTACCTGACACGTCGACTATGTTGTGTGGATATGGATACCAAAAAGGCAAAAACACAACATAGCGTCAACGATTCAAACACGACATTGATTTTTGTGTCCTAGTCTATTTTGGATTGTTTGTGTCGTGTCTGCCAACACGATTTGACGTACACAACCTATTTTTTGAGTGTACGTTCTATTGTGATAGTATGGCCTCACACCTGTATCATGGAGGATGTTGGTTCAAGTCATGGAAACAACTGCTCCATATACAGGGTAATGCTAGGGACATCTTAAGTCTTAACACTCCAAAGGCCCATCTTTAGTGGGAGCCTTGTGATAATGAGACTCCCTTTTTCATTCTTTTTAGGAACCTGGAAAATAATGAAAATTTTAGTGGTTTGAAGATTGAAATTGTTAGAGTAAGAGTAAGATACTCGACACAATGGAGTAGTTTGGAGATCGACATTGTTAAGTACAAATATTCAACACAATCGAATGTCCTTCATTAAGTATAGTACATTTGTAGAGAGGGGAGAGACTCTAACCTTAGTTCCTAGGCAATTTGGGACTATAGTAAAAAGGAAAGCTAAAAGTAGGGAGGGCCATATGCCTTGTTAAGTGTTATATTAGAACTATTAGTTAGTGGGCTTTACTCCCACATTGCTTAGAACAATAGGAGAAGGGGTTAGCCTCTCCTATATATATGTATCTATCAATATCAATAAAACTAATCAATTGTTCTTCTCTACATGGTATCAGAGCCATAAACCATCCACCCACCCCTCTCTCCAAAAAAAACCCTAACTTAATCCACCCCCACCGCTGCTGCCCCCCCTCCTCCCTCCTGGTGCCCCGCTGGCCCCCCTTCTCCCCACCGTTGCTGCACCCCTTTCTCCCCTCCTCCCTCCCGGCGCCCCCTCGCTGTTGCCGCTACCCCCTGTTGCTGCTGTTGTTAACCACTGCCCCCTTCCTTCCTGGCGCCCCTGCCGCTGCCCCCGCTGCTGTCGCTGCCCCTTGTTGCTGCTGCTGTCAACCGCCCCCCCTCTCCCCTGCTGTCAGCCGCCTCCCTCTCCCCTCTTGTCAGCCGTCCCCCTCCTTCCCGGCGCCCCCCTCTCTACGGGTCGAGTGCAAAACCCTAACCCTTTCCCCTTTCCACCTGTCGCCGCCCAATCAATCCAAACCATAACCTAGTTTCCAAAAAAAAAAATTGTTAGGATTCTTCGAGGGTAAACATTTTTGTTGTTTGCTTGGAACCTCGGACTCTCAATCAATTTACTTGGGATTCTCAGAGGGTAAACATTTGGTTTGTTTGCTGGAACATCTGACTCTTAAGGATAAATTCAGGAATTTAACAAAGAGCAAACATATGGTTGTTTTGCATGAATCTTTGTTTCTTTCCTTGATCTTCACATCAGGATCTAACAGGGGATAACTTGGGTTATCTCTCTATCCTGACTTGTTCTCTGCTTCCTATGCGCGTGCCGGTTCTGGCTACGTTTCTAGCGCATTGGCAGAGTTGATGTGATTATCCAGTTGAAAAATTTAAATCGACAGTCGAATCAGAAATTCTGAAGGATGACGGACAATACAACGAATAGCAGTGCTACAGACACTAGTGTCTGCAACGCAATGGCAGGACCAACAGGCACTAGCACAGCGATTTCCTTAATTCGACAAGTCGATCGACGGTTAGAAGGACCAGAAGGCTACTCGACATGGAGAAAGAAGGTCGAGAAGATGTTTCGTGGAATGCAGTTGTCCAAACATCTGACTGACAACCCTCCAGCAGAGAATGGTCCCATATTTGAGCAATGGGAGACAGATGATAGTCGACTGTTTACACAGTTGATGAATTCAATGGAACCATCGGTGGAAGACATGGTTCAAAATACGGACTCCGTGAAGGAATTATAGAAGGTCCTGGCGGCAGCGTTTGATGGAAAACGCGATTTGTCTCGTATCTACGACTCGGTCGTTGGTGTATATCGAGCCAATCAGGGGGACAAATCTCATAAGGATCATTTTCGGACCTTTGAGACTATGGCTGATGAGATCGACCGCGTCTTACCTCTTACGACGGATATTAATGAAGCAATGGCTCAATGGGAGTAGCTAAATGTCATGGCTTATCTTGTCTCTCTCCGTCCTAATGCGGATTCTACTCGCTTTCAGATAATTGCTGGATCTAACGTTCTGTCTTTGTTGGAAGCACACTATCGTGTCCTTCGGGTCGCAAAAGTCGTTGAGACCACTCCAGATCATACTCCTGTCGATCGATTTGCTCTTGGTGCTGCTCGTACGAGATTTCGTGGTGGTCGTGGTGGCCGCAATGCTGGTCGCGATGGGGGACGTGAAAATGGCGATCGTGATGGAGGAAGACCGCGCACATGCTTTAATTGTGGCCAGCTTGGTTATTTCTACTGGCAATGCACTAAATCGCCTGCTGCTAATATCACAACTGATGCTTCTGATGATGGTGTCTGATCTGTTCAGATGACGTCGGATTCATATACAGAGTTCCTTGATTTTCAGGCTCAACGTCGTGGTGAAGCTTACACGTCTGGATCCACAACCGGATACTCAGCATCATGTATAGTAAAATCCAAGCAGTGGGTAATTGACTCTGGTGCGTCTGCTCATATGACTGGTAACGCAGGTATGATACATAATTATTTTCATGTCCGTCGTATTTCTGGCATTACTGTTGCCAACGGAGGTTCCCTGACAGTCCGAGGACGTGGAAGTGCCAGTCTTTCTTTCAGACTGTCGCTCAATTCTGTATTGCTTACACCCGGGAACCCGTTCAGTTTAATCTCAATTAGTCAAATTACTTGTGAACTGCATTGCTCGGTAACATTTTTTTCTGATGGTTGTGTTTTTCAGGACCTGAAAACTAGGAAGACTATCGGTAAGGGGCATATGGCTGGAGGCTTGTACCTGTTTGACGCACCTTTTTCTGTTGTCTGTGCCGGCGTGAAACTCGATCCTTTTCAAGTTACATTGTCAGTTAGGCCATCCATCAACCCAAGTTCTCCAGAAAATGTATTATTCTTTAGATATCCCTGCTTCCTTTCATTGTGAGTCGTGTAGTTTGGCTAAACATCACCGGGTTCTGTATCCGGTGAGTCAAAATAAAATTGCGTCTGTTCCTTTCGAGTTGGTGCATTCTGATGTATGAGGACCTTGTCTGGTTGAATCAATAATGGGTTTTAAGTACTTTGTTATATTTGTTGATGATTACTCACGTGTCACTTTTGTTTATCTAATAAAAAAATCGTTTCGAATTTTTAACATTTGGTGCAATTTTTATGCCGAAATAAAAACACAATTTGGTGGTCCAATTAAAATTTTTCGGAGTGACAATGGTCGTGAGTATTTATCTCGTGAGCTCGATAGTCATCTGGCCCGCAATGATATCATCCACCAAACTTCTTGTCCGTACACACCACAACAGAATGGTGTGGCCGAGCGCAAGAACCACCATCTCTTGGAAATAATACGTGCTCTTATGTTTCAAGCACGTACTCCCAAGAGATTTTGGTCGGATGCGGTTCTTACAGCTTGTTATCTTATTAACCGCATGCCATCGTCAGTTTTCAATGGTAATACTCCCTTTTCTAGTCTATATACCGGACGAGAGCCATTTCCTTTGCCTCTCAGAATTTTTGGTTGCTTATGCTATGTTCGGGATACCCGACCGACTCTTTCTAAATTAGATCCTAAGGCAATACAATGTATTTTTCTTGGCTGTCCTAAAGATCAGAAATGGTATCAGTATTTTTTTTCCGTCTTGAAGAGATATTTTTTCACTCGGAATGTTACCTTTGTCGAAACTGAATTTCCTCCACTACCAGTTCGGTTCTCTAAGTTTATCCAGAAGAGAATTTTTTGATATTTCTTGATCAATCACAACATCCCCCCTTACGGTGCCCTCCCTTATCGAGCAAGTCAACCGGTCTGATGGTCCACATACACCGATTCAGCCAGCGCCGATGTTACCAGCAAACATCGCAACTGATGCCTACAGAGTCATCCTCCTCTGGCTCTACTGATTCGCCACCGCCTATTCTACCAGCAGCTCCGCCTATTCCACCAACAGATCCCCCTTCTCCACCGGCAGTTCGTCCTCGTCGTGCATGTCGTGATCATCCCTTGTATGTTGACAGCTACAAAGGACTTACAAGTCACACTCAGTCTCTGGTGGCTACTATTGATGGGATTCAGATTCCAAAAAACGCTGAGGGTCTCAAACATCCCGGTTGACGTGCTGCTATGAACGAGGAGATGAAAGCTCTCCGGAAGAATCATACTTGGGACTTAGTCGACTTACCTAATGGTAAACAGGCAGTAGGTTGCAAATGAGTGTTCACAATCAAGGTGAAACCGGATGGCAGTCTTGATCGACTAAATGCTCGTTTAGTAGCCAAAGGATATTCTCTGACATATGGTGAGGATTACTTCGAGACCTTCTCTCCTGTTGCCAAAATGACATCTGTTCGTGTCCTAATGGCCTTGGCTGTTCGCTATGACTGGCCGTTGCTTCAGCTGGATATCAAAAATGCTTTCCTCCACGGGGATCTTGATGAAGAGGTATATATATTGCAACCTCCCGGGTTCTTTGCAAGGGAGGGTAAAGTGTGTTATTTGCGAAAGGTCCTCTATGGTCTAAAACAATCACCTCGTGCGTGGTTTGGTCGATTTATACATGTTGTTACTCAGTTTGGCATGTGTCAATGAAAGGACCATTCGATATTCTATCGACACACATCTGCTGGAAGGATACTACTTGGTGTCTATGTTGATGATATTATAATCACGGGAGACGACAACCTGGGTATTGCAGGCCTCAAGAAGTTTCTGGGAGAACAATTTCAAACCAAGGATATGTAATCCTTGAACTATTTTTTGGACATTGAGGTCACACGAAGTAAGCGGGACATTGTAATGTCCCAGAGAGTATGTGCTAGACATACTAAATGATGCAGGCATGATGCAAGCCAGGGGGCAATCTCACTTATGGATCTAAGGGCAAAGTTACTTCCAGACGAAGGGGTCCCGATGACCAATCCAGATCAGTATCGTCGAGTAGTTGGAAAACTCAACTACTTGGCGGTCATGCCTCGTCCGGACATTTCTTTCGCAGCGAATGTTGCAAGTAGATTTATAGCTTCTCCAAGAGTTCCACACTGGTAAGCAGTTTTCAGAATCCTGTGTTATCTAGTCAAGAATCCAGAAAAATGGATTCGGATGGAGAATCATGGACACACTCGTATTGAGTGTTTACTGATGCTGACTGGGAAGCAAGCCTGACAGATAAACGATCTACATCTGGCTACTCAGTGTTTATTGGCGGGAATCTAGTATCATGGAAGAGCAAGATACAAAGTGTGATAGCACGCTCAAGCTCAGGAGCATAATATCGAGCCATTGCTCATGGTACATCAGAGGTATTATATATGAAACATCTTTTACAAGAACTGGGAGAAGACGCAGGATCTCAAGCGGCATGTCTATGATGTGACAACCAATCTGCTATCTATATTGCCACCAACCCCGTATTTCATGAAAGAACGAAGCATATTGAAATTGATATCCACTTTGTTCGTGATGAGTATACAAAGGGAGTGATAAAATTTCAACATGTGAGGACCGGCAACCAGATAGTTGATATCTTCACAAAGCCTCTTTTGGGTCCTCGTGTTCAATATCTATGTAACAAGCTGGGCATGTTTGATATCTATGCTCCAGCTTGAGGGAGGGTGTTAAGTGTTATATTAGAACTATTAGTTAGTGAGCTTTAGTCCCACATTGCTTAGAATAATAGGAGAAGGGGCTAGCTGTCACGCCCCGATCCCGCTAGGGTCGTTCGCCTTGCCTGGATCCCTGCGGGATCGATCGTCCTCGCTAAGGCTTGATGTCGTGCAAGCCTAAGTTGCACTTGCACAAGGCCATGTACCTGCACAAAACAACTAGTCAAGCAAAAACACACGCACGCACCCACTGGTTAAGCAAAACACACGCACGCACCCATTCATTGCAGAAAACCAAATATTGGACATAGAGATTTGAAATGGAAATACTTCTTTTATTGATAAACTTGATAGGAATACAAGTACAAAGCTTTGCAAACTCAGAGTGCCTTATATTGGCTACATGATTCTCTTTGAAACTCTCTTTTGAAAATAGTCGCAATGCCCATACATCATATCCCTTTATTACATGCTGGAAATGAAAGACACCTTCAAAAGGAAAGGAAACTTGAAACTTGACTGGAATGAAAAGTAGCTTCGAGGCAGTCCGCAGCTCTACTGGGCTAGACGAGCTTTAGTGCCTCACTTGAAATCCCCCTGTCTCCTTTGCTTTCTGAAAAGGATGCCCACAACGTGGGTCAGCACACATCATGTACTGGCGAGCGGCTCTTCGTCGAAACTCACAAATATCTGCACTAATTCAACATGTGAAGCTACATATTTACTAGTGTTCTTTCTACTTGTCTAGGTTCTTTTTAACAATTCATAAGAAACAATGACAGTAGAATAATCATAACCAACTTACCAACGCCGACAGTCATCCCTGCACAAAACAGGTTAGCACAATTTGCATTTGATATAAAGATATACTGTTTAACACCGCATCTCTTGTTAGGTTGCAATACACTCTGATTTCATAAATGCAATTAACTATATGTTGGTCCACGGGTCGTTTCCCGTGATTAGCCGCTGTGACACATGGGTTCAGCTCGTCGCTATTTGGACATTGATTCAACACTCGAGGTTTCTTGTACCTCGAAATGTCTAGACAATCTCCCCCAGGCCGAGCGATTCCAGGTGCCCCCAGACCCGCTCGAGAGATCTAGTTTCCTTTTATACAAGTTGTCCAGGACCTATGCATACTCTATAAGGCGACTGTTAGGCAACACATGTATTTATGCTTTGCTTTGGTTTATGACAGAGCTTGTAGCTCCTAGCTTTGGGACAATTCTCTTACTGTGGCAATGTATACAAGTTCGTTTGTACACATCTAACATTTGAAGCATATTCATAGGCAACAGATGAAGTGGCAACATATAATCCAGCATATGATTCAATTCATTATCTTCTCTTTATCTTTTGTTATTGGTATCGTTGATCGTAGGAACAAGGCAGCAGAGTGGACTAGAGATCATTTTTATTAGGGCGTACAAATAAATGCAAGTTCGGTTAGAGCAACTCACCGAGATGAATCTTAGTTGAGAGAAGGAGGGACTTCACGCGCCGTTCACGAACCGTTCACGCGTCCTACATTGGCACCAACAGTTGATTAGCATACTTCGGTCTCTTTCTCTCAAGATTCGGAATGAATGCGAAATGCGATAAAAGCGAACAATGAAAACCAATCATCGAAAACCAACACGAAAACGCATTCATCAAAACCAAGCAGCGAAAGAAAACATCCAACAGAACTCTTGGATTCATTTCAATAGAAGCCAATCCATCAATTGGAATGGTTCATTGCATTTCATCCGTGATCAATCGATACCGGCAAAGGTTTCCCCAAAGACTGAGTCAGCAAGCCGTAGGTATTACATAGTGGACCGCGAGGAGCGGGACACTACATAATAACCCACTGAGAAAAAGTTTTGTCCTCAAAACTTAAGATATAACTCATCTCCACTTTCAGGGTCAAGTAAGGTGGAGAGATTGTAGACACGCACTGTCGCCGTGTTGGCATTCCTTAACTGCTAATTGTGAGGATTGTCTCGAAGCGGTGGTGGTCCTGGCGGCGGCCCACGCTCTTCATTATCATCTCTATTACGATTTCTCTTTTGACAGAATCTGACGGCGTGACCCTGCTGGCCACAACCGAAACAAGCTTTGCTCAAGGAACGACATGATTCCTTTGTGTTGCCCTTCATGCCGCAGTAGCTGCATTCAAAAGCTTTCGTGCGACAATTATCTTTGGTGTGGCCCTGACGGCCGCAATATCCGCACTCTACTGTGTTGCGGTTATCTCCCTCTGTTTTCTTCTCGCCGTCATGGTATCTTTTTGTAGGCTGATTGCGATTGTACTGAACTTTTGCTGACGCCTTCCTCATGCTAAATTGTTCCACCTGAAGCGCTGCCTCAAAGGCCTGAGGATATGTGTCACATTCTCGGTTCAGTACGCTCAATTGGATGTCATCGTTCAGACCTTGAACGAACCGATTTATACGGGCCTGCTCTGTTGGTATCATAACAGCAGCAAAATTGGCCAGCTTAGCAAATTCAGATTCATAATCTTCCACGGACATACTCCCTTGCTTTAATGTTATAAAATCATTCTCCATCTTCTGGCTGATAGCAGAAGGGAGATACTGTTCCAAAAATGCTTTCTTGAACAAGGCCCATGAGATCTTCCCATTTCCAGCTGTTGCGAGCAGCGCCGGCTTCTTTGCCTTCCACCAATCCTTTGCCCGCAGCCGTAGAAGCAGAACGGCACAAACTGCCTTCTTGCTACTCGGAACTCCTACAAACGCGAACAGACTCTTATTTTATCAATCCAGTCCATCACCTTATCGGGTGATGTCCTGCCTTCAAATTCCGGAGGTTTCGCGTCTAAGAAGTCCTTTGGCTTAAAGGAAGTGTGCCTTTGCGCCGGCTGGGGTTCGTCACCCTCCACGGGCTCGATCTCGGGCGTTCCCGTTGGTTTTGTCGCTGCGGTGGTATCTCGATTTGCCGCAAGCGCAGTCACCAGTTGGGTCAAGGCATCCAACTGTTTCTGTTGGGCCTCCATTCGAGCCTGTTGTATCTGGTTACGTTCCTCATTGTCCTGCCTTTGTAATTTCAACATGGTCATGATCCGTTCTACCGGATCGGTCGGGCCAAATGGTCGAGGAGGGGCCATTTCTCTACAAAAGAGTATAACTTCTGTCAGTCTCATAAAATATTATGGACTTATTGTATGGGGCATTGGTTTTCATAACTCCAAATCGGGACTCCTTTGAAAGCCATCAAAATACTTTATATACTTTTTCGAAATCGATATTTGCAAGAGGCCAAGGACGTAAAACTGTGCTCTGATACCACTCTGTCACGTCCCGATCCCGTTAGGGTCGTCCGTCTTGCCTGGATCCCTACGAGATCGATCGTCCTCGCTAAGGCGTGATGCCGTGCAAGCCTAAGTTGCGCTTGCACAAGGCCATGTACCTGCACAAAACAACTAGTCAAGCAAAAACACACGCACACACCCACTGGTTAAGCAAAACACACGCACGCACCCATTCATTGCAGAAAACCAAATATTGGACATAGAGATTTGAAATGGAAATACTTCTTTTATTGATAAACTTGATAGGAATACAAGTATAAAGCTTTGCAAACTCAGAGTGCCTTATATTGGCTACATGATTCTCTTTGAAACTCTCTTTTGAAAATAGTCGTAATGCCCATACATCATATCTCTCTATTACATGCTGGAAATGAAAGAAACCTTCAAAAGGAAAGGAAACTTGAAACTTGACTGGAATGAAAAGTAGCTTCGAGGCAGTCCGCAGCTCTACTGGGCTAGACGAGCTTTAGTGCCTCACTTGAAATTCCCTTGTCTCCTTTGCTTTCTGAAAAGGATGTCCACAACGTGGGTCAGCACACATCATGTACTGGCGAGCGGCTCTTCGTCGAAACTCACAAATATCTGCACTAATTCAACATGTGAAGCTACATATTTACTAGTGCTCTTTTTACTTGTCTAGGTTCTTTTTAACAATTCATAAGAAACAATGACAGTAGAATAATCATAACCAACTTACCAACGCCGACAGTCATCCCTGCACAAAACAGGTTAGGACAATTTGCATTTGATATAAAGATATACTGTTTAACACTGCATCTCTTGTTAGGTTGCAATACACTCTGATTTCATAAATGCAACTAACTATATGTTGGTCCACGGGTCGTTTCCCGTGATTAGCCGCTGTGACACATGGGTTCAGCTCGTCCCTATTTGGACATTGATTCAACACTCGAGGTTTCTTGTACCTCGAAATGTCTAGACAATCTCCCCCAGGCCGAGCGATTCCAGGTGCCTCCAGACCCGCTCGAGAGATCTAGTTTCCTTGTATACAAGTTGTCCAGGACCTATGCATACTTTATAAGGCGACTGTTAGGCAACACATGTATTTATGCTTTGCTTGGGTTTATGACAGAGCTTGTAGCTCCTAGCTTTGGGACAATTCTCTTACTGTGGCAATGTATACAAGTTCGTCTGTACACATCTAACATTTGAAGCATATTCGTAGGCAACAGATGAAGTGGCAACATATAATCCAGCATATGATTCAATTCATTATCTTCTCTTTATCTTTTGTTATTGGTATCGTTGATCGTAGGAACAAGGCAGCAGAGTGGACTAGAGATCATTTTTATTAGGGCGTACAAATAAATGCAAGCCCGGTTGGAGCAACTCACCGAGATGAATCTTAGTTGAGAGAAGGAGGGACTTCACGCGCCGTTCACGAACCGTTCACGCGTCCTACATTGGCACCAACAGTTGATTATCATACTTCGGTCTCTTTCTCTCAAGATTCGGAATGAATGCGAAATGCGATGAAAGCGAACAATGAAAACCAATCATCGAAAACCAACACGAAAACGCATTCATCAAAACCAAGCAGCGAAAGAAAACATCCAACAGAACTCTTGGATTCATTTCAATAGAAGCCAATCCATCAATTGGAATGGTTCATTGCATTTCATCCGTGATCAATCGATACCGGCAAAGATTTCCCCAAAGACTGAGTCAGCAAGCCGTAGGTATTACATAGTGGACCGCGAGGAGCGGGGCACTACACTAGCCTCTCCTATATATATGTATCTCTCAATATCAATAAAACTAATCAATTATTCTTCTCTACATGCCTACTACGAAATTAAATTAATTTCCTTTTTAGGGAGTACCACATGTAGTAGCTTGCTACCGTGGGCCTTCGAACGTCACCTATATGTCGCACTATGGCACATGCTAGGCGCATCCAACTGAAAAAAAAGGAAGCTAAAATTGATATACAAGAATATCAACTCTAATTAATATGAAATTCTCCATAATATAAATTTGAAATCCAAACATGTTCTAACTTCTAAATCCATAATATAATTCATAATTTTTTGAAATTTGAAAATTTTGAACTTTGAATTTTGAAATTCTGATATTCTAAAATCCAAATCCAATATTAAAACCCAAACAACATATCCACAATACAACTAGTATAAAAAAATCGCCAAAAAATAAAAAATCGAACAACCGCACAGAGCCAAGTAGGCTAGCCTAGGCGCCGAACAAGGCCGTACAAACGCCTAGCAAGGCCGTGTTGGCACATCAATTTTGATATATTGTTCTTTATTAACCTTTGTACGTCTTTAGTCCATATCAATGTGCCGTGTTGGCACATCAATTTTGATATATTGTTCTTTATTAACCTTTGTACGTCTTTAGTCCATATCTTCCACAGGAACTTATTAAAAAGACAAGAATAGAAGAAAGTTCATCTCCGTACATTTTCCATGAAACCTATCAAGACTATGGAGAAAAGACCTTTCATACTCCGTCAAAGACATTTCTTAAAGACAATCAAGAAGACGATGCGAAAGCCAATTGTTCAGATCTGTACCGTGTCTTCTCAAGAGTCTGTAAGTGTCTAGGAGACTTTGTACGCACTTTCATAGGATGGCAAATTTTCTTGGTGTAAATGATGAAAGTCGTTTTTATAAGGAGACGGAAAATTCGCCGGATTTCCGATATAATCCGCCGGATCATCCGATTGCAAACAGCAAGTCTGTGAGCAAAAGTTCGGATCATCCGACGGATGTCCGCGGAAATCCTACGGATAATCCGATTAAATCCAGCAAGTTAGTGAGCACAAAGTTCGGATAATCCGTCGGATTTCCGCAGAAATCCGACGGATGATCCGATCGTTTCCAGCAGGTTTGTGAGCACAAAGTTCGGATTATCCGTCGGACTTCCGCTGAAATTCGACGAATAATCCGCTTGCCTTGCTGGCAGTTCTAAATTCAAATCCAACGGCATCTGTCAGCAGCATTTAATGCATCCAACGGCTCTATTTCTAGCCGTTACTATTCATCGGATAATCCGACCTGTTGAAATCCGACGGATAATCCGGTTGATGGCTGAATGCACTTTATGAATTTGGATTTGTATAAAAAGGATTCCTCTCTCTTCATAATGTCAAAGCTTTAAATTTTCAACCACCAAGAAAGCTTCACAATTACTCTCAAGCCTCCATTTGTCAACAAATCAAAAAGTGCTAGAGTATTCAAGTGTTGTAGATCTTCTAGTGTGAAAGAAGATCATAAGCCGTTTTCCTTTTCTTCTTGAGTTTGAAGTTGGCGAGCCTTCGTAAGAAAACTCGTGTGTAAGAAGTTGGCGAGTTCTTCGGATCCAAACTCGTGTTGAAGTTGACGAGTTCTTCGGATCCAAACGTGTGTAACTATTTACTCAAATAGTGGATTAAAGCCGGAGAGAGTTCTGGGACTGGAGTGCCCCTTGGGAGGATACCAGGATACATCGAGTGTTTGATATTCTCTCTCTCATTTATTTTCAGTAAAATGGCTTTTAATTGTCAGTAATTATTTTATCACCCTATTTACCCCCCCTCTAGGGTTCTACAATTGGTATCAGAGCTTTGTTTTCTTGATTTGGACTCACACCCTGAGAGTGATCCATGGCCACTAACCCTAGCACCAACTCATTTCACAATGAGGGACACTCCACAAATAGACCTCCTCTATTTGATGGAACCAACTATAACTACTGGAAAATTAGGATGAGCATTTATCTGAAGTCCATAGATTTCGATTTATGGGATTGTGTGATAAATGGCTCCCTACCTCTTCAGTAGTTATTGAGGAAGTTGCTTCTGAGACCCTTAAGGAGAAACTCACCGAGAATGCCAAGAAGCTTGCTAGTCGAGATGCTAAGGCTATGAACCTCTCTACTGCGCTCTCGATAGCAATGAATTCAATAGACTCTCCGCTTGCAAGTCTTCACATGATATTTGGAAATTGCTAGAAGTCACTCACGAGGGAACATCACAAGTAAAGGAATCTAAGATTAGCAGACTCACACAAGAGTATGAATCTTTTAAAATGAAACAAGATGAGTCTATTACTTGTATGTTCACTCGTTTTGGTGATATCATTAACCCTCTTTCTTCTCTTGGTAAGGAATACCCTACTCATGAAAATATCAGAAAAATCCTCAGAGGACTGACCAAAGGATGGAATCCAAAAGCTACCGCCATCATTGAAGGGAACGACTTGACAACGATGAACCTTGAAACCCTCATGGGGAAGCTTATGACCCCATGAACTAGACATGAAAGATCAAGAGGAATCTTCCATGCAAGAAAAGGAGAAGGAGAAGGCAAAAGAAAAGGAGAAGTCCCTGGCCCTCAAGGTTACAAAATCTCACTCAAAGGATAGCTCCGATGATGACGAATCGGATGATGATGAAGAAATAGCTCTCACCGTCAAGTATTTCCGAAAGTTCCTCAAGTTCAACAAAACCAACCGATTCAGACGGGACAACGATGAAGAGCCTACTTGCTACCAATGCAGGAGAACCGGACACATCAAGAGAGATGGTCCCATGACAAGAAAGGATTCTAGCAAATACGAGAAGTCCAACAAAGGATGCTCATCCTCCAGAAAATATGCCAACACCAGTATTTGGTATGAAAGTGATGCTAGTGACTCGGACAACGACAAAGAATGCAAACACAATGCAAATGTTTGTCTCATGGCAACCGATGAGGTACTCGATGACCTCTCTTTAAACACTCTTTCTTACGATGATTTGAAAAATGCCATTCTTGAATTACACAAGGAACATAAAGGTGTAAGAAATAAGTACAAGAAATCTCTAAAAGAGGTTGAGGCATACAAACAAAAAATAGAGAGACTCTCTAACATCATTATTGTTGTAAAGGGAAAAACTCCCGCCTCTGACACTGATGACATGAGTCCTTGAGACTAAAGCTAGTAGAATCTGAAGACGTCATTAAGAAAAAGGACGTTGAAATTCAATCCCTCAGAGATGCTTATGATTTTGCCATGCACAAAACACTTGCTGCTAATCAAAGAGAGTACGACACTTCTATTAAGTATAATGATCTTCTTGAGCATGGTAAGAAACTGGTTGATAAGAACACGGTTCACACAAGACACACCTACACACCTCACAACAGAAATCACAATTCTCACACGTACAAGAACACCGCACATAGGTCCTTTCCTAACACAATGCACACAAGAAAGGGACCCTTAACCCTTTGTAAAGAAGAACACATCGCATCATGCCTTTTATTATCATCACCATAACACTCATGTTAGAGCTCCTCACACTAGAGCACCGCATGTTCATGATACTCACTCTTTCTCCTCTAAATCTGTATCACCTATGATGTGCAACTATTGTGGTCTACTTGGACACACTTCTCATTATTGTTAAATGAGAAAACATGTTGATATGAAAATATTTAAGTGGGTTCCTAAGACTAACAATTAAGGACCCAAACACTCTTGGGTACCAAAGTCTTCATCTTCAACTTTTGTTGTAGATGAACCCTCCCTCACATGCTAGAAGAAAGTGGATCCTCGATAGCGGTTGCTCACGGCACATGACCGGTGATGCTCCACTTTTTGCAAGCTATCGATGAAGAAAGAAGGCCACGTTTCATTCGGTAACAATCTAAAAGGCCACATCATAGGAAATGGTAATATCGGCTCACCTCCTTATCCGTGTATTAAGAATGTTTGTCTTGTTACAAATCTCAAGCATAACCTTCTTAGTATTAGTCATCTTACGGACAATGGTTATGGTATTAAGTTTGTTAAACACAAATGCTTCATCACCGATAGCACCAATGGATCTACGGTGTATGAAGACATTAGAGAAAATAATATCTATGTCCTTTATCTTGTTGAAGGTACTAACAATGGCAGGTGCTTAGTTGCAAAGAACGATAAAAGTTGGCTATGGCACATGAGACTTGGGCATGCTAACATGGATACCATCTCCCGACTTGCCATCAAGAAGCTTGTAAGAGGGCTTCCAAGTATTTCCTTCAAAAAGGACATGGTATGTGAAGAATGTGAGAAAAGTAAGTTGACCAAGTCATCCTTCAAATCCATCAACTCAGTAAGTACTACTAGACCTCTCCAACTCATTCATATGGATTTATTCGGTCATAGTAGAGTAGCTAGTCTCGGAGGGAAAAATTTTATGCTTTCGTTTTGGTTGATAATTTTTCAAGATTTACTCGGGTTATTTTTCTTGCAAATAAGAGTGATACTTTTCGTGAATTTGTTACTTTTTGCAAACGTGTTCAAAATGAGAAAGGCTCTACTATAAACAAAATTAGAAGTGATCATGGAGGAAAATTTGACAATGCCGATTTTAAAAGATTTTGTGAAAAGAATGATTTTGGTCATGATTTTGCTTGTCCTCGAACTCCACAACAAAATGATGTTGTGGAAAAAAAGAATAGAACCCTTGGTGATATGGCTAGGGTCATGTTAAATCATTATAAGCTCCCCAAATATTTTTGGGCGGAAGCCGTTAACACGGCATGTCATGTTATAAATAGGGTCTTGATTAGACCTATTTCTAAAAAGACTCCATATGAGCTTTGGTTTGACAAAATTTCCTCTATTGAATATTTTAAAGTTTTTGGATGCAAATGTTTTATTTTGAATACCAAAGATAACCTAGGCAAATTTGAAGAAAAAGCCTATGAAGGTATTTTCCTTGATTATTCAATACATAGTAAAGGATTTCGTATTTTTAATAAAAGAAGTCTCGTTGTCGAAGAGTCTATTAATGTCTCTTTTGATGAACTTAATTCTTCTACATCCTCCTCATCCGATGATGTTGATGACATCTCTTTTGGTTTGGAAAACTCTTTTATTGGAGACACTTGTCCCTCTTATCTAACAATGAAATAGTGACTCCCCCAATCGAAGTTTCTCCACTACTAGAGACTCCTCAAGAGAACCTTCCAAAAGAATGGAGATTTGTCCCACATCATCCCAAGGAGCTTATTATTGGTGATCCTTCTTCACGAGTTAGCACTAGATCCTCCACTCGTGATCTTTGTGCAAATGTGGCTTTTATTTCTCAAATAGAGCCTAAAAATGTTAATGATGCCTTTAATGATAAATTTTGGATGATAGCAATGCAAGAAGAGCTAGATCAATTTGAGCGAAACAAGATTTGGGAACTTGTCCCTAAACCTCTCAACCACCCCATTATTGGAACAAAGTGGGTGTTTCGCAATAAACTTAATGAAGATGGGTTTGTCACTCGTAACAAAGCCCGATTGGTTGCTCAAGGCTATAATCAAGAGGAAGGCATTGATTACGATGAAACCTATGCTCCGGTTGCTCGTCTTGAATCCATTCACATGCTTTGTGTTTTCGCTTGTTTTAATGATTTCAAACTCTTTCAAATGGATGTTAAAAGTGCTTTTCTAAACGGTATTATTAAGGAGGAAATTTATGTTAAGCAACCTCCTGGCTTTGAAGATTTCAAATTTTCTCATCATGTTTTCAAATTACACAAAGTCCTTTATGCCTCAAACAAGCTCCTCGTGCTTGGTATGAGCGCCTTAGTTCCTTTCTTATTTCTCACAACTTTTCTAAGGGTAAAGTTGACACTACACTCTTTATTAAATCTCTTAGCAGCACTCTTTTGTTAGTTCAAATTTATGTTGATGATATCATTTTTGGTTCCACTAACAATGCGCTATGCGTAGAATTTGCCAAAGTAATGCATGACGTATTTGAAATGAGCATGATGGGAGAACTATCCTTCTTCTTGGGTCTCCAAATCAAGCAAGGTTCCAAAGGTACCTTCATCAATCAAGCAAAATATACAAAGGATCTTCTCAAACGCTTCGAACTTGACTCATCCAAATAAATGAGAACTCCTATGGCAACAACGGCAAAACTTGATAGTGATGAAGATGGTATCTCGGACGACATTCGTAAGTATCGAGGTATGATCGGAAGCTTGCTCTATTTAACTGCTAGCCATCCCGATATTATGTTTAGTGTTTATCTTTGTGCACTATACCAGGCAAATCCAAAAAAATCTCACTTATGCGTCGTTAAGCGAATTTTTCGGTATCTCAAAGGCACCATTAACATGGGCCTTTGGTATCCAAAATCTACATCCTTTGAGCTCATTGGCTACTCGGATGCGGATTTTGCCGGATGCAAGATTGACCGAAAAAGCACTAGCGGCACATGTCATTTCTTAGGGAAATCCTTGGTGTCGTGGTTTAGCAAGAAACAAAACTCCGTAGCTCTTTCTACAACCGAAGCCGAATATATTGCGACTGGGTGTTGTTGTGCACAAATTCTTTGGATGACACAAACACTAGTAGATTATGGTATTTCTTCTAAATGCATTTCTATAAAATGTGACAATACTAGCTCTATTAATCTCACGAAAAATCCTATTTGTCACTCTCGTACCAAACACATCGAGATTAGACACAATTTCCTACGGGACCATCAACTCAAGGGAGACATCTGTCTTGAGTTTATTGACACCACCCATCAACTTGCTGACATCTTTACCAAACCTCTTCTTGAAGATCGGTTAACTTTCATTTGTCGTAAAATTGGTCTCCTTGATATCTCCCTTTAAATTTTTCATCCTTGTAATCCGGATTATCCGACGGATTTTCGCTGAAATCCGACGGATCATCCGATCTATTCCAGCAGGTTTTAAAAAGTCCACACAGGATTATCCGTCGGATTTCCTCTGTCATCTGCCGGATTTTCCGCTTTAAATGTGCGCGCCTTTTCAAAACGTCACAACTGCACAACTCTTTTCGATGTGACTCCTCACCTACCCGCATTTATTTCGTCTCTATCCATTACCGGATTTTTCGTCGGAAGTCCGCTTATTTTCGGCGGATTTTTCGGTTTTTTCTGAGCAGACGCAGAAACCGAAGCGTTTTTGAACTGATGTGACTCCTCCCCTCCTCCATATCCGTTCCCTCCTTTTTGAACTAATGTGACCCCTCATTAGTACCCCCCCCCCCCCCAACAACCCAACCCTTCCTCTCTATATACTTCCTCCTTTCACTCCTCCTTCATCTCTTTCTTCTTCCTCTCATCCTCCATGGCTTCTCACAGCAAGCGCGCCCGCCACGACGGCAGTTCATCCTCCGCTCCGCCTCCTTCCGCTCCACTCTTCTGTCCTCCTCCCACCCAAGGCTTCAACCCCATCATATTCAAGTCTGCCTCTCACTCCCGCCAGTGGTTCAACTTCTACCACAAAGCTCCTGTGTGCTCCGGGAAGCCTATCTCGTGGATCAACTTCAAGGATCATCGGGAGTACTTTCGCTTCTCCGGCATTGACGAACTTC
Source organism: Iris pallida (assembly GCA_029216955.1). Taxonomy (NCBI): domain Eukaryota; kingdom Viridiplantae; phylum Streptophyta; class Magnoliopsida; order Asparagales; family Iridaceae; genus Iris; species Iris pallida. The sequence goes on from JANAVB010018998.1 coordinate 1,862,525, forward strand.
TCGAACGGCAAGGGGACTACTACCCCAATGCCGTGCGGATGTTCTACTGCAATCTGGTTCCCGCCAAGAACGGTCCGGAGTTTGAGACCAAAGTTGGTGGGGTCAAGATTACAGTCACTGCATCCTCCCTGGCCAGCATTCTCGGTCTCCAAGAGCGTTCCACCTATCGCTCTTTTCCAAGCACCATCGATCACATCAACTTTTCTCCTGACCTCAGTTACGAAGAGATTCTTTTCAACATCTGCGGCGGGTCTCTTGTTTAACGTCCGGAGGATAAAGATCTCAGTCCTTTCTTCCACGACTTCCATCGCATCCTCTGTCACACTCTCACTCCGAAGTCTGGGAACATGGACAGCATCACTACTGAGGAGATGATTGCCATGTACTACCTCGTCGTCAAGCAACCTTTCTCTCTGGCGAAATCAATCATCTTCACCATGATCCTGATCGCCGAATCTCCTCATCGATCTCTTCTGTTTGGCATGTACATCAACATGATTCTCGAGGCCAACGGCGTTAACTTGACTCACTGTTCCGTTGGCGAGCCTCGTCCTACTCTTCTTGCCAAATCCAAGACTCGTGGCCGTGCTACTCCTGCTGTTGCTGCTGCTCCTACCTCTCCGCCTGCCTCGATTCTTACTCCGGATGTCCGCCGCTACATCAACCGAAAATTCGACCATCTCTCTCTCTCCACCCGGGAGCATCTTTAGGCCAACACTCGGGGCCTTGGTACCCTCATCCACCACGGCTTCATGGATCAGGCCTACTACCTTCAGCGCATGCTTGAGGAGCGCAATCTCTATGTTAATCCCAACACTCCTCATCCTGATTTCCCTGGACCTCGCTTCACTGATCCCAACGTCTACGGGTTCATGTACCCTGATGGCATCGACCCTTATGGTGCCTTCACTTCAGCCTCCGCAGACGATGATGATCAGGAGGCCGGTCCGTCTGGTGCTCCCGACAGTTGAAGGCTCCCGGTGGTCAGCGGTGTCGTCTAGTATGTTTTGTGTGGTCCTTCGGGGACTTTTAATAAGTTGTTTGTTTGTTGGTCTCTGTGTCGGCCTCTGCGGCCTAGTATCTGTTTTCTGTTAACTGTTGCCTGTAGTACTTTTTTTATGACAAGCTTTGAATTACTTTCTTATTATTGTCTCACATGCATTGCTTTTTGGTTATTTTTCCTCCATCTTTGATTAAGTGACAATGGGGGAGAAAATTATATGGAAGGGGAAATACTAGATTACGGGGGAGCCTTAATCTAAATCTGTACTCTTTTGTCAATTATCAAAATGGGGGAGTTTGTTGGCACATCAATTTTGATATATTGTTCTTTATTAACCTTTGTACGTCTTTAGTCCATATTTCCACAGGAACTTATTAAAAAGACAAGAATAGAAGAAAGTTCATCTCCGTACATTTTTCATGAAACCTATCAAGACTATGGAGAATAAGACCGTTTATACTCCGTCAAAGACATTTCTTAAAGACAATCAAGAAGACGATGCGAAAGCCAATTGTTCAGATCTGTACCGTGTCTTCTCAAGAGTCTGTAAGTGTCTAGGAGACTTTGTACGCACTTTCATAGGATGACAAATTTTCTTGGTGTAAATGATGAAAGTCGTTTTTATAAGGAGACGGAAAATCCGCCGGATTTCCGATATAATCCGCCGGATCTTCCGATTGCAAACAACAAGTCTGTGAGCAAAAGTTCGGATCATCCGACGGATGCCCGCGGAAATCCTACGGATAATCCGATTAAATCCAGCAAGTTAGTGAGCACAAAGTTCGGATAATCCGCCGGATTTTCGCAGAAATTTGACGAATGATCGATCGTTTCCAGCAGGTTTGTGAGCACAAAGTTCGGATTATCCGTCGGACTTCCGCTGAAATTCGACGAATAATCCGCTTGCCTTGCTGGCAGTTCTAAATTCAAATCCAACGGTATCTGTCAGTAGCATTTAATGCATCCAACGGCTCTATTTCTAGTCGTTACTATTCACCGGATAATCTGACTGATTTTCGTTGAAATTCGACGGATAATCCGGTTGATGGTTGAATGCACTTTATTACTTTGGATTTGTATAAAAAGGATTCCTCTCTTCATAAAAACTCATCATTTCAAAGCTTTAAATTTCCAACCACCAAGAAAGCTTCACAATTACTCTCAAGCCTCCATTTGTCATCAAATCAAAAAGTGCTAGAGTATTCAAGTGTTGTAGATCTTCTAGTGTGAAAGAAGATCATAAGCCCTTTTCCTTTTCTTCTTGAGTTTGAAGTTGGCGAGCCTTCGTAAGAAAACTCGTGTGTAAGAAGTTGGCGAATTCTTCGGATCCAAACTCGTGTTGAAGTTGATGAGTTCTTCGGATCCAAACTCGTGTGTAACTATTTACTCAAATAGTGGATTAAAGCCGGAGAGAGTTCCGGGACTGGAGTGCCTCTTGGGAGGATACTAGGATACATCGGGTGTTTGATATTCTCTCTCTCCTTTACTTTCAGTAAAATAGCTTTTAATTGTCAGTAATTATTTTATCATCCTATTCACCCCCTCTCTAGGGTTCTATAGGCCGAACATGGGATTACCGGTGCGGCGGACGGCCAGCTAGCGCCTAGGCCAAAATTTAGAGCATTTGTATAATGCATCCCCAACTTGGTACATTGTATAGAGAACATGACAAAAGAGAGTGGCTTCATAAACAAATCGATGATCTAGTACTTGGAACAAGATAAAGGGGTAGAAGTTTGCTTGCCTATGACTACATCTCGAATAAAATGACAATCCACCTCAATGTGTTTGGATTATCCATTATGTTGATATACAAGAATATCAACTCTAACTAATCTAAAATTCTCCTCATGTTGGACCAATATCTAATGCATGCCCAACTTTGTACATAGAATAGAGGACGGGACAAAAGAAAGTGGCTTCGTAAACAAATCGATGATCTAGTACTTGGAACGAGGTAAGGGGTAGAAGTTTGCTTGCCTATGACTACATCTCGAATAAAATGACAATCCACCTCAATCGTGGACGACATGATTGCTGGCGATAAAAATAGCAGTATGGTAATCACCATGCATTGGTAGTGCTTCAATGTAATAGATGCCTAGGTCAACCATCAAGGTCTGTAACCACATCATCTCGGAGCATCTACTGGCTTGTAAATCAATATTGTAGTGTAGTGTAAGTTTCTTGTCAAGTTAGGTTGTAGTTATTGATTGAATCCAAATACTTATGGTTTATCAACTATCATATAAATTTGTATTTTATCATTTCTCTTCTTGGATTTTTTAGTGGAATTCAATTATAGCGAGTTATCTGGTATACTAGGAAGCACAAATATATATATATATATATATATATATATATATATATATATATATATATATATATATAGTCGCGAAATACTCAAAAGTCAGCCATAATAAGATATTGATGTAGTGTTAAACCAATATTCTATTTGTGTATATTTTCAACATTTTTACAATTTTGATATACTAATAAACCCATCTACAATAAAATTACAACACTGAAATTTGGAGTATTTTTTCATTGAACAAAATAAAAATGGTTAAGACTTTTTCTATCACTCTTTGCTGTCATTTGTAGGATTAAATTGCATTTCTTTTGTGCTTAATTCTTTCAATTTCTTCCATTCCCCATGCTTTTTCCTGCAACTTTGAATCCCATTTCAAATCTATCTATAGTCTAGTACTTACTTTTAAAATCTAATTCATAAGAAAATCTTATCTAACATATCCACGACTTAAAATCAAATATAACATAATGCGACGTAGTTTAGAATTTAATTTATTAGAAATTGGTACTGTGCATCATTATAGACTAAATATGGATTACAATTAATTAGCCTTGTATTAGATTTTTTTTTTTGGAGATAAAATTTATTGATTTATATAAGTTGGATTAGATTAGATTAGATTTCTATGATGAATTGGATTATCCATTATTTTAAACTTTATACGAAGAAAAAAACGAAATTAGGTAATTATGGGATATCTAGGAGACTTTCTGCAGCTTGGATCACCTAGGGAAAAATTGAAATTGCTAAGTACGAAGGAGGTTTTTTAACTTTGGGTGGGGCCACAATCCCCTTGACCTCAACTGCGTCCGTCGTCACTTGATAAAAGAATAGTGGTACATAGAACAAATTAGTCCAATAAGGAAGCCAGTATTTATGCTTATGGGCTTAATGTTAACTGTGTTATAGAACCTACTGAGATGGTTTGAGGTATATAGGGCTGTAAGGTTCTTGGAGTTAGGTTATGGTCTGAGACTACATCCTTATGTAAGTCGAAACAGATTTCACTTTTTTCTCCTGAACCAGCTAGGACAATACTACTGATCCATTCTGCATAAATGCCATCTCATTTCAAGATATTGATGGTGCAATTGGTTCTTTCTTCCTGACTTAGCTCATGCAGCAGTAACATGTTGTGATTTATAAACATTAGTTTCTCTTCCTCTTGATCAGCACAATGTCAGTTAAATATAGTAGAAGTTGAGGCATCAACTGTGGTAGAACGGAAGAACAAACTCTTGTCAGCATTTGCAGTATTCTTATTCAAAAGGATTAATCTCACCTTTATACATGTCTTGTTTCACATTTTATACTTTATGGTGTACAAAGATTATGGCTAGTTTTGTTTACTTAACCAAACTATATTTGTTATGCTGACAGAGCTTTAGTTCGTGGAAGAAACATCAAATTGGTTGTTATACTCGTATTGAGAACTATTAGAGGTAAGTAAGAGGCATGGGAAGGCCTCTGGGGTTGACTGCGGGAACGGTGAAAGTCTCAAATAAAATTATAAGATTAATGTTTGTGAAGCTAATATCATTGTTGCAGATGATGTCAGCGAGGACCTTATGACTGCACTTAAGAAACGTGCAGAAGTGGATTCTAAACATCTGGTTCTTTTTGTTCAAAATGATGCATCAGAATTAAGAGAATCACTCAACAGGTTCGTACAGAATTGCAAATCTTAATTTTCTCGTCCCATAATAGTTTGGCTTTGAGACCAATCTAGCTTATCTTTTTTGCGTAGTATGAATGAGTTTAGGATGAATCTTTCAAAGCAAATAAATTTAGGGCAAAAATTAGTATAGTCTCCAAAAAATTGGAATGTTAATTGTTTGTTGTTGTCATGTGCGAATTTTGTATTAATGATCTTCCTCTTGCATCATGCAAAATCTTATGCAGACTGGCAAAGATATTTGCGGAATTATGTAATGCATATTATATGGAGGAGGGTCGAAGGATGAAAGCCCGTATAGACAAGAAGAATAGTAGCTGTGGCGAGCTGAATATCCGCTATTGCTTCAAGGCAAGAAATGCTCTTTCTAGATTCTTTTGATTCCATGACCATACAGTATCCATCTGCTCACAATAAAAACAATTGTTTCTTCCTGTTAATCTCAGCTTTTGCTAAGTAGTTGTATGGATAGAAGTTTTTATGTTGTAAGCATATGGAGAACTCTTACCTAGTATTTGGTTTTTCTTGCCACCCTTTGCTACATTGAAAGACTAAATCTATGGTCATAGTAACCATTCTTGTTTCATCTTCAAGGATTTCTTTATTCTTTGTATTCAGAAATTCCAGAATTTCTTTGACCATCATTTATTCACAGGAATTGGCTATCATTTGTTTAATGTAGTGAACACTTTTAATGTAGTCCAGATTTACTTACTCCGATGACTCATGAACACTTCGTCATATTTACCTTATCTATACCGTTAGTTGTTACTAGATTCATTGTGCACGTGCATTGCATGCAAATTAATATTAATGTAATAATTGAACATCTGTGAGGGGTTGCGTATGCAAGTGGTTAAGGTAATCAATACCAAAAGAAAGAGATGATGGAATCATCTGTGAGGGGTCGCGTTAATTCGCGACGTTCAGACTGATTCTTGCTTGGGCGCATAACCATTGATATGCGCCCAAAGCACAAGCTTCTGTGAGCATTCTTATGTGCCCACAGATGTATGCGTCCACACACTTTGTTGTGTGTTTATGCGCCCACGCAGAACGCTCTGTGTTCAAGAAGGACTACTATGCGCCCAAAGGCCATGTGGGCGCATAGAATTCAGGCGCATAGAATGTTTTTCCAGGACTTGGTCTTTTTTCTGACTTTTTGTTCTGTTTTTGCAGTTGACATGGTTGTCCCAGCTCTTGGTGGGATTCCTCTCAGCTCTGCCCGCCATGTTCTGGATTCAAGCCTCGTCACTGCCATGATCAGGAACGTTCAAGCTAAGATCAGCCAAAACCAGCTTTCGGTGCGGATGATCGCTATCCTTGAACAGGACAAGACGTTCCTAAAGCAGATGATGAACAATGAGAAGTTCGTGCTCGGAGGGGCGCGGAGCTTCAAGAGACCGTACTTTCTGTTCGGTGACAGCCTGGAGTTTGAGGGTGACGAGCCGAAACGTCTAAGGGACCCTCTGGTGGACAGATTGAACGACCTAAGGATATGGTTGCCGACTATGGAACGCCAATGCCCTCTGTCGGCGTTTACCGATTTAGCTGTCCGGAGATAAATGAAATGGGATCTGACCCCTGAACTTCATGGAGTCGTCTTTGGCAAGATCCAATTTAACTCTGGTGACCGGAAGAAGGACACCTTCAAGTGTGTCAAGGGCTCCACATCCTATTCTACGAGTGGGTTGCATCCTGGGGCCATAATAAACGACGTTCCAACTGATCTTCATCCTTATGCTGCCGAGACCCTCTCCAATCTAATGATGTCAAAGGAGTCGTATTCGAAAGGGAAGCTGCGGATGGAAGGTTGGAGGTACTCCGTCCCATTCTGGAGTGACCTTACTGAATGGGTGCTTTCGACCTACGAGGACACCCTAAAAGCTGCCGGCCTGTTTTATGCCGTTAGAGCCACCCAACGTGGCATAAAAGTGAATTGGCCTATGTTTATCGCATTGGTGGAGTTGTACAATCATTACACCTGTACTTTCTTCACTCCGGGTAGGAAGATGGGTTTGGCTCTACATGAGATGCAGGCAATATCAAAGCTGCCCTGGGGAACGGAGCCGTACGAGGAATACGTTCCTTGTGATGAAGAGCTTTTAGACTTGGAGAAGGAAAACCCTGAGATGGTGGGAGTGTACAAAGAGTTACTCTGTCACTTCTTCATCTGTCATAGGATCACAAAGAAGGACAAGACCGAGGGGGCCATTCCCCATACGAGGTCTGGGACTAACTATGTCTTCATTAAGAAAGAGGAAGAAGACGGCTCGGTCTTCTTCTCAACTCGCAAGCCCTCAACGAAATTTGAGATAGAGCAACTGATGACATATCACGGGGCAGCAAATACCGACGACAGCGATGATCCGGAGGGACAATCCCCGATTTATCACTTCTTTCGGCAAGCTGAGTTCAAGTTGTCGGAGAAGGCTGTGTTGGCCGCCTTTCTGATGACGTGGCTCCGCGACTGTGTAGTCCCTGGTAGTTCAGGGTCTATCGAGAGGATGAGCCGGGGTATGATTCTTCCGGCTGTAAGACTGGTGTTCGGATACCGGCTCGTCCTGCTTCCTGCAATGGTCTGCGCCATCCAATGAGGTTTGCGGGACTTTACTGTGAGCGTGGTGATGCCTGATAGTAGAAAGGACTTTGCCAGGACTGAACTTCCCTTTCATTACTTAATGGGATGACTGGTGCTGCACTGTCCCAGATTAATGAATGTCGGGCTGATGACAGACTCTTTGGCAGGAGATGCCTTTCTTCGAAGGTTCAATGACGCAGATTGGGCCGTCACCGGGGTGTCTACTTGTAGGAGGGCTTTGAGCTTCCTACATAATTATGAGTTTTTCAGAGTGTCCCCTCCATCTGGCAGTGGCCGCGCAGGCGATTCTTTAGTAGATGAGGGAGCACTCACTACGAGCTCGACTCCTGGAGCATTCCGTTGGCTCCAGTCTATCAGGCCTTCTCATCTGGTGCTTCGGGATATGAACCACACTTTCCTGGAACCTTATCTGCCAAGTCGTTTTGCACGGCAGTTTGGGTATAGCCAGCTTCTTCTGGGCAACCCTAGCCCTCATCTTTAGTCGATAGGAAGCCTGATTGACGGGGCACGTGCATGGGGCTATTACAGCGCTGGATGCACATGGGTAATTTTTACTTTGCCAGAAGATAAACCTGAAACTCACCTGCTCTTTGCTGCAAAGTTTTATACTCAGGTCAATACCCTTAATCCTCGGTATAACCGTGAGCAGAGTTTAGTATCGGGGACTAGGCTTGCCCCCACTCTTGTCGATATAGGACGAGCCCGAGCAATTAGGGGCCATAGAAGGGAAGGTGCCGTACCTGTAGCAGAGCCGGCTGCAACACTACCACGGAGGGCAGCTCTTGAAGAGCCGGCTGCTACAGCATCGCAAAGGGAAGATATTGAAGAGGACACTTCTCTCCCTGATCTTCCCCAAAAACGAAAAGCTTCGACTGAATTGGCTCAACAGTCGACTTTTAAAAGGAAGAAGAAACTTGCTGTCAGAGGTGTAAAGAAGGTCAAGGATGTGGGTGCCGGCTCGCCTCCTCCCAGAAGATCTTCCCGTCAAACTCAAAGGAGTGAAATGGCGTCACGAGCCGATACTATCCCGGAGGTAGATCCCTTTCTGGATTCCATAGCCGTCTTGGTGAAACCAATACTCGTGCTGTCTTCAAATAACGCTCTCTTACCCTTGCGTTTGTCCTTTGCACAGGACGTTGAAGTCGTGCCCGAGGCAGGTGCCTCTTCGATGGTGCTTGCATTAAGACACATCCCAATCCTCTGTCGGAAGAGTCACAATAAACTGAAAATCCTCCAGTCCCATCTGGAAGTGTGAGAATGGGTGCCATCATCAATCCTTGCTTCAACTTCTTGAATGAACTCTGACACTTGATGTGGGCCCACCCATTATCACCTACACACGTCGCAGGAGACGTGGAGCCATTTAGGCCCACTGTTTAGGCCTTTCAGTTATTTAGACATAAAGGGGTATTGTGGTCTTTCACCACAATAATCTTCCTAGGGTTTGCTTTTCTTTTCTATTTATAGTCAGGGCTAGCCGTCATTACTTTTATGCTGGGATTGAGAAAACTCTCTCCAGTGTCATCAAGAAGGATTTTATTACTTTGTTCCGTTCAATCAAAGTTGGGAGTTTTGTTCTTTTCCTATATTAAAGATCATTCTGTTTCTATTCCTCTTGTTCTTTGTTTTATTTGCTTTCTTTTGTGAATCGATTGAGTCGATTCACAACAATTGGTATCAGAGCCCTCTACGAGCCATGGCAGACGGGACGAGAACCACAATCGACGAGAAGATCCGAAGTCTTCGGGAGGACTTCACCGCCGAGATCGATGGCTTGAAGAAATCCATGGAGGCCTCCGTTAAAGATCAAGCATCCACGAACCAGGAATTCCGCACGGAGATGCGGGACATGCGGAAGGAGATGACGGCTATAATGACGCTCTTACAAAACATTTCGAAGAAGATCAACGGCGAGGAAGCGGAGGCGGTAACAACCCAAACCCTAGGCGATCAACTAGGGTTTGCTCCTGCGGAGGGGGAGGCGACCACGGAGGAGGAAGGACCGGTCGGCGGCCGCTGCCCCGCAACCGCCGTCGCCGCCGCACCTCCGGGCTCGGTCCTGGCGGCCGGCGATCACCGCCGGACAGCAGCCGAGGGCCGCAGGAGCGCCACAACAGGCCGCGCGAGCCCAGGCGGGGCCGCGGCTGTTGTGGGCGGCTGCTGGCCGGCCCCCGACCGCCACCCAGGGCCGGCCGGCCCCAGGGGAGCCGCCGGCGAGCGGCTGTGGCCGGACGCCGCCGACCATTTCGGTCCCTGCGGACCGGCGCCACACCCGGGAGAGGCCCTAGGGCTTGGGGCTCCCTATGGGGGTCGGACGATGACCTCGAACTACGGTGACAGGTTCACGTGGTCGGGAAGGGGCTTAGCTGGAGTTCCGGCTCGGACGGGAGGGACGGAGCCGCCAGGAGGGGCGAGGAACACCGGAGGCAGCAATTTCTTTGGAGAAACGGCGGATCCCGCCAACTTCCAGAGAGGGGATCTACCCCCACGACGACCACCACGGAGGAAGAGGAGGAGGAGGATCCGACGGAGGAAGAGGCCGCTATAGCAACAGACGCAGTTTTCAGGTTTCCACATTGAGGACAAGGTGGCTCTTTTAGGGGACGGTATTGATGTGGGCCCACCCATTATCACCTACACACGTCGCAGGAGACGTGGAGCCATTTAGGCCCACTGTTTAGGCCTTTCAGTATTTAGGCATAAAGGGGTATTGTGGTCTTTCACCACAATAATCCTCCTAGGGTTTGCTTTTCTTTTCTATTTATAGTCAGGGCTAGCCGTCATTACTTTTATGCTGGGATTGAGAAAACTCTCTCCAGTGTCATCAAGAAGGATTTTATTACTTTGTTCCGTTCAATCAAAGTTGGGAGTTTTGTTCTTTTCCTATATTAAAGATCATTCTGTTTCTATTCCTCTTGTTCTTTGTTTTATTTGCTTTCTTTTGTGAATCGATTGAGTCGATTCACAACAACACTCTACTGTCCAAGCAAACTGCACATCCTTGCGGGTCAACTGCGTCAATGGTGCCGAAATCCGAGCAAAGTCTGACACAAATCGTCGGTAATAGCCGGCCAATCCTAGGAAACTGCGAACTTCTGCGACGGTGTTAGGTACTGGCCATGTCTCTATGGCAACTATCTTCTGGGGAGTCCACTTCCACTCCACCTCGGGTGATGATGTGACCTAAGTACGAAATACGATCAAGCCAAAACTCGCATTTACTGAACTTCGCGTACAACTGGTGCTCTCTGAGGATCTGAAGAACTACACGAAGATGCTGCTCATGCTCTGCCTTATTCTTACTATAGACTAAGATGTCGTCTATGAACACTATAGACTCTCTCTGATATCGGTGCCGTCCCTGGAAGCAAATCAATGGTGAACTCTATCTCTCTCTCTTGGGGCATGCCTGGAAGTTCTTCGGGAAATACGTCAGAAAATTCTTCTACCGCTCTGGAAAACTGAACTGCTTCTGCCACTGCCATCCGCAAGACTGGTGGAGAAGGTTCTACTTCGCCTCTGGAAAACGAAAACTCCTCTTCGCTGGGAATACCAAAAATAATCCTGTCAACATGGCAGTCTATTCTTGCGCATTGATCCTTCAACCAATCCATTCCTAGGACCACATCATAGTCGGCCATCGGGAATTCTATTAATCTAGCGGAAAACTCTCTACTGCTAACTACGATTCGACACGAGGAAAAGACTATCTACTCCCACAAGACCATTACCAGTAAGTATATTGAGCCTTACTGACAAGGACTCGGGCTCCAGTCCTATTCGTGTAGCGAATCGTGCAGACATAAATGAATGCGATACACCCGAATCAAATAATACTGATGCTGGAAAAGAGTTGACGATAATGGTACATGCCACCACCTCACCTGATGCCAATTCTTCTGCCACGGTCAGAGCCAAAGCTTGACCTTGTCCTCTCGGTGCTGGTCCCCTCTGTTGGTGACCTCTTTGCCTGTTCTGAATCTGAGCTTGGGCCTGAGCATACTGTTGTGGCCTCTGCTGCTGGAAAGCTTGAGCCTGAGGCGGCAATGGCCTCGGAGGTTGGTACTGCTGCTGCACTGGTGCTGGTCCCCTAACCGATGGACTGGTTAGGTTTGATGAAGAGAACTAGCTCTATGCGGGCATGACCCTATCATGTGATCCGGTGCCCCACAAGCCAAGCACAACCCCTGTGCTCTGCGATACTCTGAGACTACGTGTCCTGGCTTCCCACAATGAGTACAGCCCATCGCGGAAAACTGCTTCTGCTTCTGTTGCTGAGGGTACGTCGATGTCGAGTGCTGAACCGACGAAACTGTGGTCGCCCTCCTAGGAGCTCCAATGGTCAAAGCCCTAGCTGCCGGGACTGGTGTTGATGAATGGGACAACTGTCCATAAGACCTCTTCCGTCCTCCAGTTCGATCTATTATCCTCTGGGAGGTATACTCATGCCTCTTCGCTGCTCGCAAGACGGCATCAAACGTCTGGTGCTCAAACTGCTCCACTAATATAATGATCTCTAGGTGGAGTCCCTGCTGGAATCGCTGCGTTCGGTCCAATTTGGTCGCCACCAAGGTGGGAGCAAATCGACTAAGCCTAGAAAACTCGGCCGCATATCCATCGACCGTCATTTCCATCTGCTTGAGATTGCTGAATCTGGTCTGCAGATCATACCGAGCTACTGCATCAAAGTACTTCGTCTGGAACTTGTCGCTGAATACCGTCCATAAGACAGGCGTCGCCAATCCAACTGCTTGCGTCGTCCACCAACTGCGGGCTAAGTCCAATAACTGTAGGCGCACGATGGCCACCTTCTCACCCTCAGGAATCCTAGCTGCCTCCAGGATACCTCTGTGTCCTGAAGCCATGCATCAGCAGCAATAGCATATTCAGTTCCGTCAAAGAAAGGAGGGTTCAGGTGCTTGAAGCTGTTAGCCGCATTATTCCCTTGATAACCAACTCTGCCCATGGCATCTTGTACTGTCTGGTGCAGGGCATCGCCCCGACGATCCTGAGATGCAAGCAATTCCATGATGAGACCCACCAGTGTTCCATTATCAGGCTCTGCAGGCTGGACTGGCTAAACTGGGAGCTCTGGATCCCCGGAATGCATGACTCGGGAGGCCGCTCCAGAGTGCTGGGCTTGGTCTCCAGGTTACTGCTGGTCCACTGGAGGTGCTTCGCCTTGCTGATCGGTAGGACCAGGAACAATGCCGCTGAAGAAACGACATGGGGAACAATAAGGAAGGACCATGATAGATCGAGGATATAAACATGTGATCAGGTCAAGATTTGGGAAAGATTAGAAGACACGAGTAGAGATCAAGGGCGAGTGCTGATTGAGACATCTATCCGGTAAAACCCTCACACATCTTGATTTACAAGACCTGCATGGGCCACCACTTAAACCGTGTCACGCCCTAGAACCAGAATACTGGAGAGCGGAGGACAGACACAGCCAGCTACGTACATCGAAGTATAATCCACCTCGATATACGGTCACGACTGTCTTGATGCATGAGGGTTTATCTACAAGCCAATAGTCTCTTATGGTCATGAACGGGCCTAGTGTCTCAATCTCAACAAGCAAGTAATTGTTAGAAGATGTAAGATCATCAGACATACAAGATAACGCGTCCCAAACATTATATATTCAGAAGATCATGAAGCTAGTCATACAAAATACAAAGACTAGCAAGAGTTTAAGTCATACATGATCAACCCTAGGATTTGTCAATCATGTTACAGCCCTTAGGCAAATATAAATTAAGTTTCAACACGAGCTAACATTTGCTCGGCGGCTAAACGCCTCAAAAATAATTTACAATAGAGTGGGAGAGCAAAATAAGAAACCCACTCATCGCCAGGATTACGTCTGGTGTTCACCATCTGACTGATAAGCAGGAAGATCCTCGGGTATTACTCCGAAATCTGGCCATACAAAACCAGCTGGGTCAGACCCCAGAAAGAGCAAGTGCCACAAGGGAGGCTTAACTTAGGAACTAAAACCAGCATATAATGAAAGAAGAACTGATAAAAGAGCATAGTTAAATAACATGAGGGACTGAGTTAACATAAAACATTAGCTGCCGTAGGAGGAACAAGAGGTGGAATATAATTCCCATGTTAATCACGAGATAATTCATTCAAGCATGGCCAATCAAGTCCTACGGCTTGCTATTGTTAGCTAACTAGGATTATCACAAGCTTAGTTACTAACAAGATGCAATTGAGATGTTCCCGCAGTCACAAGCCCTGCAGACTATCCAGGTTATCCAGACGAGGAGATTTATTAGAGTTACAAGAGTTATCAAGCTTACTGGTGTACTTTCAGTACTTATGTTTTCAAGAAGTTCCCCACATGACAGTGGGCTGAAAATGTGCCCTACTCGTTGGCAGGCTACAAGTCCTTCTTGTGTGGCCGGGATAACGGGATCGCTTGTAACTGAAAAGATCTCTCTATATGAACTACTTGATCAATCTAGTCATTAACCTAGTCAGATTCATTATGAATCCCTGACCGTGGTAACCAGGAATTCATGTCCTAGACATGATGCAAGACGAGACAGGTAGCTTATACAGACACAATCAAGAAAATCAACCACGGTGTCAAGACAAGAGTTACTTAGCAAGTCAGGGTAGCTGTCGCAACAGCGTTCAAGATTATCATGTCATGTCAGGTTACTTGTTACTTGTCAAGATTGCTTGTCAGGAGTGCGCCTCGACGGGCCACTATCAAGATTATACATGTCATATCAAGTTACTTATTATGTCAAGGGTGCCTGCCAAAAGTGCGCCTCGAAGGGCCACTATCAAGATTATACATGCCGTATTCTTGTCAAGTCGTATTCATGTCATGATCAATACTGGCAAGTCATACTATGCTCAGCCAGTTATCGAGCCGGGTCATAACAAGATGGGTCAAGTACAAGTTACATGCAAGATCACATGCATATACATAAATAACTAGGAGAACATGCATGAGGGCAAGGGGTATCATGGCAACAAGTGGCGCTGGTCAACTGGCGCCAAGGAAATGACAGGTGGCGCCAAGGGGAACAGGTGGCGCCTAAGTTAGGTTGCGCCAGGCTGGGGTGCGCCAGGTCAGGTTGCGCCTGACTGGGGTGTGCCAGGTCAGGTTGCGCCAAGTCAGGTTGCGCCTGACTGGGGTGCGCCAGGTCAGGTTGTGCCAAGTCAGGTTGCGCCAGAACCCGTGCAACCTGATGGTGCGGCACTAAAAAGTGCGCGCAACCACTGTTCATCTTCTCCAACCAGCATAAAAATGCTTGGTTGAACCGATGAACTTCAAAAGTCCATAATTTCTTCAAAATAAATCGAAATCTAACTTTTCAAAGGTCAAAATTGGGTAGAACGAAATTTCCTACAACATGAAGCAACTAGTTTTCGAAAATACCAAGTTTTAGTAGATCAAAACCAAGAAGAATGAGAAAAGATCAAAACTTAGATCTACAAAAATCCATCCATCAAAACCAAAAATGACAAGTTCTAAAGAGGCTTAGAATCAAGTAAGGAAGACAATGGAAAAGTAAAATTTGAGATCCATCATGAAGCAAGTTGCACTTGCCTTGGCTTGGATGTAGGTGGGAGGAGTAAATGAAGAAGATAGAGAAGTAAAAGAAAGTTTTGGAGGAGAGAGAGAGAGAGAAGTTGACTTATATATCAACCCCTTCTCATCTCAAACCAAATCAAGCCAAGCCAAGTCATGTTGAACCAAACCAAATAAACCAAGGCAAGATTAAACCAAGCTTAGGCTAAGCAAGACAAGTCTAAATACGGACCACCGGACAATTGTCAGAAATCCGTATACGTATAATGAAAATACGTATAACGGAAAACGAGAGTGACACCAGCTGGGCCCTTGAACCGTTTTTTGGTGTCGGCATCGGTAGCTGAAGAAGTTGATCCGCGTACCGAGGCGGCTGTTACCGACTCTGCTCCAGGTCCAGTTGGGGCCGTAGAAGACAAGCAACCTGCATCTGTTTCGGCTGAGGTTGACATTGAGCGACCTGGGTCTGCTCTTGTTTCCTTAGCTCAAGTTGACATTGAGCAGGCAGGAGGTATGAAATTACAACTCTTTCACACTCTTTAAGTTTTTCTTTCCGTTGCTGATATGTATATTGCTTGATTGTCAGGTTCGGCTTCTTTCCAAGTATCTCTTCCTAGGGCGGAAGATCCCCATCAAGCTCCCTCTCCAACGACCTCTTCGAAAGATGACGAGATGGCCCAGGAAGTCGTCAAAGCTTTCTATTCTATTTTGAAAGTAAAGCTTCCTGGAGTTCTAAACCGGAACGCCGCCTTTGGACCTTCAAAGGCTATTGCTGAATGCCAAGTGACGGCTCTTGAGAGCATTGCCGACTACGAGGAGCGGGCTAATGGTCTGAGAAAAGTTCTGAATGATCTGGAGGACCAGGTGGCCAGACTCCGGGAAGCCAAGCAACAGAGTCCAACCTCGCTGTTTCTTGAAGAAGACGAGGCTTTGCTTGCGGCTCTTGCGGAGGAGGAAGCTACTTTCCAGGCAAGGAAGGGTGCCCTTGCTAAAGAGGTCAGTGAATTGGCTGATCAGTATGAACAGTTCAACGCTGCGAGCGAGGCTCGTATTGCTTCGAAGAACAAGCTGGCTGTCCAGATCACTGAAAAATACAATTACATTGCACAGATCCAGAAGGAGATAGCCCAACTGGAGGCTAACTTGAGGACAGTTGTGTCTGAACATGAGGACTATTCGGTTCAAGCTGCCATGACTACCACAACTTTAGACCAATTAAAAGAACAGCTGGTGAAGTTGGAGGGAGAGCACGTGAAACTGATGCTCTTCAGGGATGAAGCTGCTCGACAGGAAGAAGCGCGCCGTCGTGCTACTGCCAAGTCCCAGACTAAGATTGCGGCTCTAAGGGATAGCATCAATCGGTTGTGTATCCCTTGGATCTTCTTTTGTAATAGGCTCAATTAGTCGTAAAGACTCTTGTATCTTTTTCTTTTCTCTGCTTTATTTTGAGAGACATTTTTAATAAAGAATCTTTTGGCTTTCGAAACTCATGAATGAAGTTTGTGAAATATCAGAATTAGAGGTAATGTGGACGTAGTAGGGATATTTCTGGTGGGTATTCCGCTGGGGAATTTGTTGTGGACTTGTTATCTGTTTTATGTTCAAGATTCTCGAAATAGATAATAAGTTGAAAGAAACTGCTAACAGAGGTAATGAGGACGTAATAGCAGAGGATGTTCTATATATGACCAGAGGTAATATGGACGTGGACGGATATATGACATTAGGTAGGAGTGGATAATTCAGAGGTAATATGGACGTGATTATCTTTGACGAATGTTTTGCTCAGAGGTTGTATGGACGTGGCAAGACATTTCTTAATTATTCCACTGGGAAATAATTATCGGAAAATGGTTCAGAGGTAAGATGGACGTGACCGTTTTCATGAGACCGAGTTTGGACAGAGTCCAAAACGAAGATAATTCCACTGGGGAATCTTTTTTAGAGGACCTATTATCCATGGCGTATCCAAGACTCTTGAAATACGGATAATAGTTAGATAATTCTTCGAATCACGTAAACATTGTACTATACATTTACATGATAAAACAGGGTATATGTGAACGGTGTACATGAAGGTTACACATAATATTTCTTCAGGAACTTGTCGTTGATCGGCATCATGAGCAAGTCACCATCAGGCTTGTTTAGTCGATATACACCGTTAGAATACACTGATTCTATAACGAAAGGACCTTCCCATTTAGGCTGGAATTTTTCTTTTGTCTTGTGCGTCATGACCATTGGTCTTCTCACTGCTAAGACCAGATCACCAACTTGAAAGATTCTTTCCTTCACCTTTTTATTAAAGGCTCTAGAAAGGCGTGCTTGATATAGCTCAGTACGCTGTTGAGCTAATAAGCGTTTTTCGTCTAGCGCTTCCAGCTCTTGTAGTCGCAGACGGTAACTTTCTTCGGCAGTCAACTCACTGGCTAAGGCTACTCGAAGAGAGAGAATCTGGATTTCTAGGGGAAGAACTACTTCACTCCCATAAACCAGAGAGAATGGCGTACTGCCTGTTGGAGTCCGGACCGTTGTATGATAGGCCCAGAGACATTCGCCGAGCTTCTCATTCCAATGTTTGAAGACACGAACTTCTTGAGAAGTTTGATGATAGTCTTATTGAAGGCTTCTGCTAATCCCTTAGCTGCTGGATTGTAAGCGGTAGAGGCTACATTCTGAATTCGATTCTTATCGCAGAACCGATAGAATGCATGACTCGCGAATTGTGGACCATTATCATGGATGATCCTGCAAGGTAAGCCGAAGCGGTAGATTACGTGATGTTTGACGAAACTGATCACATTCGACGTCTTTACTTCGACGAGCGGTATAGCTTCCGTCCATTTGGAGAAGTAATCGGTTATAACTAGGATAAACCGATGTCCCCTGGAGGATGGTGGGCTGATTGGGCTGATGACGTCCATACCCCATGCTTCAAAAGGCCAAGATGCCGCCGTCGGATGTAGAAACTCCGAAGGTTGATGAATGAAATCGGCGTGGAACTGACAAGCCCTACACTTCTTTGCATATTCAACAGCATCTGCTATCATCGTGGTCCAATAATAACCCATTCGTCTGAGGCGATCTTGTAGTTTGGGGCCTGGTTGGTGTGCACCACAAATTCCGTCGTGAGCCTCACGGAGTGCATGTTTGGCTTCTGTGTCTGATAAACATCATAACAGTAGCCCATCGTAAGAACGTCGGTACAATATTTTGGTAGCTGTATCATAGTAAAATCTGAGGGATCGCCTTTGGACAGACACTGCTTCCTTTGGGTCCTCAGGGAGGATTCCGTAGACGACGTAGTCTATGAAAGAAAATCTCCAGTCTTTGACGTCGACGTTCGTTTCTGTTGCGTAACTGTGATGAATATGCAAGGCATCTTTCGCACAGAATAACTCTC
The DNA here is from genome assembly GCA_029216955.1 of Iris pallida. Lineage (NCBI taxonomy): Eukaryota > Viridiplantae > Streptophyta > Magnoliopsida > Asparagales > Iridaceae > Iris > Iris pallida. The sequence continues at coordinate 1,881,089 of JANAVB010018998.1, forward strand.
GACCAGACACTGTGATCGAATGCTGAGTATTGATTGGGACGGTCAAGGAAGCAGCCAGACCGGCTAAAGCATCTGCTTCTAAATTTTGTAATCGAGGCACGTGCTCGATGAAGAATCCAGCGAACGTAGAAGCCAACTCGATCGTCGCTTTGTGATAATGGGACGAGATCTTCGTGACGAACTTCATAATCCCCTCGGACTTGCTAACTATTAGCTTAGAATCACCATAAGCTTCCAGATAGTCAACTCCCAGTTGTTTTGCCAATTGAAGGTCGATCAGTAGGGCATTATATTCGGCCACGTTGTTGGTGCAAGGTTCCACGAGAGAATACGCACGGTGTATAACCAGATGGTCGGGTGACACAAGCACGATGCCTACTTCGGCCACAATATTTCCTTTAGGTCCTGTTCTTGACGCACCGTCAAAGAACATTCGCTAAATGGTGATTTCCTCAGTTGCAGTGTTAGACTCAACCACTTCATCCGGGATTTCATCGTAGAGTTTGGAAGATTCTGGCACTGGGTGAGCTGCTAAGAAATCAGCTAATGCTTGGCCTTTTACTGCCTTCTGAGGGACGAAAAACATATCATATGGAGTCAACAACATTGTCCATGTAGCTAAACGGGAATTAAGAGAACCCGGTTTAGTCATGAGTATTCTGAGAGGATTGACTCTAGATATGATGTGGATAGTCTGCCCAGACACATAGTGACATGTCTTCTGGATAGCAAATACCAGTGCGAGACATTCCTTTTCCACAGGTGTGTATCTGTGTTCGGCACTGGCCTTCGTGCGGCTGAGGTAATAGATTGCCTGTTCATGGCCGCCTTCATTCTTCTGAGCTAATAGGGCCCCAAGAAAATGGTCCATAGCGCGAACATATAATAAGAAAGGCTTTCCAACTATCGGAGCCACCAACACTGGGGGGCTTGTGAGATACTTCTTGATGTCGTCAAATGCGCGTTGACATTGTTCAGTCCAGACGAAAGATATTTCTTCATGAGCTGAGTAAACGGTTGACACCTTCCAGAAAGATTTGAAATGAATCGTCTGATGTAGGCTAACCTTCCTTGAAGTCTGCGTAGCTCTTTGAGATTTCTTGGAGGATGCATATCGAGGATAGCTTTCACTTTCTCCGGGTCAAGATGTTATACCCTTTGAAGTGATAACAAAACTAAGGAACTTGCCGCTGGAGACTCCCAGAAAAGACTTGGTTGGATTTATTTTGAGTTGGTGTGCACGCATTAGTTCGAACATCGTTCTCACATCTTGGAGGTGGTTGCCCTTGAGACGACTTTTAACTGCGATATCATCTACGTGGCATTCCACTGTTTTGCGCAAATGATCGCGAAAAATTGTGTTCATAGCTCGCTGGTATGTCGCACCCGCATTTTTCAATCCGAAGGGCATCACCGTATAGCAGTATACCCCCAATGGTGTTCGAAAAGATGTGTGTTTCTCATCATCGGGGAACATCTTGATCTGGTTGTAGCCTGAGAACCCATCCATGAAGGATATCCGCTCGAAGCCACAAGTATTGTCGATCATTACGTCGATTATCGGTAGAGGAAACTCATCTTTTGGGCATGCAGAGTTCAAATCACGGTAATCGATACAGACTCGAATTTTACCGTTCTTTTTCATGACCGGAACAATGTTAGCGACCTAGTCAGGGTGTTGTAGCTTTTTGACTTCAGTTTCGATGGCCTCCATAATATCTGGCCGGAACCGTCGTTGCTGCTGCTTCACTGGCTTAGCTTTAGACGAGATATTTAGGCGGTGCATAGCAACTTTAGGGTCTAAGCCTAGCATGTCTTCATAGCTCCATGCAAAGACGTCAATATATTCTCTTATAAGCTGTATAAGAGATTGCCGCGCTTCACTAGACAGACTTTTGCTGATAAAGATTGGTTTAAGAGATGATTCATCTCCTAAATTAACTTGGACGGCTTCGTCTTTAGTAGGTGGTTCACGTTGTTTGAAACGTAAATCCCACTTGGTGTCCATCTTTTGAGCCCATTGGTCGAGTTCGATTGATTGGACATCTTCTGCAATTTGGTCAACTGACACCATGTTGACGGACAAAGTTGCTTTGAGCATGTCTCCAATGCTTGAGTCTGAATCCTAGAGGCAGGAATCAAAAGAATGAGAACAACGATCCACTTCGACGTCTGATCCTTCAGGAGTTGTTGGAGGAGTAACATAACCCAAGCCAACACTGTTTTGTTGATAATAGTTCTCGGATTTGCCGGGAGGAGCAAAGTGACGTATTGGCAATCGTCGCCCTTGACCGTAGTTTAGTCCCTGGTCGCTTTTTATATCATATCCCATGTTCTGGATGATATGCTTGGCTTGCCAACTATATCGGTAAAGCTGCATTTTTTCTGAATCATAGTCAGCTTCAGTGTTGTAATTGGGAGTAGTAAAATCCAGAACAAACTTTCTTTCACCAATTATTCGACCGAATATGATCAATTCTTCAGCCTTCTTTCTAGCTGGAACGATGAAGTAGTGGATATCTTCTGGCCAAACTTTTTCCCGCAGACGAGGTGTCGTGACCGGCATGCAGAGATGTGGTCCTATGCCATGCTCTAGGACGTACAACGTATCTATGTACTGGCTTACAGATTGGTAGACATCAGAGTAATTCAAAGATAGACTTTTACTCAGAAAATATGCAAGTTCTTGTTTAGGGATAACATCATCCACTGAAGGTATATTATTTTGAGTATTGATATACTCATTGAGGGGATCATTATCCGGAACAGGAGTCACAGACTTGGTCAAGTTCACCACGTAGGGTAACTCATCAGGATTGGAAGGACGGACTTCAGCAGGTTCCACCCGAGTCGTTTTGCGGAGAGTGATGGTCAATTGTTTGACAATATCAAGATTCTTCTTTTTGACCCGGATTGTGAGAGGTTTTGGAGTACTTTTTGGAGTAGTACGTCATTTGACTCGGATAACCAGGGGACCGTCACTGGCGGATGAATTGACTTCAGCTTCATAGTCAGCTTCGTTGCTGTCATCCTTGGAAGGCTGAGGTTGATAAAGTACTGAATCTCCATAGTAGGCTTCAATACCCTTGAAAGGATCGACATCGACAAACTCCGTCTTCACGATGCCATCACCGTTGACGTACTTAAAGCACTGGTGAAGGGCAGAAGGAACGATCATGTTCTCGTGTATCCACGGACGTCCCAACAAGACGTTGTAGGACACATTGGCATCGATTACATAGCAAGCAACCTCTGTTCAGAGATCACCAATCTGGCACTTGAGACGGATGTTGCCCAGCGGAGGACTTCTCCCAGCATTGAAAGCCATGATAGTTGTATTGGTTGCAGACAGCTTGTGCAGAGGAATCCCTAGAATCTGGAGTAAACTTCTAGGAATGATGCTGAGGGAGGAACCTGGATCGATATGCATCCGATCCACCTTAATCGCCTCGATATATCCTGTATAGTACAGAGGTCTATCATGACGATTGTTTTTGAGTAGCATGTCCTCTTGTGAAAAGGTAATGTTGGACACCACTTCCGTAGTGCTATGGCATTGAGGACAAGACACTGGATCTTCAGCGAGATAAGAGTCGGCATGTAGTAATGCCTCACTTAAAGCTTTACACGTCTCTTTGGAGAGCCGCAGTAGATCGAACAAAGACAATCTGGCAGGTGTATTGGCCAGTTGTGCCAGTATGTCAAAGTTGTAAGGCCGATCCATGCCTTCGGGAGTTGGTGCCTTCAGAGACTTATCAAATCGCGTCTCCTTCTGCTTAGCTTTGTCGGTAGTTGAGGACTTAGATGAACCAGCTTCTGAACTTGTGGGGGCAACATGAGCTTGAGAAGGCACTACGTCTTCTTGTGCGGGGTCATAAGTTCGTAGGTAAGTCTTCCCGGATCGCGTCTCGCCAGATAGAACTTCGTAAATGGGAGAAGACACCATATGGCATGACTTGTATTTCTTGCCCCTCTTTGCTTTGGAAGGCACCACCCCCTGCATCATTTCTTGCACAAGGTCTGGATGGACCCACATGATCTCATCACGTTCTGTCATGAGCGGCACCAACGTTGATGTTGAGTCACGAGCTGGCGGCAGGTTGACAACTTCCATTACTGCCTTCGGGATCGAGACTACGCCGTCTGGGACTTCTGTGGGAGGAAAGTCACCAAATTGAAGAGAGATCAAGTTAGAAGATACGACCTTGTCTTCAGCTTCGAGGTTGATAACTTGGCTGTCGATAAGCTGTTGTATCTTCTTCTTCAGGACGATGCAATCCTTAGTAGAATGGTGCACGTACTGGTGATAAAGACAGTACTTGGGATCGTTGAGTTGGTTTGCCTCCGCAGGACGTCGTGGTGGAGGCAATGTCAGTTTATTACCCTTCATCAATGTGTGAAAAATGGTAATAACATCTTCTTCGTCAAAGGAGAAACTCTCCTTGGATTTGTCAGGAGCGCTCTGAGAATTGGAAGCTCCCTTGGAAGTGGCGACCTTTAAGACTTCTTTTCCTTTGCCCCCACGGATATGGATAGTTTGGGGGTGCTTGCTTTGCGGGCCATGTATCATACTTATGTATACCCAGACAAAACTTCACTATAGGAAGGAAGTTAAGCCGACAAGTATCCATAAGCTCTGAGTCTGGTATACCGAAGGGCATCTTCAATGCTAGTCGCCTGAAGCGTTCGATGAAAGCAATAACAGACTCACTCCTCTTTTGCTTGGTCTCGATGAGGGTGGACATACTAACATGCATGCCACTCTCATAAAACCTGTTGAGGAATAACCTCTCCAAGTCTTTAAAGGACTTAATGCAACCGTCAGGCAGACTGCAGAACCATTCAAAAGCTACCCCCTGCAAGGTGCTGATAAATAGCTTTGACAAGAATGCATCGTCTCTTGGTAAGTGCCGAGTCTGCGTGTTGAAGTATGTCATGTGTTGGCGAGGAGAAGTCATCCCGTCAAACGAATTTAGCATCAATAGCTTGTAGTTAGGAGGGCAGGTAGCATTCTCCCATTCAGGAGGATAAGGTTGAGATATCCCCATCTTCTGAAGCTCGTCTTTGTGTGAGATGGTATCGAGACGGACAACAAGAGAATCAATTGCATCCTGTTGATTGAGCAGATGTTGAGAAACGGCTGCTGTACGGTTGTCAAGTTTCGTTGGCGAAGGACCACCCCCAGCATTTACGGGATTTGGAGGAGGCGCAACGGAATGATACTCCTTTTGTAGTGAAGGGGGGTTATTGCTATGAGCCGGATTAGCGTGTGCTGAGACGTTCGGTTGAGGTGAGGAAAAGCCCCAGCAGTTTGGACCGCCATGATGATTGTAAGCATATCAGTGATCTTGGCAAATGCCATTTCAAGACTCTCTAGCCGCTTGTTGGTCTGATCACTGGCTTCTTCAGGTCTCTCTCCATCCGCCATGTACGCAGATAGCATGCGAGGATGAATAGAGGAGACAGTACAACTGGTGTTGATACTGTCTGTCTCTGAGTTGAAAAGGCCCTCATCTTCAGGCAGGGGAGGTAGATAGTCACCATCCGACTCAAAGAGATCATCACCATCTGGAAGGCTACCCCCGGTATGAAGGTCGTCTGCTTCAGATTCTGAGGGAATACTACCTCCAGCTGAGGGAAGATCACCCCCAGCTTGAAAGTCCTCGCCATCTATAAGGAATCTCGTCCTTGACCGAGTACCCATATAGACTCCTTCAGATGTCACAGCTCGCTGGCTGTTTGCTGGCAGACTTCTTCTGTTCGCGCAACCGAGAGAAAAGGTTGGGTTAGTGGTCCACCTTCTTTGATTGGGGCTCCCGTAAGGAGGACCCCATGAAGCCATGTTGGATGAAACACATAGCGGCTTTTCATCATCAGAGCGCTGCAGTCGTCGAAACACGGACTGTCTCGGAGGCACCTTCGTTGCTTTGTAGCAGCAACAGTTGATGACAATACTGGTGCACGGATGCACCCCATGAGTTGCAGTATCCTCCCTCGCTTTACGCTTATGATTTATCATGTCGCGTAAATCCGCGGAAGGGAGTTTTGCCTTAAAACCCATGTCACATGCATCGCCAAGCTTTGCATATGAGTTTGTAAGGAAAGTTGGCACATCCGGACTTAGTTCATGTGCATGGGTAACCCCCACACCTAAGTTCCGTGATGACCTTGAAGACAGCCCCGTGCTATATGCGTTGGGGCCTGTCTTTTTGCTGTAGGCGCATATACCCTGGGGCATGCCTTTGGGCACATGCTTTCCTGAAGTCCTGGCAGCATGCCTGGTCCTCCTGGATGTGGGCGCATAGAATGGGTCATCAGAGCCTGGGCGCATGGCCTTGGGCGCATAGCCTATTGAAGACAGAAATCCTCTGGCCAGAGTTATGCGCCCACATACTGCCTTGGGCGCATAGCTCTGGGCGCATGCTTTGGAAAACAGTGTTGTTTTCTTCCAGTTTCGCCTTCTTCGTTTACGAGCCTCGCTGAGTTTGTCCAGAGCGTCGAACACTTCGATTCTTGGCATCGTAGTGTTTTTCTTTGCCAAGTCTCGAGTGTTGAACACTCTGTTGTTGATTGCACAAGAGGGAAGTCGTTGGACTAGTAGAGCCCGGAACGGTATGCGCCTTTTTCGCATTGGGAGCTCCTATGGAAGGGTTATGCGCCCCCATGACAGAGTTCGCCTTCGGTTGCATATCTTCTATGACACTGGCAGGATATGCAACACGAGCCTTCGGAAGCCAAGTCTTGCGAGACTTGTTTCGCTTCACTGATTTCGAGGGAGTAGAGCCGTCCCTCGAGAGCATCTCTTCGAACGCCTGTTGATCGAACTTCACGATCAACATCTTCTGAGTGCTCCCGACTTTATCGGTATCGGATTGCGTCACCACCTTCTCATCAGAGGAAAATGTAGTCCCCAACAGAGTTGCCATTTTTGTGGACACACACAAAAAAGAAGCACTGTCTCTTCTTATTGGCGCAAGTCACCACAAATCGAGTACGCCTGAGAGATCCTGCACTGAGAATCCTCGAGTACAAAAAGAATTCTGGGAAATAGGACGATGGAGATCGAGCGGCAGTTGCTCCTTTACTCCGTTGACACTCCGATTTACAAAAGTGGTAGAAAATCTAAGAAAATTGCTGACTCTCGGCTCACTGGCAAGAAGGGCAGCAATTTGGCTCTTGAAATGCTCTCCGTTCTGTGTTTTTGAAGAGGCATGTGACCTCTATTTATAGTCGTTTTGCACTGAAACGACTATTATGCGCACACAGGGAGAAAATACACTGATTTTCCTGTGGGCGCATAGTCTTCCTTTGGGCGCATAGAGTGTAGGCATATAAAGACAGGATGATCGTGGGTAGATCGTGGGGTTGACGTGGCCGCTTGCTTCGATGCACGACTGCTCGTGGAGACTGACGTGGCCGCATGCCTCGGCCCATGATTGATTGTGGATGTTGACCGGGTCGTAGGGTTGTTTCTGCCTTGGGCGCATAGTGTTTGGAGCAAACTATGCGCCCACACTTGGCGCATGTTTCTACTGCATGGAGAAAAATGTTGTGGGCGCATAGCCCCTTTGGCCATGTGGGCGTATAACTGTTTCTGACTTGGGCGCATAATGCTGAAATTTTCATGCTTCTACACGTGTATGCCTTTGGATTGAGTCGAGTATTGTATGCACTATATCAATGAGTCGAGTCGAATGCGTGCACGATCGGAAGATAATGTTTGGGCCTAAGATTTGGCTGCAACGAAGACACCGTGCTTCGGCACGAGATGTAGCGTCAAGTCTTAAGTTGTCGGCATATTGTAGGGCCTAAAAATCAAGTTGCGCCATGAACCTACTAACCAGTGATCAAGTTGCGCCCCAACAATCAGGTTGCGCCACTGATATGAAGCTCAGAGAACAAACTGCGCCGTTGAACAGGTTGCGCCATATATCAGACTGCGCCCAGTCTTATTGCGCCAAAATCTACGTGGCGTCTGACACTTAATGGCCATCATTACCTGACATCACTGACAACTGACACCACAGTGAACGAGGGAAATCTCTTCGAATCCCGCGAATTGTGCCGCTCGAGGAGAGTTGGTTGACAGCTGTCCTGTATGCTTTGTAAGTTGCGCCTAGGTGCAATCCAGACAAAATCTTTAGTTGCGCCTAGGCGCAATCTGAATGACTTCTGCTCAAAAGCTGCCACGTGTCTAGGCGCAGCTCAATCAGGCGCAGAAGTTCGCGCAAATCTGATAAAGTTGTGACAATTTTCATCTCTAAAGCAGGATGACGTGGCGCACATGCCACTAATCTCTCAAGACGTGTCTACTATCCTGTACACGACCACGCGCATCTCAATCACATGATGCCACGCGTCTAAATACAGTTAGTACACGACTTATAACTGAATAAAAGTTGGCGCAACAGGAGGTTGGCGCAACCCAATGTGGCGCAATTAAGCCTCGCGCACATCAGAATAACTGCTAAAACAATTATTTCCTGAACTCTATAAATAGAGTTTCCAATCATTGTTAAAGCATCCGATACATACGCACAGAGATCAAGAACTCTTGTAAAATTGCTGCTGCATTCTCCAGAGGCTACAGTCTTCAAGTTCACATAGTCCAAGGGATAAAGTGATCGTCTTCTGATCAGATTCCTACAGTTGTACTTCCCCAGAATTTATTGTACTTTGTACTATTCTTTCACAAGTTTGGAATAAAACCTGTTTGTTTTTTGCAAACAAAATGGCGACTCTGCTGGGGACGACTTTCTCCTCCGACGAGAATGTGACAACTCAATGTGATACTGCGTCGATCGGCAAGACGCAGAAGACTCTGGTTGTTCAAGTCAACCAGACAGCCTACGAGAATATGATCAACACCAACAGCAACAAGCGCACTGTGGCTATCGCCAAGAACAGGACTGTGTGAACTCCTAAATCTCCTGCAGTTGCTGTTGCCCAGGCGCAACTTGAGTGCTCAGTGGCCAAGGCGCAATCCGCCTCAGTGGCTCCGGCACAGCCTGCTTCTGCTGCCAGGGCACAATCCACTCTTCCTGCTGCCCGCGCGCAGTCTACTACTCTCTTTACTGCCAAGGCGCAGTCTGTTCAGGCCGTTGTTGAGGTGCAGTCTACCCATGTTGCTGCCAAGGCGCCACCAGTAGCCCGTAGGACTATGGCGCAACCCAAGCAATCAGCAACTCAGGCGCAGTCTGCTGTTTTGGCGCAACCCAAGGGAACTAGTCTTTTGGCTATTCCCTCTTCCAATTCTCCAGTTCTGAACTGGGAGAAGCAATGTTCTAGTGCTGCCACTAAACAGAACAAAGGGAAGAGTCCTTTGACACTTCCTCAATTGGCGCAATCTGTGCCTAAAATGGTCCCACAACAGAACAAAGGGGAACGTTTCTTAGCTAACCCTCTACAAAATAAAGGAAAGCACCCTTTGGTCTTTTCTCAAACTTCCCTGGTATATGACTCGGAGGAAGACACATCAGATTCTATTCCTTTAAACAGAGGTCTTCGGATCTCTGATATCGGAAAGAATACTGATCAAAGAGGCATCTTACCTACCCCTATGGGGTCTGGTCAAGACCTTCCCACCTTGCAAATTTCAAGATCTAAGCAAGAAAAATTGAGGGTATCACAAACAGAGACACATGAAGCAGAATTTTCAGATTTACGCGCTTTTCTCAATAGACGTCAACCAATATCAACTTTGGTGAAACGTAAGAACCCTATGCCAAAGGCCAACCTATACCAGAAGCCAAAGTTTGAAAAGAAGGACCCAACCACTTATGCTAATGAGTTGTGTACATCTTTGTACACTCATGGAACTAAACATCTGAAGAATAGGAGACATGTTTCTAACATCATTAAGGAATATGTTCCTCCGACTTCTTCTCGTCCTGTAGTTGTAACTGATCTTCGGCAACGTCTTACACAAAGACGGAAGATTACAGGGATGTCTCCCTCACCTCCAAATCATGCTTCAGATCGCCACCGCCTTCATGAAGTCGTCATCAACTGTTGTTGCCAATCGGCTCGACGATCTGTCTTCGATCGTCTGAACTATGCTTCAACTCCCGAACATATAATAGAAGATGAAGACGAGCTATTATATGCTTCTGTTAACATGACTTCTCAAGGCACTTGGGTGGGAAACGTCCAAGACGTAATGCATCCCGTAATCCCAGTCAGCAATACTTAGATCAGATTCATGCATCCAGTGAAGGTGTCTTTCAATACACTAGATCGAGAAATCGACATTTGAACCAAGGTGTCTTTAATCAAGAAGATCTCCCCATCGCCCATGTAGGAGAGGACTCTTTCTCAGAGTTTGATGCAGATAGTGAAAGTTTGGAACAAACTATCTCATCAATAGCAGCAAGAGAAGTGACGACATATACCATTACGGAAGATCAAGATGCCTCTACTTCAACTAGTCAAGAGCAACGAATTGTTGCATTAGAAGATAAATTGAAGACCATGGCAGAAATGGTTGCAAGCATGCATACAATAATCGTGGCCCAACATACAGTGCCATCGATTGTAAATCGTGCTACAAATCCTGAGCTTATAGCATCTTCTGTACCTGTTAATCTGGGGGTAGCAACTCCTCAGGTTGCTTCTGTGCCAACTCAAGCTGATCCCAGTCAGTCTGGTGCTGGGGTTGGTAATTATCACGCTGTTCCTCCTCCTAACACTTCTAATCAGCCTACCAATTCCCAAACATCAGGGGATGCTAATGAGGCTGTGAAACTCTTACGCACTCAGTTTGAGGCCTTCAAGCAGAAGGATGGCCTACAAAGACTGGGCATAAAGCACAACCGAATCCTACAGAGTGGAAGGAAGTTCCATTCCCTCCTAAATACAAGCTTCCAGCCATTATGTTATTTGATGGCAGCACTTCTCCAAGTCAGTACATTAATCACTTTAAGTGATGACTGACCAATTACAGCCAAATGATGCTCTCCTTACCAGAGTGTTCGTCGGTTGTTTAGCTGGCACAGCATACGACTGGTATCGTAGCTTGCCTGATGGTTGCATCACTTCTTTTGCTGGTTTCAAACAAATGTTTTTGGAACGGTTTTATGAGGGAGTCAATGACATGACAATGTCTGCCCTCATTAAGATTAAACAGAGGCACAATGAATCCACGGAGAGTTTCATTGAAAGATTCCGCCGAGAGGCACTAAAAATACCTTTAGGAACTCCATCTGCTGTAACAATAGACAGTTGCAAATCAAACTTGTTGCCTATTATCAGTATGTGGACGGGATCTACACAATTCCAGGATTGGCCTTCTTTCATTGTGAATGCCAAGGCAGCTGAGGTCAGCGCTGAAAAGTTCAAACAGTTAGGAGTTCAGATGACTCATCCTAACCAAGACGAACATTCTACACCCGGGGGTAATAATCGCCAGAATAATCGTAAGGGTAAAGAGACACTGGCCATCAATCTCAAGGGCAAGGAGTCTTTGGCTGTCAACGTCACTCAGACAGCACCCACTCCATCAGCACCACCGCAGAAGACAACTCGTCCAAAGGAAGAGTATTCTTTCGATGGAATGATACTTTGAGAATCTTCGATTGCTTGATTAAAAGTAATAAGCTTCAACTTCCAGAGGCAAAACGGCCAGAAGAAGTGGGTAAAACCGATCACCCTAAATATTGTGTTTATCACAGATTTATAGGGCATCCAACCAGAGCATGTTATGTGCTCAAGGGTAAAATCCAAGAGTTGGTCAACTCTGGAGCAATTACTCTTCAGCAGGACGAGAAGACGGTGACTGCTAATGTCGTTTCTGTGTAATTTGGTGACTTTCCACCACAACTTGTACAAGATGGTGTTGTCCCCATTCCAAGGACTACTCTTGAGATCGTGAATCTCCCACCTCCTCAAAATGAAGGTCTTGTTCCATTACCAACTGATAGAGGAGAGATTATGTGGATTCATCCAGATCTGGTAGCAGAGTTTGAAACGCCTTTCTCTTCTAAGCAAAAGAAGCACTCCAAATCTAAAGCCAAGAACTGCAATATGGTATCTTTTGAACCAGTAACAGAAGAAAAAATTCTAATGGGCACTAGATCTGGGAAACCCTATCTTCGGGAATATCCCGAAAATCAAGAGAATCCTGCTCCATCTCCTGATGTTCCTCCTACATCATCTTCTCCTGCTGAGAATATACCATCTACGTCCTTACCGGTGGTTGAACCATCTCCTCCTAAACCAACATCAGCAGACAAGGGAAAGCAACCTGTTCGCTTTGACAAAGCACTGAAAAAGTCATCTCTTGGACTTGAAAAGCCTTACAATTTTGACATATTGGCTCAATTGGCCAATACTCCAGCAAGATTATCAATCTTTGAACTTTTACGTCTCTCAAAAGAAACTCGAGAGACGTTAAGTGAAGCCTTGATGCAGGTCGACGCTTGTCTTACTCTTCTCAAGAAGCCTGAAAAGGAGCCAGTCAGCTGCGCACATTGTCATAGTGTGTTTGAATTAATGCCCAACATCACTTTTACACAAGATGACATGTTGTTAGAAGACAATCGTCATGATCGTCCTCTCTACTTCACGGGGTATGTAGATACCATGAAAGTCGATCGCATTCTGATTGACCCCGGGTCTACACTTAGCATCATGCCGAAATCTTTGCTGGATGCTTTAAAAATCCCAGTGCATAACCTTTCTACAACTATTACTACCATCTTGGGGTTCAATCAAGGAAGAAGTGAACCTTTGGGGAAGATACTCCTAAAAACTTCAAATTGGCAATCTTCGTACAAAGGTAACTTTCTATGTTATTGACAATCATGGTTCATACAATGCTTTGTTAGGAAGGTCATTCCTCCATGAATACAATATTGTACCTTCTACTCTCCACCAATGTTTCAAATATGTGGATGGTAATGGAGAAGTACAAAAAGAGGTTGCAGATCTGAATCCTTTCAAAGGAGTTGAAGCATACTGCAACGATTCTCGCATGTACAAGGAGGAGTTCATGAAGGTGGTACTAGCAATGGACACATATGAAGAACAGAAAAATGTGCCGAATGATACATTGGTGATCCCGGTCAAAGGACGTACCTCTTGTCCTCAGTCTTCCATACCACTGACTATCTATCTTCCTTCCCATGAGAAGCAGCCCAAGGGTGATAGTCAGGAACAAAGGGAGCTCGCCTCTTCTGAGCCGCTTGTAATCGATCTTCGTCGCAAGAAGCCCCCTCCGCCTTCTCGTTCTTCTTCTCCCCCTCTTGTCATCAATCTGACTAAGCCTGCTAAGGCTAAAGTTCCTGTTGTAAATGATGGTGTAAAAATCAATAAAGCATCTCCTTTGCAGTATACTGATGTCTCTTACTATACTCAGTGTTATTTGGATATGCTAGATAGCCTTAAACTACTTACAATAGAAGTCGTATCATCTCTGCGAAATGTGGTATCACTGGATTCAATACAAGAGTCGTACTTCTTAGTACCGTCTCGAAAGAAAGATGAAAAGCCTATATTCTTCAACAAAAGAGGAACAAAAAATCATGCTCTATAACGATAATAGAGATGATACAGGAAGGCTACAATTGCGTCGTTATAGTCCACAATCCAAAGCAATCATCCGCAAAATGGGCTATGATTTCAAAACTGGCCTCAACAACGGTAAAGGAAGGCGAACTCCTCTTCATATTACTCTTCCAAAAGGAAAATCACAACAATACCACAGTAAAACGAAACGGGGACTAGGGTGATGGTATCTTCTAACATGGTGTCTGCCGAATTTTCGGAAGATGACGAAGATGACATTGAAGAAGCTCCTGAAGTGGACCCTTGGACACAAAGGATGGACAATCAGTGGGAACTTCGTTTTGAACAACGAGAACCACCTACTGAGGATCAATTAGTCCAAATCGATATTGGAGAGAAGGGCGTATGACGACCAATCTTCATTAGCAAAAATCTCTCAGAGGATGATAAACAAGAATTAATTCACCTTATTCGTGAATATATTGATGTCTTCGCCTGGAGTTATGAAGATATGCCGGGATTAGATCCTCAAATTGCAACTCACAAGCTTAATATCTTGTCGAATGCCAAGCCGCTCAAGCAACTACAACGGCGATTCAAGCCTGAAATGATGGATGCAATTGATGATGAAGTCAAAAAGCTTATAGCTTGCGGTTTTATCAGAGAAGAACAACATCCTGACTGGGTAGCCAACGTTGTTCCAGTCTTGAAGAAAACCGGAAAGGTTCGAGTTTGCATAGACTTTCGGGATCTCAATGATGCTTGCCCTAAAGATGAATTCCCTCCCAATTACTGATGTCATGATCCACAATACACGTGGATTCGAACGAATTTCTTTCATGGATGGGTTTTCTGGATATAATCAAATCTGGATGAATCCTGAAGATGAAAAACATACTTCATTTCGTACTCCTCGTGGAGTGTACTGTTATACAGTCATGCCGTTTGGTCTAAAGAACGCATGTGCAACTTACCAGCGGGCTATGAGTACTATCTTTCGCGATCATCTGCGAAAGACTATCGAATGCTATGTTGACGATATTGCTGTCAAAAGTCGTCTAAAGGAAGATCACATTCAAGATTTAAGAATTATCTTCAATCTAATGCGCCAGCATCAACTCAAAATGAACTCCACCAAGTCTTTCTTGGGTGTCTCTAGTGGTAAATTTCTCGGCTTCGTCATTACCTCTAAGGGTATACACGTTAATCCCGAGAAGATCAAAGCCATTCAAGAGATGCGTCCTCCACGCAACCTAAAAGAGGTACGAGGATTCCAAGGTCGACTTGCGTACATCAGGCGGTTCATTTCAAATTTATCTGGACGTTGCAGACCATTTACTCAATTAATGAAGAAAGGTGTATCTTTCGTTTGTACGGAAGAATGTCAACGAGCATTTGATGACATAAAACGGTATTTAATGAGTCCACCGGTTCTTGTACCACCGATCTCAGGAATACCTTTCTTAATGTATGTCCGGACAATGGATCATTCATTGGGAGCTTTGCTAGCTCAAAAGAACCAGGAAGGTCATGAACAAGCCATCTACTATCTTAGCCGAATGATGATTGGAGCTGAACATCGTTATAGTCTGGTGGAGAAGGAATGTTTAGCCTTAATGTTTGCTGTTCAGAATACAAGACATTACATTATAGGCCAAACTATTCATGTCATATCCCGAGTCAATCCTCTTCGAGTCTTAATGAAGAAGCCAAGTACACTCAATTTTAGGCTTGCCACATGGGCCATATTATTAGCACAATATGATATGGTTTATGTTCCTCAAAAGTCTGTGAAAGGCTAAGCACTTGCTGACTTTTTAGCAGCTCATCCTGTCCCTGAGACATCTAAACTCGATGATGAGATTCCTAACGAAACATTGGAATCAAATATGATCTCAGAAGAATTTCCTACATGGAGGTTGTTCTTTGATGAAGCTTCTAGAATTGGACCTGGAGGTACCCTTGTGGCTGGAGTGGGAATTGTTCTCGTTTCACCCGATGTATTAGCTATTCAAAGGGCTTATTCTTTAGACGAATCGTGCTATAACAATGTGGCAGAATACAATGCCTTGTTCATTGGACTCCAATTAGCCAAACAATTGAATATTGAATATCTCGAAGTATATGGTGATTCTAAACTGATTGTTAATCAGGTTAGAGGCATATATGAAGTCCGACATCAAGATTTGGTACCATACCATGAAGCAGCAACCAGGATGGCTTCTTCATTTAAAGGGTTCTTCATCGAACATGTACGTCGCGCATGCAATACAGAAGCTGATGCCTTAGCTAACCTAGCTGCGGTATTGGCAGTTCCAGTCAAAAGATAACAAATGATTATCTCTAATAGAGAACTATTTTGTGTCGAAAACAACCACAACATTGAATTCAGCAATCTAACTGAAGTCAATGTCCCTTGCGAGGACTGGAGAGCACCTTTCATTGATTTTGCAGTACATGACATCTTGCCAGAAGATCCTAAGGAAGCTACAAGTATCCGTCGCCGATCGCTTCGATTCTACTATAATCATACTACTAAAACTCTCTATCGAAGAACTTTTGATGGATTACTCTTGAGATGTCTCGCTGGTGATGAAGCAAAGTAGATATTACGCGAAGCTCATGATGGTGTTTGTGGAGCACATCAGCCTGGTCCTAAACTTCAGGATCGTATTCGACGTATGGGCTACTACTGGCCCTCTATGGTATCAGATGCTATTGACTATGCAAGGAAATGCCGTGCATGTCAAATTCATGCATATTTCATCCATCAACCGTCGGAATTTCTTCATCCGACTGCTGCTTCATGGCCTTTTGAAGCTTGGGGCATGGATATAATTGGCCCTATCAATCCTCCTTCATCTAAAGGACATCGGTTCATCTTGGCTATAACCGATTATTTTTCCAAGTGGGCAGAAGCTATACCTTTGGCTGAAGTTAAAACGAGTAGTGTCATCAACTTCATCAAACATCATGTGATATACTAATTTGGTGTCCCTCGCCGAATTATCCATGATAATGGGCCGCAATTCATCATCCAGAAGTTTAATAGGTTCTGTGATGACAACAGAATCAATAATGTTGCCTCTACGGCCTATAATCCTGCGGCTAACGGGTTGGCTGAAGCATTCAACAAGGCCATTATCAAACTCCTTAAAAAGTTTGTCTTTATTAACAAACGTAATTGGAGTGATAAACTTGGAGAATGTCTATGGGCATATCGCACTACTGTCCGTAACCCCACATGTTGCACACCCTTTTCTCTAGTATATGGGTGTGAAGCTGTCCTACCTCTGAAAATTCAAATTCCTTCATTAAGAATCGCCATTGCTAACGAGCTTACTACAGAAAATAATGATCGTCTTCGGCTTCCAGAGTTGGAGGCGCTCGATGAGAAAAGGCTTTTAGCTCAACAGCACATCGAACTTTATCAAGCCCAAATTTCAAAACCTTTCAATCGCAAAGTCAGAGTGCGAACATTTCAGGAAGGCGAGTTAGTTCTTACAGTCAGACGTCCTATGACTATGACACATATGAGCAAAGGCAAGTTCGAGGCAAAATGGGAAGGGCCGTATGTGGTAAATAAAGTCTTCTCAAATAGAGCCTATCAATTAACAGATATGGACGGCAGAGTCGCTATGATGCCTATCAATGGCAAATTTCTCAAGAAATATTATGTATAAAGACAAAATGTACTTTATTTTCAGAGACATGATGTAAATAAAAGTTCATTTTTTATTCAAAAGCAGAATGGAGTTACATAATATTAAGGACGGGGAGGAGCCCCCGATCCTTCATGATTAAATACATAGTTTGCCAACAGTTCAAACATATCATTGTCTGAACTCACAAGAAACTTGCAGGCAGCCATCCTCAATGCCTCTTCTTCGGCAGTCTACCCAGGCTCCACTAGCTTGGAAATCAAGTCCTCTCCTGCTGCAGGAGGAGTTGAACCTTCACCCCTTTCTTTCTGAGGAGCCACTGGAGGCTCAACAGGTAGCGTCTCGGTCTCTCCTTCAATCTTCGGAGTGAGCAAATCTTTGGAAGACATTTTGTACAAAAAGGAAAGAAAGTGACGATATCTACGAAAGTTTTGTTCTATTTATAGACAGAACAATTAGACAGTCAACATCGAGAACCGATGCGACTTTTTGAAAGAAACCCAACTGTTCGTTCACTTATAACCGTTCGTTCATTTATAACTGTTCGTTCATTTTCCTTTCTTCAAAAACCGACATAATGGTTCATTCATTTATTCTCTTCCTCAAAAGTTGCAGTAATTGTTCATTCATTCAGTGTCCTTTCTCGAAAATCAAAGTGACTGCTCACTTTTCATAAATGAGAGTTCACATTCTCCCTGCTTCTGAATTCGGTTTATTTACATTAGCAACTTGTCACCTCCATATTTCTCCTTAATTCTATTTTCATTATCACCACATCAAAATCAGATCATAAAAGAAGAGAAAATCATTCTTTATTCCTTCTCTAAAAACATAGATACATCTTAATGGAAATCTATTACATCTCGGATTTTTCTTCTAAATATAATATGAAGGTCTATTACATCTTTGGGTCTTCTTATTTGTTGGTGCCAGTTCCTTGTCGTCTCGACCTGAAGCAACGAGCCAGACAATGGAATCAACTCTGGTCTTCTCTCTCAGAAATACGAGAGGAGAACCACAGAGTACAGCAGCCCAAAGATGAGCTGCTGTCAATACAACTGGTGGAGAGAAGACGACCCGCCAAGGGAACTAGGAACGAGATCACCCTTGTGATACGATTCCTAATTCTGTCTCTCCACCATCCAACTTTCATGTGTATAGGCGCTTCCTACCATCTGAGGAAGACCCTTCTGGAACACAGAGAGTCCTGAGCTGTCTGATCTGAGTGTCAGAATCACGTGAGCTGTCTGATCTGGGTGTCAGAAGAATGCTCTCCATAGCATCCAGATCACCGATGCCAGTTTTGAAGAAGCTTGCCAACCAAACTTCTGCAAATAGGAACAAAGAAAAGAAAAGTCAGCAAAATCTATCAAAACTGCGCGTGCATCAAATCAACATGCACATATCAGCAATGTGCGCCTATTCTCAGAAGCACAGGCGCACATCGACAGTGCACTGATCAACAGACGCCTATCAGCAATGTGCGCCTATTCTCAGAAGCACAGGTGCATTTCAACAGTATGCGTCAATCGACTGGCGCATATCAAAATAGTGCGCTGATCAAACGGGCGCATATCAACATTGTATGTCGATCAACATGCGCATATCAGTAGTGCGCACTTATGATCAAAGCTAAGCACTGGACCACAGTGCGCGCCTATTCTCAGAAATAGTTAGCGCATATCAACGGAGTCTACAACATACAGATCAGTACTTATCTTCAAAAGTAGCGCAAAAGAAAAACGCTTATATGAGAAAACCATTTGGTTCTTTTTTGAGACTTACCAACTTTCGAAGGCGCAACATGCAAAAGAATAACATCAGGATGAAGTGGCGCAAGGGAACTTATGGATGATGAATTCTTGCTGGATAGTGGGACCTTGTGAGAAGTCATTTGTTTTGAGAAAACATGAATGTCTCTTTCGTTTTGGCTATCCTTTTTAAAGTGCTGAAGAATGAAAACGGGCGCATCATTTTAGGACCCTATTTCGGGAAAAAACTAAACAATAGGCGCCTAAAACCATGTGATGGTTGCCATGTGTCTCTCAGAGAAACGGTAAACATTGAATTCATCTAAGGAGTGTATCTACATACGTTACTTGGAATCTCAGCCACACAATAGTGATGTCAGAAATTATAAATTTTATTATAGAGATGGGTGGACCCCTACAGACAAAGACACAAGAAAAGAGAATAAAAAGTCATCGTGCTAAAACATCATTCCTTTTTCTTGTCTTTATTGGTCTGACGAAGGGCGGCGTCTAATTCTTGCATGTTGCGGATTCCCGAGCGACGCGTCAGGTTAAGGAATCCCTCCGAATTGCCGTGCTCTTCAGAGGATGGCCTACCACTCGAGCGATTAAAGACGGTTGGGTTTAACCCGAAGCAGTCTAGAAAGTTCGTCGCCCTCAGTGCCGGGTCAGCCTCCAACAAATAAGTCGAAGGCATGACGTCGGGTTTCGCTTCAGGAGACTTGATGTTGGTGACAGCATTGGCCTCCATCTCCTTCTTAGACGCCATCGGAATTACAGAAGTGAAGAATAAAGTATGAAAATCGGCCCCTACATATATATCACTGAATTGACTCTTCATATTCCTCATAGGAAACTGAAAAAATCATCAATGAAAGTCGGGAAGACGAAAAGGAGATTGAGTGTTTTCCAGAAAGAAATTTAATTGTGATGACCGGGCATTGGTTGGCACAACTTGACTCCGTCAAAACTTTTCTAAAGTTCAAAGTATTTCAAAAACTTTGAAATGTTTTTAAGTTTTGAAAACTTTGAAGGGGGTCTTGTAGGGCCTAAAAATCAAGTTGCGCCATGAACCTACTAACCAGTGATCAAGTTGCGCCCCAACAATCAGATTGCGCCACTGATATGAAGCTCAAAGAACAAACTGCGCCGTTGAACAGGTTGCACCATATATCAGACTACGCCCAGTCTTATTGCGCCAAAATCTACGTGGCGTCTGACACTTAATGGCCATCATTACCTGACAGCACTGACAACTGATACCACAGTGAACGAGGGAAATCTCTTCGAATCCTGCGAATTGTGCCGCTCGAGGAGAGTTGGTTGACAGCTGTCCTGTATGCTTTGTAAGTTGCGCCTAGGCGCAATCCAGACAAAATTTTTAGTTGTGCCTAGGCGCAATCTGAATGACTTCTGCTCAAAAGCTGCCACGTGTCTAGGCGCACCTCAATCAGGCGCAGAAGTTCGCGCAAATCTGATAAAGTTGAGACAATTTTCATCTCTAAAGCTGGATGACGTGGCGCACATGCCACTAATCTCTCAAGGCGTGTCTACTATCCTGTACACGACCACGCGCATCTCAATCACATGATGCCACGCGTCTAAATACAGTTAGTACACGACTTATAACTGAATGAAAGTTGGCGCAACAGGAGGTTGGCGCAACCCAATGTGGCGCAATCAAGCCTCGCGCACATCAGAATAACTGCTAAAACAGTTATTTCCTGAACTCTATAAATAGAGTTTCTAATCATTGTTAAAGCATCAGATACATACACACAGAGATCAAGAACTCTTGCAAAATTGCTGCTGCATTCTCTAGAGGCTACAGTCTTCAAGTTCACATAGTCCAAGGGATAAAGTGATCGTCTTCTGATCAGATTCCTACAGTTGTATTTTTCCAGAATTCATTGTACTTTGTACTATTCTTTCACAAGTTTGGAATAAACTTTTTGTTTTTGCAAACACATATAAGTTGCATAAGTTGGATTTGAGTTATCTTGAGTTTAATTCAGGAAATGTTGTAAGGCAAAGTCGGTTGAGTGACACTTAGTCCACAAGTCTTGATTGGGTCAGTTGGTGATTAAAGTAGCAAGGGCCGCGAGGCGACAATATGGTTAAGTCACACTGAGTTTGCGAGGCACGGCACAATGGACTTCACGGTCACGTAGAAATTGGGTACTATCGTGTAGTCGCGTCTCTGATTATGTGCCGAAACGCAAGCACGACATGATAGGTTAACGTTGTTGGTACGAGAAGGGTCTAAAGGCAAAGTATGTGTTGGCGTTGTTGTTGCAACCACGGGATGGCCTA
Source organism: Iris pallida (assembly GCA_029216955.1). Classification (NCBI taxonomy): domain Eukaryota; kingdom Viridiplantae; phylum Streptophyta; class Magnoliopsida; order Asparagales; family Iridaceae; genus Iris; species Iris pallida. Next base: position 1,902,318 of record JANAVB010018998.1, read on the forward strand.
GAGACACAAAATAGGCCAAGGCGTCTGTCCTAAAACTGATCCTAAGACAAGAGTAGAAAGACAATGATAAAGGGACTATGTTATACAAAAGTAAATGAACATGTCGGTTTTGTATGGGTCGGCGAGGAGCTCATGCCACCAGTACAGTTGAGTACTGACACCCATACAGTTTTCATGTGCAGGCACAGGTAGAAGTTCGTGGCGCGGAGCACGCTTGGATGCGTCGAGGCACGGAGTTCCTTGGCGATTCGAAGCGTGTGGCCGCGTGGAGTCTGGACTTATACGGGACATAATGTATGGACGTCGCCTTCCGAAGCATCCGCTGGCTCAAGACTTGTTTTGAGAGATGAGAGAGCTGAGTGACTTGTAATGTGAGAAGTGCGAACTTGAGTGATTGTAATCTTGACCTTGCGCCCCATTGTAACATTTGTTCAATATCAATAAAGAGCCTCTTTTGAATAACTTGTGTTTTGTTCTAACTTTCCGCTGGCAGGACTTCTGTGCGATGGCCCCGTCGCAGTCGCTGTAATCGGCCGTTATGGAACCCGCCTTGCACGAGCGTAATCTAGGCTCGTGCGGCAACACGCCTTAGCGAGGACGGTCGCTCCTACGGGAGCGGGGCGTGACAAAATGTAATAGCCAGAGGGATTTGTCGTCAAGGGTCTTGAAGACAAAGTCTGTAAGTTGGTGAAATGCTTGTACGGTCTTAAACAGGCTCCCAAGATGTGGCAAGAGAAATTTGACAAGGTTATATGGTCAAATGGCTACATGGTTAGTGAGACGGACAAGTGTGTTTACACGAAGTTCGCTGATGGAAGAGGTGTGATCGTTTGTCTGTACGTGGACGACATGCTGATCCTAGGTACGGATATGGGCTGTGTCACGGAGACAAAGAAGTTCTTCTCGAGCAAGTTCAGTATGAAGGACTTGGGGGAAACTGATGTGATCTTAGGGATAAAGATCATCCGGACAGACACTGGACTAGCGCTGTCACAGTCATTATGTTGAGAAGATGATCACTCGTTACGGGTATCAGGATCTTCCAGGGATCGATACGCCATACGCCGTACAGGTGTGATATGAAGCTGAAGCCTAATTCAGGAGAAAGCGTCAGGCAGCTGGAGTATGCAAGCGTAATCGGGAGTTTGATGTATGCTACTACTGCCACAAGGCCTGACATAGCTTTCTCCGTAGGAATGCTGAGTCGTTTCACGAGCAACCCAGGCATTGAGCACTGGAAAGCTGTGAAACGGGTTATGAGATATCTCAAGAAGACTCAGACATATGCACTGCACTACAGCGGAGATCCGCCGGTAGTAGAAGGCTTCAGTGATGCCAGCTGGTGCTCAGAAGTGGAGAGCGAGAGGTCCACAGGTGGATACATTTTCACAATGGGTGGAGCTGCTATATCGTGGAAATCGAAGAAGCAGACTATGCTCTCGCGGTCATCCATGGAATCTGAGTTCCTTGCACTTGATACCGCAGCGGAGGAAGCAGAATGGCTTCGAGAGCTCATGTATGATCTTTCAGTAGTTGGGGCGCAAATACCGGCGATACCGATATACTGCGACAACCAGGCGACTGCGGCGGTGGCATCAAATGACCTCTTCAACGGAAAGAAGAGGACTGTGCGGTTGAAGCACATGGCAGTACACGATCTCATCAAGAGGGGTGTTATTGCAGTGATTGATGTTCGGAGTCAGGAGAACCTGGCGGATGCGTTCACCAAGGGCCTCAAGCGCCAGCTGGTCGATGACACAACTTGTAAAATGGGCTTGAAGGCATTCTGATATTGTGTTATTACATTCCTACCATAAAGTTTTATGCTATTATTTCAAAGAGAAATCTACTAGACATCTAGCTTTTGGTTCAAGGGAGGACTATTAACCGGAAGAATATCATGAACGGTGGGTACTTGTCCTCTGTGGCATGGAGAGGTTACGGACCTACAACCACTGTTGTCTACTATTGTTTTCTGCGAAAAACGGATCCTGTGGGAAGGTTGGCTTAAACGTCTTAATGAGTTCTCAGGCAGAGTGAATGCCTGGTGTGCTTTACAGGAAGCACGGTAGCGCGGCACTACAAGGAGTGAAACTCCATGCTACTGTGGGATGACTCCACCATGAGGTTCCCGAAAGGGGTAATGCCTCGGCTGTATGAGCCAAGTCACATCGGCGTAGCACCGCAAATGGACAGGTAACCTAATGCTGTATGTTGAAATGAAAGATGGTGTAGTCAGCACTACAAAGAGGAGGGGTTCCTCATGTTACAGTGGCACGACACCATATGAGGTACCCGGATAGGGGTAAAGCCTCGGTCTTGCAAGCCATGTCGTTGCGGCGTAACACCGCAAGGGAGCCTAAGGCTTCATGCTGGGTAATATGGCACTACAAAGAGGCGGTGACCTCATGCTACAGTAGTATGACACTACGAAGAAGTTCCCGTTACGGGATAATGCCTCGGCTTTAGGCCATGTAATAGCGGCGTAGCACCGCAAGGGAAGCGCAAAGCGCTTCATGCCATGTCTCTTTAATAAAGAACTCACCTATAGTGTATGGACAAAGAGATATCATGCCGTCTCTTGAGGGTAAACTTATTGACGCCCAAAATTATACACTGAAACCAGGTTGGCACAGGGTCTTTAATGTGTAGCCAGAAGCACTTGTAACTACATTATGTGAGTGGAAAGAATTTCCGCTATGGTGCAGAATTCAAGGCTTAGTCCATTCTTGTATTATAGTCTGTTATTTGACCCATGCGGGAAGATTCAAGTCGTCAGCGACATCTCTCCTAATGCATGATGGGTAGTTACTGTGGCGCAAGTGGCACACGTTGCACGAGTAGCGTAGTGTACGCATTGCGCGGCTTGCACAGGTTGCGCCTGGTGCGTGTGACGCAAGTGGTGCTGTGCGTGCTGTGCGCGCAGTGTGCTAGTTGCACGGGTGGCGCAAGTTGCGCGCGCTGTGCGCAAGTTAGACTCAGATCGTGTTTATACACGATTTGAGCGGTTACAGCACGTTCGGGGCGGTTTTTTTCCACGTCCCGAACGTTCTGCTAACTGGACAGTTACTGTAGTGCCCCGTCCCGCTTAGTCAATTGGAGGAATCGAAACGTCGACGGCGTTCGGACTTAGCCTTGTAACGGCTTGGTTGGAGGCCCGCTCGGTCGAGGCGACTCGCTCAGGTGGAGTAGTTTCGGTGAACTCGCCTCATCTTAGCCTTCACATAATAATTCGCATGTTTTCAACTTGCATAAGTAGGCTTGATAATAAAAGAGACGAATCCACATAGATAAGGGAATAATCCCGACGGATCGAATTGAGTTTGAATATAGAAAGGTCCAACGGTCGGCTTAGAGTTGGTGCACGGCGTGCTTTGAAAATGACACTCGATCCTTCGTCCCGTGGCTTGGGAGAAGGAAAGTTGGTTGAGTAGGCGAAGTTATGAAGGTGGCGTAAGTCATAGGCGTCGCCCGCATGAATGCTTGATAAAGCATGCATGATCCATTGTCCAAGGCTTGGCATAGCCTTTGCCCGTCCTATTGGTTAAGCTGCATTGCACAGCTTTTGGCATAAGTCTAGGTAACCAAATAACTTGTTTGTTCAAGCCGGACACGTGCACGGCACGTTCCATCAAGGCAAAGCTTGACACAGCCTTTGCTCGTCAAGTTGTTGCAAAGTTAAGTTAGGCAAGTTATGTTAGGCTATCGGAGTAGTAGCAAACACGGTTCTACGAGTTCTACGGCTGGGTATAACAACATAGTGTTACGGTCTCAAGGCCAGTCATATAGGGTATGACTTGGGCGGTGGTGTCGCATAGAGTTCAAGTTGGTTTAAGACACGATGTCACGGACTTAGTGTTTTAAGGTACGGGTTACGGTTGATTCATTGAGTTTGGTAAAAGGGGCTTCAAATAGTTGTTCCTGAGTTGAATGAAATAATAGGACAAGAAAGAAGAATGCTCGCGACTATGGGTCGTCGAGGCGGTCTCAGATGTGAGAAGTATTGAACTAGGCCTGAAAGAGATGGTAACACTAGAGGTATAATGACTGTGTGAGACGTCAGTTTGAGTCGAGTCTTGCATGGTCATGGACAACTTGTCGACAAGGTGGAGTTTCCTCGAACGGTGACCCAGGCGGCCAACGGGGCCGGTTCTTGAGAAACATATATTAGCTTGTTGCTGGATGACCGTACGGGTTAGGCGGGGACTGTCAGCGGGGGGCTTGCTACCTCGTGCTGAAGGAGTGTCCGTCTAACAAAAGCTAAAGGGAGTCCAGGATAGCGCTGGGCGTTAGTGACCAATTCATATAGATTAGTCGGCATGGCGGCAACCCGCATGTGTGCCTTTGGATTGAGTCAAGTTGAATGTGTGTGTGTACAGTTAGGACACAATGTTGGGCCTAAGATTTGGCTTCAACGTAGACGACGTGCTTCGACACGAGATATGGCGTCGAGTCTTAAGTTGTTGACATATAAGTTGCATGAGTTGGATTTGAGTCATCTTGAGTTTAAGTCAGGGAACGCCGCAAGGCAAAGTCGGTCGAGTGACACTTAGCCCACAAGTCTTGATTGGGTCAGTTGGTGATTAAAGTAGCAAGGGCCGCGAGGCGGCGATATGGTTAAGTCATACTGAGTTGCGAGGCACGACACGATGGATTTGTTGCACGGTCACAAGAAAATTGGGTACTATCGCGTAGTTCGCGTCTCTGATTTTGGGCCGTAAGGCAAACACGACTTGATAGGTTAACGTTGTTGATGCAAGCACGAGATGGTCTAGAGACACAAAATAGGCCAAGGCGTCGGTCATAAAACTGATCCTAAGACAACAGTAGAAAGACAATCATAAAGGGACTATGTTGCACAAAGTAAATGAACGTGTCGGTTTTGTATGGGTGGGCCAGGAGCTTATTCCACTAGTACAGTTGAGTACTGACACCCACACAGTTTTCATGTGCAGGCACAGGTAGAAGCTCGTGGTGCGGAGCTCGCTTGGATTCGTCGAGGCACGGAGTTCCTTGGCGACTCGTAGCGTGCGGCCGCGTAGAGTCAAGACTTATACGGGACATAATGTATGGACATCGCCTCTCCGAAGCATCCGCTGATTCAAGACTTGTATTAAGAGATGAGAGAGAGCTGAGTAGCTTGTAATGTGAGAAGAGTGAGCTTGAGCGACTTGTAATCTTGGCCTTGCGGCCCTTTGTAATCTTTGTTTCAATATCAATAAAATGCATCATTTGAATGACTTGTGTTTTGTTCTAAATTTTCGCTGCTATTATTCAATGTCTCTGCTTGGGACTTCTGTGCGACGACCCCGTCGCAGCCGCTGTAATCGGCCGTTATGGAACCCGCCTTGCGCGAGCGCAATATAGGCTCGTGCGGCATCACGCCTTAGCGAGGACGATCGCTCCTACGGGAGCGGGACGTGACAATTACTGCGCGGGCTTATATAAGTCTCTCTTCTCTCTCACAGTAAAAACACACAGAATATACAGTAGAGTACATAAGTGTTTTTTATCACAAGTACAGAGTTCAGAATTCCTTACGAATTCCCACAGACTTTGAGAGAGAAGAGTAGCGTTGCACCAGCGTCACTTAGCGCCGCAGGAGTCCGCTGCCATCCGAGGAGTCAGAAGAGCAGAGTGTTCCAGACTTCTCCGACGAACTTGCTGGTTCCTGGTAGCTATTCGTGTGGGACGAATTAAGCTTTGAGCAACGGTGATCATTCACCCCAGCAGGCCATCTTCCATCTTTCGCCTGTCATCGCTGCTGCTGTTAGCATTTTGATTCGTACATTCTGTTTAGAAGTGCTACTGTCGTTTGCTACTGTTACGAAATCTTTTTAGATTATCGTAATCTAGAATCCTCCTAGGATCTCTATTGTGCACCTTCTTTGAAGTGTTGCGTTGAAACGTTGTTTTTACAATTATTTCATTTTCTCAGTTTTCCATCGAAAATTGTGCCCCGGCAATAACAGGGTCGTTATGGACGGGCTGGATGTCCAGTCGGTATGTGAAGATGGGCAACTACTGGACCTGTGCCCTCAACAATAACTACTCGGTGACTTTCAAAAGTATTCTCCGTCACAGAGCTGTTCTCAAATCTTCTATTCGGCGGATTATGAGAGATGTGACAGGTACTGACCTTTGACTGGACCTTGGGTGGAGCGTCGATCGTTGCTAGTAACATATATATATATATATATATATATATATATATATATATATATATATATATATTTGAAAAAAACATCAAACATTAAGCAATCAACATACTAATATCTCATAAGCATGAAGCAACACAGGAAAGAGTTTTCTAGCTTCAAAGTTCTAAGGCAAGGCTCTCACTCTCTAATCTTTAATAGTCTAAATCCTCCTCTATTGCTGATTGAGATCTATCATCATTAGAGTTTTCTCATTCTCATTGGCCTGACCGACATCTAATTCTTTGTCTTCATCTTCCTCAGTTTCTGAAAGTGAATCTTGATCAACAATTTGAATTCTCTTTCCCCTCCTTTGGCTTTGTTGTTCTTATGCCCTCCTCCTCTTATATGACCTCGTGCACATTCTAGCACCGTATTCCTCGTTTCCGCCTTTGCAACAAGCCCATATGTAAGCTCAGTGTCACCTACACCATCATTGGCTGCATTCTAAGGAACAAGCCACTCTTCATACTCTTCCATTTCTTTTAAGACAATTTTATATGTCTCTCTTCTTGCCAAGCTAGTCCGATCAAAATAACGAGCTTTTAGCTTGGTGTTGTATTGGACAAATACAAGGTCATTAATCTTCTGATGCTCTAGCTTGTTCCTCTTCTTGGAATGTAGCTGATATTTAGAAAAAAAGAAATACTAAGCTACTATGTGTTTTCCCAAAAAAGAAATAATTATGAATTTGACGTACATTGTTAAATGAACTTCAATTTCTTTCACATGGAGATGCAGCACAAGACTGAGTACTCTTTTTGCAAAATTTTGAAGTTTCGACACTTACATCCCTAAGTAATCCACCACTCAACTGGTGCTAATGTTGTTCTTTTCCTTATGGCTATTGGGTCACCCATCATGCCTCTAGCTGTCTGATAAAGCGATAGTTGATCAATATTTTTATCACATAAAATAATCCTTTTTTAATTGAACTATTGCCTTCAAAATATGAATCCCTTTTCTTCCTGATTAATAAAATAGATGCTAGGGTTAAACTGCATGCAAAGGTTGCTAGAGTTGATGCACCCATTGATAATCAACAATCATCAACACTTCATTCAAAACTCCACAGTCACGCTCCCCCAAACTAGCCATTATCTTCTTTTTGAGTCATCCATTGCACGATAACTATAGCCCATGTTAGGCTTTTTGTTAATATCCACCAATCGAATAACATCCACCAATGAAGAAAACACTTTTAAAGCAAAATACAACCTATTCCAAAGGACTTCTTAATTATCTTAGTAGCTCTCTTTCCCTCGGTTGTTGTCACCAATTTGCTCTTCATCCAATCCTTCGAATGTATCATTGTCTTTAGACATGCCTTTTGATTGAAAATGCTTTCTATTTGCTAGAAACTGGTAGTAAATCTAGTCACTACATGCCTCATTAAATTCCTATTACCAGTGAATCTTCTCATCATATGTAAACATTAGTGTGATTGTAAATGAATACCGAAATTGTCCTACATTCCTTTACAACTTCATCCACCTTTGAATGACCAATAATTTTTTGACAAATCAAATTAACACAGTGTGCTGCATATGTGGCCCAAATGTTATCTTCCATCAACTATTTTCGAGCAAGTTTGTAGTTTGATGCATTATCCATAACAATCTACATAAGAAAACACGTGGTTCCAAATTATTAAATGAGTAGATAACTATCTTGTATTCAATTTCAAACTAATTAATAGAGAATGTTAAGGTAAGGCTCTTGTACAACATTGTCCTTACCAACTTCTTCAATAACTTCTTTCAATATTTCGAGAATAAATTTTGCATACTTGACATATTTGAGAACCACCAATTGATTCCAAAAAATCTATTCGTTTAGGACAGTTCACTAGAAAATTGATGAATGTTTTGTCCCTTACATCTGTCCACCAATGTGTCATAATAGAACACCTGTAAATTTTTTAGTGAACCTTGAATGAGCCTATCCATTCCTTCATAGTTTTTACTTCCTTTGTAAGATCGTAACCCTCAACTCATGGTATGATGGAGCTTTTAGACCTTTACAAAATTGTCCAACTGTTGCAAGCATTTGAGTAAAATGAAAACTCTTTACAATATTAAATGAAAGTCCATTTGCATAAAAAAAGTAAGCAATATAATCACATGTATTGTTCCTAGACCTCTTCCTATGGACACTATTAAGAGGCTTTTGGACAAGCTTATCAAAATTTGGGAAAAACATGCTATCAAGGGGAATGCTAGGGTTCTTTAGGAGCCAAATTAGTAGTACCAATACTTGAACTTGGACGAACACTTGCCAACTGTTCAATCTCTTCATCATCTCTGCTTCCTTGTGTACTACTACCATCTGCTTGCTTGTGTACTACTACCACCTTCATATGCATTAACCCAGCAATTGAAGTATGTTTTAATCTCTTTCTTCCTTCATTTTCTGATCAACTATATACTTCTTAATTATTTTTTGAACATCTTTCGGTAATTTGGAGCATACCTTAACATCCGGATAACCACCCACAAGATGTTGCTTGTGCCTATTAATTCCACCTTTTGTTATTACTTGACATGGACCACACTTCATACTATTCCTATCATTAGGTAATGGTTTCCCATAATCCCTATCATTAGGTAATGGTTTCCCATAATCCCACTCTGGATCTTTTGAGGGTTTCATACGAGTAGAAGCAGAAGAAGATATACTGAGCTGAGCTGCTTAAAAAAACAGAAAAAAAACAGTTAACACTTAACATTTAACAATAATTTTTTTTCAAACTTTAAAAAAAATCAGCTCAGTTCTGCTGTTGATGATGAGCTGAGCTACTGGTTTTGCTGAAAACAGAACTGAATCAAAGAAGCAGAAAAAAAAATAGAACTTAAAAAATGTTCAGCTCAGTTCGCCAATAATGGCAGAACTGAGTTACTGCCTGCTGGTTCTTTTGAAGAAGAAGAAGAAGAAGAAGAAGAAGAAGAAACAGAGGAGGAAGAAGAAGAACATACCTGATTTCGAGTTGGAGGGAGCTTGGATGGAGGCTTGGAGGGAGCAGTTGCCTGTTAGTCATCTCTCTCACCTGAGCTGCTCGGGAGTTTTTCCTTTTTGCAAAAAGCAGCAAAACCGAACCAGCAACCCTAAATGCCCAATAAAAAACTCATCATGGGAATTTACATTTATACCCATCACATTTGATTTTTTTTACCGCCTAATAATCGCCTTGTATCTATTTCCCCTAGGTGACCATCGCCACAACCAGAGGAAATTAACCCAAAACGACTTGACAATTTTTTTTTACCTGTACGCCTAGGTCGGCTAGGTGTCGCCTCTAAGAAGATAGGTCAGCACCATGACATCACCCTGTTGTTTCCCCCCTCTTCATTCGATTAATTGGCCCAACCCCAAAATATTGCACCTACATCCAACCATGTAAAGGCTTGTAAAGAGACACGAACAAGTAATATATGAATACAACATCCCAGTGAACTCCTTAATTTCATTCAACTTCTATCATACAGTAATTAAAGACTCTTAACTCTAGAATTTTCACTTACTACTATGTGCTATTCGCTCCTGTTAATGTTCTTTTGATGTGTAAACCATTTTGTTAACGTCACAGTTTCCATATTGATATTGTCAGGTTGTGCATGCCCATACATGATTGTATCCACCTACCATTGATTATAAGACTTCAATGGAATTTTAATCTCAGGATGACCTTTTGTATTTAACATCAGGTTGCTGTATATGCGGAGTTTCGAAGAGATTGGGCAGAAGCATTGAGATTCTATGGAGATGCTTACAATGCCATCCGTGAGGTACACCTCATTTGTATTAAGATATAAATATATTCCCAGAACTATTTATTTTATGGATATGTCTATTTGAATGATGGATTGCTGTTAATTTAGTTAGTTACATCATTATTATGCTTACTGCATTAAGCTTACAAGTTTCTACACTAGTTTATTGTGTATGGAAATTTTTTGCAGTAACTTGATTACTCTACAATATTTTCTGTTGCAATATACCAGTGTATTCAATGTTAAAAGAGGCAGGGAGAACAATTTGGATGCAGGAAATAATGAAAGTTGAAATTTGGGTTGAGTTAATTACTCCAGATGCAAGGAAAGTGAAAGAAGAGAAAAAAGTTAAAAACATTTCTCTTGATTTCCTTATATCCATGTAGATTAAAAAAACATAATATTTCCTCACTTCTCCATCAGCCAAAGATGGCCTTAAGGCACACGAGAAGCCCACTTATGTTTATGGAGCCTTATACTACATGCATATATCGTCTAGGTAACAACCATCTCATTAGTCATTACCTGAACCTGAGGTGATTCAAATCTAAGGTATGCGACTATCATTGCTGATGATTAAGATGAATAGTCAAATTGTAACTGTCCTGGATCATCAAATCATTAACATAGCAGTATATTTCTCTTTCCAAATATCCAGACTATCCTAGTCAAGCATTCTCTATATCAGGCATCCCGATATATCAACACATAGTATATACAATTTTATCCACATCCAAAATATAAATCGTGTAACACATCAGCCCACAACCATAGTCAAAATATTTCAAGAATTACTCGAAAACTTCACGACCAGAACACAAACCGACATATTCAAGTATTATTTGCGGATTCATGAATAAACCGTTTAATGTGCAACTATTTATATTATTTGCTAATAAAACACAATTTTGGCAAGTTAATTGCATATATTAAGCTGGAGTAGTCGCTGCTTATCCGACCGGTAGTTCCTCATTCTCCCTACAGAGGTTCTGGCATTTGTCTTCTTGCACGGTGGCTATGCGTGCAATGGAGGAGCTGCCGTTGTTCTGGCAAGTGCAAGGGAAGGTTCCATTCTCCCTACGGAGGTTCTGGCGTTTATCTTCTTGCACGGTGGCTATGCGTGCGATGGAGGAGCTGCCGTTGTTCTGGCAAGTGCAAGGGAAGGGCTGATGTGCAGTCGACAGAGGGTGGTCGAGCAAAATGGAGGATTTTGGGGTGGTATATTTATGTGAGGGACTACCATAGGAAGAGGAAATAAAGAGGACTTTCCTTTGAGTTTTGAAGGTGCGTGTCATTTGAAGAGAAAGTGCACTAGCCTTTCCAAGAAAATTACACATATTTCAAGGTGAATCAACAACATCATGTTACCAAACCCATTCATTTGACTTCTTTAGCAACTGTGTGCATTCATGGTGCATGTGACCCACATTTTGTTTACTATAGCTGTTTTTTCTAATATAGAAAGAGAAGAGAGATTTATATGACTTCAATTATATATATATATATATATATATATATATATATATAGGAGGGGAATATATATATATATATATATATATATATATATATAGGAGGGTGGCCTGGCAGGTTCTCAGATTTGCGGGCAGCAAACCAAAGGGGAAGAAGAGTACTTTCTACAGAGCTGCAACAAGAAAAGGAGGTGATACAAGAGGGAAGAAAATATATGAAATTAGGGTTAGGGTTCTGGACTTCACACCTAGGGTTAGGTTTTGTACGCTGCACACCTAAGGGTTTTTCACACCAATTTTACAATTCACATTTCACGTGCAATCTCTTAGCAGAATCCTTCACTCGTCATCCACTAATAAAGGCACGATACATGACTTAGGAACAAGCCAATGATAAAAGCGAAACATGACTTATCCAACTCATACTTGTAGAGATTAAAATGGGCCCAAACTCAACTAAAAACAAAATAAAGACCAAACTCAAGTTAAAACAAAGGCTAAATTACAACTTGATACGCTCAACTATTCAAGTTTTTTAACTTGATGCCCTCAACTTTGATAGGTACTAACTTAAACCATTAACTATTGAAAATTTTCATCATGATACCCTCCGTCAGTTCAAACGTTAAATTTTCTGTTATTTTTTTTGGGAGAACTAAAATGCCTCTTCCTCCTTCCTTCCTCCTCTACATACAACGTCCTTCCAGCCCTCCTCCCCCGGTGAACTCCTCCCCCACCAATCTGCCACCGCGTCCTGCCCCGACGAACCCCACGCCCCCTCGACAAACCTCGCACCCGCCCGCCGCCACTGCTGCTCGCCATCGTGCCCGTGCCTGCGGCCGTCGCGGCTCGCCAACATGCTGCCCGACCACGCCTGGCCTGCCACGCCCGCGCCTGGTCGCGCCACAGCGCCGCACGCCCGTGCGTTGCTGCTCGTTGCAACTGTTGTGCCCCCCTTCGCCGACGCCGGAGAGAGGGGAGGGCTGCCGGAGAGAGAGGAAAAGAGAGTGGGAGGGACATTTTTGTCATTTTATCTCTTCAATTAACACTATTAGGACAAAAATGGAGAGATGGTATTAAGTTAGTACCTATCAAAGTTGAGGGTATTAAGTTGAAAAACTTGAATAATTGAGAATATTAAATTGTAGTTTTAGCCTAAAAAAACTAAACCTGACTAGCCAATTTGAAACTCGCCATGATCTCCACCAATATGAAGAATAAGGTTGTAAAAGTCGCTAGGCGCTAGTCTGGCAGGCGCCTAGCGCCTAGGCCGCCTAGTTCTAGGCGGTTCAGAAAAAAAACAAAAAAAATCATGTTGAAAATTGCGGCAGATTGATAAAATCCGAAAACATGCAGTCATACGTAAGGGGCGGCCTAGCCACCTAGGTCTATTTTAGAACAGTAATAAACCAGTAACAATTATTCATTTCAAAAGGAAGTCATGTCTTCACATAGCAAGTGCAAGTATTCGTGTTCATAACTGCTACAATCAGTATCAAAGTAGCAATCATTGGAAACAGAATGGAACTACAAAAATTTATAGTGGGAGACGTGTACTTTTTATGTAGATACTACCAACAACCGTTTGCATGCTGATTTGAGATATACACATGGACTTGTCTTTTGACATGAAATCCCTGCCTTCGTAACCGATGGTCCACATAACTCGTTACAAAATCAGTGGTCCACAATAATCAATAGGCTGTATTTACCTCCAGAGATGTCTCCACTAGTCTACAAACACCTAGGGCTCTCCATAATGTCCACAACACCTAAGGATGTCTCCTCAAGCTATCAAACATTCCCACTTGGTAAAAAATAACACAAATCATTTATTTACCTCCAGACATGTATCACTTGATTGACGCAATGTTTTAAAAGGCATGAATGCACACTCAAGGTGCTAGGGTCCTCTGGAGCCTAGGCCTATAGCGCACGTCCAGGCACGGGCTTCAAGGAAGAGTCGAACGCATTTTAGATTTTTTTTTTACATAATATAGTTTGAAATAAACAAACTCATATCATGTCTAATAAATTCATAACACCACTGTAAAATCACGAACTAATAGCTAACCATCGTCAAAACTCAAAATAAACTATCACATTTTCATTATAATAGAAATTGACAAAATCCTAAAGATCATCATCATCCATATTATCATCTTCATCACGAATGCTACCAACAAGTTTATATCTTTCATCGTCATTGTCGTCATCAAATACCAAACCTATTAATTATAATAGAAAGATTATTTGGTTGACTTGGATACATTTGATAGTCTTTCTATCATTCAGATTAAGTTGGGGACAATTTTTTAAACACGAACTTGTCTTGAAAACATCAAAAGTCAAAATAGAAGACCTATTAGTTATAATAGAAAGAATAGTTTTGAATTACTATATACATTAAAATACTGAGGCATATCTATTAAAAAAGAAGGAAAAAAAAATCATAAAAAGCAGTAGATTAATGAGCCTCGTGCGCGATTTGCACTTCAAAAGTAGGTGTGGCCGCAGACACTAGGCGCCTTAAAATTAGGTGTGAGGCGTATGAGACGTGCGCCTCAAGTAAACCGAGGTGAATGAGTCTTGCCTCGTAGAAAACTGAGGCGCAAGGTGAGCCTCGAGCATGACGCGTGCTTAGGCACGAGCTTGACAAGCTTTTTAAAACACTCGATTATCTCCCTAGGGCCCAAAATTTATGTTATTTTAAAACATGTATCCTATAATTAAATTGATAAACACTTGCAAATAATATGGCATTGGGAGTTATCTTTCTAACCGCTCGTCAGAAACTAGATATGAAACTATTTTTGGTACACTTCCAAGTCGTGGATCACTCATTTGCACATGGTGATGAAAGATGAAAGAAAAATCCATTAACTTAAAAGTTGAAGTTGAGCTCATATGCTTATTAAATACATATCATAAGCGAACTTTTTATAAAGAGTGTCCACATATGCTCTTTGGATTAATGTATAGTCACTACTAGGTATCTTTGGAGGCTTCTAACTCCTAACTTCGGAATTAAAACAAATACTCTAATGACAAATACGCGACAATTAATATAAAAATAACAAGATCAAGGAAGAGAATTGACTCACAAACCCAAAAATCAAGAGTCATTAACAAATAAGGATTACAACCTCACTCATGAAACCCAACACTACATCTTCCTCTCTCTTCTTTCCTCTAACGAGGCACTCGTATTTATAGTCAAAAACCTAAACAATAAAATAAATCATTGCCATCCAATATTTCTTAACCAACAAGAAATTAATCTAAATTTTAAACTAACCTGAGCTATTTAGGGCTTAGATAACACAATTATTTTAGATAATCTTGAGTTAATTATAACAATATTCACCTAGGCTCATGTTTTCCAAACCTCACAATACGAAAATCTCAAAAAATAGAAAATAAAAAACACACATAAACCAACATATGCTGATTAGATTGCATCTTTGTATCACAACTATCTTGGCAGACCAAAAAAATACACATTGAATACTAACACTTAACATATCAGGACTCTCATTTGGACCATATCCTTTAGCAGATCAACGTCGAACTCCACGCCACTACAATCGTCCCCCTTTTGTAGTGATAAGCTTTCAACATAAATCACTAAATACAAGTATTTAGCGAGTATCATAATTTTGCATAAAAATAACATTACCATCACCTAATTAAAATCATCATCAACATATCCATTGTCCGCAAACACCACCTGTAGCAAATCAATTATCCTCAATAGCAACATCCAAAAGCAGAAGTAGCCAATCAATTATCCTTAATAGCAACATCCAAAAGCAGAAAGACCCAACTCGCGCCACCTTCTACACAATTTTGTGGACCTACGGAGGATGGAGACAACCCTACAGGGGGGTGAATAGAGTTGTGCAACATTTATTTTTTGAGAATTAAACAATTTTGATTTTATATTTTCTAAAGCAACGGAACAAACAGTAAATTGCAAAACAGAAACAGTGCACGTAATATTTGTTAAGGAGGTTCGACAACTTGCCTACGTCACCCCCCTCCTCCTCTCCACCTCTGAGAGATCTCAATACTAGAAATTAGAATTCTGCGTATAATATTCAGTACGGCTGACACGTACCATACAATTTCCGGTCTGCCCACTTTTCTTATCCTAATACGAGAGACCTAGATCTAGCAATCTAGTTACCCAACTGCTTAAACCCCAGTATAGCCGCTTTCTTCCTGTTTGCTGCTTCTGCTTCTGCTACTGCCACTCTCTCCTCTTCTCTTCTCTTTTTGGTCTCTTCTTTCCATGCCCCCTTCAGGTGGTGGGAAAAAACAAATCAGATACAGTGAGATCCCCTTTTCCTCCCTCTGAACCTTAACTTTTCAGTGTTAAAAATTAATCCTATTTAATCTCCTATCAAGGCTAACATAGGTTGCATAACTTGCAAATTATCCAAGTCGAGCCCAAAATAATCTTGTACGAACTGATATTGTTTACGACCCACCCAGACTTGTATCCATGCTCAAACAAGTATGAAGAAAGGTTTCAAGTATCAGCCAAAACCGAGACGATTTGGTCGTTTCAGAATGGAAATGATGGGTCTGAAATGGACCGACTAAAAACCATCAATCCGCACTCTCCCACTAAAGAAAAAAAGAAAACAAATCTGCCAAAACCGGTACTCATAAGAAGGGTTCAAAACTGATGCTCATAGGAAGGTTTCAAAACTGATACTGAAACCTTGTTTCTCTACCTTGGTATGAAGGTCTCAGACCATGCTCAGCTCCTTTCTTGACATTGTATACTGTATCGGTTTCCACTCCCATATCCAAGTAAGTCCAAACCCTTATAGCGAACTATGGATCTCTAGGATTATCTATTACTTTGAGGAAGGAAATGCAAATGCCACAATTTATAATCCGATAACTATCTGATTCTATTACCAAGTAATTGCGTGGAATAAAATTTACCCTTATTCCAAAAAAAAAAGTAAAAGGAAATATTGTTTTAACAAGCCTAGACCCCGTTGATGCCTTAATTTGTAATCATATCCTTAATATTAGTGAACTTTTGTGACAGCAGCTTAACATAATTTTTTTTATAAATTGGCAAAATTCTAGCAACAAGTAAGACAACAAAATTGTTTTTGGATCTTGGTACTTTCGGAACTTTTGGGTACTCGAGTGTTTCAGGATATAGTAATTTATTACAATCATCACCATATATTTTGATGCGTTATTGTTCCTTGTGCAGTGAAGTTTGCTTGTCTAGCCTTATATCTTTAATTTTTGTCTGCTTTGTACAAGCTTAAAGTTGACCTAGGACATCTTTTCATCTATTTCTGTGATTTTTTAAGACCTTTTTTTTAATAATTTGATCAACATATGTATTTCTAATATTCAGATGGTTGGGACATCAACAAGGTTGCCTCCTGTCCAACGTCTTGTCGAGATAAAAGCTATGGCTGAGCAGCTACATTTCAAAGTTTCAACCTTGTTACTGCATGGTGGAAAAATTGTAGAAGCAATAAATTGGTTTCATAAACATGTAGCCAATTATCAGCAGGTTGTGGGAGCACCGGAAATTGCTTTTCTTCACTGGGAATGGTTCAGCAGGCAGTTCCTGGTATTTGCGGAGTTACTGGAGACGAGCTCTGCAGCTGTTCCGAGCAATCTTTCTCCCAATTTTGGCACATCAGATAATCCTTTGACAGAGTGGGAGTTCCAACCAGCTTACTACTATGAGGTACAACATCTCTGCTACATAAACAGTCAGTTTGTTTGCAGATCCTTATCTTCATTCATTTGTTGCTACTGCTATGCATATAATTTACTTTCATATTAGTGTGAGTAATATGGATTCACAGGCTCTGTTTGCTCCATATTCAGGGAACACATCTGGTTAGGTTAGCATTTACTTTTACTTATTGTAACCAAAATAAATTGAAAGTGTTCTGAAGAAGCTATAACTTCTATAAATGTCAGTATCTTCGATGAAAGAAAGGGTGTGGATTACTTTCTAGTTCTTTTCATTTTATGTTCTTTCCTTCCCATTTATGTTCATTTTTTTTCCTTTTAATCACTTTCTATTTTCTTTTTAAGAAAATATTTCAGATTCTCATTACATCTTTTCTTGGCAGTTTTTTTTCTTATTTAGATAAGGCTAGTAATTAATGACCGTCCTTGTCTTGGGCCACTAGCACCAAGACTCCCTCCCATTTAATCAAATTTTGCCTGGGTTGGGATTCAAATCCACCCCCGCTTCTCCCTTCCCTTACCAGTGCTACCACTGGACACCCCTTCAGTGGGTTCTTGGCAGAATTTGAAAAAATAAATAAAAATCAATGTTATAACACATGCAGAGCACTTTCTGTTCCTCATGGTTCCTGGAAAAGCATAAACTAGTTTCCCTAAAACAGGGCTGCAACTTCATTTCTATAAAATGGAACTATTATCTTGTTCAATTGATTCAATTTATTGCCATATTTATTCGTGCTAATTCTCTTTCTTTAGATATTCCTTTTTAAACAATTATTAGTTCTTTTGGTGACAGTTCTCTGCCCATTACTTGAGGGAGAAAAGAAATTGTCTGGATTTTTCTTTGTCTACAATAGATGCAATTGGTGGCAATCCAGAATCAGTGATACCCTCTACGTATGTCGGCCAGTTTGCTCGCTTATTCGAGCAAGGAGATACACTTGCGATGCTCCCGTGAGTTTCCATTACCCAGCTCACAATCATTAAACTTGTTCTTGCAGATACTGAAACTTACCTTGGTGAACTTGGTAGTCTTTCAGATGTGGAGTATACAAGCTATGCCCTTGCTGAAGGGCAGAGGTTTCAAGATTCAATAGAGATCATAGCTCTGTTTAGAAGAGCATCTGAGTCATTTAACAACATCAAAGCTCCAAGGACAGCTTCATATTGCAGTAGTAGGATGGCTTGGGAGTATTTTGCATTAGAGGATTTTAGCAATGCAAAACAGCTTCTTGAAGGTGTAGCTGCTCTTTATCGGCAAGAAGGCTGGGTCACATTGCTCTGGGAGAGCTTGGGTTACTTAAGAGAGTGCTCACGTAGACTTGGGTCAACAGAAGATTTTGTTCAGTATTCTCTCGAAATGGCTGCATTGCCAATATTATCAAGCAATGAATCAGAAACTGTCGAGCATAAGAAGGAACACGGACCCGGAGGTCCAGCTTCTCCTTCTCAGAGAAAGAAGATACAACAAGAAGTGTTCAACCTTATAAAAGGAGATCATGTAAGCGATGGAAGTAGTGGCCTTAATGTTTCCAAGGACCATCCTCTTCATATTGAAATTGATCTCATAAGCCCTCTCAGAGTAGCACTTTTAGCATCTGTTGCCTTCCATGATTTTTCTGTTAAACCGGGTTCATCTACATTTATCACTTTGTCACTTTTATCGCAACTGCCACTTCCAGTTGAGATGAATCAGTTGCAATTTCAGTTCAATCAGCCAAATTGTAGCTTCAAAGTAGTTACTGCTAGGGAAGAAATTTCTACATTGGGGCCCCTCGAAGATCAGGATATTCGAGTAGAGTATGCTCCATCCCTTGTATTGACACCAAATAAGTGGTTAAGGTTGACATTCGAAATAAAACCAGGTATGTCTTGCTGATGCTCGTTTTACATTCTATATTTTGCTGTCTGTAGGATATTACTTCTCAACAGGTTTATATACAGTGAATGTGAAGTTTTTTTAACTCACAACTTGTACCCCCTTAAGCCTGTGTATAGTTTGAGAGGAAATGAGAGAAATAAAAGAAAAAGAAAGAGCGAGAGAAAGAGAGAACAAGTTTTTTTTTTTTTTTTTTGGTTTGGTTAAGAGGAAAATTTGAAAAGAAAATAAGAAGGGAAATATATATTAGTTGAGATTCGTCACTTCTCATTTTGTTTTTCTTACTAACCAAACATGCCAACCTCATTTTCTCTTTCCTCTTACTTTCCTTCCTTCCATTTTGCCTCGTACCAAACACAACCTAAGAGCTGTAAATCTATTGTTAAGTATTATGTTTGGTCCCACATCGGGTAGATACATGAGTGAGAGACTTACTCTCCACTATATATATATGTAACCCATTCATCAATAAAGATTTATCCCATTAATCCATTATTCTATTCTACATGGTATCAGAGCCCAAATCCTAGTTCTGTTTTCTAACCCTACCCTGCCACCCTAATCCTAGCCCCCACGTCTGCTTCCCCACACCTGTACACTGGTCCCCCTCCCCGCTGTCTGCCCCTTGCCATGTCGCCTGAACCCTACATTGTCAGCCTGCACCACCGCTTGACCCCCCCGCCTGCACTGCCCCTGCTCCCTCCTGCACCACATGCACCACCCGCCCATTGCCTCCAGCACACTGTCCTGATCCTGCACCCCGACTCCCTCCAGCACCCCTTGTCCCTGTGCACCCCCCTTCCCTGTGCGCCCCCCTCTATGAATCCCCTGCCTCCTTCCAAACCCTACCCCCAAACCCTAATCCTAGCCTCTGAAAAGAATATGATTAAAAAAAATAGGTCTGAAGAAAATTTGTCAAGAGTTGAGATCTTTAGAGGGCAAACTATGATAGTTCGCGTGAACCTCTGAACCTCGACAACGACATCAGGAGTTAACAGAGAGCGAACTTGATTGTTTATGTGAATCTCTGTCCTGGTCCGGTATCCATATCAGGATCTAACAGAGAGCAATCTGGGTTGCGTGAATCTCTGTCCTGGCTTGTGTGATCCACATTTGAATCTCAGCCAACATCGCACGAGCCAATTCTAGCAACTTAATCGCACAATGGCAGAGTTGATATGAATATCAGGTCAGGACGATCAACGACAGTTAAATCGAGATCTTTGAAGGATGACGAACACTGAGGTGAGTAGCAGTGCTAACAACACCAGTATCGGGAACGCAATGGTGGGGACACCGGGCATTGGCACGACGGTTTCATCGGTTCGATTTGTCGATCGACGGCTGGAAGGCCAGATAGTTATTTCACATGGCACAAGAAGCTCGAGAAGATACTTTATAGCATGCGGTTGTCAAAACATTTGACTGACAACTCTCCAACATTGTCTGATTCCACATACGAGCAGTGGGGGACGGACGATAGTCGACTGTTTACACAATTGATGAATTTGATGTAACCATCAGTTAAAGACATAATTCAGAACACGGATTCGATGTAAGAATTATGTGAGGTTCTAGCGACCAAGGTAGTCAAAGGCGCACTCGAGGTGCAAATGGTCCATATCGTTGGAGATGCAATATGCACTTAAGGCGCGCGTCCGAGCAAAGCGAGGCACAAAAATAATAAATAATAAAAATATACATAAATAAATAAATTAGTAGTATATAGAATAAAATCAAATAACATATTAAAACCAACAAAAATGTGTTAAAATATGACCAAGTGAACTAGCAGAGCGGTAATAACATTAGCAGTCAATGGAAATAACAAGACTTTGTATTCTCCTTACCATGTTTTTAGTAAATTTTAGTTTTTCTAGTTCAACAGTAACCAATTTTAGCAACCGTGAAAATGACTCTCCCCCACTTGTATGCGGTAAGGGTTATTCTCATGCTTCAATTTTTTTGTATATGTATAAAAACCATAAGACGCATGCGCGCCTTTTGTTGGTTGCGTCTTGCTGAAAGACATGCTTTAGGCACGCTCGGAGAAAGACGTCTCGCCTAGTGAGGTGCGAGGTGCAGCTGCTGTGCCTTTCTGCCAGGCGCGTCCGTGGTGCATCTTTAACTACCATGCTAGCGGTTGCGTTGCGTTTGATGGCAAACACGATTTGTCTCGTATCTATGACTCGATTGTTGTCGTCTACCGAGCTGATCAGGGAGACAAATCACATAAGGACCACTTCTGTGCCTTTAAAGGCACTGATTAATGAGGTTGATCGTGTGTTACCTCTAACGACGGATATCAATGAGGCGAGAACTCAACGTTAGTAGCTCTATGTCGTGGCATATCTTGTCTCTCTTTGTCCTGATGAAGACCCGGCACGATCTCAGATTATTGCTAGGGCTGAGGTTCCGTCTTTGATGGAAGCCCACTTCGTATCCTACGGATGGCGAAAGTCAATGATACTACTACGGGTGATGTCCCTGTTAATCGATCTGTCTTGGATGCTGCTCGTGGTGGATTTCATGGAGGTCGTGATGGTCGACGTGGTGGCCAGAATGCTGGCCGTTATGGTGGACGAGGTAATGACGGTCGTGATTGAGGAAGACTGCGCACATGCTTCAATTGTGGTTAACAAGACCATTTCTAGTGGCAGTGTCCTAAAGCTCATGTTACCAACGTTGCATCAGATAATCTTAATAATGACGGTATATCTGTGTAGATGATGGCAGAGACCTATGCCGAATTCGCTGACTTCCAGGCTGAGCGTCGTGGTGAAGCCTCCACATCTGGATCCACAATCGGGTACTCCACGACGTGTGTGATAAGGTCGAAGCAGTGGGTGATCGACTCGGGTGCGTCTAATTACATAACAGGTGATGCATGTATGCTGTGTGATTACGTATCTGTCGGTCATATATCAGATACTATTGTTGCGAATGATAGTTCCCTGAGAGTTCGTAGAAAAGGAAGCACCCTTTTTCTTCCGGTCTGCCGCTCAAATTAGTTTTACACACATCTGCCAATCTATTCAGTCTTTTGTCCATTAGTAGAACTACTCATGACTTACAATGCTTGGAAACAATTTTTCCCTGATGGTTGTGTTTTCCATTATCAGAAGACCGAAAGACTATTGGTAGGGTGCATGTGGCTGGAGGCTTGTATCCGTTTGACATGAATTCTTCCGTTGCCTGTGCCGGCGTAAAACTCAGTCCGTTTGAGTTGCACTATCGGTTAGGTTACCCATCATTCAAGCTCTCCAGAAAATGTGTCCATCTTCAGAATTTCGAGTTCTTTTTCATTGTAAGTTATGTAGTTTGGCAAGATATCACCGATTACCTTATCAAATGAGTCTAAATAAAACTGCCTCAGCTCCTTTTGAGTTAGTGCATACAGATATATGGGGGCCATGTCCTATTGAATCTGTAATGGAGTCATGTATTTTGTCTCCTTTGTTGATGACTACTCCCGAATCACTTTTGTTTACTTGATAAAAAATCGTTCTGAACTATTTGATATTTGGTGGACTTTTTATGCTGAAATCAAAATCCACTTTGGGGTTCCTATTAAGTGTTTTCAGAGCGATAATGGTTGTATGTATCTCGAGAGTTCAATTCTCATCTGGCTAAACATGGAATTATCCACCAAACTTTCTGTCCTTACATACCACAACAAAATGGTGTGGTCGAATGCAAGAATCGTCACCTTTTGGAAACAACATATGCTCTTATGTTTCATGTAGTGTCCCGTCCCTACATCGTGCCCCGTTCTCCGTTCACGGGGTACGCGAGAAAGGAACACTGTCGCTATCGATCCGGTGCTATCGATCCGGTCGGGACCGATAGGTCGGGATCGTTCGAACGGGAACGATTGAATTAAAATCATTTTCTCGTTATGGAAAGCCTTCTTCGGAATCAAGTCCCATATTCAGCGGGTTGCGCCTCAAGGATAGACTCTGCGGCTGAGTCGGGAGAGACCTCCCATTGCTATGTTTTTCACGCCGCACTTGCGTTGGTTTTGGCCTTGGTTTTCTGAATGCGTTTTCGTGAATGTTTTCATGCCTTGCGTTTCGAACTCGCATTTACATATCGAACTCCTTGAATAATACAATGTTCTAATCAGTTGCTTGTGCGATTTCAGGTAATCGCATAGGCGACGTCTAGCGCGACCAACCGGTTCCTCGCCTCAAGTAAGACTAAGGTGAGTGGCTGACCTCCTTCACCTCGACCCTATATCTCAAAATCAAGAAATGAATCAATTATAAAGTTGTCACAATGATACCATAAAAACGTGCCTTAAAGCACTCGTTAACGTAGCACGGTCATGGACAACTTGTATACAAGGGCGATTGTTTCTTCGGACGGTATTCCGGAGCCACGGGACCGATCCGGCCTAGGAAGAAACACGATAGCTATGCTGGATTGTACCGCGGGTATTTGGTGCTCCTTCAACGGGGCTCGCTACCCGCGTTGAACGCGCACCGTCTAAACCAAGCTATGTCCAGAATGGTTTTCATGCCAATGACCTCTGAAATTATGTACTAGTTAAACTTATGTTATGCAATATGACAGAAAAGAACATGATAAGCTTTATGTTGCACGGCACGCTATGCCGTGGGTAAGTTCTAGCGTAAATTCTCATTATTTATGTTCCATCAAACTGCTTGCATGAAACTGTCTAGGATGGCTAGAAAGATCACTAAAACAAGTTGTGTGTTTTATATAAATTCTTGAACCAAATGAGAGCATGAAAAATAATTAGCCACTCGCCAGTACACGTTGATTGTACTGATCCTCGCTCTCCACATGTGCTATAAATCAGGAGGAGCGTGCCGTGTGACTGAATGCAGCGCTCGTGTGTTTTGAAGCTTTGTCCGTGTCAATCTCTTTTGAAGACTCCGCAACTGTCCAAGCTGAGATGTCTCGACTCTCTCCTATCCCAGGTGTCTGCATACTTTGGTTGTAAAGGGGTGCGATGTATGAAACGGCTATCTCATCGATGTTCATTTTGTAATAGAGTCAGTTTGTAGCCCGCGTGGCACCTTGTATCGAGTCTGTAATATGATGTTCATTATCAATAAAGCTTAAGTTTTCTTCTATATAATGTGTTCAATTTACTCTGCACATTCTCTTGTTGTTGTGTTTCGGATAACCTTATGACTATGCCTTGTGCGATCACAACTTAGGTTCGCACGACATCACGTCCGGAGGATGACTATCGATTCTACGGAATCGGGGCGTGACATAATGGTATCAGAGCATGGCTTTACGTCCTTTGGCCATCTGTTTGAGTCTCGAACCTTTGACCTCGTGTCGATAAGATGAGTTGTTCCAAACGGTGAGTCCGTAATATTTCTTGAGACTAATATGAGTTGCCTCCTATCTCAGAAGTCCGAGAAGCTGTGGGCGGGAACGAAGTAAGTGCTTCGAGCGGTTCGAGCAGCTCGGAAGAGGGACCCTCAAACGCTCCCATGGAACCCATGGAACGGATGATGCGCATGCTGGAAGCGCAACAACATCAGGCCGAGGCCAATCAGCGCCTGAACGAACAGCATCGACAGCACGTTGAAGACCAGCGGAGACAAGCTGAGGCACGGCAGACTCAGTTTGAGGCCCGATTCGATGCGCAATTCAAGTTGCAGCAGAAGCGGCTTGATACTCTTCAGCAAATCGTCCAGACAGTTGTGGTCAACGGCAACTCTGCAACAACTCATGCCGTAACCGAGCCTGCGGTCCGAGCGATCGAAATCGAGCCGGAGGTACCCGAGCGACTACCTGCAACACCAAGGAGTTCCAACTTTGAGGTGTCAAAATTCATGAAAAATTGCTGCACGTCCTTCTGCGGTACTGCAGACCCTTCATTGACGATCGATTGGTTGGAGGAGTTGGAAGACCGGTTCGAGCTTCTAGGCGTGGATGAGTCCAAGAAAGTTGCATGTGCTCAGCTTCTACTCCGATTGAACACGCACGACTGGTGGGCCGTGCAAAAGCGAGCGATCCGGCAGGACGACGAGACAGCGGTAATCTCTTGGGCCACCTTCCGACGGGCGTTCGAGATCGAGTACCTACCTGCAGCCGTTCGACAAGAAAAGGAGAATGAATTTATGCAGTTAAAGCAAGGGAATATGACGGTGCGGCAGTACGCAGCAGAGTTCAATAAACTGGCCAAATTTGCTGGATTGTTCTTGCCTACAATGGAGAGTCGCGCTCGGCTGTTTGAAGTGGGTCTGCGGCCCTCTATCTCTGCACACGTGTCAGTTCTGGAATATAAGACAATGGGCGAGTCCCTGAACCACGCTCTCCGTCTTGAGCGCCAATATCCTCCAGCTGTTGCCGGCACTATGCATACATACAATCATAAGCGCCCTAACCATGCAGGAGGAAACAACGTGACCAAGCGTCCGAACAATGGGCAACAAGGCGGATACCAAGGGCGGAACACGGGACATCGCTGTAACAAATGTCGCCGATTCGGATACCTAGCCGTCGATTGCGAAGTTCCTGAAGGAGGATGCTGGAACTGTGGTAAAAGGGGACACTTCAGTTCAAATTGTCCGGCCAAGAGACCGAACCCAACGATGCCTCAACAGCAGCAACATCGTCCAGGGAACCAGGGACCAGCGCCTCGAGCCCAACAACCCGCGCCGCAAAATGACCAAGATCGTCGCCCCAATGTCCAAGGGCGCGTCTACGCTATGACTCGAGATGAGGCATTTGCCTCTGATACAGTCGTAACAGGTACATTGCTTTTCAATAATAAGCCTGCTCGTGTACTGTTCGATTTAGGTGCCACACACAATTTTATATCGACGGACTTCCTCGTCGAACAAAAATTTTCGTTGACACCGCTAGGTCTCAATCTTAGTGTTAACGTACCGTCGAGCGTGCCACTACTTGCAAATTTAGCCTGCGGAGACGGAATCATTTGTATAGGTGGTCAAAAGGTCGGTCTTGATACGATAGTTCTAGACATTAAGGATTATGATATCATTCTGGAAATGGATTGGCTCGGGCTGTGCAATGTAACCATCGACTGTGCCGGAAAGACGGTCACCTTCCGTATACCTGGAGTGCCTGAATTCTGCTTTTCGTGTGGTGAGGTGTCGCCATCCTGCATGGTGATCTCGGCAATTTCTGCTCGGAGGATGCTGCATTCTGGGTGCGAAGGTTATTTGGCGTCCTTTCGGGACATGCGACAGGATGGTGCAAACGCGGGTCAGACCGACGTTGTGGCAGAATTTCTCGATGTGTTTCCGGACGAGCTACCCGGCATGCCTTCCGACCGAGAAATCGAGTTCAGCATCGATACATTCCCCGATACCCGACCAATTTCCAAGGCCCCATACAGAATGGCCCCCGTCGAGCTGAAGGAACTCAAATTCCAGTTACAAGAGTTGCTCGACAAGGGATTTATTCGGCCTAGTGTTTCACCGTGGGGAGCACCTGTATTGTTCATGAAGAAAAAGGATGGGTCAATGCGTCTGTGCGTCGATTACCGAGAGCTGAATAAAGCCACCATCCGGAACAAGTATCCACTGTCTCGCATAGACGACTTATTCGATCAGCTGCAAGGCGCCTCGGTATTTTCGAAGATTGATCTCCGTTCGGGCTATCATCAACTCAAGATCAAGCCAGACGACGTGCAAAAGTCAGCTTTTCGCACTCGATACAGCCACTACGAGTTCCTGGTGATGCCATTCGGCTGACAAACGCCCCCACCGCCTTTATGGATCTAATGAATTGGGTATTTCGACCCTTTCTTGATAAATTCGTAGTAGTCTTTTTTGACGATATTTTCGTCTACTCGAAGAACATGGCGCAACATGCAGAACATCTGCGGATCGTGCTCCAGACGCTTCGAGAGAATCAGTTGTATACGAAGCAGAGTAAGTGCAAATTTTGGCTGAGCAGCGTATCGTTTCTTGGTCACATCATTTCGTCCGAAGGTATTGCAGTCGACCCGAAGAAAGTGGAAGGTGTTGCTGATTGGAAGCGCCTACGTCTGCTAGTGAGATTCGAAGCTTTCTTGTTTTGGCGGGATACTTCCGACGCTTCGTGAAGGACTTCGCGAAGATCGAATCGCCATTGACTCGCCTCACTCAAAAGGGAGTCGTGTATGAGTGGTCGGACGACTGTGAAGCTTCCTTCCAGGAGCTGAAGCAGCGACTCATTTCGGCCCCTATACTCGCAATTCCGGATGGGCTAGAGGGTTTTCAAATATTCAGCGATGCTTCAGGCCAGGGCTTGGGATGTGTGCTCATGCAGCGAGACAAGGTGATCTCCTTCGCCTCTAGACAGTTGAAGCTGCACGAGAAGAACTATCCTACGCACGACTTGGAGTTAGCGGCGATTGTGTTGGCGTTGAAATTGTGACGTCACTATCTGTATGGCGTGGCGTGCGCGATCTACACCGACCATAAGAGCCTCAAGTATCTCTTCACCCAGAAGGAACTGAACTTACGACAGAGGCGTTGGCTTGAAGTGATCAAAGACTATGACTTGACGATCGACTACACTCCGGGCAAGGGGAATGTTGTGGCGGACGCTCTGAGTCGAAAATATCTTACCTCGCTATCCATCAACCGCAGACTACTACGAGATCTAGAGGAAATGGATATCGACATACGGTTGGCGCAACTACAGTTAGAGCCGTGTTTGCTGGAAAAGATCAAGACCGCTCAGAAGGATGATCCGTACCTGAAAAAAATGCGTGAGCGAATTTCAACAGGTAGTGCGACCGACTTTGTGGAAGATGAGACCGGTGTGCTAAGATTGAATGGCCGACTATGTGTTCCGGATGATTCAGAACTACGAAAGGATAGATTGTCGGAGGCGCATTATGCGAAATATACCTTGCATCAAGGTAGTACCAAGATGTATAAGGACCTCCGCACGACCTTCTGGTGGTACGGGATGAAGAGAGATGTGGCACTCTTCGTGTCTCAATGCATGGCCTATCAGCCGATGAAAGTTGAGCACCAACGACCGGGCGGGGAGATGCAGAACCTTGCCATTCCAGAATGGAAATGAGATCACATCACTATGGACTTTGTTGTTGGCCTGCCGAAAACGCCGCGGGGGTAACGATGTCGTCTGGGTCATCGTCGATTGACTAACCAAGTCAGCGCACTTCATTGCCATTAAAGTTACTTGGAGCGTCGATCGTCTTGCTCAGATCTATCTTGATGAAATAGTTCGGCTGTACGGGATTCCAGTATCAATTGTCTCAGATCGGGATAGGCGATTCGTGTCACGCTTCTGGTGCAGTCTTCAGTCAGCAATGGGGACCAAGTTGAACTTTAGCTCAACATATCATCCTCAGACCGATGGCCAAACAGAGCGGGTGAATCAGATTCTCGAAGACATGTTACCCCTCTGTGCAATCGACTTGAAGTCAAGCTGGGACGTTCATCTACCGTTGGCTGAATTTGCATATAACAATAGCTATCAGTCTAGCATTCAAATGGCGCTGTATGATGCCTTGTACGGCCGAAGGTACAGATCGCCCATTTGCTAGGATGAAGTCGGGAAACGGCAGATACTCGGCCCGGAACTGGTGTAGCAGACCGTACAAAAAGTTAAATTGATACGGGAGAGATTGAAGATAGCACAAAGTCGGTAGAAGAGCTACGCCGACATACACCGACGGGCCCTTGAATTCCTGGAGGGCGATCACGTGTTTCTGAAAGTCCCGCCTATGCGAGGAGTCGCGAGATTTGGAGCTAAAGGAAAGTTGAGCCCAAGATTTGTCGGTCCTTTCGAGATATTGAAGCGAGTCGTCCCAGTAGCTTACCAGATTGCATTGCCGCCAGCACTGTCGGATGTACACAATGTCTTTCACGTCTCTCAGTTGCGGAAGTACGTGCACGATCCGAGCCATGTGGTAGACTTTGGTCAGCTGAATCTGCAGGCAGACTTATCGTATGTTGAGGAGCCTGTGCAAATCGTGGAGCGCAAGGATAAACTGCTTCGAAATCGTGCCATCCCTTTCGTTTGCGTGCTCTGGAAGAACCATGCGGTCGAAGAGTCGACCTGGGAACTGGAGTCGGATATGAGGAAAAAGTTTCCTTCTCTATTTTTTTCCTAGCGGTAGGTTCTTTTCTTAAGTTTCGAGGACGAAACTTTTTCTTAGTTGGTTATGGTGTAGTGCCCCGTCCCTACATCGTGCCCCGTTCTCTGTCCACGGGGTGCGCGAGAAACGAACACTGTCGCTATCGATTCGGTCGGGACTGATAGGTCGGGATCGATCGAATCGGTCGAACGTTAACGATTGAATTAAGATCATTTTCTCGTTATGGAAAGGCTTCTTCGGAATCAAGTCCCATATTCAACGGGTTGCGCCTCAAGGATAGACTCTGCGACTGAGTCGGGAGAGACCTGTTGCTCTGTTTTTCACGCAGCACTTGCGTTGGTTTTGGCCTTGGTTTTCTGAATGCGTTTTCGTGAATGTTTTCATGCCTTGCGTTTCGAACTCGCATTTACATATCGAACTCCTTGAATAATACAATGTTCTAATCAGTTGCTTGTGCGATTTCAGGTAATCGCGTAGGCGACGTCTAGCGCGACCAACCGGTTCCTCGCCTCAAGTAAGACTAAGGTGAGTGGCTGACCTCCTTCACCTCGACCCTATATCTCAAAATCAAGAAATGAATCAATTATAAAGTTGTCACAATGATACCATAAAAACGTGCCTTAAAGCACTCGTTAACGTAGCACGGTCATGGACAACTTGTATACAAGGGCGATTGTTTCTTCGGACGGTATTCCGGGACCACGAGACCGATCCGACCTAGGAAGAAACACGATAGCTATGCTGGATTGTACCACGGGTATTCGGTGCTCCTTCAACGGGGCGAGCTACCCGCGTTGAACGCGCACCGTTTAAACCAAGCTATGTCCATAATGGTTTTCATGCCAATGACCTTCGAAATTATGTACTAGTTAAACTTATGTTATGCAATATGACAGGGAAGAACATGGTAAGCTTTATGTTGCACGGTACGCTATGCCGTGAGTAAGTTATAGCGTAAATTCTCTTTATTTATGTTCCATCAAACTGCTTGCATGAAACTGACTAGGATGGCTAGAAAAATCACTAAAACAAGTTGTATGTTTTATCTAAATTTTTGAACCAAATGAGAGCATGAAAAATAATTAGCCACTCGCCAGTACACGTTGATTGTACCGATTCTCGCTCTCCACAGGTGCTATAAATCAGGAGGAGCGTGCCGCGTGACTGAAGGCAGCGCTCGTGTGTTTTGAAGCTTTGTCCGTGCGTGCGAAGCCTTGACTCAATCTCTTTTAAAGACTCCGCAATTGTCCAAGCTGAGATGTCTCGACTCTCCCCTATCCCAGGTGTCTGCATACTTTGGTTGTAAAGGGGTGCGATGTATGGAACGGCTATCTCATCGATGTTCATTTTGTAATGGAGTCAGTTTGTAGCCCGCGCGACACCTTGTATCGAGTCTGTAATATGATGTTCATTATCAATAAAGCTTAAGTTTTCTTCTATATAATGTGTTCAATTTACTCTTCGCATTCTCTTGTTGTGTTTCAGATAATCTTATGACTATGCCTTGTGCGATCACAACTTAGATTCGCACGACATCACGCCTGGGGGACGACTATCGATTCTACGGAATCGGGACGTGACATTTCATGCACGTACCTCCAGAAAATTTTGGTCGGATGCGGTCAATCGAATGCCATCTTCTGTTTTCAATAGCAAAACTTCCTTTTCTAGGCTATACCCAACCGTGTGCCGCTTCCTCTTCCTCTTAAAATTTGTGGCTCCTTGTGTTACGTTCAGGATACTCGACCTACTCTTTCTATGTTGGATCTAAAGCCAATCAAATGTATTTTTCTTGGGTATCTGAAAGATCAGAAATGTTATCGTTGTTTTCCCCAACTTTGAAGATGTATTTTATGTCTTGGGATGTTACCTTTATCGAATCTGAGTTTCTCCCATTCCCTTTAACCACCGATTATGTTTCAAAAGTTTACCCAGATGAGAACTTTCTGTTGTATCCAGTTCAGACCCAGCAGCTCCCCGTAAGGGTGCCCTCCCCTACCAAGTTGGTCTTACCGTCCTATGGTTTGCAAACACTAGCTCCGTCAGGGCATGCATCACCTATAGTACCTACAGCTGAAGAGCCGGTATCGTCATCTGGGTCCTCCTCCAGCAACACTACTTCACTACCTGATATACCGACTCGCCCCCGTCATACATGTCGCGACTATCCTTTGTATGTTGAGAACTACAAAGGACTAGCAAGTCACACTCAGTCCTTGGTGGCTACTAATGATGTGATTCAGATTCCTAATTCTGCGGAGGAGGATCTCAAACATCCTGGTTGGCGTGCAACTATGAAAGAGAAAATGCAAGCGCTTCGGGAGAATCATACATGGGATCTGATGGATTTGCCTATTGGTAAGAAGGCTGTAGGATGCAAATGAGTGTTCACAATCAAGATAAAATCGGATGACACTCTTGATCGTTTGAAAGCTCGTCTTGTGGCCAAAAGATATTCTTAGACGTATAGAGAAGATTATTTTGAAACATTCTTCCCAGTTGCTAGGATGATTTCTGTGCGTGTGTTCCTAGCCTTAGCTGTTCGCTATGACTGGTCCCTAATTCAGTTGGATGTGAAGAATGTATTTCTTCATGGGGACCTTGAGGAGGAAGTGTATGTGGTTGCAGTCTTGGATTCGTTGCAAGGGAGGATAAAGTATGATATCTGCGGAAGGCCCTCTACGGTCTCAAACAATCATCTCGTGCTTGGTTTGGTCGATTTACACATATCGTTACTCAATTTGGCATGTGTCAATCGAAGAAGGATCATTCAGTATTTTATCGACAGACATCAGCTAGAAGGATATTACTTGTCTATGTTGATGACATTGTGATTACGGGAGATGACAGCAAGGGTCTTACAGGGTTGAAAAAGTTTTTTAGTGAACAGTTTCAGACCAAAGATATGGGAGCGTTTCTTGGGCATTGAAGTCACGGAGGGAACTTATTGTCTATGTTGATGACCTTGTGATTACGGGAGATGACAACAAGGATATTACAGGACTAAAAAAGTTTTTTAGTGAACAATTCATACGAAAGATATGAGGGCATTGAACTGTCACGACCCGCTCCCGCAGGAGCGATCATCCTCGCTAAGGCGTGATGCCGCACGGGCCTAGGTTGCGCCCGTGCAAGGCTAAGTCCGGAAACGGCTGATTTGAGCTAGGCCACAGAGTCGCACAAAGTGTCCCCATTTGCAGCGGAAAGTAAATGAACACAATTTGAAGCGAATTCAACTCTTTATTGATATTCAAGAAGTTTACAAGCGGCGCTAGGCCGATATTACAAATCGCTCAAGCTCTCTCTCTCTCTGAAACCTAAAAGGCGTGCCAAGTGGCTTACAACATTGAATGATTCATGGCGATGTTCCGATACATTATGTCATGTATATGGTGCTCCAGCTCCTTGCAACGCTCTAAGGCTCCAGAGATAGCTCCGCGCCTTAGCACGTTCGAGGGAAGCTCCGCACCCGACGACGTCTCCTGAATCCTGCAAGCAGACTGTGGGGTTATCAGTACATTGTTATGCACTGGTGGGGAGGCTAGCTTGCCCACAATGCTATCATTACCAAACACGTTCTATTTACTTTCGTGCACCGTCTATCATTCATTGTCTTTCTAATCTTGCCTTAGGATCAGTTTCATGTATATTTTCATAACCTATCTCGTGTTGCCAAATTCAATGTGTTGCATGGAAATACATGCACGACCCATACTTACCGTCCGGCCTTCCCTGTCCAAAGTAAACCAAGTTAGTCAACAATTCATAAGAAATAACTTAACGTGATTAATGTGAACTTTCAATGTCAAGGGCGTGTCCCTGCCTCGGGTCCTAGCACGTCGTAGGCGTATTTTCTAACTCGTTTGCCGAAGTATTCTCGATTATCTGGTATGTTATATTCAAGCCTGTTCAGAAGGCACTTCATTTAGTTAACTTAGACTACTTTGATTTCAATGCAAGGACTTGCACGTGAATTGCCACCAACAAAGCCCACTTAATCTATATGCATCGGTCGCTGGCATCACAAGCCAATTTGGACATGTTTTTCCCTTGGTAATTTCTCACCTATCATGGCGTACGGCTTGGTACACCCTGATAGTCTTTTGAAATATCCGGCCTTACGTCTCCTGGTGGCCAAGCCCGCACTCAGGCCTGGACAGTAAGCCATTTGTCTTTGATTCCGTCTAGGCCGGTCCCGATCCTACACCTTGCGTCAGGCCGCTGGAATCCCTTATTTCTCCTCTCCCCCGTATACGATGGAGGTGTCCACGACCATTTCGTTTTATTTGTCATTTTAACTTAACGGCTGTCTCTGCGCCGTAGGCTAACCCTTAGCCTTAATGCGTTATCGACCAGGTTAGCGTCCGTGCAGCGCGGGTAGCGAGCCCCGTTGCACTTGCCCGTCACACCTGTCGCTAACCATTCTTTCCTTCTTATCTTTCATTCATTCTTTCTTTCTTTCCTTGTTCGTTCGTTCATTGATTCATTCATTCATTCATTTATTCGTTGATTGATTCATTCATTATGCAACTCCCCGTGCGGGAGTCGCCTTGGCGACCCATCGGTCCCATAGTCTTTCAATGTTGCTATACTCTACTTGGAACGACTATGTTGATAGTCTTCCCGTTCCATTGTTGTAACCCATTCATTGTTTCATTGTTGAACGTATAAGGAACATAAACGTAAGCTTGTGTCTTAGTACGAGCGTGGAGCGCGGTACGAGAGATTTCACATTTTTCATGTTCTTTTCCATATTCTATACAAGCATACAAGATGGGATTATTCCCTTAGCTAGGTGGGTTGAGTCATTTATTAGCATGCGCGGTGTCATCGCCTAGCGATTCTAGCAATAGTGTCCGTATTGTTATGTGTCTAGGCTAAGCAAAGACGGGTTCATCGGAGCCACCCACCTTAGCGATGTTCGCATCGGCCGAGCGATACTCCGAGCGCGCCTTTGAAAGTCTAAATCTGGATTCATCTTGACGGGCCAATGTAAGCCTTGCATCGATTCTTCATCAGGTCGATGCCAACTCTTCGGGTCGACGGCTCGTTTGAGTCGTTGCACTTGCCGTTTGAATCGGCGTTCCGCTTAGGGCGGAGCGGGTCATTACATAATACACCACTCAAAACAAGTCTCGTCCTCGAGACTTCCTGAGTGCAGGTCATCCTACCGTTCCCTAACTCATGTCGTGTGCGTATCGTAGACAATTCCTATCGACTGGCTTTATCGCTCGATGGCATCGAACTATATTCGATACCCTTCCAAGTTTCGTGTCTGCATACGTTTGGTCGATTTTATTGAATAACTTTTCATTCATTTTAGAGTTGATGGTATTTATTCAATTCAAGCGTTTCTTCGACTTGGTTGCTATTTCGACGTGTCATGGGACTGAAATGGTCGCACGAGGTGCGTTGTAATTTATCAAATACGAGAGTCGTAGGCTGAGGCAACTCACTCATTCGTTCATGCGCATCTCAACAGCCA
Organism: Iris pallida; assembly: GCA_029216955.1. Classification (NCBI taxonomy): domain Eukaryota; kingdom Viridiplantae; phylum Streptophyta; class Magnoliopsida; order Asparagales; family Iridaceae; genus Iris; species Iris pallida. Next base: position 1,936,938 of record JANAVB010018998.1, read on the forward strand.
CTCGCAGCTGCATTCGAGTTCATCATATCGCTGAGTTTGTATCGTGCACATATTCAAGGCGTCCCCCGAATACGTACATTTCAACCAAACTTAGCGGTTAGCGAAGTCGGACAAGCTACTCGTGATAGTTTTGATTTGCCGATCGTTTCACTAACTTCGATTTAAAACCGAACTCGCGTGCATCTCACTATCGTTTATCTCGGTCCTCGAGATGATTCGATTCGCTTCTCAAGCGTTCTTGTCTATGAAATCAATACGACTTCTTCTTAGCGGGGTCGACCAAGTCTAAGTAATTCCCGTCCAATTTAAGACCAAGTATTGCATTATCATCGAGTCCGTCTTCCTATCAATGATTCAATTTGTTATCCCAACTTTACTTGCACGTCATCCATTCCTATCATTCGCTTTGTTTGGGGCTGATCTCATCGTCGTTCACGCATACTCCCTGTTCTCCGTCCTACTCTAAGTCTTGCTGCCCCAAGTCTATCGTCCGTCCAGACGATACTGTAAGGTCAATCGCACAAGTTCAATCACTCGGCATAGGGTCGTCCGCCTATCCGCTAGGTCGTCTCACAGGGTCATAGTTACAAGTCAAGTCCGTGGCTTATCGTGCAAAGCCGCTGCACGAAGCCCGTCCCAAATCCTATGGTCAAACCATTTGTTCGTTTGTACGGGAGTTTCTACCCAAGTTCGTTTCGCTCAAACTTCTAAACATCAAGCAGCGTTCGCCCTATTCGCATCAACACATTCTCCGCTCCAAGTTTGAGCTCGTTAGGAATGTCATCTTACGATAGGTTGTCCTCAATCAAATCCTTGACATGTCAATATCGTGGGTTCGTACTAGCAATTTTCGTAGTCTATCCCTTCAGGTATGTTTGACACAATTCACCTATCCAATTCACGTAGTCGATCACAAGGTCGCCTAGCCTTGCAATATGTCGCGCCCCGATCTCACGCAAGTCTGATTATCCACGGCGGACATGAATCACCATGTCAACATTCCCGCGAAATAATCGTCCTCATCGGGACGTAACTCTTGCGTTGAATCTAGTCTTGCTCGTTTTCGATACGCGGATTGGGTCTACTCAATCCTCAAGTTTTCTTATTCTTCAATCGCAAGTCCTAACAATTCTCGAATTTATCTTCGCTTCAAACCACAAGTAGAAGCAATCAAAATTGCCATGTCAAGGTATTTCGAGTTCGATCATTCCCGCTGGACATGAATCACCATGCCAACGCTCACGCGGAATGATCGTCCCAAATCCGACATGACGCATGTGCGAGGCTGGAGTTGCGCTCGCGCAAGACAAGATCGTTGTCGTTGTGGTTATCACCGAACAATCAAGTCACTTCCCTTCCTCATTCCAAACATTCATTTCTATCCAAATTCTCCAACATGGTATCCTTCAAAACAATAACTTCTAACACGATCATCATTCATCGAATCAGAGTACCCCCGAGTTATCGTACATCGATCTTTGATACGTCTCAATACCATTGATGATGTACATAACCTGACGATCTTCCTTTTGCAACGAATTCCAAGTCGTGCAACTTAATTTCCTCAATTCACATTGTCGCGTGCTAACTCTTCATCGAGCAACATCAATTTCAATTCCTTAGTCATTCTCGTATCTCCAAACTAACGTTTTTCATGCACGCTATCTTCCGATTGTGCTATCTTCGATCTCGTCCATGCGTATTTTACCTTAACTCAAGTTTTAATCCATTTGACTAAGTTCAAAATCGCATGCATGATCTTCTATGTTTCCTCGACCAAGACCTCTATTCGTTTCATCGTTCCGACTCTCTATTCGATCGTTTCGTAATTCGCACTACGCATTCTTAATTCGTCCGAACGATATCTCGTTTGAGACTATCGAAGTCAAAACCAACTAAGCGTTACTCGTTCTAAGGCTTTGCGCGATATCATCGCTTGCCGACATACTCGTTCTATCCGTAAATCCTTTAGTCTTGCTCGAACAATTTCTATAACGTCCATACACCACTCAGGGTTCGAGCCACTCGACTAGTCGTCGACACTCATTCTTATTCTTTTTCGAAGCTATCACATACACCACTCGGGGTCAAGTCATTCTACAAATCCTCAAATGATCATTCGATTCCCTTTCGATATGTTCAATCGCGCGTTCGCCCGTTCCTCAAAATCCAAATCAATCTTCCGTGCACGCCTAAGCATTAGTTTGATAGCGTTTCTATCGATATACACTCTAAGTGTAGCTTCGTTCCTGACTGAGCGGTACTTGATATCGTTCGCAACTCGATTGCACCAAAAAGTTGAGGTGCGCGACATGCGGCACAACTTAGCCAAAAGGCCGTGTGCATAGCTATCCCGTGCAGACTATATTCGAGTTTGCACGCTCACTTATTCTCGTTCGAGCGATAATCGATCTCGCTCGCAACTCGTTTGCACCAGAAGGTCTAGGTGCGCGATACTCCACACAACTTAGCCAAAAGGCTGCGTGCATAACTATCCCGTTCGAACTATACTTTAGTCTCGTGTACTCGTTCGCCAATGTCAGCATAAGGTTATTCAAGCACGCCTTGCGTTTGCTAACTTCTAGCATTTTAGTTTTCTTTCAACTTAAGTCCGTCATGATTTGGCATAAAGGCCTTCGCCTATCGATCCCGTTCAACCGAGTACTCGTACGAGCTTTTGAAAATATTAGACTTATTGTATGGAACATCCCAAGGCACAACGAGAGAGAGCGTACACTTCTTTTGTTTCAAAACGAGCTTTCAAAACTGAGAGAATCGAAATGAAGTCCAAGGACGTAAAGCCGTGCTCTGATACCAATCTGTCACGCCCCGCTCCCGCAGGAGCGATCGTCCTCGCTAAGGCGTGATGCCGCACGGACCTAGGTTGCGCCCGTGCAAGGCTAAGTCCGGAAACGGCCGATTTGAGCTAGGCCACAGAGTCGCACAGAGTGTCCCCATTTGCAGCGGAAAGTAAATGAACACAATTTGAAGCGAATTCAACTCTTTATTGATATTCAAGAAGTTTACAAGCGGCGCTAGGCCGATATTACAAATCGCTCAAGCTCTCTCTCTGAAACCTAAAAGACGTGCCAAGTGGCTTACAACATGGAATGATTCATGGCGATGTTCCGATACATTATGTCCATGGTGCTCCAGCTCCTTGCAACGCTCTAAGGCTCCAGAGATAGCTCCGCGCCTTAGCACGTTCGAGGAAAGCTCCGCACCCGACGACGTCTCCTGCATCCTGCAAGCAGACTGTGGGGTTATCAGTACATTGTTATGCACTGGTGGGGAGGCTAGCTCGCCCACAATGCTATCATTACCAAACACGTTCTATTTACTTTCGTGCACCGTCTATCATTCATTGTCTTTCTAATCTTGCCTTAGGATCAGTTTCATGCATATTTTCATAACCTATCTCGTGTTGCCAAATTCAATGTGTTGCATGGAAATACATGCACGACTTACCCATACTTACCGTCCGGCCTTCCCTGTCCAAAGTAAACCAAGTTAGTCAACAATTCATAGGAAATAACTTAACGTGATTCATGTGAACTTTCAATGTCAAGGGCGTGTCCCTGCCTCGGGTCCTAGCACGTCGTAGGCGTATTTTCTAACTCGTTTGCCGAAGTACTCTCGATTATCTGGTGTGTTATATTCAAGCCTGTTCAGAAGGCACTTCATTTAGTTAACTTAGACTACTTTGATTTCAATGCAAGGACTTGCACGTGGATTGCCACCAGCAAAGCCCACTTAATCTATATGCATCGGTCGCTGGCAACACAAGCCAATTTGGACATATTTTTTCCTTGGTAATTTCTCACCTATCATGGCGTGCAGCTTGGTACACCCTGATAGTCTTTTGAAATATCCGGCCTTACGTCTCCTGGTGGCCAAGCCCGCACTCAGGCGTGGACAGTAAGCCATTTTTCTTTGATTCCGCCTAGGCCGGTCCCGATCCTACACCTTGCGTCAGGCCGCTGGAATCCCTTATTTCTTCTCTCCCCTGTATACGATGGAGGTGTTCACGACCATTTCGTTTTATTTGTCATTTTAACTTAACGGCTGTCTCTGCGCCGTAGGCTAACCCTTAGCCTTAATGCGTTATCGACCAGGTTGGCGTCCGTGCAGCGCGGGTAGCGAGCCCCGTTGCACGTGCCCGTCACACCTGTCGCTAACCATTCTTTCCTTCTTATCTTTCATTCATTCTTTCTTTCTTTCACTTGTTCGTTCGTTCATTGATTCATTCATTTATTCGTTGATTCATTTATTCATTATGCAACTCCCCGTGCGGGAGTCGCCTTGGCAACCCATCGGTCCCATAGTCTTTCAATGTTGCTATACTCTACTCGGAACGACTATGTTGATAGTCTTCCCGTTCCATTGTTGTAACCCATTCATTGTTTCATTGTTGAACGTATAAGGAACATAAACGTAAGCTTGTGTCTTAGCACGAGCGTGGAGCGCGGTGCGAGAGATTTCACATTTTCCATGTTCTTTTCCATATTCTATACAAGGATACAAGATGGGATTATTTCCTTAACTAGGTGCATTGAGTCATTTATTAGCATGCGCGGTGTCATCGCCTAGCGATTCTAGCAATAGTGTCCGTATTGTTATCTGTCTAGGCTAAGCAAAGACGGGTTCATCGGAGCCACCCACCTTAGCGATGTTCGCATCGGCCGAGTGATACTCCGAGCGCGCCTTTGAAAGTCTAAGTCTGGATTTATCTTGACGGGCCAATGTAAGCCTTGTATCGATTCTTCATCAGGTCGATGCCAACTCTTCGGGTTGACGGCTCGTTTGAGTCGTTGTACTTGCCGTTTGAATCGGCGTTCCGCTTAGGGCGGAGCGGGTCATTACATGAACTACTTCTTGGACATTGAAGCCACGAGGGTGAAGCACGACAATGTCATGTCTCATCGGAAATACGTGCTTGACATCCTAACTGAAGCAAAAATGATGCAAACTAAGAGAGCAACCTCATCAATGGATCTATGGGTAAAGTACTTCCCGATGAAGGAATATTGATGGCCAATCATAATCGGTATCGTCGAGTGGATGGAAAACACAACTACTTGGTAGTTATGACTCGTTCCGACATTTCATTTGCTGTAAGTGTCGCGAGTAGATTTATGACTTCTCCACGAGTTCCACATTGGCAGACAGTTCTCAGGATCTTGCGTTATCTAGCTCAGAATTCTAGAAAAGGAATTCAAATGGAGAATCAAGGGCATACTTGTCTTGAGTGTTTTACAGATGCTGGCTGGGGTGCGAGCCTTACAAATCGACGTTCTACATCCGGCTACTAAGTATTCATTGGTAGAAACTTACTGTCGTGGAAGAGCAAGAAGCAGTGTGGTTTCACGATCAAGTTTGGAAGCGAAATACCGGGCCATTGCTCATAGCACCGCATAAGTGCTATATCTGCAACATCTTCTACAAGAGTTGGGAGAAGAAGTAGGATCAGAAGCAACTGATATGTGGTGTGATAATCAGTCAGCTATCCATATTGTCACAAATCATGTATTCCATAACCGGACGAAACACATTGAGATTGACATCCGTTTTGTCCGTGATGAATATCAGAAGGGGTGCTAACATTTCACCATGTAAGAATCGGAGATCAGATAGTGGATATATTTACAAAGTCTCTTTTGGGCCCTCGAGTTCATTTTCTTTGTAATAAGCTGGACATGATTGACGTCTATGCTACAGCTTGAGGGAGGGTGTTAAGTATTATGTTTAGTCCCATATCAGGTAGATACATAAGTGACAGGCTTACTCTCCACTATATATATGTATCCCATTCATTAATAAATATTTATCCTATTAATTCAATTATTCTATTCTACATATATAAATAATTCGATTTCCTATTGAAAACTCTGTTTTTAATATAGTTTGCTCTACAAGGGGACTTTTAGGTATATGCACTCAGATTTACCTAATTTGACATGCATCCCGTGAATCTTCTTTTATGCTCACATTCCTTAGAATTTGACATAGGTGACTGAAATAAGTTCCCTTTGAAGTCTTTATAAGAAGATTTTATGTGATCTGAGGGTGATATGAGCAGTGTTCCATTGCAGTTCATAATCCATTGCCCGAAGCAGTGACAAAACTGCACAAAGCATGGTGCTAGGTATCCTAGCACCGAAGGCACAAGGCTAGGCACATGCCTAATTGAAGCGGGCAACTTTCTTTTCTTAAAAGTTGAAATCTACAAAATACTATGGCATTATAGCAATTACCTAATCAAAGCATATATGTAACTACTGAAAGCATCCTAGAGGGGGGGGGGGGGGGGGGGGTGTTTGAACTTTGAATAGAGTTTAACTAATGATGGAGCACAATTATGAATGCTAATAGACAATTAAAAATATATGCTAGAAGCCCACATGTGTAACTAATGATTCATCACAATTATGAATGCCAATAGGCAATTAAAAATGTGCTAGAAAGTTCTGTAAGGCACTCCAGTTCCGGAACTCTCTTCGGCTTTAATCCACTATTATAGCAAATAGTTACATATGCGAGTTTTGATCCGAAGGCCTTGCCAACTTCTTACACACGAGTTTTGATCCGAAGGCTCGTCGACTTCTACACATGCTTTGATAAGAAAACTTGCGGACTTCAACCTCTTACAAGAAATATTTTGATGTTCTCACAAATAGTATGAAGATCTCAATTTATAACTCAATGAAAATTCTATCTCAATATGATGTGGTAAATGAAAGCTCTTGTATGTGTGGAGAGATTTGGAGTATTGGATAAAAGTTAAGGCTCCAAGAAGTGAGAATGAATGAGACCAATTTTGGTTTATATAACAAGTCAAAAACATCCCAAAACTTACTCTACATGCGGTATACCGCTCTGTACATTAACGACTATAAACGACTATAAAGGACTAGTTTTTTAGCCGTTGCGCTACAATTAATGTGTCAAAAGTAGGATGACCGGTATATCGCAGTATACCGGCGATATGATGTTTGTGGTCACAAATATGATCACAGAACATGCTGTGACAAACTGTTCACTCTTTGTTCACTCTTCGGCATACCGCTGGTGACAAACTGTTCACTCTTCGGCATACTGCTGGTATGCCGCAAGTGGTATATCGCCGATATATCGTTATGATACCACAATTTCAGAACTTTGAGTATTTGGCTGGATTTCTGGTCGGTGGACTCTGCCCCCTCGACCCCCGTCCGCTGACCAGACAGCGGAATTTTCGAGTGCGTGACCCAGAGATACGGTGGACGGTTCAAGAGAAACCTTGTAGACAAGCAGTGTCTTTGGCCCATCATGATTTCTTCATTGCAATCTCTACGATTGATCTTGCTTATTGATTTTCTGCAAATACATATTAGATGAACAAAACAATACACATAGTAGCAAGTTTGATATCATTAATGCATATTATGATTATGCTAAGTTTAACTATAAATACTATAGTGATTATCATTATTGCCTTCATAATAGTGAACTTAAGCGATTAACCATAATTAAAAACTCAATGTGATTATTGGACTAACTTCTATATATACAGAAGCATGAAATTACTAAATTTTGATTTCAACTACAAGTTTCAGCTATTTACAATTATAGCTATAGGTCTCGGCTAGTTATAATTAAATATTTCAGTTAATTAAGATATATCAAAAGGCTAAACCAGAGAACTCATCGGTTTAAAGTTCCAGTCAATCGGAGATACACAAAGCTAAACAGAGAAGATCCAATCTGCCAAATGACTTAGCAGCTATCTGATAGGTAGAGGGCAAGGAATGACATTAATGACCTGTTGACCTTCAACTACTTGAGAGAACAGATCAACAACAAAAAATAAAATGAAATTGTAGAAAAGTGATACTCCTTATTCTCCTCGTGGCTATGTGGCCAGTCAAGTACTTGGGAGACATGTTGTATGGCTAGTACGAGAGAAGATTGCATGGCAAGTGTGCACACAGTTCTTGCACAAATCAACCCTCTCCCTTTTTAACTACCTTGACCTCAAGGTTGAAGTTTGGATCATCAGGTTCCAGTGTCCTTCGCTGATCTACGTTGCATCTGTTGCCGAAGTGCCACCTTATTGGACAAATTGTTCGATGTGCAAGTGCCTTCCTTTCTTCTTCGTTCTTATGTCTAGGACTTGAACTGGCTTGATATGGGCTGTCCCTCCTTTGTGCTTTCTGGCACGTCAACAAGAGCTACATATCGATCACCAAGTTTCTGCTTGAGCTAAGAAACATGGAAGACGGTGATGCACCTTCGACCCCACCGACCAGTGTAACTTACACCCCACAGACAATTGTAATTTATAGAACTTACCAACGCTTGCAATGATTTCGTAAGGCCCATAAAACATGGAGAAAGCTTTGTCACCCTCAGTGTTCTAAATTTCGGCCTAGGCGGCCGCCTAGGCGGCCGCCTAGGCGCTAGGCGGCCACCGGCCGCACCGGAAACTCCCTAGGCGGCGGTCCTAAGCGAGTTTCGGCCTAAGCGGATCTATTCGGCCTGTTTGGCTGATTTGAGATTGAAAAAATTTCCAAAAATTTCAAGATTTGAAATTTCAAAAAATTTCACATATGAAAATTTAAGAAAATAAAAACAAAATAAAAACAAAAAATAACCCTTACCAGGATGTTGCTGCTGTTGTTGACCTTGCCGTTGCTGTCGTTGATGCTCCTCCTGTTGTTGCTGTTGTTATTGTTGTGTGGAGGAGAGGAGAGGAAGATAAAGAGGAGAGGAGAGAAAGAGAGAGAGAGAGAGAGGAGGGGCTCTTGTGGTTGTATGGAGGAGAGGAGAGGAGAGGAGAGATGGAGAGGAGAAGAGAGGATGGCTGGAGATGCTCTCTCTCTCCCCTCTCCCTCCCTCTTTTTATTAGGTTTAGGTTATATAAAAAAACTGAAAAGGTCCTAGGGGATTCGAAACCTTAACCCCTTGACCATCACCCCTTGTTTAAGCTCAGCCCACTAGCCACAAGTGCTCATAAGCTTTAGTGTTATAGTAACACATACAGTATATTTATGTACTAGCTTTTTAAAATGTTTTAAAAAAAAATCAGTTCGGCGCCTAGGCGTCCCTCCGTCGCACCGATTCCGCCTACCGAAATTTATAACATTGGTCACCCTTCAAAATTCGATAGTTCTCTACCATAAGTTGCAGTCTGAGGTACACCTGCTGGTCGTTTTTAGATTGCTAGCTTTTCAATACTTTTTGAGCCATGTCTAGAATTTTCTTAAGTAACTTAAGAGCTCCATCAAAGCGTGAAATGTGAAGAGGGCGACCGAAGGGCATTGCCTAAAATTCGTAGCGACCTTGTGAGTTCTAAATACCATTTTGAGGAATGTCCTTCGTTGGTGTTTCCTTGGTGTTTGGATCTGGTGATAATCTGAGCGGACCAACCTTGAGATATGGAAGATAACCAAACATACTATCCACCGTTGCAATTGGAAATATGTATTTGATGGTGAGGGAGTTGAGTGCCCCATAATCAACACAGTCTCCATGATCCATCCCTTTTGTTACTAGGGTTAGGAATGAATAAGGGCTTTTGGTATGCTGAGTGATTCCATTTGCTGAGTTGGGGCCCCCATAATCAACATGTAGTTGGTGGTGGCTGGAAATCCTCGGCGATGGAGCTCGTAGAGAGAGGACAGAGTGAGGGGCTCGGGTAGAAAATGCAATAAACCATAGAACATGTGAGTTTAACTCATGGCTTAACGGGTGTGGGTCTGTTTACAAGAAAAATTCCATGTCATAAGGTGCTCCTCAAATGTTTCTTGCGCCGTGATGGGTTTAGGGACATCCATGGGTTGGTAAAGGTATGCTCGTCATGTCGTGGCGAGGCACATGACCTCAAATACATTGGGCCCAAGAAAGAAATTTAATATGTCAAGAGACAAGAATTCAGACATTGAAGCATTGAAATTGATATTAGTATAAGAATATGTATATTGCTCATTGGTCATGCCCTAGAAGACATATTTCGTAATCCAAGCTTATGAACCATGTAGCATTTATGGGTATCATGATTCTCACTATTCGCGGTCATTTCAGTTGGAATTTTAGAAAGAAAAATAGCTTGTTTTTGTGTTGTAGAGCTGCAACATAATACTGGACACTGTTCCATTTCAGTGGGAATCATAGGAGAAATATATTGTTTTTGTGTTGGTAATGGTGTGAACATGGCGAGGCACCTGACCTCGGATTACGCTAGGTTAAAGTTTTTAGAGGCGTGAGGCACACAAGGATCTAACCTCAACGCCTCAGTACAGGTGGAGCGAGGCTCCCTTTATAAGGTGTGCTACACGGTTCATAAGCTCCGAACTTTACATGTCTTTTTACATGTTCTATTTTACTAACCAATGGGTTTATTTTAGTGAGTAGCACCACCGTTGGATCTGCCGTTATATGCCTTTCAAAAGAGAGAAACTCAAATGACTCGCAGATCAAAAGAAAAGAAAAGAAAAACCCAAAAATCTTCTTCCTGCTCTATCTGTTCAAAAATTTGAAACCTCTCATGGTTCCCTGGTTCCTTGGTTCTCATCAAAACTTATCGGAATTCTTGCTCCCTTCTTTTAGTTGTGTTTTTCCTCATGTTCTAATTTGTCTTATTATTCTTTCATTTTCTTTTGCCATACCCTTGTCTAATGCTTTTATTTTTCTTCTCTTTTTCCCCCCATATTTCTTCTTCTTCTTTCATTTTCTTCTGCCATACCCTAAACATCTAAGATGGCATCTAATGCCTTCATTTCTTTTCGACCAGAACCCTCTTCATATTCTGTGTAACCCAACCCGCCCTTCTCTGGTCCTTTTACTTTTCTCATGTGAAGCCATACCTCTAGTTGTTCCTACAATATAAATCAAGTTTCTTGTTGTCGTATTGATATTAATATTGAATTGAACTTCGACACGTCCACATTCAATATTTGTTACAAATAGTGACTGTATATGATTTATAAATATATTTTGTTTTAATAAATTTCGCCTTCATGAGGCTTGCGCCTTACCTCATGCCTTGGTCTTATACACCCTCTGCGATGTGATGCACCTTTAATGACATTACACTGGCCTAAGAAAGAAATTTAACAGGTCAAGAGATGAGAATTGAGACATTTAAGCATTGAAATTCATATTAGTAAAATAATGTGTTTTGCTTACTGGTCCTCCTTTGAAGAAGATATATGTCGTAATCGTAATACAAGCTGATGAACCATGCAAGCATTATGGGTATCAGGATTCTTAAATTAGTCTCTGTTTCATTTCAACTGGATAGAAAGGGATTTTTTTTTTTGTGTTGTGTTGTAGAACTGCAACATATTACTGGACATTCTTTTTTCACCTGTTCCATTCCAGCTGAAATTATAGAAAGAGATATATTGCTTTGACTTTTTTATGTTGTAAAGCACAACATATTACTGGACATTTCCTTTTACATTTTTGTAGGTAACCTATCCATTTTTATTGTTAATATAAGTGAACCTTCTTTTTAGAGAGATAAAAAAGTACAGCCATAAGTTTGTGGTTTAGATATAAGTGCTCATTGTTTTAAATACAAAAACTCTTTATAAACAACAATTGTTCAATATTTAGCTCCTTCATTTTATATCCCATAAGCCTCAAGAGGTATTATCTAGATGTGGTCGGAAGTAGTGTTTGTATCTGATGCGTTCTTTTAGAAATTTAATGACAAACGATGCAATCTGCAGCCCAGAGTGGAAGGCTTGAATGCTTATCAGTGACAGTTGTAATAGGAGATCATTTCAAGATATGCTGCCGGGCAGAAAGTGCTGCTTCAATGGAAGACTTGCCACTCTGGAAATTTGAGGACCGGGTTGAGACGTTTCCTACGAAAGATCCTAGTTTAGCCTTCACAGGTCAAAAATTTATCCAGGTTGAAGAGCCAGAGGCTCAAGTTGATCTCACATTAGGTGCTTCAGGCCCTGCTTTAGTTGGAGAAATTTTCATTATACCTGTGTCGGTGCTCTCCAAAGGCCATGCTGTTCACTCAGGAGAACTCAAGATCAATCTTGTGGATGCAAGAGGAGATGGCTTGTTGATGAGCCCAAGAGATGCAGAATCCTTTTCTTCCATCGAGCAACATGTGGAGCTTCTCAGTATATCAGGAAAATTTGAGGAAGAGGAATCCCAAATAAATTCTGATTGCATTAAGAAAATTCAGCAGTCATTTGGCGTGGTCTCAGTCCCAGTTCTAGCAGCAGATGAGTCATGGTCCTGCAAACTAGAGATAAAATGGCATAGACCCAAGTCTGTTATGCTTTATGTTTCACTTGGTTATCACCAAAACTCCTCAGGGGTCATATTCCAGAGAGTTAATGTGCACAAGAGCTTACAGATTGAGGGCCAAACCCCATTGGTCATCAGCCACCATTTTATGATGCCATTCCGGAGAGAACCTCTTCTGCTCTCTAAGTTGAAGCAATTGCCCGGTTCTGATCAGAATCTATCATTACCATTTAATGAAAAAAGTATCCTCATTGTAGGTGCTAGGAATTGCACCGAGGTGCCTTTGCGGTTGCTATCAATGTCAATCGAAAGTGATGATGATGTTGGATGTTCTTGCTCTGTGAGTGCCGGGGCTCCATCTGAACCAGCGCTTGTTGTTCCTGGTGAAGAATTCAGAAAAGTAATTTCAGTCACTCCTCAAGTTGATTCACCAAGTATTGGTGTGGGCACAGTTTGTCTAAAGTGGACAAGGGAGTTGGATTCCAACCAGCATTCAGATTCTTTTGTTCTGACAAAACACAAATTGCCATCTGTTAGTGTGGAGAAGCCGCCATTGGTTGTGAGTTTAGAATGCCCCCCTCATGTTATTCTTGGAGTCCCTTTCTCATTTCATGCAAGGGTCCAGAATCTCACTAACCTGCTTCAAGAAATCAAGTATTCACTTAGGGATTCTCAGAGCTTTGTGTTCTCTGGATCTCACAATGATAGAGTGTCCATTCTACCTAAGACCGAACACATCATCAGTTACAAGCTCGTGGCGTTGGCTTCAGGCCCTCAACAGCTACCACGACTCACGATCACTTCGGTGAGATACGCAGCAGCACTTAATCCTTCGGTTGCAGCAACAACTGCTTTTGTGTTCCCCTCCGAGCCACAGTTCAAAATGGAAGGGGAGAAAGAGTTGGAAGAGCGTTCTTCTGGTGAAATTCATAGTTGACTTGTATCAATCATGCTCTCACCGGGGACTCAAATCAGTTTTTCAAAGTTCAAATCCTTGTGCTGCTTTCGGCTAGAATGCACAGGATTAGCTTCGAGAATGGCATGTCATTTGAAAATATCTTGCCGTTGAGGCTTCGTATCGGTTACACTGGGATTTTGTTATTGTTGGTACTTGTATCCGAGTTCATAGAGATGTAAGGTCATCATAGTTTATTTGTTATTGGCAGAATATTCATTTGTATCAGGTTTCTGTCAGATAGATCTGCATTTTTTTGTTAAACAACAATTAGGGATCTGCCTTGTCTAAAAGCAAAGGTAATAAACGATTTCCGAGTATGTTGGAATTCTTGGGTTACAGAACTTTTTCTTGAAGTTCTGCAGTCTTTTTGAGGTATTATGCAAAGTGATTCTTCATTGCTTAGTTCTTTTCAGGATTACTGATTTCTTCTGGACGAATGGAGTCTGCTTCACAGGGTTGGGGAATTCCTAGAGAGAATTTCATCATATTCAGTGTTAAGAAATTCATTATTTCAAATTTTAGAAGCATTGTTCATGTCTTCTACTGCCATATTGAAATGCTATTTTATAAACTGGGATGAACTGCACTGAAGCTAGATATAGTCGAAATGAATCTCACACTATATGAAGACATTTTTTGGGTCCTGGTGCTGCATTTCAGTGTTCATGTGGTAGTCAAATTACCATGACTTCCTACTATCGTTTTGTAACTGTTTTATCCAGTGTACGTATGACATTACTAATCTGGATTTTTATCTTTTGAATTTTGTAGAACTCCAATTTATTTTATACTAGGTGTTCCCGTGCTGTTGGCATTCTCCGATATTTTGCTTCGGTCAAAAATTAGATACAATTTGATACATAAATTAAATAAAAATTTAGTGTATATATATATATATATATATATATATATATTTTTTTTTTTAGTGTGTATATATATATATATATTTAGTGTGTGTATATATATATATATATATATATATATATATATATATATATATATATATATATATATATATATATATTGGCCTTTCCTTTAGAAACTTTAGTCCCACATCGGATAGGCCAAAGAGTTTGTATCTCTATATATTAGCTTTGCTATTATTGGAGATGCACATGTGGTGTGGAGGTGCACATGGGTTTGCCATGTGGGGTTATTTTTCTAATGGAAAAAAGGCTAAAATCAACAATAAAAGCATTCATGCTTTTTGCTCTTGGAAAATTTATTTTCATAGTCGCTAAGCCCCGTAGGGGCTTAGCGACTCGGGCTCGGGCTCATGGGCTCATGAGGCGTTTTGTTGGCGCACTTTGCACTTAGCATCGTCGCTAGGCGCATAGTGCGCTTTAGTTGCGCTCGTTGCGCTGTCCAGGTGCGCGCCCAGGTTGCGCTCAGGTAGCGCTGGGTTGCGCAGTTCAGTGCGCGCTCTGTCGCGCAAAGTGCAAGGAGCGCTGGGTGTGCGCAGTTGGCAGCAGAACGTGCGTTTGCATGTTCTGGACGGTTGCTACATGTTCGGGGTGGTTATTACCACGTCCCTAACTTTGTGTTCTTTAACACAGTTCTGATCGGAATTTGCTTGCGAATTCCAGCAGCCTTCGAGAGAGAGGAAAGGCGTCGCACCAGCGTTGCTTTTGCACGGGAGTTCGTGTCTGTCCGAGGAGTCAGAAGAGCAGGAGTATTCCAAGTTCTCCGACGAACTTGCTGGTTCCTGGAAGCTGTTCGTGTAGGGCGAATAAAGCTTTGAGCAACGGTGATCATTCACCCCAGCAGGCCATCTTCCATCTTTCGCCTGTCATCTTCTTCGCTGCTGTGATTACGAAATCTTTTTAGATTCTCGTAATATCATAACGATATCTTTTTAGATCTTCGTTATACTTGCGCAACCTTCCTAGAAGTGTTGCGTTGGAACATTGTTTTTACAATTGTTTCATATTCTCTGTTTTTCATCGAAAAATTGTGCCCCGGCACTAACATTCTCAAAGCTTTATTGCTACGATGGAAAACGTTAATGCTTCACTCCTCAATACTGACTTTTGCAAATTAGAAAAGTTTGATGGAGAGCATTATCAAGTCTGGAAGAGGAAGGTTTTTCTTACTCTTCAACTCAGAGACGTGGATCACGTGCTTCTTGAAGAGGAACCTACCGTTCCAGATACTGGGTCTGCTGCCGCAATCTCTGCGGCTACTAAACTTCAGGCCAAGTGGAGAAGAGAAAATAGCATTTGCAGGCTGCTTATCCTGAATGCTATGGAGGATTCCCTTGCAGAATCCTATTCTAAGAAGAATATCGCTAGAGACATATGAGAGTCTCTAGAAAAACTCTACGAAGAAGACAAGAACCGCAGTAAAGTATTTGTGGTTGAAAAATATCACAAGTGGTTGTTTGAGGACGAAAAGTCTATGCTGCCGCAGGTGAAGGAGTTCCTGAAACTGCGACAGAAGTTGGAAGACGAGGCGATGCCCCTCCCCGACAAGTTTGTTGTTGGAGGGATTGTCTCAAAGCTCCCCGCTGGGTGGAGCAAGTTCTATGCAAACATGCATAGGAAGAAGCTTGAGATCAGCCTTGAAGATCTCTTGCAGGAAATATATATTGAGGACCAGATGCGGGCTCAACTGAAGGTGGACACACTGTCCAAGCAATTGGCTAATGCCAATCTGGTTCAGACCAAGGAACCAAGGGGAAAGCAGGCGGCTTTCCACAGCAAGAAGAAGGACCCTGACAATCTAAAAGTCAAGGGAACTTCTATCAAGAAAAAAGCCAAAGTCTCAAATGCCTTGCTTCAAGTGTGGCAAGAAGGGCCACTTTAAGAATGAGTGCAAAGCAAAAACCAAGCAATCAGAGCAAGGAGAGCCTAGTAAGGTATCTATGATCACTGACATTATTGCTATGATTGCACAGGTTGATGCGGTAAGGACTGACTCTGACTGGTGGGTAGACACTGGAGCCTCCTGCCATGTCTGCTCCAGTAAGGAGTGGTTCACCACCTATACACCTACTTCTGAAGTGGTTATGATGGCGAACCAGGCACAAGCTGAAGTGCTCGGGATCGGGACGGTGGTGTTGAAGTTGACTTCGGGGAAGTCTCTGACGCTTCAAGGCGTGAAGCACGTACCTGCTATCGCCAAGAACCTGATCTCAGGAGGCCTACTCTGCAAAGCAGGCCTCAGGATGGACATCAATGCTGCCCAGATGGTGATGTCTATCAAAGGAACATATTTCGGGAAAGCTTTTTATACCGAAGGAATGTTCAAAATTCAGCTTGTAAATCAGTCCAATGTAATTAATGTGATTAATGAAGTCACTCATTCTGATTATACTCTTGAGTTGTGGCATAATAGGCTAGGACATGTTCATTGTAAACGAATAAACAGAATGTCTAGTCTAGGACTTATCTCCAAGTGTGGGGGTAAGGTAAAGAAATGTGAAGTTTGTGCTCAAACAAAGATCACAAGGAAACCCTTTCCTTGGGTTAATAGAAGTACAGATCTTCTGGAGTTGGTACACTCCGATATCTGTGACTTCAAACAGTTCTCTACAAAGGCCGGGATGAAGTATTTCATAACCTTCATCGATGACTTCTCAAAGTATGCGTTCGTCTACTTGCTGAAGGCTAAAGACGAAGCGTTCGAGAAGTTCAAGGAGTTCAGAGCCGAAGCTGAGCGGCAGACTGGACAACAACTCAAAAGGATAAGAAGTGATCGAGGTGGGGAGTACAGGTCTCATGAATTCGCATCGTTCTGCAAAGAACATGGAATTGTCAATGAGACTACGGCTCCGTACTCTCCTCAATCAAACGGAGTAGCATAGAGGAAGAACAGAACGTTAACAGAAATGATTAACTCAATGTTGTTGACTGCTGGTCTTCCTAAGTGCTACTGGAGAGAAGCTGCATTGACGGCCACTTTTATTCTAAATAGAGTGCCTCATGCAACTTTAGACGTTACTCCTCATGAACTCTGGTTCAAGGTCAGACCTAACTTGAATGTCATTCGAGTGTGGGGGTGTCTGGCATATGTCAAGCTTCCAGATCTGAAGATTCAGAAGCTTGGGACAAGGACTACTAAGACGATCTTCTTGGGGTATGCCGAGAAGAGTGATGCTCGGAGATTTCTTGATATTGAGTCAAATCATATCATTGAATCTCGCGACGCAGAATATTTTGAAGACAAATTTGCAAGGCACAAGAATATTGTTCTTGCGGATATTCCGGAGAACAATGAGGGTGCTCAGGTCTTCAATGAAGATGTGGTCCAAGAAGATGTTGTTGTTGAAACAACGGTTGAACCAGATCTCGCTGAGCCGTCAACGAAGCGAGTGAGGAGGCCGAAGGACTTCGGAAGTGACTTTGTCACCTATCATGTGGAAGCAGATCCGCTTACCTATGATGAGGCGATGAAGACCAGAGACGCAATTTTCTGAAAGGAGGCGATTGACAATGAAATTGATTTCATCACCTCAAATAACACTTGGGTGTTGGTTGATCTTCCTAAAGGAGCAAAACCCATCGGATGCAAATGGATCTTCAAGAAGAAGATGAAAGCAGACGAAACTATTGACAAGTTCAAGGCTAGGTTGGTAGCCAAAGGGTTTTCTCAGAAGCAGGGGATTGACTATTTTGACACATATGCTCCAGTAGCCCGGATGACCACCATCAGAATGTTGATTGCTCTCGCAGCAATACATAAGATGGTGATACATCAGATGGATGTGAATACGGCTTTCCTAAATGGCGAGCTGACCGAAGAGATTTACATGCAACAGCCAGAGGGATTTGTCATCAGGGGTCTTGAAGACAAAGTCTGCAAGTTGGTGAAATCCTTGTACGGTCTTAAACAAGCTCTCAAGATGTGGCATGAGAAATTTGACAAAGTTATAAGGTCAAATGGCTACATGGTCAGCGATACGGACAAGTGTGTTTACACGAAGTTCGCTGATGGAAGAGGTGTGATCGTTTGTCTGTACGTGGACGACATGCTTATCCTGGGTACGGATATTAGCTGTGTCACGGAGACAAAGAAATTCATCTCAAGCAAGTTCAGTATGAAGGACTTGGGGGAAGCTGATGTGATCTTAGGGATCAAGATCATCCGGACAGACACTGGACTAGTGCTGTCACAGTCTCATTATATTGAGAAAATGATCACTCGTTATGGGTATCGGGATCTTCCAGGGATCGATACGCCGCACAGGTATGATCTGAAGCTGAAGCCTAATTCAGGGGAAAGCGTCAGGCAGCTGGAGTATGCAAGCGTAATCGGAAGTTTGATGTATGCTACTAATGCCACAAGGCCTGACATAGCTTTCACCGTGGGAATGATGAGTCGTTTCACGAGCAACCCAGGTGTTGAACACTGGAAAACTGTACAACGGGTTATGAGATATCTCAAGAAGACTCAGACATATGCACTGTACTACAGCGGAGATCCGCCGGTAGTGGAAGGCTTCAGTGATGCCAGCTGGTGCTCAGAGGTGGAGAGCGAGAGGTCCACATGTGGATTCATTTTCACAATGGGTGGAGCTGCTATATCGTTGAAGTCGAAGAAGTAGACTATGCTCTCGCGGTCATCCATGGAATCTGAGTTCTTTGCACTTGATACCGCAGCCGAGGAAGCAGAATGGCTTCGGGAGCTCATGTATGATCTTTCAATGGTTTGGGCGCAAATATCGGCAATACCGATATACTGCGACAACCAGGCGACTGCGGCGGTGACATCAAATGACCTCTTCAACGGAAAGAAGAGGACTGTACGGTTGAAGCACAGGGCAGTACACGAACTTATCAAGAGAGGTGTTATTGCAGTTATTGATGTTCGGAGTCAGGAGAACCTGGCGGATCCGTTCACCGAGGGCCTTAAGCGCCAGCTGGTCGATGACACAGCTTGTAAAATGGGCTTGAAGGCATTCTGATATTGTATTATTGTATTCCTACCATAAAGTTTTATGCTATTAGTTCAAAGATTTATCTACTAGGCATCTAGCTTTTGGTTCAAGGGAGGACCACTAATCGGAAGAATATCAGGAACGGTGGGTACATGTTCTATTGGGCATGGAGAGGTTACGGACCTATAACCACTGTTGTCTACTGTTGTTTTCTGCGGAAAACTGTTCCTGTAGGAAGGTTGGCTTAATTGCCTTAATGAGTTCTCAGGCAGAGTGATTGCCTGGTGTGCTTTACAGGAAGCACGGTAGAGCAGCACTATAAGGAGTGAAACTCCATGCTACAGTGGGGTGACTCCACAATGAGGTTCCTATATGTGGGGTGCTGCCCAGGAATAGGATAAAGCCTCGACTTTGCAGGCCAAGTCACAGCGGTGTAGCACCGCAAATAGGCAGTTAGCCTAATGCTGTATATTAAAAATAAAGAGGGGTGTAGTCAGCACTACAAAGAGGAGGAGTTCCTCATGTTACAGTGGCACGACACCACGATGAAGTACCCGGTTAGGGATAAAGCCTCGGCCTTGCAAGCCATGTCGTTGCGGCATAACACCGCAGCCTAAGGCTTCATGCTGGGTAGTTTGGCACTACAAAGAGGCGGTTGCCTCATGCTACAGTAGTATGACACTACGATGAGGTTCCCGGTACGGGGTAAAGCCTCGGCTTTAAGCCATGTCATGGCGGCGTAGCACCGCAAGGGAAGCGCAAAGCGCTTCATGCCATGTCTATTTATAATGAACTCACCTATAGTGTATGGACAAAGAGATATCAGGCCGTCTCTTGAGGGTAAACTTGTAGACGCCCAAAATTATACACTGAAACCAGGCTGGCACAGGGCCTTTAATGTGTAGCCAGAAGCACATGTAACTACATTATGTGAGTGGAAAGAATTTCAGCTATGACGCAGAATTCAAGGTTTAGTCCATTCTTGTATTATAGTCTGATTTTTGACCCATGCGGGAAGATTCAAGTCGTCAGCGACATCTCTCCTAATGCATGATGGACAGTTACTGTGGGGAACACTTATACCCATATATAGAGATATGTGGGAGATTGTTGGAGTTTTGGCCTTTCCTTTAGAAACTTTAGTCCCACATCGGATAGGCGAAAGAGTTTGTATCTCTATATATTAGCTTTGCTATTATTGGAGATGCACATGTGGTGTGGAGGTGCACATGGGTTTGCCATGTGGGGTTATTTTTCTAATGGGAAAAAGGCTAAAATCAACAATAAAAGCATTCATGCTTCTTGCTCTTGGGAAATTTATTTCCATAGGAGCTAAGCACCGTAGGGGCTTAGCGACTCGGACTCAGACTCGGACTCGGATTCGGACTCGGACTCGGGCTCATGGGCTTATGAGGCGTAATGTGGCATTTTGTTGGCGCACTTTGCACTTAGCACGTCAGCATCGTCGCTAGGCGCATAGTGCGCTTTAGTTGCGCTCGTTGTACGAGCCACTTGTGCAGCCACGTTGCGCAAGCCCAGTTGCGGTGCCCAGTTGCGCATGCCCAGGTGCGCAAGCCCAGTTGCGCTGCCCAGGTGCGCGCCCAGGTTGCGCTCAGGTTACGCAGGATTGTGCTGGGTTGCGCAGGGTTGTGCTGGGTTGTGCTGGTTGCGCAGTGTGTGCAGTGTGCGCAGTGCGTGCAGTGCGTGCAGTGTGCGCAGTTCAGTGCGTGCTCTGTCGCGCAAAGTGTAAGGAGCGCTGGGTGTGCGCAGTTGGCAGCAGAACGTGCGTTTGCTTGTTCTGGGCGGTTGCTACATGTTAGGGGTGGTTATTACCACGTTCCTAACTTTGTGGCAACCGACCAGTTGCTGCAGGGCCTATATAAGGCATCCTCTCTCTCAAGGCTGATGATAGAATAGAAAGAGAAGCCACCACAGATAGTTTACGAAGTGTTCTTTAGCACAAGTAAACAGAGAATTCAGACGTGTTCTTTAACACAGTTCTGATCGGAATTTGCTTGCGAATTCCAGCAGCCTTCGAGAGAGAGAGGAAAGGCGTCGCACCAGTGTTTCTTTTGCATGTGAGTTCGTGTCTGTCCGAGGAGTCAGAAGAGCAGGAGTGTTCCAAGTTCTCCGACGAACTTGCTGGTTCCTGGAAGCTGTTCGTGTAGGGCGAATAAAGCTTTGAGCAACGGTGATCATTCACCCCAGCAGGCCATCTTCCATCTTTCGCCTGTCATCTTCTTCACTGCTGTGATTACGAAATCTTTTAGATTCTCGTAATATCATAACGATATCTTTTTAGATCTTCGTTATACTTGCGCAACCTTCGTAGAAGTGTTGCGTTGGAACATTGTTTTTACAATTGTTTCATATTCTCTGTTTTCCATCGAAAAATTGTGCCCCGGCACTAACATATATATATATATATATATATATATATATATATATATAAAGTTCGTTCAAATTAGATTCTTAAACTACTTAATTTCTTGTAAAATTTTAATCTAATTGAACGGTAAAAAAAGATAATATAATGGCAATGACTAGTATTTTAGGGAACATGAGAGGATGGTTAAAAGTGAAAATTTTGATCTCACCTGACGCACATACACACATTGCGCGTGCTTTCTAGTGAGAAGAACATGAAAGGGAAATTAAAACATACCAAAATTATATTATTAAAAATAGTAAAAATTTCGAGTTAAATCTTAAAATTGAGCAAACTTTTAGAAGATTAAAAAAAAGATAGCATGAAATATTTGATGATTCAAACTATTAAAAAGAAATCAAAAGAACAACTGCAAAACCTTAAAAAAAATCGTTTTTGATAACCAAGCATAAAAAATACCATAATTTTCATAAAAAAATAATAATAGAAAAGATGTGATATTAACAACATGGGATATTAAAAAATGAGCCTGATATTAACAATAATTTCTTGATTTCAATGCAACTATTGGAATATAATCATGAATGATTAGAACCAAACCTTCACATCACTTTATGCCTTTTGCTGTGCTGTAGAGCATTCATTCTTCTCTTGTGGCATCGGTTATAAAGAGTTGCTCAATCTTGATTTTGTTGCTAGAGTTGATCTTAAACTTAAGATATAGTAAGTAAACAAAAGTCCTATCTCTAAGGAACTTGAAGATAGAAATATCTAAATGATAATTAATTGAGGGGATCCCAACTTATCTTAAACCGGTTAAAGGACATATTTATCCCTAAATATTATACATTTTTTATATTAATATTGTACCTATTAAATTTAGAAGAAAATAGTATTTGGAAAAATATTTGATATTTATTCAATCTTTATAAGGTACACAAACCATTATATGGTGATACAATAAACTATTTTAAGAAATCAATAATGTACAATATTCCTATGTTATAATTAGGAAATGTACAATATTTGTATGCTATAATTATGTAATATATAATAATCATGAGATTTACTTCTAATGCTCCCCATCAAGTTGTTGAGTGAATGTCATGAAGTTCCAATTTGTCACTTAAGTAACAGAATTGTCCACGTCCCAAAGGTTTGGTTAAGATGTCTGCAAGTTGAGAACATGATGAGACATATGATGGTGCAATTACTCCAGATTGTAAATTTTTTCATACAATGTGAATCAATCTCAATATATGATGGGAAAGAAGCGCGGAAACCTTTCCTCAAACCGGAGAGTACCTGCGAGAGGACCGAGCAAACAACGCACGAACCCAAAAACAAGCACACACAACAATCACGCAGATACAGAGAATTTTTGACGTGGAAACCCTTGCGGGAAAAACCACGGGACGATCGGAGTCCAACCCTGAGAAGCCTCCACTAATGGAATAGAAGAATTACACCCTCTACAAACTCCTCCCGATCCAAATCGGATCCCCACAACACTCAGAGACAAGAACAATGATCACAAGGCTACGAAGAACGAGAACGACGAGTAGAGATTACCCGAAACACGATCTCCTTCGAAAACGACCTTCAATCCTCCGTCTTCTTCTCCGAAGTTGTAATGGCACTCTTGCCTCCTTCTCTCTCAAACTTGTGTTATGTTGCACTTGTGAATTAGGGTTGAGAAAACTCAATATATATCTCCCTAATCCCGCAACCAACCTGAACCGTTGGATTAGATCCAATGATGAAAACTCATCCAAAATCCCGCTTCAGCCCCCCGACACACAGAGTTCGGCCAGAACTCTGTGCGGGGCAACCAGCACTGGCCGACCCACTTCTGGAATGAGGAGGCAGAGTTCGGCCCGAACTCGGCCCCTCTGCTTCCAGCAGCTCTCTGCAGCTCTCTCAGCAGTCCTGCTTCCTCCCCGAGCTTCTTCGACACACGAACGGCGCTCGTCGCACTCCGGGGTCTTCTCCACATAGGTTGGGAACCCCACCCACTCCAACAAATCTCCCCCTTCACAACTATGGGGAGGACGTCGTCATCCCGACGATCTGCCTGCAGTACTCAAACTTCCCCCTTGGTAGAATCTTCGTGAACATATCAGCTCCGTTGTCATCTGTATGCACCTTCTCAAGCTCCGCGTCCTTCTTTTCAACCACATCCCGTATCCAGTGATACCGAGTCTCGATGTGCTTGGACCGGCTATGAAACGTCTGATTCTTCACAAGATGGATAGCACTCTGACTGTCGCAAAGCAAAGTATACTGCTCTTGCTTCAGTCCCATTTCCTGCAACAGCTTCTTCATCCACAACAGCTCCTTGCAAGCCTCCATCGCCGCAATGTATTCTGCCTCCGTCGTCGACAAGGCAACACACTTCTGCAACCGCGACTGCCACGACACCGCTCCTCCCGCAAACATCATTACGTAGCCCGAAGTCGACCGCCTCGTGTCTACATCTCCAGCCATATCAGCGTCAGTATACCCGACCAGCTTCGGCTCGTCACCACCAAAGGAAAGTCTCCAACCAGCAGTGCCCTGAAGATATCGTAGAATCCACTTGACCGCACTCCAATGTACCCTTCCAGGATTCGAAAGATACCTGCTAACCGTACCAACTGCATGAGCAATATCTGGCCTCGTACACACCATGGCATACATAAGGCTTCCCATAGCTGAAGCATATGGAACCCGCTCCATATCTTCCTTTTCGTCCTCGGTAGATGGACACTGCTCCTCAGTGAACTTAAAGTGAGCCGCGAGGGGGGAACTCACTTTCTTCGACCCGTCCATCCCGAAACGCTGAAGTACCCGGTGAATGTACTTCTTTTGGGACAAGTGTAGCAGCTTGGACTCTCTCTCGGCTGATCTCCATTCCAAGAATAGTCTTCGCTGCGCCCAAATCCTTCATAGAGAAGGCCGCGCCCAGTTTGCGCTTCAACTCCGCTATCCTAGTGGCATTCCGACCCACTAATAGCATATCATCAACATAGAGCAATAAGATGATAAAATCATCATCGGTAAAATACCTCACAAATGCACAATGGTCCGACGTCGTTCGTGCATAACCATGCTCCCCCATAAACGACTCGAACTTTCTGTACCACTGCCTCGGAGCCTGCTTCAGACCATACAAGCTCTTCCTCAACCGGCAGACCAAATGTGACTTGCCCTTCTCACAGAATCCCTCCGGCTGCTCCATGTACAACTCCTCCTCAAGATCACCGTGGAGGAACGCCGTCTTCACGTCCATCTGCTCGACCTGCAAGTCGAAACTGGCTGCTAATGCTAGCACCACCCGAATAGACGAATGCTTGACGACAGGCGAAAAGATTTCATCATAATCCACGCCTTTCCGCTGACCGTAGCCCTCGACTACCAGCCTCGCTTTGTATCGAGGGCGAGTAGCATCATCCGTCTGCTTCACTCTGAACACCCATCGATTCTTCAAAGCCTTCTTGCCCTTTGGCAACCGTACCAGATCATAAGTAGAATTGGTGTGCAAGGAACTCATCTCCTCCTGCATAGCCACCATCCACTCCTGCCTGTGTTCGTCTTCCATAGCCTCTGCGAAACTTTCGGGCTCTCCTCCGTCAGTCAGTAGCACATACTCATCCGGCGAGTATCTCGTAGATGGTCGACGATCCCTGTTGCTCCTTCTCAGTGGAGCCACTGGTGCTGGCTGTATACCGACAGCCTCCTCCCCTTCAGGAACTACCTCTCCGGCATGCTCATCCTCCTGAGGGACACCCTGACCACCATCAGCAGGCTGATGATCAAGGTTGGGAGCAACTCCATGTACCGGCTCCCCCATAACTGGATCCTCCGCGATGTCCTCTGGAAACTGCTCGAAGCGAAATGACTCTAACTCAGGCAATTCCTCAGCCTCAGAAGGCGTCTCGGAGTCCTGAGTGTTGGTCATGGTCTGATCCTCGACGAACACCACGTCCCTGCTTCTGTAGAGCTTTCCTTCCACTGGGTCGTAGAGTCTATAGCCAAACTCATCCCGACCGTAGCCGACAAAGACGCATCGCCTCGTCTTCGGCTCAAGTTTGGTCCTCTCGTCCTTCGGTACATGCACGAAGGCTTTACAACCAAACGCCCGCAGGTGATTGTATGACGGCTCTTTGCCGTACCATACTTTGTCAGGCACATCACCCTGCAAAGGAGCACTAGGAGACAAATTAATAATATAAGCAGCTGTGAGAAGAGCCTCACCCCAATAACTGCCCGGCAAGTTTGCTTCTGACAGCAAACATCGCACCCTCTCCATCAGTGTCCTGTTCATGTGCTCCGCTACACCATTGAGCTGAGGTGTCTTTGGCGGAGTCTTCTGGTGTCGTATCCCTTGCTCTCTGCAATACGCATCAAAGGGACCGATGTATTCGCCGCCATTGTCGGACCGAACACACAACAACTTCTTGCCCGTCTCCCTTTCAACGGAGGCCTGAAACTCCTTGAAAGTAGGCAGCACCTGATCCTTGGTCTTTAAGGCATAGACCCAAACCTTCCTGGAACAGTCATCAATGAAAGTCATAAAGTAAGAAGCACCACCAAGAGATTTTACCTTCATAGGACCGCAGACATCCGAGTGAATCAACTCGAGCAACGCCGGCTTCCTCGAACTTGGGTGACTCTGGAAAGACACCCTACTTTGCTTCCCAGCCAAACAGTGCGTGCATTTCTCCAACTTTGTAGACTTGAGCCCCGGAATCACTTTCCTGTTCACCAAGTAGCTCATCCCCTTCTCGCTGATATGGCCGAGCCGCCTGTGCCACAACTCGGTAGACGTGTCACTGACTGCGTTCACCTCCTGTGCCCCCTCTGCGCTCCCCTCCATATAGTAGAGACCGGACTTCTTGCTTCCTCTGGCAATCACCATCGAACCTCTGGAAAGCTTCCACTGACTATTCCCGAAGAGACTGAAGAATCCCTCGTCATCCAACCTTCCAACCGACACCAGGTTGAAACGGATATCAGGGACATGACGAACATCCTTGAGAACAAGAACTGCACCCGTCTTCGTTCTCAAATGCACATCTCCAATGGCAACCGCCTTCGACACATCTCCGTTGCCCATCTTCAACACGCCACAGTCGCCTGTCGTGTAAGTGGCAAACAGTGCCCTATTGTGAGATACATGTGCTGAAGCCCCTGAGTCCACCAGCCAAGAATTGTCATCGCAGGCGAGGTTAGTAATGACCTCATCACCTACGACGATCACATCGCCTCCATGCACCGAGGTCGCCGCTGTAGTGTTCTCTTCTTGCTTCCCTTTGTCGCCCTTCTTCTCCTTCTTCCAAGCGAAACAATTCCGCTTGATATGGCCCTTCTTACCGCAATGATAACACTCTGAGTCCTCGTACCGACCCTTGGACTTCCCCCTGCTCTTGTCTCTGCCACCACCTGGACCCCTGCTTTTGCCCCTTCCGCGGCTCTCTGAAACAAGTGCCTCTGAGTGGTGGGATGTGGATGAAGTGCCCTGAGAATGTCTCCGCATCTCTTCATTCAACACCCCGCTCTTGGCAAACTCCAGACTGACCACGCCCTCTGGAGCAGAAGCGATCATAGATACTCGTACGGTCTCCCACGAGTCTGGCAAGGTACACAGCAGCCACAGTCCCTGAACTTCGTCGTCGAACTTGACTCCCATAGAAGATAGCTGGTCAACCATGCCCTGGAAATCACTCAAGTGATCCGTAATAGACGCCCCATCCTTGTACCGCAGACCCATCATCGTTCGGATCAGGAACAACTTGTTTACCCCAGTCTTCTTCGCATACAAGGATTCCAGCTTATCCCACAACGTCTTCGCGTGCTCAATATTGGCAACGTGGTTGTACACGTTCTCATCAATAAACTGCCGTATGTACCCACACACCTGTATGTGCTCGAACTTCCAGTCCTCCTCGGATTTATCACTGGGCCTCTCGGATGCAAACACAGGTAGATGCAGCTTCTTGACAAATAGCAAATCCTTCATCTTGCTCTGCCAATAATGATAGCTTGTGCCATTAAGGTTCACCATGCGCACCGGCTTCGCGTCCATCTCTCCTCTCTGGTTCCTCTGTCAACTCCTGACACCCTTTGAACCCAAAGCTCTGATACCACTCTGTTGGTATCAGCCAGAACAAAACCTATGCTCTGATACCACTCTGATGGGAAAGAAGCGCGGAAACCTTTCCCCAAACCGGAGAGTACCTGCGAGAGGACCGAGCAAACAACGCACGAACCCAAAAACAAGCACACACAACAATCACGCAGACACAGAGAATTTTTGACGTGGAAACCCTTGCGGGAAAAACCACGGGACGATCGGAGTCCAACCCTGAGAAGCCTCCACTAATGGAATAGAAGAATTACACCCTCTACAAACTCCTCCCGATCCAAATCGGATCCCCACAACACTCAGAGACAAGAACAATGATCACAAGGCTACGAAGAACGAGAACGACGAGTAGAGATTACCCGAAACACGATCTCCTTCGAAAACGACCTTCAATCCTCCGTCTTCTTCTCCGAAGTTGTAATGGCACTCTTGCCTCCTTCTCTCTCAAACTTGTGTTATGTTGCACTTGTGAATTAGGGTTGAGAAAACTCAATATATATCTCCCTAATCCCGCAACCAACCTGAACCGTTGGATTAGATCCAATGATGAAAACTCATCCAAAATCCCGCTTCAGCCCCCCGACACACAGAGTTCGGCCAGAACTCTGTGCGGGGCAACCAGCACTGGCCGACCCACTTCTGGAATGAGGAGGCAGAGTTCGGCCAGAACTCTGCCAGGGGCAGAGTTCGGCCCGAACTCGGCCCCTCTGCTTCCAGCAGCTCTCTGCAGCTCTCTCAGCAGTCCTGCTTCCTCCCCGAGCTTCTTCGACACATGAACGGCGCTCGTCGCACTCCGGGGTCTTCTCCACATAGGTTGGGAACCCCATCCACTCCAACAATATATTCGTGTGCTCGTGAAAGTCATGTTTTTTTTGACAATGTGAAGAGCTGCTTGGTTGTCACAAAATAAAGTTGTCGTCTGATTTTATGGAGCCTTATGATCTTGCAAAATATATCGCAGACACGTAATTTCCAAACATGTTGTAGCCATACCTCGATATTCTACTTCTGCGGATGAGCTCGCCACATTAGTTTGTTTCTTTGACTCATCAAAGAATTTTCTAAAAAAGATACGAATTTCGAAATAGAATGTCATGTTATTGTGCAACATGTCCAATCTGAATCACAATAAGCCTTTAATGTAAGATTATTAGATGAAGGAAAAATAATAATCATTGACCATGATTGTGATGAGTTTGTAGCATTTATTTAGACTTCTTTCATTATGTATTAGTTATGGTTAAGTCTCTTTCAGACTTGCATGTTTTATTAGTGAGTTTTATGCACTTGCATGCTGCTGTTACTGATGCTTAGTGATATCTACTTGGTTTATTCTACTTATGCAGTTTGATATATTGTTGGCCATGTTTATCATTTCTCTATATCTTGGTATGATTATGTCTTCTTTATTTATTGTTTGTACTAACTATTTGCGGGGGAACGTCCATTTTGTACAAATGGCAAAGGGGATAAGAGTATACCAAATACACAACCAAGTATTCAAAATCAAGAGAATGGTCAAAAGGTATAAAACTTTCAAGTGTTGTGAAACCCTTACTATTCACCATTATGTCATGAGTTACACATGACCCTTGGGATCATGTAACTCATGACCCTTGGGTTGCCCCTTATCCCTATATATATGGCTCTTGCCATATGATGAATGAACAAGAAGAAAAATACTATTCTACGATATCTAGTATCCCTTCAAACACGTTATCAAGCACGATTGCTGAAGCAAGGAGAATCGACGTCCAGATCTCGACATCATCCTTCCTTTTTCCCTAGTTGATCCGACCAGAGGCTGGTAACATTTTAAATTTTTTTTTACAAATTAATCGTTTGAATGAAAATTAGTAATATATATTATCTAACAATCTAAGAGTAATATTCTTTATATTGCTAACGTTCAAAACAAATTTGCTTCTTATTAAAACAAATATTGTTCACTGTACAACAAATTGACTTATTGTTAGACTAACTTGTTGGTTAAGAAATTGCCTTGCTGTTAAACCAATTGTTACTATTTTGTACAACAATTTTTGTTACTTGCTTGTGTACTCATTACTACTTACTATTCTGTGTACATCTCATTGAAAAAAAATTATTACTTACTGTAATATTGACAGATTGCATATTAGCTTCTGGACTGAACTGTTTTATTAAGCACCGTGGTATTTTTATTATGAGCTCTGTAACATTTTATGATTATGCATAAATATTTAATTTTAATTTATGCATGTTTTTCACATGATAGATAAAATGGCCAAAATAGCGAGTGTCGATTTCGAAGTACTTGATGCTGCTGGAAAAAATTATTTGAGCTGGCACGTGGACCTGAAGTTCCACTTACGTGCCCAGGGCTTATTAGCCACAATTTTAACTCCTCTTCCATTGACTCCGGCCACTGGTACGGGAAATACAGCAGACACTGCTGTGGTTGTTTCTACAGTGAACGTCTCTGATATAGATAAGGCGAAAGCCATTATCTACATCAGGAGACACATTGATCGGACCCTGAAGGCCGAATACCTCACTGTAGAAGACCCAAAGGAATTGTGGACTGCACTGGAGGACCGCTATAAACATCAAAAAGATGTAATCCTCCCACGTGCAAGGTATGAGTGGGAAAACCTTCGATTTCAGGACTTTAAGTCCATAGCTGAGTACAACTCAGCTCTCCATAATATCACCTCACGCCTGAAGTTGTGTGGTGAAGAAGTCTCGGAGTATCGCATGTTGGAAAAAACTTATACATCCTTCCACGAGAAGGACGCAATCCTCATGCAACAGTACTGTGAACAAAAGTTCAAAAAGTACTCTGAATTGCACTCCACCCTGATGATGGCAGAGCAAAACAGAGAACTTCTCTTGGCCACTCATAACCTACGCCCTGCAGGCTCAGCTCCTCTCCCAGAAGCTCATTTTTCTTCCAAGAAGCAGAAGAAAAATAAGGACTATCAAACATAATAGAAGGATCTGGTGAAGCAATTATATTGTTCCCAAATAAAACAAGACTAATAATAAAAGATGCACTATTCTCTCCTAAATCAAATAGGAACCTCATAAGTTTCAAGGACATTCGTTTAAACAGATATCACTTAGAAACAAATGAAATAAATAAGGCAGAATATCTGTATGTTACTCGTCTAGAAGATGGTTCAAAAACTATCTTAGAACAATTCAAGGGACTCCCGTCGGGTCTCTATCATACTCATATTCAATCAACAGAAGCTAACATGATTGTGCACCAGAAGTGTCATTCATCGCCAAAATTTAAACTTTGGCATAATAGACTGGGTCACCCAGGATCAGCTATGATGAAACGAATCATAAGCTAATCCAGTGGACACAACCTGCAGAACCTGAAGATTCTTCAGAAGTATGATTACTCGTGTCTACCTTGTTTTCAAGGCAAAATTATAACGAGATCATCCCTTTTGAAAGTGGGACTAGAGTCTCCTAGCTTCTTAGAGAGAATTCATGGAGACATTTACGGACCTATACACCCCGCAAGTGGTCCATTTAGGTACTTTATGGTACTTATCGATGCATCTACTAAATGGTCTTATGTGTGCCTTTTGTCCACCCGCAACTTAGCTTTTTCTAAGCTATTGGCACAAATAATTAAGTTGCGGGCTCATTTCCCCGATAACCATATCAAAAAATTAAGACTTGATAATGCGGGTGAATTTACTTCACAGGTTTTTCAAGACTATTGCCAAGCAACTGGCATCGAAGTTGAACATCCTGTAGCTCATTTTCACACCCAGAATGGATTAGCAGAATCTCTTATTAAGAGATTACAATGGATTGCTCGTCCATTGTTGATGCAGTCACAGTTGACTGTGGAAGCTTGGGGTCATGCTATATTGCATGCCGCATCAATTATTAGAATACGACCTTCTGGAGGTCATATTCTATCTCTGATACAGCTCGCTTATGGTTCACCTCCAAATATCTCTCATTTGAGAGTTTTTGGTTGTGCTGTTTACGTCCCCATTGCTCCCCCACAGAGGACCAAAATGGGTCCACAACGTCGATTAGGTATCTATGTTGGGTTTGACTCACCCTCTATAATTAGATACCTAGAACCCCTGACGGGTGACGTATTTAAGGCACGACTTGATGACTGTGAGTTTGATGAAGGATTATTTTCTAAACTGGGCACACAGTCTAAGAAGCTAGAAGCTTCTAAGACAATTTCTTGGGACACAAAAACTTTGTCTCATTTTGATCCGCGTACAAGTCAATGTGAAGATAAGATCCTGAAGATATTACATCTTCAGAACACTGTACATCTACTTCCAAATACATTTACTGACAACCAGAAGAATGTCAGATCACACGTTCCTGCTGCCAATACGCCAGCTAGGATTGACATCCCCAAAGATGGATGCAATCCGCCGGCAGCAGAAATGGCAATACCTCAATTAAAAAGAGGACGCCCACCAGGTTCGAGAGACAAAGTCCCTCGTAAAAGAAAAAAACCCTGGAGAAATTAAGAAGATCCCAACACAGGATGCTGAGCTCAGATCAGCTACCTCTCCCCTCCTAGTTTCCCCTGAAGAGGAACAAATAGGAGAAATATCATTAAATTATGTACGTACTGGAGAGGTACTGAACAGAAAAAGCACAGTTGTCGACGACGATTTTACGTTCAATATTGTCGTTCACGTCACTGAAAATGACGATGACATCGATCCACGGTCTCTAGCAAAATGTAAACGCAGAGGCGATTGGCCAAAGTGGAACGAGGCAATAGGAGTAGAGCTGGACTCACTCTTGAAACGTGAAGTCTTTGGACCAGTAGTCCAAACACCTGAAGGTGTAAAACCTGTGGGATATAAATGGATCTTCACAAGAAAAAGAAATGAACACAACATAGTTGTGCGCTACAAAGCACGCCTTGTAGCACAAGGTTTCTCCCAGAAACTGGGAATAGATTATGAAGAAACATATTCTCCGGTCATGGATGGGAATACCTTCAGATTCCTGATCAGCCTCTCTTCTCTGAAAAGCCTAGAAATGCAGCTCATGGACGTTGTGACTGCATACCTTTATGGCAATATAGATAAAGATATCTATATGAAACTCCCTGAAGGATATAAAATTTTACCAGAGAAAATAGATAGACCTCAGGACACCTATTCTGTAAGGTTACAAAGATCATTGTACGGTCTTAAACAATCAGGAAAAATGTGGTATAACAGACTAAGTGAGTTTCTTGCTATGCAAGGATTTACTAATGATAAAGTCTGCCCGTATATCTTTATAAAAAGATCGGGAACAAGATTTGTTATAGTCGCCGTTTATGTCGATGACTTAAATCTCATTGGATCTCCTGCAGAGATCACTGAGATATCTGAAAGCCTTAAGACAACTTTTGAAATGAAAGACCTAGGGAAAACAAAGTATTGTCTTGGCTTACAGATCGAACACCTAAAGGGTGGTATCATGTTACACCAATCTACATATACACGAAGATTACTTAAACAATTCCACATGGATAAATGCCATCCCCTTAGTACACCAATGGTCGTTCGATTATTGAACGTAAAAAAGGACCCTTTCCGTCCACTGGAAGAGGGGGAGGAATCATTAGATCCTGAAGTACCTTACCTAAGTGCCATTGGGGCACTACTCTATATAGCTAACTGTACGCGTCCTGATATAGCATTTTCAGTTAACTTATTATCCAGATACAGTGCAGCGCCCACAAAGCACCACTGGAATGGAGTGAAGCATCTTCTGCGCTACCTCCAATGGTCTATAGACCTATGACTATATTACCCGAATAGTAGGTCTTCCACTTTACTTGGTTATTCAGATGCAGGTTATAGATCAGATCCCCACACAGAGAAATCACAAACTAGATTTATGTTTACTTTCGGTGGTACGGCTATCTCCTGGAGGTTCGTCAAACAGACCAGTGTGGCTATCTCATCCAACCATTCTAAACTCCTGGCAATCCATGAAACAAGCAAGGAGTGTGTTTGGCTTCGCTCCGTCATTCAGCACATTTTGGCATCTACTAGCCCGAAGACTGGTGAACTTGAGCCTACTACCCTTTTTGAAGATAATACAGCATGTGTAGCTCAACTTCAGAAAGGATACATAAAGAATGACAAGACGAAGCACATATCCCCCAAATTCTTCTGGATGCACGACCTTCAAGAGAATGAACAAGTCAAAATACAACAAATTCAATCTTATAATAACTTAACAGATTTGTTTACCAAAATACTGCCATGATATACTTTTGTAAAGCTTGTAAGAGGAATAGGGATTGTAGTGCCCCATTCCGCTCAGTCAATCGGAGGAATCGAAACGCCGACGGCGTTCGGCCTTAGCCTTGCAACGACTGCTGGAAGACATCGCTCGGTCGAGGCGACTGCTCGCTCAGGTGGGATAGTTTCGATGAACTTGCCTCATCTTTGCCTTCACATAATAATACGCATGTTTTCAACTTGCACAAGTAGGCTTAATAATAAAAGAGATGAATCCACATAGCTAAAGGGGATAATTCCGACGGGTAGAAATGAGTTAGAACATGGAAAAAGGTCCAATGGTCGGCTTAGAGTTGGTGCACGACGTGCTTTGAAAAATGACACTCGGTCCTTCGTCCCGTGGCTTGGGAGAAGGAATGTTGGTCTTCAGTGCAAAAGCTAAGAGTTAGCCTAAGTCATAGGCGTCGTCCACATAAACGCTTGATAAAGCGTGCACGGTCCCATTGAGCAAGGCTTGGCATAGCCTTTGCTCGTCCCTCGGGTTAAGTCGTAGGCTTGAGTAAGTTAGGCAAAGTTGTGCCGGTCGACCTAAGTCTTTCCAAGAGCTGTCCTGCTCATTCTGCGGTTGTCAAGTTAAGTAGTCCCTCGATCTCAAGGCCCGTCGACTTGGGCAGGAGTATTGTAAGCCCCTGATTTTTCAAATCCATTCTAATTAGTGTTAATTAATTTTTAATGTCAATTATAGCCTTAAATAATTGTTAGGAATTTTTAGGAATTTTTCTAGAATTTTTAAATAATTTTAAATGAGTTTTATATATTAAAAATATCAATTTGTAATTTATTCAAATGTTTTAATATCATTTTGCAAATATTAGAATTGTTTTAATATGGTTTTGCAATTATTAGAATTGTTTTTATATTGCTTTGTAATTAATGAATTGTTTATGCAAATTATAATTTGCATTTAGTTACAGCGGGGACCTATCTGTAAATTCCTAAAGTCTAGGGGTCTTCCTGTAATTTTACCTACCCACCCCCCGACGACTGCCCCGGCTGCCCCGACGACCGACCTACGCTGCCCCCGCCATTTCCGGCCAGCGCGACAGCCCCCGACCGCCTCGACCCCCTATTTAAACACCCCCTCATCCCCCTGAACCAAACCCTAACACTAAAACTCACCCACGACCACCGACCACCCCCCTTCTTCCCCAATCTTCTTCGCCGGAACCCTAGCTCCGACGAACCCCGTTCTCCCCATCCCGACGACCTCGCCGTGAACCACCACCACCCATCGGTTCGCCCTGACGTGCTGGACGCAGCGCCGCCCAAGCGCCACGACGCCGACGTCTCCTCCGCCCGTTCGCCCTCTCGAAACCCTTCTTCTCCGCCGGACACGTGGGTAACTCTCTTCCCTCTGTGTCGTACGTGTCTCAAACTGAGACACGAGACTCGCCTAGACACGGGGGACTCAACTGTGATGCTGGACACGCGTTAGCCGAGTCGTACGTGTCGTGCTGGGCACGGACACGTCGACTCTGTGTCAGATTCCAACTTCTCGTGTCCTGGACTGTATGGACACGAGACGAACTGTGAAATAGATTAACGGGTCGGGCTTTGCTTAACGGGTAAAAACCCATTTAATTTCTGTACTAAATAATTTTAACTAAAACCTAACCCTAACAGACTTAGCGGGCTGACCTACTGGCCAGCCCGAACAATTAAAACCCCCCCCCCCCGCGCGCTTCTCTGGACAGGGTTCGAGCCCCCCTGTTTCAGTTTCTTTTTCTTTTTCTTTTTCTTTCCTTTTTCTTTTACTGTTTTTATATATATATATATATGTATATATATATATATATATATATATGTATATATTAGTATATAGGTATATATATACTGTTTTAAACAGTATATATGTATATATGTATATATTTTATGGTTAGTAAATTATATGTATATATGTTAGTGTTTATATATATATATATGTACACATATGTATATGTATATATATATTTTCTTGTGTATGTATATGTATTATTATATATATATATATATACTTTATAAATTAAGTATTTTCCTTACAAAAATATATATATACTTTTAACACATATATTTAGATTTTTCACTATGTAAAACTTTACCTTATTAAAATAATAATATTTATTTTGACTATTACCAACTTATATTTTATTGTATTTAAATTACTGCAACCATTTGATGTCCAAGCCTAGCATGGGTATTTGGGCTCAAATGTGTTTTCACACATTCAAGACCTGTACAAGTCATATTGGACTTGGGCCTTGGGTCCTGTATTTGAACTTTGGTTCAAATTATATACATGGGCAAAATACGCAGATAATTAATTATTATGCACATTGCTGTTTTTGGTTTTCTAAAAATACTTAAAGTATTGCTAAAATTATGGAAAAATAGTTTTTAGATACCTTGTTAAGTTGGCTAATTTAGTATAATTTTTGTAGTAATTAATTTACTATTTTGCCACTAGTTTGGCATATGAAACCAAAACTCACTTTCTGTATACTTAGGAAAACTGATTTTTATAAAATATTTGTACTGGATAATAAATTCCAGAAAAATTATAATAAATTTCTATGATTAACAAGGATCACCTTAGTACTTTACTTTAAGAAAAACTAGACTTTTTGCCTATCTCTAAAATTGTTAGAACGCAATAGTCTTTTGATTTATTTATTAATTAATTACGACTTGTAGCTTTTATGCTATATTTGAGTTTTAGCCGTATTAAACCCCATCCCTCACTAGTGTAAAGACCCTGGAATGTTAGTTAACATAAGTGTGTCACCCCCCACATTGGTCTCCTAGTCCAAGTCATCATTTTGGCTAGGTGCCCAGTCACAAGTCGTGTCACACCAGTTTAGTGTTCTAGTAGTTTAGCTTAGTGTAAAAGCTAAGTTATTGCATTTATTTCTACAGTGACGAGTTACTGGACATCCATAGCATCGTTATCGCAGCTTGTTTTGTTTTGCTTTGCTAGAGGCAAGTACTTTCTACGAACTTTACATATTGTCACATAAATGAACTGCAAACCCCACCATGTTATATGCTGATCCTTGGGGTAGCAAGTTAGATCTCTACTTGTTGTACTTCCAGTTACTACCATGTTAGAACAATCTTGATATATCTCTCACATGATTAGAATATGGGTTATGGGGAAACTGATAGTAGTGTACGTGATCATGACCCCCCTATAGTAGCGAGCGAGGTCGCATTTTATATGCGTATCTTGCCGTAGGCAATTATCCCGCATTTTCTGTACGGATGTACACCTATGCTTGTCTACTTGTACGTACGTACATTTCATTATGTGCCACAGCGCATTGTACATCTATTGACCGATCACGTACTTGCTACAGTTTTAAACATTACATATACATCTGTCTCTATGACATATGTGTCATTGCCATGATAGACCCTGTGATACCATGCTTTCCAGTTATTCCTCACATGCTCACTCTCATGTTCATTTCCATGTTTCATATGCTAGTTTGCTAGATTTAGTACTTGCTCCCGTCCTGACAGGATAACGTTGTAGGTGTCCTTACTGAGGAGGAGTTACTCTGCGACTCTTACTATGGTGTTACTGCCGAGGACCCGGCTCTGCTTTATGAGGATGTTCCTGCGGGGAACCTTGCCTAGCTGTCTTTTGTTTACTTAGACTTGAGAGTAGACATGTATTAGGCTACATCATTTTGTAACTGGACATGTATCCAGTTTTACATTTCAGTTTACTTGTACTTGGACATCTTATTATATACGACGACTTTTGTGTTTGGAGCATTTATGATTCTTCTTCACTTATAGAACTGTTAGCACATTTAGTCTTATCCTGTTGTCTTTAGAACAGCTTACTACGTTTTATCTCAACGTAGGCTGGGCATGTCTCGGCCTGGCCCAACAATTTGGGTAGCGGGTCGTGACAAGTATCACGTAGAGCACGATTGGCTTAAGGCACGATGCACGGGCTTAGCGTCTAAGGCAAGGACTATGATTCAAGGTGAGTTTTAAGAAAGGGATATCAAATAGGCATTCATGAGTTGAACCAAATGATAGGGTAACAAGGAAGGAAATGCTCGCGACCTTGGATCGTCGAGGGGTCTCAAGGAAAGGAATGCTCGCGACCGTGGGTCGTCGAGGGGTCTCAAGGATAGAAGCTTGGTTTTGGTAGAGGAATGACTGTGTGAGATGTCAGTTTGTGTCGAGTCTTGCATGGTCATTTGACAACTTGTCGACAAGGGCGATGAACCCTCGAGCGGTAACCCCTGGGCCATGGGGGCCGACTCGGCCTAGAAGGGAACAGGGTATAGTCGTGCGTAAGGTTTTAGCACAGGTTAAGCGGGGACTTGCGACGGGGCTAGCTACTTGCGTCGAAAGGATCCCGATTAACAAAACTATACGTCAAGGTACAGCTTGTGATGCTGGTGGCCAAGTTCATATAGATGTCGGCAAATAGCGGCTAACCGCGTGTATGCCTTTGGATTGAGTCGAGTTCAAGGAGTGTACAGTTAGAACATAAAGTTTGGGCCTAAGATTGGGTTTCAACATAGGCGTCGTGCTTCGGCACGAGATGTGGCGTCGAGTCTCAAGTGTTGACATGTGAGTTGCATAAGTTGGTTGAGTTGTTGAGTTTAAGTCAGGAAACCGTCGCAAGACAAAGTTGTTTGAGTGACACTAAGATTCACAAGTCTTGATTGGGTCAGTTGGTGGTCAAAGTAGCAAGGGCCGCGGGGCGGCGATATGATTGAGTATCACTGAGTTGCGAGGCATGGCCTTAGCAAAGTTTCGTAGTACTGTCACACGGAAATGGAGCCTCATCGCGTAGTTGTATCTCTGATTTTAAAGCCGTAAGGCGAACACGACTCGATAGGTTAACGTTGTTGTCACGAGAAGGGTCTTGAGGCAAGGTGTGAGTTAACGTTGAATGTTGCAAGAACGGGATGGTCTAACGACACAAAGTAGGCAAGGCGTTGGTCATAAAACTGATCCTAAGGCAAGACTAGAAAGACAATTGATAAAAGAGACTATGTTGCACAAAAGTAAATCAAACGTGCGGGTTTTGTATGGGTGGGCGAGGAGCTCATTCCACTAGTACAGTTGAGTACTGACACCCATATAGTTTACATGTGCAGGCACAGGTAGAAGCTCGTGGCGTGGAGCTCGCTTGGATGCGTCGAGGTATGGAGTTCCTTGGCGATTCGAAGCGTGCGGCCGCATAGAGTCAAGACTTATACAGGACATAATGTATGGACATCACCTTTCGAAGCTTCCGCTGGATCGAGCATTTGTATTGAGAGATGAGAGAAAGCAGAGTGAACTTGTAAATGTGAGGAGAGTGAGCTTGAGTGATTGTAATTTGGCCTTGCGCCCACAAATGTAACCTTGTATTCAATATCAATAAAGAGTTTCTTTTAAATGAATTGTGTTCATGTGTTTGCTTCAAATTCTGCTGCTATTATTCAATGTCTCTGCTCGGGACTTCTGTGCGACGACCCCGTCGCAGTCGCTGAAATCGGCCGTTATGGAACCCGCCTTACACGAGCGCAATCTAGGCTCGTGCGGTATCACGCCTTAGCGAGGACGATCGCTCCTACGGGAGCGGGGCGTGACATAATGGTATCAGAGCACGGCTTTACGTCCTTGAACTATCGATTGAATTCTTTAACTTGTTGTTTCCGCGAACTCTGAATTGTGCTTCCAGTTGATATCGTTGGTGTGCTCTCTCTCAATTGTCCCACAGGATGTCCATACAATAAGTCTATCTATTTTGCAAAACATAGGAGAACAGTTTTTGATAAGAAACAAAAAGAGGGTTTGCGTAAGCACAGTTGGCTAAGTCGGGCTGGGCATATACACCAAAGTTGCGTCGCCCTTAGCAAAGTCGAGTGCGGGATTCGTAGTATTCGAGCTAGAATGAGTTAAACTCGATTGAGTAAATGTGGGATGACTATCGATAGGGGTGCTATCGAGCGACGGTATCGTCGATGCGATATAGGCGAGCATGCTTGAAAATTGAGGAATGGTTCGAACGGGATTTGAAGAAGTAGATTTTGATTCGAATGATAGTTTTGAGGATTTGTTGAATGACTTCATTCCTGAGTGGTGTATACGATAGCCTCAGGAATGTCGATCGATCAATTGAGGATACGGGGTGTCGGTGAGTCTATCATCTAGCGTCGTACATATGTAAAGCCTTAGATTGAGTGTGTTGTTGTCATGAAGTTTGATAGGTGGATTCGAACAACCTAGAAGTGGACATGCACGAAACGTGCGCGGGATAGAGGATTGTGCGAAGTATGAAACGCAAAAATGATCGAGTAGATGAAATCGAATCGAGAAAAGTTAGGGTGTACGAATGGATGACTTGATCGAGGAAATTGATACGGATCGTAAACGAAAAGTTAGCACGACAGGTAGATAGCGTGCATGGAAGGCTTGATTTTGAAGTTACGCGAATAACTCTAAGGATTGGATTGAATGTTGCTCGATGATTTGAGTTAGCAAGGAATGATACGAATTGAGAAAATACGTTGGTCGATGACTTAAGATAGACGGATGAACAATACGGGAATTTGGATTTGAAAGGAAATTGATGTTGTGAACGATAAGAGGGATAATGACCGAACTTGAATTAGAATGTCGAGGAGATTATCCAGTCGGACGATAGCACTATTTGCACGACTTGGAACTTGTTGCAAAGGAAGATCGTCAGGTTACGCATATCATCGATGGTATTGAGGCGTATCAAAGATCGATATGCAATAACTCGGGGGTACTCTGACTCCGCGAATGACGATCGTGCAAGTGTTATTGTTCGGTTGGATGCGATACTTAGGATTTTGATCGAGATGAATGTTGGATGAAAATGATTGTCTTGATGGTTACGCGGATAGCCACAACGTCGACGATCTTGTCTTGTGCGAGCGCAACTCTAGCCTCGCACATGCGTTGCGTCGGATTTGGGGCGATCATTCCGCGTGAGCGTTGACATGGTGATTCATGTCGCAGGAATAATCGAACTAGGAAATTCAGGATGCGGCAACTTTGATTGTCTCAACTTGTTGGCTTGATACGAAGGAAATTTTGAGGATGTTAGACTTACGAGTGATAAAAGAAATAAACTTGAGGATTGAGTAGGTCCAATCCGCGCATCGAGAATGAACTAGTCTAGACTCAAAATAAGAGTTACGTCCCGATGAGGATGATTATCCCGCGGAAGCGTACATGGTGATTCATGCCCACCGTGGATAATCTGACTCGCGTGAGATCGGGGCACAACGTATTGTTAAGCTAGACGACCTTATGATCGATCACGTGAATTGGAATAGATGACTTAGAAAATGTAGAATATGAAATTTTTGTTAGCGACAAATTGCGGCATAGCGTGCTTAAATTGAGAAGGATTGATAGGCGAACTATATCGAACGTGTTTAAAAGAAATAGACTATGCGAAGATGGTTGGTTGAACGAGCGATATTGAGATGTCGTAGAATTGGTTGAACGTATGTTATCGTAGGATGGCTTTGCTGAATGACTCGGATCCCGTACGACAAAATATTGGGATGTGTGTAGGCTATCAATGCTCAAAGTTTAGAAATCGGAGTGATGCGAGCTTGGGTAGAAAAACCCCATACTATCAACTTGGTTTGACCTTAGCATGGGGTCAGTGTTGATATCGTTGTTTGGGAACTATGATTCCAATACTGACGGAAAAACATAGCCTAGCAGTTAGGCAGACGTTCCGGTGCAGAGCGATAGAAATGGTGAAGGCACCACTCATGAGGCTCGGTTGCCATGCATGTATATCAAGGACGCTTGAATGCGTGCACGATCCGACTCGAGTAGTGATGGCGAGATTCGCTATCACGAGGCTTGGTTGAAATGCATGTATTTTTGGGATGCTTAAGATATGTGCACGATCCATACTAAGTGATACGTTGAATTCAAGTGAGATTTGAGGAACGGAGAAGTATCGAGGATTTTGAGATCATAAGTTTTGAAGAAAGGATTGAGGGTAGCACGAGCGTGGCTCGGATTTGAGTAAGGCATAGGAGAATTGTGTGCGAGAGTTCTTGAATGTTGAGTAAAGTGATAAGTCGATAAGTGTACTCAGTTAGTTTCGAGGACGAAACTTTTTCTGAGTGGTGTATGATGTAGTTCCCCATTCCGCTCAGTCAATCGGAGGAATCGAAACGCCGACGGCGTTCGGCCTTAGCCTTGCAACGA
Source organism: Iris pallida (assembly GCA_029216955.1). Taxonomy (NCBI): domain Eukaryota; kingdom Viridiplantae; phylum Streptophyta; class Magnoliopsida; order Asparagales; family Iridaceae; genus Iris; species Iris pallida. The sequence goes on from JANAVB010018998.1 coordinate 1,979,031, forward strand.
CTGCTGGAAGACATCGCTCGGTCGAGGCGACCGCTCGCTCAGGTGGGGTAGTTTCGGTGAACTTGCCTCATCTTTGCCTTCACATAATAATACGCATGTTTTCAACTTGCACAAGTAGGCTTAATAATAAAAGAGATGAATCCACATAGCTAAAGGGGATAATCCCGACGGGTAGAAATGAGTTAGAACATGGAAAAAGGTCCAACGGTCGGCTTAGAGTTGGTGCACGATGTGCTTTGAAAAATGGCACTCGGTCCTTCGTCCCGTGGCTTGGGAGAAGGAATGTTGGTCTTCGGTGCAAAAGCTAAGAGTTAGCCTAAGTCATAGGCGTCGTCCACATAAACGCTTGATAAAGCGTGAACGGTCCCATTGAGCAAGGCTTGGCATAGCCTTTGCTCGTCCCTCGGGTTAAGTCGTAGGCTTGAGTAAGTTAGGCAAAGTTGTGCCGGTCGACCTAAGTCTTTCCAAGTGCTGTCCCGCTCATTCTGCGGTTGTCAAGTTAAGTAGTCCCTCGATCTCAAGGCCCGCCGACTTGGGCAGGAGTATCACGTAGAGCACGATTGGCTTAAGGTACGATGCACGGGCTTAGCGTCTAAGGCAAGGACTATGATTCAAGGTGAGTTTTAAGAAAGGGATATCAAATAGGCATTCATGAGTTGAACCAAATAATAGGGTAACAAGGAAGGAAATGCTCGCGACCTTGGGTCGTCGAGGGGTCTCAAGGAAAGGAATGCTCGCGACCGTGGGTCGTCGAGGGGTCTCAAGGATAAAAGCTTGGTTTTGGTAGAGGAATGACTGTATGAGACGTCAGTTTGTGTCGAGTCTTACATGGTCATTTGACAACTTGTTGACAAGGGCGATGAACCCTCGAGCGGTAATCCCTGGGCCATGGGGGCCGACTCGGCCTAGGAGGGAACAGGGTATAGTCGTACGTAAGGTTTTGGCACAGGTTAAGCGGGGACTTGCGACGGGGCTAGCTACTTGCGTCGAAAGGATCCCGATTAACAAAACTATACGTCAAGGTACAGCTTGTGATGCTGGTGGCCAAGTTCATATAGATGTCGGTAAATAGCGACTAACCGCGTGTATGCCTTTGGATTGAGTCGAGTTCAAGGAGTGTACAGTTAGAACATAAAGTTTGGGCCTAAGATTGGGTTTCAACATAGGCGTCGTGCTTCGGCACGATATGTGGCATCGAGTCTCAAGTGTTGACATGTGAGTTGCATAAGTTGGTTGAGTTGTTGAGTTTAAGTCAGAAAACCGTCGCAAGGCAAAGTTGTTTGAGTGACACTAAGATTCACAAGTCTTGATTGGGTCAGTTGGTGGTCAAAGTAGCAAGGGCCGCTAGGCGGCAGGGCCGCGGGGCGGCGATATGATTGAGTATCACTGAGTTGCGAGGCACGGCCTTAACAAGGGTTCGTAGTACTGTCACACGGAAATGGAGCCTCATCGCGTAGTTGTATCTCTGATTTTAAAGTCGTAAGGCGAACACGACTCGATAGGTTAACGTTGTTGGCACGAGAAGGGTCTTGAGGCAAGGTGTGAGTTAACGTTGAATGTTGCAAGCACGGGATGGTCTAACGACACAAAGTAGGCAAGGCGTTGGTCATAAAACTGATCCTAAGGCAAGACTAGAAAGACAATTGATAAAAGAGACTATGTTGCACAAAAGTAAATCAAACGTGCGGGTTTTGTATAGGTGGGCGAGGAGCTCATTCCACCAGTACAGTTGAGTACTGACACCCATATAGTTTATATGTGCAGGCACAGGTAGAAGCTCGTGGCGCGGAGCTCGCTTGGATGCGTCGAGGTATGGAGTTCCTTGGCGATTTGAAGCGTGCGGCCGCATGGAGTCAAGACTTATACAGGACATAATGTATGGACATCACCTTTCGAAGCTTCCGCTGGATCGAGCATTTGTATTGAGAGATGAGAGAGAGCAGAGTGAACTTGTAAATGTGAGGAGAGTGAGCTTGAGTGATTGTAATTTGGCCTTGCACCCACAAATGTAACCTTGTATTCAATATCAATAAAGAGTTTCTTTTAAATGACTTGTGTTCATGTGTTTGCTTCAAATTTTGCTGCTATTATTCAATGTCTCTGCTCGGGACTTCTGTGCGACGACCCCGTTGCAGTCGCTGAAATCGGCCGTTATGGAACCCGCCTTGCGCGAGCGCAATCTAGGCTCGTGCGGCATCATGCCTTAGCGAGGACGATCGCTCCTACGGGAGCGGGGTGTGACAGGGATGAGGCAACTAAAAGACCTGCAAGCCTGAAGCTTGTATAGATCAGGGGGAGTAAAACTATAGGATTGTACTCTTTTTCCTTACGACTGATGGTTTTTCCCACTGGATTTTCCACAGCCAAGGTTTTAACGAGGCAAAACAAGTTTACTCTGGATCCAGCTGTATCCACCCCATTAGCTTATTGAATCCTGAAGTATTTCATAAGTGGATCCAAGGAAATGGATGAATAAGGGGGAGTGTTGTGAAACCCTTACTATTCACCATTATGTCATGAGTTACACATGACCCTTGGGATCATGTAACTCATGACCCTTGGGTTGCCCCTTATCCCTATATATATGGCTCTTGCCATATGATGAATGAACAAGAAGAAAAATACTATTCTACGATATCTAGTATCCCTTCAAACATCAAGTTATTTCTTTATTATTTGGTATAAATTCAAAGTTTGTCAATTATCAAAATGGAAGAGATTGTTGGTCCATTGGTCATAGTCACATTTGATTTTGATAATCAACATAAACTTTGGCCGATACACAAATAATAAACAACTACAGGTATAAAACCGAATGTCTATTTCCAACATGCTACCACTCGTCGTCTTCATCTTGCAAAGACTTCAGATGCCGATCAAGACATATTTTTACATTTTATTCTGTATTTTTTATTTTATTGAGTCTAGGAAAATGTGAGGTTGATCGGATTGACAACTGGCTATTCTACTGAACTCCACTTTCCAAATAGCCTACCTATCTACTCTACATTCCATATTAAGCCTATACCCAATACTTATACCCAATACCCAACAAACAAAAAAGCCCAACAACAATAAGCAAATCTTCGTGGAAAGAACTCTAACCGAGTTCGGCCAAGTTAGTTCCTGATCATTTGGTCTTCCTGAAGATCTGCAACGAATTTTCAAATTACGAAAAATATGGACCCGAACTTATACCGAGTTCTGCCCACAAAAATGATATAAATAAAGGAGAAGTTCTCATTCCAAACCACTCAATCATTTTTCTCTTCTCTATCTATTCAAAAGCATTCCAGAGCTCTACACTTTCATATCTAGCTTTTAATAACTCCTAATGTCACGACCCGTACCCTTATAAGGGGCACGAGCTCGTAGGTACGTCCAGCCTACGTCGCAGAATCGATGGTAGAACGCTGTATATAACGTCTGTAAATACTACGACTAAACAGTATAAAGGTACCTGTACAGTATAAATACTCCGAATGGAGGTGACATATCAAATACATTCTCAATCACAAGATAAAACTAAGGTAGATAGCACGGAAAGAAAATATGATAGATAAAAATAGAAAATAAGTTCAAGATCCCACACAAGCCCAGAGATATACACAACATCACAGAGTCACAGAATATAATATAAAATACTATAGTTTGAATGTACTAGCTGGATCGCAGTCCAGGCAAACCTAACTAAGCTACACTACTCTGGGTATACAAAGTCTAGTGGCTCTACTATCAGGCCACGGTCCTGGACTACTCCATCTAACTCGACCCCATAATAGGTCGGGCAGTCTGCCTTAGAATCATCTGTAATATATCAACGGTATCCTGTCAGAAAAATAAGCAAGTACAAACATTAACAACAGTTCTATATGAATTGACAAATTCTATAAGAGACAGTATAATAAAATACAAGACAAAGATATAGGATGACTTGGGAACCATTCGGAAGCTAAATTACAACCCTTAAACCAAATAAGGACCGGGGTTGAAACCCTTCTCCCGAACAGAACTTAGCCTCCAATCAAGGTATAGCATAAAGGCATGTAGAACATGTGAGTAAATGAATATCATAGCATGGTGAGAAAAGTACTGAAAGTAGAACTGAGCAAGATATAAGATACGATAAATAAATATAAAATGTGCCTTGAATTATTAGAACGTTATGTGATCGACTTTTAGGTATGTTAAGGACATGTTATCCACTTGGCCCGACAATCATAAGAAAATCTCTGGAAAGGGTCATGCCGGTCAACCTGGATAACAAGCACACGGAGGAATCTGCTACACCCTACGTGAGGTGAGAGTGGCACAAGCATAATAGTGACATGAGGCTTTGATCACATAACCCCTAATAATTCCCCCATCCCCGAATAGTATCACGGATCCAGACATGGTACATCGTGACACGGGATTCAAAAGAAGGGGGCCAGTCCACTCCCAAATCGATGTCTATACAAGTACAAGAAACAAGAAATATCACGTACCAATATACCAAAAAAGTCCAGGAATAACATCTCATGACAGGATCCGACGTATACTAGTCCGTGAACTATCGTGACTGGAAATCGAGTAAGACACTACAACTGAATCAGATATAGCAGATATCAAGACAATGAAAACTATCAGTGAATGTACACGCCTGTGGTCCTGAACTGATAAGGTGAACAGATGCTCAGAGTAATCACAGACCTAAAATGATGTAACGCCCCAGTCCCAAAATACGTAGGACTAGGAACGTTGACATGCCAGTCGTATAATAAATATACGTAAGCTGTAGAATGCAATAGAACCATAACTAATCTCATCCACAAGAATAAAAGATATCATATAATCAACTATGAATTGTCTTGGTACAATATGTTGGGCGGAGACAAATCTACTACTAACAAGTAAAGGAAAAATACATGAGAAAAGTAATGAGTTTGGCGAGCGAAGCGAAGACGGTCCAAGTGCAATCATCCTCGAAGAAATAGAGAGGACCACGGCTAGAGCTAGAATACCTGCGAAAGACAAGAGCACACTCCAGGAGAGATAACCAGGTCCTCAGAGGGACGTAACAAGACACATAATATCATGCCATATAAACTGAATAAATATTACTCAAATAAATAAGTCAATTGAATTATAATATGGTCCAATACACACCTATTGAACTAGCTTACCATCTCCCCAACCAAATAAGGACAGGAGATGGTAAACTAACTCACGGTGATGTATCTTTCCATGCTATGAATCCAATATGGTATCCGGACCCCAACAAGGTTCAATACATTCTCATCGAAGTAGTAAGTCACACCTACAACCAAACAAGGACAAGATGTGACGAACTAATCCGCGACAAGTTATTGTTCCAAGCCACGGTCAGATACAAGTACTCAAACCAAAAGTACTCATACCTAACGGATAAAGGTGCCTAACCGTTCTAAGTGAAATGTAGTTAAGAACAATCCTTCCTACGTATGGGCCCTGGCTGAATAGGATCGGCATGGTCCCCCTTTGGGGCACCAGAGGCCCCATCAGTAAGAGCATGACGTTCCGCAGAATCGTCAGTGGCCGTCAGTAATCATGGGTCATCAACCCCGTATCTCCAGCGGAGCTTCTGGGTCACAAGAGAAAGTGCATCGAAGCCCATACGCTAAGGAATTGTCTTCCCTGCCCAATGCCTACTCTGTTGTATCCACAACAGTAAACCTCTATAACCGCTAAGTCAAACTAAGCATGCAACATCTATTAGCGGTTATTCCTATCGCACGGCTTGTACGTACTGGTGGCCAGCCAATCACGCACGTCCGTGTTCTATATGCGACACACAACTTCGTGGTACAATGTGTCAAGGCCATGAATGCAACACACAAAGGTGGTCCCTTAAATCTAGGTTTAATGTGTAAGAAAAATAATATATAGCAGGAAATATAAATAAACAGTAAGTTCTAACAGGTTATGCCATATATCACAGTTTATTTTGTATAAAGAAAATAATGAACAATACATGAAATGTGAGCTAAAATAAGTAAACAGCAAATGGCAAGGTGTCTTGCCTGGTAGAGCGCCTGGTGTGCCGCGATAATCAATGTGGCACAAACTTTGACTTTGGTGCAACAACTATGTAAGGTGACCTCTGATGTCGGCACGGTCGGTTCCATTGGGTCCTGGACGGTCAAATTAGTTAGGATGGACATAAGGCAGGCTTGAATTGGGCGAAGGAATAGGAATAATAGGACTGGTTATGGATAGTAGAAGTATAAAAAGAAATGGATAAATAATGTATTTATTTTTTTAGAAAACTTAATCTTAATACTTGAAAGATAATTTAATTAATGACTTGAAAAATCTAGAAATCTTTTTAGGACAAAACTAAATTTTATCAAAATACTACTGTAAGTTTGAAATCTATATTTTATTAATAAAAATACTTTTAGGTATTATATACTCGAAAGTTCCAGAAAAATAATTAGAAAAATACTACTATAATATTTTAGATCAAAAATTTTATTTTAAAATATGACAATAATAAATTTATATTAGGCTTTTGAGATTTAGTTTGAAATTATATATAGGGTCAAGCCTAAAAGCTATGTTTTCTTTCACAAAATTACTTTGAAAAATATTTATATACCATGATAGAATAATAATATAATAAGAGTAATGCCATAACAGTATGCATAAACCTATGCTACAAAATCAGTAAAAATAATAATAATATTAATAATGAGAGTTTATAAAGAAAGGAAATAATAGAAATAATAATAATATTGGTAATAATAATAATAATAATAATAATAATAATAATAACAATGAAATATTAATAGTAATAATAACAATAATAATAATATGAATAATAATAATAATAATAATAATAATAATTACAATAATAATAATAATTATTATTACAGTAATAACTCTATACTTCCTCGGGAAGATGGTTACATGAAACAAATAAAATGAAAAAAATAATAATAAAAAGAATAGATGGATAAAGAGAGGGAGAGAGAAAGATTGATCACTAAAAAAAAAGGGAACCAGAGATGGAGGAGTGAAGTGAGATGAGCGGGAGGGAGAGGTCGACCGGAGGGGTTTTCCAGGCGCGGCGGAGCGGACGGGGTGCGGAGGAGATTGGTGGTCCGGCGGAGGCTGGGAGCGGCGGATCGGGTCGAAAGTGGAGGGCAGCGCCAGGGATAAGGAGAAGGGGCGGCGGAGTGGTGAGCTCAGGCGGAGAGAAGGAGGAAGGTCGGAGTTCGGGCGTGCGATCGCTGGTCGTGGGCGGCGCCGGAGTGGTGCACGCGGATGAGGAGGAGAAGGAAGGAGAAGGGGCGAAGGCGGCGCGAGGGTTCGGCCAAGGGCACGACGACGGAGGAAGAGGCGGTCATCGGCGGTGGTCGCGGCACAAGTGGGCGGCCGGACTCGTGTGGGCGGGCGTGGGCTGGTGGAGGACGGCGTACGAGCTACGATGGGGGTTTCCGGTCAGGCGGCGGAGGGCCAGGACGGAGGTCGAGGCTCCAACTATGGGGGCGACGACGAGAAGGCTGTCTCCGGCGCGCGGAGGGCCAGGAATGGGTTTAATTTGGGACTCGGGTGGGTTTTTGGTGTTGGCGCCAGCGGCGATGGCCGTGGTGGCGGGGTTGTTTTGTGGCGGACATGGTGGTTATGGCGGTCGGGTTTTCTACCAGTGGCCGTGGTCGTGGTGGCGGTCCTGTTGGTTGGGTGAGGGAGATCGTGATGGTGAGATGGTCGGAAATTGTGGCTGGGACGGGGATGTTGATGGCTGTAACTGTAACACCCATATCTCAGAATACGTATTTTGTCAAGCTTGCATGTATTTCAGACCTGTATTTATTTTCTCGGATTTTGGCATGTACTTGTAATTGGCTTGACTTACAGATTTTGGTTCTCGTAATTGGGTTTTACCTGGCTTGGTTTATTTTGTGGAGGAGAATTGGTTTGATTTGGTTTGGTTTGGTTTAACATGCATTGGAACACCTTAGCCTATGTTCAACCCTCATTTCACCACAACCTACCCTTTTTATTATCCCCACCTAACACTCTCTCTCCTCATTACTTCCCTCCATTAATTTCTTCTTCTTCCTTCCTCTACACAACACTCCATCCATAGGCAAGTGCACCTTGCCACCACATGAGAACCATATTTTATTTGATCATTAGCTAGATTAGGCCATAATGATCAACATTAGTGCTTGACATTTTGTGATTTGGAGTCTCCATTGTTCTAAATCTTGGTTTTAACTATTTTCGGATTTACATGGTTTCGATCTATTTTGGTTAGATTTTTGTGGGTTTTGATGCTTCCATGTGGAAGAGAATTCAATTTTACTCAAGTTAGACCTTTGAAAATCTAGATTTGGTTTTGATTTGACCAAGATATGAAGAATGGAATTTTTGGTGTTCTTGAGCTTCCTCTCGACCTGGAGAAGAAGACTGCAGCCTGCGCTCTTTAGCGCAGTGCTGGACTACACACCCCCTCTCGGCCTGCGCTCTTTAGCGCAGCGCCGACCGCGCTACTTGCCCCTTGGCGAACTGCGCTCAACCCCATGCGCCATCCATCCATGCGCAGTCTGCTCCTGCGCAGTCTGCTCATGCGCAGTCTGCTCCTGCGCAGTCTACTCATGCGCAGTCTGCTCCTGCGTAGTCTGCTCATGCGCAGTCTGCTCATGCGCCACCTATGCCCCTGCGCAGCTCACCCCTGCGCAGTTGGCTCCCTGTGCCCTGTCCTCCTGCGCACTTGGCCCATGCGCCATCTGTCACTACGTCCTGTGCTCCTGCGCACTTGGCCCATACGCCATCTGCCCCTGCGCCCTGTGCCCCTGCGCACTTGGCACCCTGCGCAATCCAACCCCTGACCCCTTGCGCAAACCATTGGCTCTTGGAGTTTTGGTTTTATTTCTTTAAGCTTGGCTCTTCTATAGTCCTGTATATTGATATTTTATTAGATATTTTACGCCCATTTTATATCCTTACGCCTTTGTCATGAACTTGATTTTACTTAATATGTTTGGAATGACTATTGTTCATGGCATGGTATGACAAGGAACTAGCATAACACGACAGTGACCCATAGTGGTGCACTCATGATATGACCAACCTGACATGATAGTGGCCCGTCGTGGCGCACTCCTGACAAGTACCCTGACATGACTTATCTTGATGCTGTTGCGACGGCTAACTTGACTCGTATAATCAACTTGACACCGTGGGTGTTCCTGCTTGCTTGCTTGTGCAATCTACTTGTCTTGTCTTGCATCATGTCTAGGACGTGACTCCCTAGTTCCCACGGTCAGGGATTCATACTGAATATGGATTAGGCTAATGACTAGATCAAACTATAGTTCATGGAGAATTTCTAGCCACAGGCAATCTCGTTATCTGGGCGCTCTTAATTGGACTTGTAGCTTGCCGACGAGTAGAGCACATTTCCAGCGCACTGTCATGTGTTGCACCCTCTAAGTCACCTAAGGGTATATCGTCTCCGGGGCGATGTGCCCAACCATACTCTCAACCCGCGAAAGGTTAACTGGATGGTCTGCAGGGCTTGGGACTGGAAAATTCTCATTGCATCTTGTTAGTGATTAAGGCTTGTGATAACCCTAGTTAGTTAAAGTAGTAAGCCGTAGTAATTGCTTGGCCGCTTATGAATGGATGGAGTCCAGCCTTCTCTAAGTCTTGTCTAGCCCCAGTACTTGGAACTCTTCTACATGCTTGTTTTACTTATCTCTAACAATAAATGGGTAGAGACAGAGTGCTGTTCAGGCGAATGGTTACAACCTCGGTCCTTGTCTGGTTTAAGGGTTGTAACCTGGCTCCCGGAATGGTCCCACGTCACTAGTCGTTTATTGTCCTGTTGCACTCTTATTACTTGTACCTTCTTCTATTTCTTTTCTTATATTCTGATATGCTGGCTTTTATTCTTATTTTGTGGCCACCTTTGTGGCACTTGCTCTTTCTGGAGTTTGACCCAGCTGGTTTTGTGTGGCCAGATTTCGGAGCAGCTCCCGAGGATCTTCCGAACCTCCAGCCCGATGGTGGCAACTAGAAGGAACCCGGGCTACGAGTGGGTTTTCTATTTTGTTTCGCTCACTCTATTGTAAAAATTATTCTTTTGAGACGTTTAGCCGACGAGCACCTGTTAGCTCGATGCACCTTTACTTACTGTCTGCCTACGGGCTGTAAACATGATTAACAAATCCTAGGGTTGATCATGTATGACTTAACTCTTGCTAGTCCTTGCATTTTGTACGACTAGCTTCATGATCAGCTGATATGTAATATTTGGGACGCCTTTTATTGTATATTTGGTGGTCAAACATCTTGTAACTATATTACTTGCTTGAGATTGAGACAATAGGCTTGACCTTAAGAGACTGTTGGCTTGTAGTAAACCCTCATATCTAGACAGCCGTGACCGTATAATTAAGATATATTCTATTTCAATATACGTAGCTGGCTATGTCCACCCCGCTCCCCAGTATTCTGGTTCTGGGGCGTGACATGGTTTAAGTGGTAGCCCATGCAGGTCTTGTCAATCAAGAAATATGAGGGTTTACCGAATAGATATCTCAATCAGTATTCGCCCTTGATCTCCGCTCGTATTTTCAAATCCCTGGAATTCTTGCCCTGATTACATGCTTGTATCGTTGATCTGTCCTGGTCCTTCCTTATTGTTTCCCTGTGTCGTTTTCTTCAGCGACACTATACCTGACCCTGCCAATCAGCAAGGAGGAGCACCTCCCGTGGACCAGCAGCAACCTGGAGATCAAGCCCAGCATTCCGGACTCGCCTCTAGAGTGATACCTACTGGAGGAGAATCCCCAGTTCGGCCCGTCCAGCCTGTAGAACTTGATGATGGTACCTTGATAGGTCTCATCAGGACCTTGATAGCTTCCCAGGATCGCAGAGGAGACGCCTTGCACCAGACTGTGGCAGATGCTTTGACCAGAGGCGGTCATCCAGAGAACAGCGCGGCCAACAGCTTCAAGCGCTTGAACCCTCCTTTTTTCGACGACAGCGAGGATGCGATTGCCGTGGACGCTTGGCTTCAGGATACCAATGTGGTTCTGGAAGCAGCTAGGACACCTGAAAATGAGAAGGTGGCGGTGGTACGCCTGCAGTTGTTGGACTTAGCTCGCAGTTGGTGGGCAGCGCAAGCCATGGGATTAGAGGCACCCATTGCTTGGACAGTATTTAGAAAGAGATTCCAGACGAAGTATTTCGATGCTATGGCTCGGTACGACCTGCAGACCAGATTTACCAACCTAAACCAAGAAGGCAGATCGGTTGACAGTTATGCATCTGAGTTTTCTAGACTCAGTAGGTTTGCCCCCACCTTGGTGGCGACCGAGTATGATAGGGCCCAGCGGTTCCAACAGGGACTGCATTTGGAGATCTTGTTGGCAGTCGAGCAGTTCGAGCACCAGACGTTCGATGCAGTATTGAGGGTAGCTAGGAGGCATGAGTACACCTCCCAGAGGATCGTGGATAGGACCGAAGGTAGGAAGCGGTCCCACAGTCAGATGTACCAGTCATCAGCTCCAGCCCCGGCAGCTAGGGGTTTGACTATTGGAACTCCGAGGCGGGCGGCCTTAGTAACGTCAGTTCAGCATTCGACCCCGACGTACCCACAGCAGCAGAAGCAGAAGCAGACTTCTGCGATGGGATGTTCTCGTTGTGGGAAGCCAGGCCATGTAGTGGCGGATTGTCGTAGGGCACAACGATTGTGCCTAGCTTGTGGAACGGCAGATCACAAGATAGGAGCCTGCCTGAATAGGGGTAGTTTTTTCTCTTCCAACCTAACCAGTCCATCAGTTAGGGGACCAACACCCATGCAGCAGCAGCAGTACCCAAGGCCATTGTTGCCTCAGGCCCAGGCATTCCAGCAGCAGTGTGCCCAGGCTCCAGTGCAGAGCAGGCAGAGAGATTTCCAGCAGAGGGGACCCGCAGCTAGAGGTCAGGCCATGATGATGGCTATAGAAGAAGAAGTTGCACCAGGTGAGGTAGTGGCAGGTACTATTCTCGTCAACTCCTTTCCAGCTTCAGTATTATTTGATTCTGGTGCATCACATTCATTCATGTCTACACGATTTGCGACACGGATAGGATTGGAGCCCGAGTCATTATCAGTGAGGCTCAATATACTTACTGGTAATGGTCTTGTGGGAGTAGATCGAGTGTTTTCCTCGTGTCGGATCGTAGTTAGCGGTAGAGAGTTCCCCGCTAGATTCATAGAATTCCCTATGGCAGACTATGATATAGTCTTAGGCATGGATTGGTTGAGGAACCAGTATGCTAGGATAGACTGCCATGTTGGCAGAGTTGTTTTCAGCGTTCCAGGCGAGCCAGAGTTTTTATTTTCCAGAGGCGCGGAGGGGCCATCCTCCCCAGTGTTGCGGATGGCAGTAACAACAGAGCAGTTGCCCAGGATAGTTGAAGAATTTCCAGATGTTTTTCCAGAGGAGCTTCCAGGAATACCGCCAGAGCGGGAGATCGAGTTCACTATAGACTTGATCCCCAGAACAGCACCAGTATCAGAACAAGTCTACAGAATGGCGCCTTCAAAGTTGGAGATTTTGTACAAGATGATTGAAGAACTCAGGACCAAGGGATTCATTCGTGCAAGTGGATCACCTTGGGGAGCCCCGATGCTTCTTGTGAAAAAGAAGGATGGTACGTCCAGGTTATGTGTAGATTATCGTACCTTTAACTCAGTGACAATCAAGAACAGATACCCTCCCCCGAGGATAGATGACTTATTTGATCAACTTAAAGGGGCTTCAGTGTTCTCGAAGATAGACTTGCGGTCAGGATACCACCAGATCAGAGTCAGAGAGCAGGACATCCCGAAGACAGCGTTTAGATCGAGATATGGGCATTGAGAGTTCCTTGTTATGCCCTTTGGAGCGACCACTGTGCCGGCCGTATTCATGGACCTCATGAATCGTATTTTCATGCCTTACTTGGATCAGTTCGTGATCGTGTTCCTAGATGATATCTTGGTCTACAGCAAGAGCGAAGCTGAGCATGAGCAGCATCTCAGAATCGGCCTTCAGACGCTTAGGGAGTACCAGTTGTACACCAAGTTCAGTAAATGCGAGTTTTGGCTCGATCATATTTTGTACTTGGGTCACATCATTACTCGAGGAGGAGTGGATATGGATCCCCAGAAGATTGTGGCTATCGAGACTTGGCCAGCACCTAGTTCAGTGGCAGAGGTTCGCAGCTTCCTTGGATTGGCTGGCTACTACCGGCAATTCGTTTCAGATTTTGTAAGGATTTCAGCGCCGATGACCCAGTTGACTCGTAAGGATGTGCCGTTTGTTTGGACATCAGAGTGTCAGGAATTATTTGAGAAGTTGAAGTAAGGATTGATAACGGCTCCCATTCTTACGCTTCCAGATGGGACCGGAGGATTCACAGTTTATTGCGACACTTCAGACAGAGGATTGGGATGTGTCTTGATGCAGCATGGGAAGGTAATATCTTATGCATCATGCCAACTTCGTGACCATAAGAAGAGTTACCCGACCCACGACTTGGAGCTAGCAGCAGTAGTGTTTGCACTTAAGTTGTGGAGGCACTACTTGTATGGAGATAGAGTGGAGATATTTACTGATCACAAGAGCCTGAAGTATGTTTTCACCCAGAAGGACCTTAATATGCGGCAGAGAAGATGGCTTGAACTATTGGTAGACTACGATGTGGATTTACAGTATCACCCAGGGAAGGCCAACGTTGTAGCAGATGCATTGAGCCGGAGAGCCGGAGTTTATTTCCTAACGGCACAACCAGAGTTATTGGCAGATTTTTAGAATATGGGAATTGAAGTGGTTCTTCCTTCCAACGTGGCATTGATGGCCAGTCTACAGGTTCAGTCCAGCATAGTTGAGAGGATCCGAGTGGCGCAGTCTACAGATTCCAAGCTTCAGCGGCTCTGAGCAGAGTGTGAGGTAGGAAGAAGGCCAGAGTTATGCCTTCATGAAGATGGAACACTTCGACACGGCTCTTGTCTTTGTGTACCCAGTGGAGATATCAAACAGGAAGTCATGGTAGAAGCTCACAGTTCGCAGTATTCTATTCATCCCGATGGCACGAAGATGTACCGTAATATCCGTCAGCACTTCTGGTGGAATGGCATGAAGAGGGAGATAGCCCGATTTGTCTCTCGGTGTTTGGTTTGCCAGCAGGTTAAAGCTGAACATCAGAGGCCCGCTGGACTTCTTCAGCCCTTGCCGATAACAGAATGGAAGTGGAAGCATGTGACCATAGATTTTGTGACTGGATTGCCCAGATCCCCAGATGGTCGAGATGCTATTTGGGTTATAGTTGACAGGCTCACGAAGGTGGCTCACTTTTTTTCCTTCATAGTTGGTCAGTCTACGGCTCAGTTGGCAGAGATGTACCTCAGGCAGATTGTTAGGCTTCACGGTGTGCCCGTCAGTATCACCTCGGACCGAGATTCAAGGTTTACGTCACACTTTTAGCGTAGCCTGCAAGAGAGTTTGGGAACTCGTCTCCAGTTCAGTTCGGCATATCATCCGCAGACAGATGGCCAGTCAGAGCGCACTATCCAGACTCTTGAAGACATGTTGAGGCCTTGCACCCTCGACTTCGGTGGTTCATGGGAAGATCATCTGCATCTTGTGGAATTCTCGTATAATAATAGTTTCCAAGCCAGTATCCAGATGGCTCCGTTCGAGGCTCTGTATGGTAGGAAATGCAGATCCCCGCTAGCATGGGATAATGTCGGAGAGAGGCAGATGCTTGGTCCAGAGATGATTGCCCAGACAGTTGAAGTGGTCAGAAGGATCAGAAATCGTTTTCGAGTTGCCCAAGATCGCCAGCGGCATTGGGCCGATGCTCATCGACGTCCCTTGGAGTTTGCTATCGGCGACCATATATTCCTTAGGATCTCGCCTAACCGCGGCGTCATTCGCTTTGGCGTGCGGGGAAAGCTTAGTCCTAGGTATATAGGGTCGTTCGATATCCTAGAGCGAGTAGGAGATGTATCCTATCGTCTTGCTCTTCCGCCGTCGCTAAGTGAGGTACGTGATGTATTCCATGTGTCCCAATTACGACGGTATATCCTAGACCCGAGCCATATCCTAGACCATTCGGAACTGGTTGTTGGTACCAACCTTTCGTATGAGGAGAGGCCCGTGTCTATATTGGACCTGCGAGAGAAGATACTCAAGAACAAGACTATTAGTTTAGTCCGTGTTGGTTGTGGTCATCACTCTCTAGGTGAGTCAACGTGGGAGCGTGAGGATGATATCCGATCGCGATATCCCTACCTGTTTGACTCATAAGGTATAATGTCTTCCTTATGCCTTATGCCTTCCGTCCTTGCTTGCATGCGTGATTGTTTGATTGACTGCTTAGTATAACTTGCATGTAAATAAGTATAGCTTGTCCTTGTCTCTCTAGTCTCTTAATTAAATTCTGAGGACGGAATTCTTTTAAGGTGGGTAGAGTTGTAACACCCATATCTCAGAATACATATTTTGTCAAGCTTGCATGTATTTCAGACCTGTATTTATTTTCTCGGATTTTGGCATGTACTTGTAATTGGCTTGACTTGCAGATTTTGG
The DNA here is from genome assembly GCA_029216955.1 of Iris pallida. Classification (NCBI taxonomy): domain Eukaryota; kingdom Viridiplantae; phylum Streptophyta; class Magnoliopsida; order Asparagales; family Iridaceae; genus Iris; species Iris pallida. The sequence goes on from JANAVB010018998.1 coordinate 1,994,627, forward strand.
TTCTCGTAATTGGGTTTTACCTGGCTTGGTTTATTTTGTGGAGGAGAATTGGTTTGATTTGGTTTGGTTTGGTTTAACATGCATTGGAACACCTTAGCCTATGTTCAACCCTCATTCCACCACAACCTACCCTCTTTATTATCCCCACCTAACACTCTCTCTCCTCATTACTTCCCTCCATTAATTTCTTCTTCTTCTTTCTTCCTCTACACAACACTCCACCCATAGGCAAGTGCACCTTGCCACTACATGAGAACCACATTTTATTTGTTCATTAGCTAGATTAGGCCATGATGATCAATATTAGTGCTTGACATTTTGTGATTTGGAGTCTCCATTGTTCTAGATCTAGGTTTTAACTATTTTTGGATTTATATGGTTTTGATCTATTTTGGTTGGATTTTTGTGGGTTTTGATGCTTCCATGTGGAAGAAAATTCAATTTTACTCAAGTTAGACCTTTGAAAATCTAGATTTGGTTTTGATTTGACCAAGATATGAAGAATGGAATTTTTGGTGTTCTTGAGCTTCCTCTCGGCCTGGAGAAGAAGACTGTAGCCTGCGCTCTTTAGCGCAATGCTGGACTGCGCACCCCCGTTCGGCCTGCGCTCGTTAGCGCAGCGCCGACCGCGCTGCTTGCCCCTTGGCGAACTGCGCTCAACCCCATGCGCCATCCATCCATGCGCAGTCTGCTCCTGCGCAGTCTGCTCCTGCGCAGTCTGCTCCTGCGCAGTCTGCTCCTGCGCAGTCTGCTCATGTGCCACCTATGCCCCTGCGCAGCTCACCCCTGCGCAGTTGGCTCCCTGTGCCCTGTCCTCCTGCACACTTGGCCCATGCGCCATCTGCCCCTGCGCCCTGTGCTCCTGCGCACTTGGCCCATGTGCCATCTGCCCCTGCGCCCTCTGCCCCTGCGCACTTGGCACCCTGTGCAGCTGACACCCTACGCAATCCAACCCCTGACCCCTTGCGCAAACCATTGGCTCTTGGAGTTTTGGTTTTATTTCTTTAAGCTTGGCTCTTCTATAGTCCTGTATATTGATATTTTATTAGATATTTTACGCCCATTTTATATCCTTACGCCTTTGTCATGAACTTGATTTTACTTAATATGTTTGGAATGACTATTGTACATGGCATGGTATGACAAGGAACTAGCATAACACGACAGTGACCCGTAGTGGTGCACTCCTGACATGACCAACCTGTCATGATAGTGGCCCGTCATGGTGCACTCCTGACAAGTACCCTGACATAACTTATCTTGATGCTGTTGCGACGGCTAACTTGACTCGTATAATCAACTTGACACCGTGGGTGTTCCTGCTTGCTTGCTTGTGCAATCCACTTGTCTTGTCTTGCATCATGTCTAGGATGTGACTCCCTGGTTCCCACGGTCAGAGATTCATACTGAATATGGATTAGGCTAATAACTAGATCAAACTATAGCTCATGGAGAATTTTCAGTCACAGGCAATCTCGTTATCTGGGCGCTCTTAATTGGACTTGTAGCTTGCCGACGAGTAGAGCACATTTCCAGCGCACTGTCATGTGTTGCACCCTCTAAGTCACCTAAGGGTATATCGTCTCCGGGGCGATGTACCCAACCATACTCTCAACCCGCGGAAGGATAACTGGATGGTCTGCAGGGCTTAGGATTGGGAAATTCTCATTGCATCTTGTTAGTGATTAAGGCTTGTGATAACCCTAGTTAGTTAAAGTAGTAAGCCGTAGTAATTGCTTGGCCGCTTATGAATGGATGGAGTCCAGCCTTGTCTAAGTCTTGTCTAGCCCCTGTACCTGGAACTCTTGTACATGCTTGTTTTACTTATCTCTAACAATAAATGGGTAGAGATAGAGTGCTGTTCAGGCGAATGTTTACAACCTCGGTCCTTGTCTGGTTTAAGGATTGTAACCTGGCTCCCGGAATGGTCCCACGTCACTAGTCGTTTATTGTCCTGTTGCACTCTTTATTACTTGTACCTTCTTCTATTTCTTTTCTTATGTTCTGATTTGCTGGCTTTTGTTCTTATTTCGTGGCCTCCTTTGTGGCACTTGCTCTTTCTGGGGTTTGACCCAGCTGATTTTGTGTGGCCAGATTTCGGAGCAGCTTCCGAGGATCTTCCGAACCTCCAGTCCGATGGTGGCAACTAGAAGGAACCCGGGCTACGAGTGGGTTTTCTATTTTGTTTCGCTCACTCTATTGTAAAAATTATTCTTTTGAGGCGTTTAGCCGACGAGAACCTGTTAGCTCGATGCACCTTTACTTCCTGTCTGCCTACGAGCTGTAAACATGATTAACAAATCCTAGGGTTGATCATGTATGACTTAACTCTCGCTAGTCCTTGCATTTTGTACGACTAGCTTCATGATCAGCTGATATGTATTATTTGGGATGCCTTTTATTGTATATTTGGTGGTCAAACATCTTGTAACTATATTACTTGCTTGAGATTGAGACAATAGGCTTGACCTTAAGAGACTGTTGGCTTGTAGTAAACCCTCATATTTAGACAGCCGTGACCGTATAGTTGAGATATATTCTATTTCAATATACGTAGCTGGCTATGTCCGCCCCCGCTCCCCAGTATTCTGGTTCTGGGGCGTAACATGGTTTAAGTGGTGGCCCATGCAGGTCTTGTCAATCAAGAAATGTGAGGGTTTACCGAATAGATGTCTCAATCAGTATTCGCCCTTGATCTCCGCCCGTATTTTCAAATCCCTGGAATTCTTGCCCTGATTACATGCTTGCATCGTTGATCTGTCCTGGTCCTTCCTTATTGTTTCCCTGTGTTGTCTTCTTCAGCGGCACTATACCTGACCCTGCCAATCAGCAAGGAGGAGCACCTCCCGTGGACCAGCAACAACCTGGAGATCATGCCCAGCATTCCGGACTCGCCTCTAGAGTGATACCTACTGGAGGAGAATCCCCAGTTCGGCCCGTCCAGCCTGTGGAACTTGATGATGGTTCCTTGGTAGGTCTCATCAGGACCTTGATAGCTTCCCAGGATCGTAGAGGAGATGCCTTGCACCAGACTGTGGCAGATGCCTTGACCAGAGGCGGTTATCCAGGGAACAGCGCGGCCAACAGCTTCAAGCGCTTGAACCCTCCTTCCTTCGACGACAGCGAGGATGCGATTACCGCGGACGCTTGGCTTCAGGATACCGAGGTGGTTCTGGAAGCAGCTAGGACACCTGAGAATGAGAAGGTGGCGGTGGTACGCCTGCAGTTGTTGGACTTAGCTCGCAGTTGGTGGGCAGCGCAAGCCATGGGATTAGTGGCACCCATTGCTTGGGCAGTATTTAGAGAGAGATTCCAGACAAAGTATTTCGATGCTGTAGCTCGGTACGACCTGCAGACAAGATTTACCAACCTGAAGCAAGGCGGCAGATCGGTTGACAGTTATACATCTGAGTTTTTTAGACTCAGTAGGTTTGCCCCCACCTTGGTGGCGACCGAGTATGATAGGGCCCAGTGGTTCCAGCAGGGACTGCATTTGGAGATCTTGTTGGCAGTCGAGCAGTTCGAGCACCAGACGTTCGATGCAGTATTGAGGGCAGCTAGGAGGCATGAGTACACCTCCCAGAGGATCGTAGATAGGATCGGAGGTAGGAAGCGGTCCCACAGTCAGATGCACCAGTCATCAGCTCCAGCCCCGGCAGCTAGGGGTTTGACTATTGGAACTTCGAGGCGGGCGGCCTCAGTAACGTCGGTTCAGCATTCGACCCCGACGTACCCACAGCAGCAGAAGCAGAAGCAGACTTTCGTGATGGGATGTTCTCATTGTGGGAAGCCAGGCCATGTAGTGGTAGATTGTCGTAGGGCGCAAAGATTGTACCTAGCTTGTGGAGCGGCAGATCACAAGATAGAAGCCTGCCCGAATAGGGGTAGTTCTTCCTCTTCCAACCTCACCAGTCCATCGGTTAGGGGACCAGCACCCATGCAGCAGCAGCAGTACCCAAGGCCATTGTTGCCTCAGGCCCAGGCATTCCAGCAGCAGTGTGCACAGGCTCCAGTGCAGAGCAGGCAGAGAGGTTTCCAGCAGAGGGGACCCGCAGCTAGAGGTCAGGCAATAATGATGGCTATGGAAGAAGAAGTTGCACCAGGTGAGGTAGTGGCAGGTGCTATTCTCGTCAACTCCTTTCCAGCTTCAGTATTATTTGATTCTGGTGCATCGTATTCATTCATGTCTGCACGATTCGCGACACGGATAGGATTGGAGCCCGAGTCATTATCAATAAGGCTCAATATACTTACTTGTAATGGTCTTGTGGCAGTAGATCGAGTGTTTTCCTCGTGTTGGATCGTAGTTAGCGGTAGAGTGTTCCCCGCTAGATTCATAGAATTCCCTATGGCAGACTATGATGTAGTCTTAGGCATGGATTGGTTGAGGAACCAGTATGCTAGGATAGACTGCCATGTTGGCAGAGTTGTTTTCAGCGTTCCAGGCGAGCCAGAGTTTTTATTTTCTAGAGGCACGGAGGAGCCATCCTCTCCAGTGTTGCGGATGGCAGTAGCAGCAGTGCAGTTGCCCAGGATAGTTGAAGAATTTCCAGATGTTTTTCCAGAGGAGCTTCCAGGAATGTCGCCAGAGCGGAAGATCGAGTTCACTATAGACTTGATCCCCGGAACAGCACTAGTATCAGAGCGAGTCTACAGAATGGCGCCTTCAGAGTTGGAGATTTTGTACAAGATGATTGAAGAACTCAGGACCAAGGGATTCATTCGTGCAAGTGGATCGCCTTGGGGAGCTTCGATGCTTCTTGTGAAAAATAAGGATGGTACGTCCAGATTATGTGTAGATTATCGTACCTTGAACTCAGTGATAATCAAGAACAGATACCCTCTCCCGAGGATAGATGACTTGTTTGATCAACTTAAAGGGGCTTCAGTGTTCTCGAAGATAGACTTGCGGTCAGGATACCACCAGATCAGAGTCAGAGAGCAGGACATCCCGAAGACAACGTTTAGATCGAGATATGGGCATTGAGAGTTCCTTGTTATGTCCTTTGGAGCGACCAATGTGCCGGCCGTATTCATGGTCCTCATGAATCGTATTTTCATGCCTTACTTGGATCAGTTCGTGATCGTGTTCCTAGATGATATCTTGGTCTACAGCAAGAGCGAAGCTGAGCATGAGCAGCATCTCAGAATCGTCCTTCAGACGCTTAGGGAGCACCAGTTGTACACCAAGTTCAGTAAATACGAGTTCTGGCTCGATAGTATTTCGTACTTGGGTCACATCATTACTCGAGGAGGAGTGGATATGGATCCCCAGAAGATTGTGGCTATCGAGACTTGGCCAGCACCTAGTTCAGTGGCAGAGGTTCGCAGCTTCCTTGGATTGGCCGGCTACTACCGGCGATTCGTTTCAAATTTTGCAAGGATTTCAGCGCCGATGACCCAGTTGACTTGTAAGGATGTACCGTTTGTTTGGACAGCAGAGTGTCAGGAATCATTTGAAAAGTTGAAGCAAGGATTGGTAATGGCTTCCATTCTCACGCTTCCAGATGGGACCGGAGGATTAACAGTTTATTGCGACGCTTCGGGCAGAGGATTGGGATGTGTCTTGATACAGCATGGGAAGGTAATATCTTATGCATCACGCCAACTTCGTGACCATGAAAAGAGTTATCCGACCCACGACTTGGAGCTAGCAGCAGTAGTGTTTGTACTTAAGTTGTGGAGGCACTACTTGTACGGAGATAGAGTGGAGATATTTACTGATCACAAGAGCCTGAAGTATGTTTTCACCCAGAAGGACCTTAATATGCGGCAGAGAAGATGGCTTGAACTATTGGTGGACTACGATGTGGATTTGCAGTATCACCCAGGGAAGGCCAACGTTGTAGCAGATGCATTGAGCCGGAGAGCCGGAGTTTATTTCCTAACGGCGCAACCAGAGTTATTGGCAGATTTTCAGAATATGGGAATTGAAGTGGTTCTTCCTTCCAACGTGGCATTGATGGCCAGTCTACAGGTTCAGTCCAGCATAGTTGAGAGGATCCGAGTGGCGCAGTCTACAGATTCCAAGCTTCAGCGGCTCAGAGCAGAGTGTGAGGCAGAAAGAAGGCCATAGTTATGCCTTCATGAAGATGGAACACTTCGACACGGCTCTCGTCTTTGTGTACCCAGTGGAGATATCAGACAGGAAGTCATGGCAGAAGCTCACAGTTCGCAGTATTCTATTCATCCCGGTGGCACGAAGATGTACCGTGATATTCGTCAGCACTTCTGGTGGAATGGCATGAAGAGGGAGATAGCCCGGTTTGTCTCTCGGTGTTTGGTTTGCCAGCAGGTTAAAGCTGAACATCAGAGGCCCGCTGGACTTCTTCAGCCCTTGTCGATTCCAGAATGGAAGTGGGAGCATGTGACCATGGATTTTGTGACTGGATTGCCCAGATCCCCAGCTGGTCGAGATGCTATTTGGGTTATAGTTGACAGGCTCACGAAGGTGGCTCACTTTCTTTCCTTCAGAGTTGGTCAGTCTACGGCTCAGTTGGCAGAGATGTACCTCAGGCAGATTGTTAGGCTTCACGGTATGCCCGTCAGTATCACCTCGGACCGAGATTCAAGATTTACGTCACACTTTTGGCGTAGCTTGCAAGAGAGTTTGGGAACTCGTCTCCAGTTCAGTTCGGCATATCATCCGCAGACAAATGGCCAGTCAGAGCGCACTATCCAGACTCTTGAAGACATGTTGAGGTCTTGCAACCTCGACTTCGGTGGTTCATGGGAAGATCACCTGCATCTTATGGAATTCTCGTACAATAATAGTTTCCAGGCCAGTATCCAGATGGCTCCGTTTGAGGCTCTGTATGGTAGGAAATGCAGATCCCCGCTAGCATGGGATGATGTCGAAGAGAGGCAGATGCTTGGTCCAGAGATGATTGCCTAGACAGTTGAAGTGGTCAGAAGGATCAGAGATCGTCTTCGAGTTGCCCAAGACCGCCAGCGGCATTGGGCCGATGCTCATCGACGTCCCTTGGAGTTTGCTATCGACGACCATGTATTCCTTAGGATCTTGCCTAACCGCAGCGTTATTCGCTTTGGCGTGTGGGGAAAGCTTAGTCCTAGGTATATCGGGCCGTTCGATATCCTGGAGCGAGTAGGAGATGTATCCTATCGTCTTTCTCTTCTGCCGTCGCTAAGTGAGGTGCATAATGTATTCCATGTGTCCCAATTACGACGGTATATCCCAGACCCGAGCCATATCCTAGACCATTCGGAACTGGTTGTTGGTACCAACCTTTCGTATGAGGGGAGGCCCGTGTCTATATTGGACCGGAGAGAGAAGATACTCAAGAACAAGACTATTAGTTTAGTCCGTGTTGGTTGGGGTCATCACTCTCTAGGTGAGTCAACGTGGGAGCGTGAGGATGATATCCGATCGCGATATCCCTACCTGTTTGACTCATAAGGTATAATGTCTTTCTTATGCCTTATGCCTTCCGTCCTTGCTTGCATGCGTGATTGTTTGATTGACTGCTTAGTATAACTTGCATGTAAATAAGTATAGCTTGTCCTTGTCTCTCTAGCCTCTTAATTAAATTCCGAGGACGGAATTCTTTTAAGGTGGATAGAGTTGTAACACCCATATCTCAGAATACGTATTTTGTCAAGCTTGCATGTATTTCAGACCTGTATTTATTTTTTTGGATTTTGGCATGTACTTGTAATTGGCTTGACTTGCAGATTTTGGTTCTCGTAATTGGGTTTTACCTGGCTTGGTTTATTTTGTGGAGGAGAATTGGTTTGATTTGGTTTGGTTTGGTTTAACATGCATTGGAACACCTTAGCCTATGTTCAACCCTCATTCCACCATAACCCACCCTCTTTATTATCCCCACTTAACACTCTCTCTCCTCATTACTTCCTTCCATTAATTTCTTCTTCTTATTCCTTCCTCTACACAACACTCCACCCATAGGCAAGTGCACCTTGCCACCACATGAGAACCACATTTTATTTGTTCATTAGCTAGATTAGGCCATGATGATCAACATTAGTGCTTGACATTTTGTGATTTGGAGTCTCCATTATTCTAGATCTAGGCTTTAAGTATTTTCGGATTTACATGGTTTTGATCTATTTTGGTTGGATTTTTGGGGGTTTTGATGCTTCCATGTGGAAGAGAATTCAATTTTACTCAAGTTAGACCATTGAAAATCTAGATTTGGTTTTGATTTGACCAAGATATGAAGAATGGAATTTTTGGTGTTCTTGAGCTTCCTCTCGGCCTGGAGAAGAAGACTGCAGCCTGCGCTCTTTAGCGCAGTGCTGTACTGCGCACCCACTCTCGGCCTGCGCTCTTTAGGGCAGCGCCGACCGCGCTGCTTGCCCCTTGGTGAACTGCGCTCAACCCCATGCGCCATCCATCCATGCGCAGTCTGCTCCTGTGCAGTCTGCTCCTGCGCAGTCTGCTCCTGCGCAGTCTGCTCATGCGCAGTCTGCTCATACGTCACCTATGCCCCTGCGCAGCTCACCCCTGCGCAGTTTGCTCCCTGCGCCCTGTCCTCCTGCACACTTGGCCCATGCGCCATCTGCCCCTGCGCCCTGTGCTCCTGCTCACTTGGCCCATGCGCCATCTGCCCCTGCGCCCTGTTGTTCCCCTGCGCACTTAGCACCCTGCGCAGCTGACACCCTGCACAATCCAACCCCTGACCCCTTGCGCAAACCATTGGCTCTTGGAGTTTTCGTTTTATTTCTTTAAGCTTGGCTCTTCTATAGTCCTGTATATTGATATTTTATTAGATATTTTATGCCCATTTTATATCCTTACGCCTTTGTCATGAACTTGATTTTACTTAATATGTTTGGAATGACTAATGTACATGGCATGGTATGACAAGGAACTAGCATAACACGACAGTGACCCGTAGTGGTGCACTCCTGACATGACCAACCTGACATGATAGTGGCCCGTCGTGGCGCACTCCTGACAAGTACCCTGACATGACTTATCTTGATATTGTTGCGACGGCTAACTTGACTCGTATAATTAACTTGACACCGTGGGTGTTCCTGCTTGCTTGCTTATGTAATCCACTTGTCTTGTCTTGCATCATGTCTAGGATGTGACTCCCTGGTTCCCACGGTCGGGGATTCATACTGAATATGGATTAGGCTAATGGCTAGATCAAACTATAGTTCATGGAGAATTTCCAGTCACAGACAATCTCATTATCTGGGCGCTCTTAATTGGACTTGTAGCTTGCCGACGAGTAGAGCACATTTCCAGTGCACTGTCATGTGTTGCACCCTCTAAGTCACCTAAGGGTATATCGTCTCCGGGGCGATGTACCCAACCATACTCTCAAACCGTGGAAGGATAACTGGATGGTCTGCAGGGCTTAGGACTGGAGAATTCTCATTGCATCTTGTTAGTGATTAAGGCTTGTGATAACCCTAGTTAGTTAAAGTAGTAAGCCGTAGTAATTGCTTGGCCGCTTATGAATGGATGGAGTCCAGCCTTGTCTAAGTCTTGTCTAGCCCCTGTACCTGGAACTCTTGTACATGCTTGTTTTACTTATCTCTAACAATAAATGGGTAGAGACAGAGTGCTGTTCAGGCGAATGGTTACAACCACGGTCCTTGTCTGGTTTAAGGGTTGTAACCTGGCTCCCGGAATGGTCCTACGTCACTAGTCGTTTATTGTCCTATTGCACTCTTTATTACTTGTACCTTCTTCTATTTCTTTTCTTATTTTCTGATATGCTGGCTTTTGTTCTTATTTCGTGGCCTCCTTTGTGGCACTTGCTCTTTTTGGGGTTTGACCCAGCTGGTTTTGTGTGGCCAGATTTCGGAGCAGCTCCCGAGGATCTTCCGAACCTCCATCCCGATGGTGGCAACTAGAAGGAACCCGGGCTACGAGTGGGTTTTCTATTTTGTTTCGCTCACTCTATTGTAAAAATTATTCTTTTGAGGCGTTTAGCCGACGAGCACCTGTTAGCTCGATGCACCTTTACTTACTGTCTGCCTACGGGCTGTAAACATGATTAACAAATCCTAGGGTTGATCATGTATGACTTAACTCTTGCTAGTCCTTGCATTTTGTACGACTAGCTACATGATCAGCTGATATGTAATATTTGGGACGCCTTTTATTGTATATTTGGTGGTCAAACATCTTGTAACTATATTACTTGCTTGAGATTGAGACAATAGGCTTGACCTTAAGAGACTGTTGTCTTATAGTAAACCCTCATATCTAGACAACCGTGACCGTATAGTTGAGATGTATTCTATTTCAATATACGTAGCTGGCTATGTCCGCCCCCGCTCCCCAGTATTCTGGTTCTGGGGCGTGACAGTAACGGCAGTGTGGTCGCAGGGGACGGAGTCGGGCGGGTATGGTGAAGGTGATGCTGGTGGTGGTCGGGGCATGCTGGCGTCCACGAAACAGGGCAGCAGCAAGGTGGCCAATCGTGGAGGCGCGGCCCGGAAAATTTAGGGTTAGGGATTAGGATTAGGGTTAGTATTATGTCGGGGTGTCCGACACGGGCTGGATTTGGGAATTTGATTGTATCGAGTCGGGGGTGTGTCCTGCGAGACACGGATGGTGATGAGGAGATGTGTCCGAAATGTGGACACGGAGAAGGTGAAATAATATATTTGTAAAAAAAAATTTTAGTGGATGGGAAGGGGGACACCGACACGATGCACGGTTTGGGTTGTGGAAATTTGGAGAAATATTATGAAGAAAATATTGGAGGAGTACCTGCCTCCCAATTGGATAAGAACTAGGAATATTTAAACCCCAATTAGATAATTTGTAATTTAATATAAATTAATTCAATAAATCCAAATCCAAATCAAAATCCAAATTTGAATCTAATTAAATTCTAAATAATCCAATAGATAAATATTTATCCTTAAATTAACTATTTAAACCAAACCAATAATTCTAACCACAACTTAAAGTATAATAATTAACTAAAATATCTTTTTATAATTAATTTAAAAATAATTTCGAAAATAGTATGTATATTTAAATATTTGAAACACCTTTTTGACAAAACAATTAGTATTTCAAAAATTCATAGGGGACATGAAAAATATTTTATGCATCTTGCACACAATTAGTATCAATAAAATAATAGTTTTTCTAACTACAAATATTTGTACAATAAAATAAAATGTAAATAATTATTATTTTTGGAAATCTCGACGTGCCTCTTCTCATAACTTTTAAAAATACTTATCACATATTATTTTAAAAACTACCTTACATAAATAAAATTTTATAATCAAAAAAATTATTTTTCTAAAAAGGTGTACCTCGCACACATTCGCACTCGACGAGCAAAATACGAAAAACGTAAATTGGTGCGCGACGTATAATACGACTACGCTACGTACAATACAAAATTTTAAATCAATACCAAATTTAAATAAAAAATAGTAGAAATTTAGGGGTTTTACAAATGAGATACTATAAGTCAAACAGGGTTTTATAATGAAAGGAAAACTAATTTAAGTCATGATATGCAAGTCTAAGTCAAACTAGGTCAAACCAGGTCAAACTTGATCAAACTGGGTCATACTAGATCATACTAGGTCACTGGGAGTCAATCCAAGTCAAACTAGGTCAAACGGGATCAAAGGTTGACTTACAGTTGACTTTTGGTCAACTGGTCAACTCTGGTCAACTCTAGGTCAACCCTAGGTCAAACTAGTCTAATATTGACCAACTGTTAACTTTCAGTCAACTGGTCAACTCTGGTTTGGTTTCGATCAATTTTAGGTCAAGCGTTGACTTGAAGTTGACTTTCGGTCAAAAAGTCAACTCTTGGTCAACGGGGGTCAAGACTAGCCTAAACTACCCTCATCTAGTCATTACCTACCAAGATAACCTATTTCTAAGCCCATCTTAGAAGTCAAACTCAATACCTTAACTATACCCCATTACCTACATTTATCCTTCACAAGGTAAATACCAATACCTTGCACATACCAAGGTAAACCACTCCAACCTTGGAATACTGAACTAGGCTTCCTAGGATAGCTAGACACTAACCTACCTAAACATTACCAACCATAAAATCCTAGTACCTAGCTCATCTAACCCATCTTATGACACATGTTGGTTGTCTCAACATTACCTTATCTCACTAACATGCCAATTCCCTATTACTTCTCATAGCCTCTCACATACACACACACACACACACACACACATACAACCACCTAAGGGTTTTGGGACTGTTTTGATAATTGGGTTGTATGCATAAGTGAATGGAGTGAATGAATGAAGATATGGATGTGTATGGAAGGGTGAAATGAAAAGGGAATTTGAATGAATGAATGAGTGAATGAATGGAATAGGTGAATGAATATATGTATTGGTGTATGAAAAATGGAAGGGTGAATGGATATATGTATTTGATAATGAGTGTATCATGAATGAATGGATGAAACATGTGAATGAGTGTTTGTATGAATGAATGAATTGAGTGGATGAGTGTATGTATGAATGAATTGGATATGAGTGAATGAATGGAATAGGTGAATGAATTGATTTGAGTGAATGAATGGGTCAATTAATGGCTGAAATGGGGCTGTCCATGGGGCTGCAATGGCTGCCTATGGGCTGTCAAGGGGTTCATGGGAATGGGCTACCCTCCCCCTCACATTGCTGTTACTGCAGCAATACACAAAGCTGCTACTATGTAACAGTTCTCACTGCTACAGTAGCTCGAAATCAGCAGCCCATGTGGGGACTGCTGGCTGCCTATACTGCTGCTATATGCAGCAATGCCACTCCCCCCATTCTCTCATTCTCCCTCACTCTCTCCACCACTCTCTAACACTCTCTCCACCACTCTCTAACACTCTCTCCATCTCTCTAACACTCTCTCAATCTCACTCTCATACTCGAAATCTCCACACACCAATATGATTATATATAAAGACACCCACACACCCATGTAAATATTGACACCCCCCCCCCCACACACACACACACATATATATATACAAAAAAAAATATATATATATATATACATAAAATATATATATATATATTTTTTTTTTATGTATATATATATATATATATATATATATATATATATATATATATATATATATATATGTATATATATGTGTATATATATCATTGTTATATGTATATATATATATATATATATATATATATATATATATATATATATATATATATATATATATATATATATATACATATAACAATGATATATATACACATATATATATATATATATATATATATATATATATATATATATATATATATATATATTTTTTTTTTTTTTTTATACACATATATATATATATAGATATAGAATATGATACAATATGATACCGTAAGATACATTAAGAACAACACTCTAACAATATAAAATCTGAGATTAAAACACAAATAATTCATTCACACAATGACACAAACACTAGGTGTGTCCAAAATTGGGGGTTTCCCACTAGGACACAACACAACACAAAGGACACTCCTATGACCTCCAAATGGACACGAAATGGACACAAATGGAGATACAATCATGGGGGTCATTCCTATGGGTTCAAAATAATCTTATATGTATGTAGGAATGAAATAGAGAAGAGATTATACCTCCCGGTTGATCGAATCTAAGGAAACTCCTCCCGATACGACACCGACACGTAGAGACCTCCAAATGGATACGAACGAGTTCCGAAGCTCCCCAAATCTAGCTAGCTCCTCTTCTTGATAGAAATAGAGAAGAAAAGAAAGGGATTGAGTGGATAAATGGATTGATTTGATGGTGGAATGAATGGAGACTCTTCTCAAAATTTGGGAAAGAACAAGAGAGAAAATGGAGTGGAATAAAACAAAGAGGCTCATCCCTATCCCCTCTTAAGTGGCCGGCCACCTATGGCATAGGTGTCCCCCTATCAAAAATCCAAAAAGCCCCCACTAGTCTGATTTAATTAATATTAAGAAAAGGGTTTAAGGTTGAGGCTATTTTAGTCATGGTTTAAGTCTCTAATCAAGCCAACCCTATCCATGAAAAATTAGTCTAACCCACTAACTAAAAATAATGTCATGTGGGCCATGTCTAACTAATGAGTGGATCCCACTAGAGGCAAAACTACCCCGGGTCCCCGATACAAGTCGGATTGAGTTGAAATTCGAACCCGACTCAATTAACCCCAAAATAATATCATAAATAAATAAATAATTCCAAAATTATTCTAAAATAGAAAATGACCAAAATACTCCTGTTCATAAAAACAGAGGTAGCACCTAACCAAGCCAGGTGCCTTTCTGATACGATCTAGAGTTTGGTTCGAGCCGTAAAGAAGGTTCCTAAAAATGTTCCAGATTTTAAAGTTTGTCTTATTTGATGTTGCGAGTCCTTCAGACGAAACTCGTGTTGTTAGGAGCTGCAAGCGCTCAGTTAAAGCTTGTGCCATAGTGGATAACATCGAGCAAGAGTACTCGAGACTGGACTAGTCCTCTTAGAGGGTTACCGATATACATCATTGTGTCATGAGTTGGCTTTTCTGATGCTCTTTACTTTGCACATTTAATTTATACAGTCGGCTGCACACACGCACTCTATTCACCCCCTCTAGAGGTGCTCAACATTCCTACAATTGGTATCAAAGCAGTTTATATACAAATATAACACTCTAGAGAGTGTGTATATATATATATATATATATATATATATATATATATATATATATATATATATATATATATATATATGGCAGACGTGAAATCTATTTTCACAAGCGAAGAGCAATCAACAAATAGACCTTCACTATTTGATGGAACTAGCTATACTTATTGGAAAACGCGAATGAGTTTCTTCCTGAAATCTCTTGACTTTGACCTTTGGTCTATAGTCATAGATGGCAACAAAAAGCCACCTAGAGTAGTGATTGGTGGTAATCTTATAGATAAGCCACATGACAAATACACAAATTTAGAAAAGACACAAGCCAATCTTGACGTAAGAGCTATCAATGTACTATTCTGTGCCATTGACAAGACTGAGTTTAACATAGTATCTATATGTGTCACATCACACGACATTTGGAAACTTATTGAGGTAACTCATGAAGGTACTTCACAAGTGAAAGAATCCAAGATAAGTAGATTGACACAAGAGTATGAGGCTTTCAAGATGAAGCCAAATGAATCAATCACTCAGATGTTTACACGTTTCCTTGATATTACTAATTATTTATCATCTTTTGGCAAGGATTACACAATTACACAAATCATGAAAAGATTCACAAAGTGCTCAGGGGACTAACAAAGAACTGGAATCCCAAGGCTACTACGATTATAGAAGAAAACGATCTCACCATAATGTCGCTGGAGACACTCATGGACAAGATGATTACTCATGAACTAGACCTACAAGGCTTTGAAGAAGCCACATGAAAAGAGAAATCTATCGCCTTCAAATCACATGCTAAGTCTCAAGCAAAATTACAGACGATGAAGAATCAAATGGTGAGGAACAAGCTCTTCTTGTAAAGAACTTCAAAAAGTACTTGAGGTTTGAGAGATCAAACTGAAAGAAGAAAGATTATCAAGAAAGCAATTAAGAAGAGGCTATCTGCTATGGTTGCAAAAAGACTAGACACATTAAGAAAGACTGCCCAATAGACAAGAAAATCATTCGATACGACCGACAAAGCAAGAAGTCAACAACTGGTAAAAAATATGCAAATACCAACATCTGGCACGAAATCGAGGCTAGTGAATCAGAGGAAGAAGAAAGACCAAGCAGCTCTGTAAATGTTTATTTGATGGCATTTGATCAGGTAACAACTAATCCTCTGTAAGATGACTTTACATTTGATGAACTTTCTGATACTTTTAGCGACTTATTAGATGAACACAAAAATGTCTTGGATAAATATAAGCAGTCTCGAAAAGAGATCAAATCTTACACTACTGAAGTTGAAAGGTTGTCATCCCTATTGGAGAAAATACGGGAAACACCTTCCACCAGTAACACGAATGAGAAAATATCAACTCTGAAGCCTAACTTACATTATGCTCATAAAACTATTAAGAAAAGAGATCATGACTATGCCAAGCTGAACGAGTTATATGAGTTAGAGAAGAAGAAGTATAGCATCGCTGCACAGAAGATTGATGCTATATCTAGTAAATATGATGAGGCATGTGCTTTCTCTAAAAAATTAGAGATAAAGTTGGGAAAACAGGTGATACCTACTACTTAGCCAAAGATCTGTCATATGTCACAACATAAACGTAATACGACACGATCAAAGAAAGCACGTAAGCATAATGTTCCACACAATCACGCCTTTGTTTATAAGTATCCAAGGATGAAACACAAGCATCATGTCAATAACATGACACCCAACACTAGCTCTAAAATTTCCTGTACATATTGTGGTTCACATGGATACATTTTCAAGTTTTGTAGAGTTAGAAAGCTTGTTGACATTGTTGTGCCCCGCTCTGCAAAGGCACTAGATAAACAGAGAGATTGGATTGCTGGCTCTACAACATAAGACGATTGATCTGGATGAGTGAACAAAGACTCATTTTATGATTCGCTTACGCCTAATAAGAATCTGAGTTTTTGAATGAATACTATTGCTAATAACAAGATGGTAATCATTAAGTATGCTTGTAATAGATTTCACATGTTGCTATGCTATGAATAAGAAAAGAGTTAACATGTTTACTAATAAGAAATAATATGATGTCTTGTTAAGAAATGAATGTTGCCTTGATCGATAAACTATTGCCATGTTAAATCAAATGAGATGATGCCGTACTAAATTAGAGATGTGCCTCAAATGAATGAACTGTTTCCACGCTTAATAACAAAGAAAAGAGAATGTTTACATGTCCCTAAATAGAGTATGACTATCAATAGTAGAGTTCATGCGTGTTGATATTATGCTTGCTCAAATAAAGATTGTTCATTGTCCCTTGATTGTTGCTATAAAGACAGAGATGTACAGAGATGGCACATTATGCTGTTAAAAGAGATAATACGGTTTGTCCGTATAGAGAAAAGAGTAGAGCTACTGGCTCGGTCATATGAAAGAAGAGAACAGACGGAATATGAATGTTGTTCAATGATCTGTGCATAAGTAGACATATGATGGTGCAATTATTCCAGATTGTAAATTTTCTCATACAATGTGAATCAATCTCAATATATTCGTGTGCTCGTGAAAAACATGTTTTTTTTGACAATGTGAAGAGTTGCTTGGTTGTCACAAAATAAAGTTACCGTCTGATTTTATGGAGCCTTATGATCTTGCAAAATATATCGCAGGCACGTAATTTCCAAACATGTTGTATCCATACCTCGATATTCTACTTCTGCGGATGAGCTCGCCACATTAGTTTGTTTCTTTGACTCATCAAAGAATTTTCTAAGAAGATATAGAATTTCGAAATAGAACGTCATGTTATTGTGCAACATGTCCAATCTGAATCATAATAAGCCTTTAATGTAAGATTATTAGATGAAGGAAAAATAATAATCATTGACCATGATTGTGATGAGTTTCTAGCATTTATTTAGACTTCTTTCATTATGTATTAGTTATGGTTAAGTCTCTTTCATACTTGCATGTTTTATTAGGGAGTTTTTTGTACTTGCATGCTGCTGTTACTGATGCTTAGTGATATCTACTTGGTTTATTCTACTTATGCAGTTTGATATATTGTTGGCCATGTTTATCATTTCTCTATATCTTGGTATGATTATGTCTTCTTTATTTGTTGTTTGTACTAACTATTTGCGGGGGAACGTCCATTTTGTACGAATGACAAAGGGGATAAGAGTATACCAAATACACAACCAAGTATTCAAAATCAAGAGAATGGTCAAAAGGTATAAAACTTTCAAGTTATTTCTTTATTATTTGGTATAAATTCAAAGTTTGTCAATTATCAAAATGGGAGAGATTGTTGGCCCATTGGTCATAGTCACATATAATTTTGATAATCAACATAAACTTTGGTCGATACACAAATAATAAACAACTACAGGTATAAAACAGAACGTCTACTTCCAACATGCTACCACTCGTCGTCTTTATCGTGCAAAGACTTCAGATGCTGATCAAGACATATTTTTATATTTTATTCTATAATTTTTATTTTATTGAGTCTAGGAAAATGTGAGGTTGATCGGATTAGCAACTGGTTATTCTACTGAACTCTACTTTCCAAACGGCCTACCTATCTACTCTACATTCCATACAAAGCCTATACCCAATACCTATACCCAATACCCAACAAACAAAAAAGCCCACCAACAATAAGCAAATCTTCGTGGAAAGAACTCTAACTGAGTTCGGCCAAGTTAGTTCCTGATCATTTGGTCTTCCTGAAGGTCTGCAACGAATTTTCAAATTATGAAAAATATGGACCCAAACTTATGCCGAGTTCTGCCCACAAAAATGCTATAAATAAAGGAGAAGTTCTCATTCCAAATCACTCAATCATTCTTCTCTTCTCTATATATTCAAAAGCATTCCAGAGCTCTACACTTTCATATCTAGCCTTTAACAACTCCTAACCAAGCCAGGTGCCTTTCCGATACGATCTAGAGTTTGGTTCGAGCTATAAATAAGGTTTCCAAAAACGTTCCAGTTTTCAAAGTTTGTCTTATTTGAAGTTGCGAGTCCTTCGGACGAAAACTCGTGTTATGAGGAGCTGCAAGCGCTCGGTTAAAGCTTGTGCCATAGTAGATAACATCAAGCAAGAGTACTCGAGACTGGACTAGTCCTCTTAGAGGGATACCAATATACATCGTTGTGTCATGAGTTGGCTTTTCTGATGCTATTTACTTTACGCATTATTTTATACAGTCTGCTATCATCTGCCTAGTACTTCATACCTGTAATACTGCTTAAAATAATTTTCTTTGGTGATTATCTTTCCGCTGCACACACGCATTCTATTCACCCCCTCTAGAGGTGCTCAACATTCCTACAATTGGTATCAAAGCAGTTTATATACAAATATAACAATCTAGAGAGTATATATATATATATATATATATATATATATATATATATATACTCTCTAGAAATATATATATATATTTTTTTAGAGAGTATATATATATATATATATATATATATATATATATATATATATATATATATATATATATATTTTTTTTTTTTTTTTTTCTAGAGAGTATATATATATATATATATATATATATATATATATATATATATATATATATATTATATATAATATAAAAAAAATATTATATATATATATATATATATATATATATATATATATATATATATATATATATATATATATAATGAAAACTACTCTTTATTCATAGACTGAAAACAAAACATTACAACTTCAAAAAACTTGTCTACCACCCCATTAATGATTGCATTTGATTGATGCTTTTCCAATTTGCCTCTGTATTTCTTTGATTATGAGCTCCGTGGAATATCGATATTCTTCGTATCTCCATTTGTTGCGGTTTTCCCAAAGAACCCATATCGTAGCACCGACTGCAATTTCCCTCTGATGTTGCCTCCTGCCACGCCACCATCTGTTAAGCCTCCGCATCAAAGAAGAAGACCCGCGAGCTTGAACCCTATACTCTTTTTGCAAAGTACCCCATACCTCCGTAGCCATCTCCCCTGCGTGAAATATATGGGTAAGGGACTCCTCCTGGCTTTGAACACAACAATGGCACATTGATGCCATACTGAAACCAAGTTTCACAATATTTTCATCCGTGGGCACCTTGTTGTGAAGAACTCGCCACAGCAGTACCGACCACTTGTACGGAATACACTTTCCCCAGATGTGTACGAAGTGGGGAATAATAGGCAATTGCCTACGGGCAAGATCCCAGGCCGACGCCACTGTGAACCTACCCGAGGCATTACGCCACCCCCATCCTGAATCATCTCGAACAATGAACTGATTAGCCAAATTCCTCCCTTCTAACAATCTCTTCCATACATGTGTCGTATTGGATGTAACCATAACCTCACTAGGAGTAAACTGGGAACAATACTTGGATTTGAAAAAAATTAATCCAGAGACTCTCCTGGGTAGAGAACTTCCACCAGAGTTTAATAGTGAAAGCAGTCATCATGTCTTCCAACCTCTTAACCCCTAGCCCACCTTCTTCCTTTTTTCGAGCAATATAATCCCAGCCTAGCCATGCCCGTTTCAGAGCCCCTTGGAACGAGCCCCAAAAGAACTCACTACAAATAGCCTCAATGCGGCGTAAAACTGATACTGGGGGATTGCACGCAGCCAAAGTATACACAGGTATAGAAGACAGAACAGATTTAAGAAGAACCAGTTTACCTCCTGGGGACAGGGTCTTGTTATGCCATCCTTCAACTCGTGCCCTGATTTTATGAATCAACTCCTCATACATGCTAGCATTGCGATACCCTGCCGCCATAGGACAACCCAGGTATGTGAATGGGGGAGTGTCAATCGAGAAACCTGTCCTTGATGCCAGTTCAGCCACCCTCTCTGCCGGAGCCTTTGTAGAGACATACAAAGAGGTCTTAGCCACATTAATCTTCTGACCTGAAGCCTCCTCATAGCGCCTCAACATCTCCTGAATTAAGGTGAACGACCGAATGTCTCCTGCCGAGAAGAGCAGCACATCATCCGCATAAGATAGGTGAGTGATAGGTGTACATCCCCGAGAAGTTATGAATGGAGTAAAACCCTCCGTCGAAGGGAGCAACTTCAAATTACGTGATAGAACCTCCGCCGCTAGGATAAACAGAGCGGGTGAGATTGGATCACCTTGCCGCACACCACGAAAAGCTTGGAAATACCCTGCTGCTTCACCATTGATCAAAGGAGAAAACCACACATTATTTTGTAGACGAAGCATCATATCCACCCATTTGTTATGAAAACCAAACTTGCGCAACACCTTCAACATGAATCTCCAATCTACTCTATCATAGGCCTTCATCATATCTAATTTAATAGCAATATTCCCACCCCAATATTTCTTATTTATTTTGGCCACCAGTTCTTGCGCAAGCACGATATTATCAACTATTTCTCTTCCCTGTACGAAACCACTATGTTCTGGTGAGATCAGTTTGGGGAGGAGCGACGCCAACCTGAGAGCAAGGGTCTTCGATATAATTTTGTTTAGCACTGAGCATAGACTGATTGGCCTATAATCCGCAAAGTATTTGGGCTACTTGACCTTAGGAATAAGGACCAGAGAGGTATTAGTGATTCATCGGGGTAATGAAAACCCGTCGAAGAACATTCCAACCGCCTCTGTAATGTCATCCCCGATGATGTCCCAGGCTGAAATGAAGAACTTCGGAGTAAAACCATCAGGTCCTGAGGCACTATTCATGTCGAGAGACTTAATAGTATCCATGAGTTCCTTCTTATTTGGTAGGGCAATAAGCCGGTCGTTCTCATGCTCCTCTACTAAACTTGGAATGACATCAAGCAATTCATCATCTTCCGAGATGTCTCCTCGCTCATACAAGGCCCCATAGTATTCCAGTGCATAAGCTTTGATATTTGTTTTATCAAGGAGAACCGCCTCATTTTCAGTGGTGACCGAATGAATCCTTAAAGCTTTCTTCTTATGATTAACACAATCATGAAAATATGCTATGTTTTTGTCCCCTTCTAAGTCCCATTTGATACGAGACTTCTGTTTCCAGAAGGCTTCTTCAATACGAACTCGCTGTTTCAGCTGAGCAGTGGCCAATACAAGTTTCTTCCTATGAAGAATTGAATTATCCTCCTCAACCTGAAGTTCAGCAGCTAGGACATCGTCTTCCGCCTTTCGAACATCCTGAAAAATATCACCGTAAGTAGCCCTACTCCATTTGGATAGCCACTTGCGACATTCATCAAGTCGAAGAGCTACCCTCGTAATCCCATGGAGTGCCAAGCCTCATGAACAATGTTGTGAAACTCCGCGTGAGCAGTCCAGAGATCAAGAAATCTGAATTGCTTAACCCCCCAGAGTCATTTGCAAGGAGCCTGACCAAAATTGGTGTATGATCTGATTCAGTCCGGTTAAGGTGATCCTCCACAGAACACGGAGCCAATTGAAGCCAGGCATTGTCAATAAAAACTCGATCGAGACGTGAGGCACGTCTGTCCTTGTTATTGGACTTGACCCAAGTGAAAGCACTACCTGTAAAAGGTAATTCAGTAATTCCTCCTGCCAGCTGAAAATTAGTAAACTCCTGCATCGAAAGTTCCTCAGCAGGATGCCCCCCAATCTTCTCCTCCGAATGAAGCACAGTATTGAAATCCCCTCCAACAATCCATGACCACTGGTGAAGACTCTGGATGAGGAGCAGCCTGTCCCAAAGAAAGCGACGACCTTCCTTCTTACCATCACCATACACGATAGTGAAGAGTGACGTCACAGGAAGCAAAGTGTCAGAAACCCTAACTGACAGAGCTTGATCGTAAGAGTCTACCACATCAATAGAGCAGCCAGAGCTCGACAGGATCCAAATATTACTTCTATCATTAGAAACAGCAAAAGAGAACCCTAGCTTAACTTTATGATGATGCAACTGAGAGCTGTCAACCTTTGGCTCTATAATGGCAAAGAAATTAATTTTATTCACCCTTAGCAGTGCTTTTAATCTTTTAAGAGTCATAGTATTGGCAATCCCACTAATATTCTAGATAAGGAAATTAAACATTAATGGTTGGGGGGTTACCAAAGGAGGCTTTGCGTGCAGCCGAACGAGTTGTTCGATCGGATGGTTCCACGATTTTCTTTCCCTTCTTATTCCGCTTTTGTAAATTGCATGGCTCTGTCCCTGCTTCTTGACTACTCGAGGGGTCTTGATCTTTCGGTGGGGCTTCATAACTCTCTTCATGATCCGAGCAAGGATCAATATTAGCAAGTTGATCACCAATGGTTCGGTTGAGATTTTCCTCCTCCTCAACCAAATCTGACCATCTAGTTGGCATACCACGCCATTCACCTTCTTCCAGATCATCGGGTGAGGAGTACTCCACTGGTTGAGGTAGGATGACCACCGCCGTCGTCTCCATGGTGGATGCCAAACCTGTTATCTCAGCTTGTTGAGGCGCCACGTGTTCAATGTTAATTTGCTGTAAGCTGGAGTCCTGAATAATTATGCTTGGGTTTAGAGCTATAGGAGCAGGCATTAATGGAGGGTTTGGGGATCCATTAGCGGTTCTCATGCCAACGTCATTCACAGGAGTAATGGCGGCAGGAGAGGTAGGCTGGTTAATAACCACTCGTGGTTCAGGATTAACAGCCTGACACGTGTCCGGCTGCTCATTAAGTACTGCCTCCGTCCTGCTTTCCTGTTGTAGGGACTTTCCTTTGTTCTTTAGTTTACACGAGTCCACCGTATGTCCTTGATGATAGCAATGGGAACAGTACAAAGGAATATTTTCGTATTCAATATGCTGCCAAAAACTCCGTACTTTTGATTGGTTAATCCGAACCCGCCGTTGAATCGGCTTTCCTGCATCAATCTCGACAAAAACACGCGCCATACTTGGACGTGCTAACTCCTCTGTGGCCCGATCAATCTTCAGCGGGGTGCCTATCACTGAGATGATGGCAAATAAAGCCTCTTTGGCATACAAGTGGTGAGAGAGATCTGGCAGGTTAACCCAGACTGGCATGAGCGTAGACTCAATGGCAGGAGAGAAATCTGCCTCCCATTTAAAGACCCTCATAGGAGCCCTGGCAATAAACCAAGTATCTTTGGAACGCAGTCGAAGATAGTCTTCTTCAATAGATGGATGAATCAGCACATGCTTACGATCGATGACCCCAGCTTTGATGGAACCCTTAAACTCAAATCCTTGCAGAACTTTACGGATCACCTCGATGGGCGGCTTGTTGTGTGAGAATTTCCCAATGAGGGCATATATGAGGGGGGCAGCCAGGGACTCCTCCTCTTCTTCAGAGAAAGTAATGGACGACGCTCCTTTGAAGGAGGACACCGTTCGTGCGGCAAGGCGAGGGGGAGCCTCAGCCCTATCCGCAACCACTTGTGTGAATGATTTGGACATGGTAGGCGCCGGCCTGGCCAAGGCCAAGCCGGAGACGACGGACGGAACTCTCAGGAATCTTCAAAGCGGCGCTCTATGGCAGAGCTCGCAATCCCCCTATATATATACAAATATAAAAAAAATATACATATATATATATTAAAATATATATATATATATTTTTTTATATATATATATATATATATATATATTTATATATGTGTGAATGATTTTTTTTTAAATATATATATATATATATATATATATATATATATATATATATATATATATATAATAAAAAAATAATATATATATATATATATATATATATATATATATATATATATATATATATATATACGGATGAGGAGCTCTCGCTTCCCGTAGTCCCCGCGGTGAGGCCCCTCTCGGGGCCGGCTCCGCCCCTCTCGGGGCCGGCTCCGCCCCTCTCCTCCTCGCCATGTCGACCCCTGCTGATCTCCTTGCCTTCCTCCCCCGTCTCCTCGCTTGCTCCGCATCCGGCCCTGCATCCCCGGCTGCGCCCGCCGCCTCCCACTCCTCCCTCCCTGTCTTTCCAAGCCTCCCTCCGGGAGCAGCCCGAACCCGACCGTGGCTGTCCCTCCCCCAGTTTTTCGGCCTCCCACTTCCGTCTCTCTCCGTCGGATCCCCTCTATCCTCCCTTTGGCGCCTCTCCGGCTTCGTCGGCGACCGACTCGGCCTCCGGTTTCCCTATCCCCCGAGTGTCCCCCGGTCTGGCCGGAGCTCCCCTTCCGCGGCTGCCAGGGACTGAACCCACCTCCTCGGGAACCCCCCCGCTTTCCCGCCCTCCCCTTCCGGTGTTTTCGAATTCTTCCGTGGAGCTGCGTGCGGGGGGCCACGTGCCCCCCTGGGTTTTCGCCCCTCCTGGGGTACCGTGTGCGGGTAGCCACGTACACCCTTCCGTTCTCGTGCGTAGTCCATCTTCCATTCTTCCTTGTTTGTTGGCACAGTGAACAGTCCTCGTGCACAGTCCATCTTCTGTTGGGGTCCTGAACCCCTCTTGTGCGGTTTTTGGGAGGGGGTCTGGCGCAGTTTCTTTCTCCCCACTCTCTGGCCACGTGGCCCTTTTGGGCGCACCCTCTGGTCTGAGTGGGGGCGCATCCCCGCACCCGTGTGTGGTCCCCCCTACTTTGCCGGCTCACGCAGTCTCTTGGGGGGATGAGGCTTCTCCTGGCGCAGTATTTGATCTTCTGTCCACTGGCCATATGGCCACGAGCGGTGGCTACGCACCTTTTGGTACGGTAGCGTCAGCCCGTTTGGGCTCTGCCTCCTTCCCGAGTGGGGTCACTTCCCAGTTGGCGCACCCTAGGCCGGCCCCTGCTTGTGCAGTGGTTTGGGCCTCTCCCCCAGCGCCATCTTAGGGCGCAACCTTTCATCTCCCCCTTGCGCTACCTGCGGGTGCTACCTATCCTCCCCCCTCCTTACCGATTGCGCTGCGTACGGGTTCAACCCATTTCCCGTCCCCTTCCCTCGTGCTGGGCGCAACCCTCTCCTCATCCCTCCGACTCTGTACGCCGGGAGTGGGTCTTTCCCTCTCTCCCCCTCTGCTCCCCTATCTTCAACCTTCCCCGACGGATGATGTGATGTTACTCTCCGATGCGGCAGGCCTGCTGGGCGCTTCTACCACCGCTACCCACCCCCTGCCCCCTCCGGGTCCGTCGAGCGCGCCCCCTGGGATCATCCGGGATCAGCCCCCTCCTCCTCCAGACGTGAGCCTCCCCATTTTGGGAGCTGTGTCTTCTGGCGCCCCACCTCTTCCGGCACTCCCAACCCCAGGCATCCCTCCTCGTCCACCTTTTTCATATGCCGACATCCTTCGTCCCGATAGAGCTTCCAAGCCGGGACTCCTGTTCTCGGACGTTCCACTTCCAGATGTCGAATACCTGCAGGCATCGCCCATGCCGACTGTGCCGTTCTTCGACCAGGAGCTCTCGTCCCTGGCCACCTCCTTTCCCTACTCCTTCGTCCTCAAATTCTCAGCAGGCTGCCCCAAGCTCGCCAGGGTGACTGAGGTTATTGCTAGTTGGCGATTATCGGCAGAGTACAGGGTAGCCCCTCTAGATCCGAGGCATATTCTGCTACACCTATCTTCCGACCAAGACCACAGGACGGTGTGGGCCAAAGGCACCGGGCGGGTAGACTCCCACCAGATGAAGATCATCAAGTGGTCACTGCACTTTAACTCCAAGAAAGACTCACCGACGGTTGCCGCCTGGGTCACCTTACCCAATCTCTCCCTCGTTTGCTTCGTTCCGGCAGCCCTAAAGCGTATTGCCAATTCGTTCGGAACTTATGTGGCCACCGCATACGAGACCAGCAACCTGACAAAAGCTCACTACGCCAAGATATGTGTGGAACTTGACCTTACATCAGACCCTCCCAACCATATCCTCATTGAACTTGGCAACCAAACTCACACTCAGCAAATCATCTACGACAACCACGTGATCTTCTGCACCCACTGCCATTTACGTGGTCACCTTTCGAAGCACTGCCACCGTCTCCATCCAGAGTTGAGAAAGAAACCAGAGAGGGCCGATCCCTACCCAAAAAAAACCAGCACCACAATCTTGTCCAATCTCCACTGCTTCCTCTTCCGAACTCCCACACCAGATTCAACTCCAGCGAAGGCAAAACCAGCAGAGCCAATTCAGCAGAAAAAGCAGTGGTCCCCTACCACTCACCTACCCCTTCCCTGGCAAATTAATTCAGTGCACTCGCATCAGAATCTATAGCCCTCCCCCCAAGATTTAGTCAGTCATGCTGTCATCGACCAGGACCCCGGAACGGCCTCCGAGGACCTCAGCTCTATCCCCGAGAACTCAGATGAGTCTCTCCTAGCACCTCCAATAGCCTCTGACCTGCATTCTACCACCATCGAGGCTCTAGCCATCCTCGGGCCAGAGCAGGCATTCAGAGGTCTTCAGGTCCTTGCCGCTGGCTTCCCTCTCCAAGCGAAAGGGGACCAGATCGGGATCACCGACGACTCCCTCCTCATCCCCCCAGAGCAGTCCAACCTCGACTCAGCAGGAGTAACAGTCATTCCTCCTCATAGAAGCGAGGACTACTCCCTCGGTACCTCTTACAAGAAGTCGGAGGAACCATCCATCACCAACCGGAAAGCAGACACAAAAGGGACCGCCAAATCCCCGTCTATACAAACTAGGTCCGCTGCGAAGCGGTCCAACCAACCCCTCCCAAAGCCCCATTAATACTGAACATCCTCTCCTGGAATGTCCGCGGCCTGGCGAACAAACCTACGATGAGGAGACTCACCAGCATCAAGAAAACCAACAAAATCGACATCTTGATCATCTTCGAACCCAAAATCTCTTCCAAGAGGCTCAAATCCATTCAACTGCAGTTAGGCTTTCACTCGGCCATTGTCGGCAGACACAACATCTAGATCCTCCACTCTAAAGACGTCAATATGGGCGTCATCCACGATTCCACTCAAGCCCTTTCCCGCTGGATAGAACATCCTCTTATCCCCAAACGTGCCATCCATTCTGCGGTTCACGGCAGTTGTGACATTGCTGAACGCAGACTCCTCTGGCACGATCTCCTGGATACCTACCACCAAAACCGCAACCTCCGATGGCTGTGCATCGGATATTTCAACGCCATCACCTGCAGAGAAGAGAAGATTGGTGGCCGTCCTCCCCTCTCCCTGCCATGCAAGACTTCAACAACTTCATCTTCAACTCCCACCTCACCTCCCTCCCGTTCACCGGCAACGCTTTCACCTGGTACAATATGCAGGAAGGTGACCACCGGCAATTATCCCGACTTGATAGGGCGTTAACGAACGCCCACTGACTTGACATGGGTGTAGAAGCGTAAAAAGTGCTTCACAAGAAGGGTCAAAGTGATAGATCAGTCTACTCAAATTGATCCCTTTTGTGCCAAGGAGAAGCAAATCACTTTATGCCTGAAGCAGGCTGATCATTTTACGCTTGGGTCTACACCTATGATTTTACGCCAAGGACAGAACAGCCTCTTTTACGCTGGACAAAGCTGTCAAATCTCGCATTTAATGCAAACTCTGACATGAAGATATTAATGATGGCATTTACCACAGAATCCAACAGAATTTGTCTCATACAAAGACCATTATTGTCGTTTATGTGGATCGAGCTACTTTACGCTCACTATATGGTTTCTTTTACGCACGGAGTTTTACACGAGTTCTTACGCTCATAAAACAATGTGTGCGTAAAGTCTATTTGAGCCATTTTTACGCTCAAGGTTATTCAATAACCACTTTACGCGAGAAACCTATGACAGAGCTATTTTACGCTCATCTTATTGCTTTACGCCCAGAGGATGTTGGGGCTATTTTTATGCCCCATTCTTTTTGACCAGTTTGGAACGTGGTTTGCCTACATGGCCTTCATGCCACATATTTCGAAGAACGTGTGTACATGCATCCTATCCTTACTGAAGTGATGGGACACACGTCAATATATGCAGAGGATGGCTTCGATCATGGGTGGCAGTTGTAGCGTAAAGATAAAACTTTTGCTGAGTTTTTACGCACAAGAGCCCAAGTCTATAAATAGACTCATTTTTCTCATAACACAGGACAGACAGAGACATGAGGGAATACAGAGATCAGAACTTCGAGATTTTGATTCTCCGGAGCATTCTTCTTCAACTTTTCTTTCAGAACAGAGTGAAGCAAAGCAGGAAAGCATTCGGCCTCGCCATCAGTGCCCAAGTGCGTCGATACCTTTCTGGTGACTTAGTTCTTCCAAGTTGTTCTACTTCAAGCAGTGATCTTCATCATCATCATATGGTCCAAGGAACAAAGTGATCATTTATAGATCAGACTTCCATAGCAATACTTTCCCAGAATCAAATTTGTACTTCTTGTACTTTTTCTCGTTTTATTTTCATAATCCAACTTTTGTTTGGCAATTTTGTTAAGTGAAACAAAATGGCGACTCTGCTGGGGACGACCTTCTCCTCTAACGAGGAGGCGATTGCTTAATATGATGATGTTTCGGTCGGTTCGACCAAGAAGACTCTGGTTGTGCACTTCGACCAGACTGCCTATGAAGAAATGCTCCGAACTGGGGGTGGTTCTCGCCACTCCAATGTTCAAAAGTCTCGTAAAGCATGAAAAGTTTGGATTCCCAAATTCAAAGTGGTTTCTGATCTCTCTGTTGCTTCTGATGACAAGGGAATTCTACCCACTCCTGTCGTAGGGGCTTTCGTTCGTAACGAGGCAGTCCTTACTTCAGAGTTGCACTCAAAGTGTGACGATTTATCTTCCGTTTGTAATGGTGAAGATAATCAGGTTTCACACCCACTGCGTAAGAATCAAGTTTTACGCTCAGTGGGTAAGAACCAAATTTTACGCTCAGTACATAAGAATGAATCTCCCATTCGTAATGGGGCAGACTCTAAAGTTTATGCTTCTGAGTGTAAGAATCAGTCTCCCGTCGGTGACGTGGTAGGCCCAAATAAATTACGCTCCTCGCGTAAAGCAAAATCTCCTGTCTGTGACATGGTAGATAATCAATTTTTATGTTTTACGCATAAAGATAAGTCTCCTGTCTGTGACAGTATAGATAAAATTCACAACGATGTTTGCACATCTAATGTGAATGTACCTAAACGTGTGCAGCGTAAAAATGTTGTTGGTAAAGCTTCTGTCCTACACCAACAACCTTCTTATAGTGCTTTACGCAAAGTACCAAACTTACAAATTATACGCCATGAAAATGGAGTCCTTCGTGCTAAATCTCAAGATTTACGCACACAACTCCAAACGCGTAAAAATGTACAGTTTGGTTCTGCGAATGCAGCCAGTAATCTTCTTTATACACAAGGGACTAAACGTTTTTCTGCCCCAAATGTAATAAAGAAGAATATTCCATTTGTTTCTTCTGATTTACGTGAATTGCTAATGCAAAAACGTAAGAACAGACAATCTCCGGTAATATTCCCCCAAGAAAAACATCATTGTGAATATCACCAGGTCGTGATCAACTGTTGTTGTTCGGCTTCAAAACGGTCAGTTTTTGATCGTTTAAGTTTTAACTTGCCTCAACATCAAGCTAAAGACCAAGAACATGAGCTGTCATATGTGTCAGTCAACATGACATCTCATACTAACAGAGGACGACATCCAAGACGGAATATGTCCCAAACCCCAGGTCAACAACAGTTCAACAGGCTTCTTGATTCCTTTGAAGGAGTATATCAGAATACTCGATCAAGAAGACAAAGACAATTACAGACTTCTGATTCAGAAGCTGGGGGTACTCAATCTTTTGAGTCTGATACCGATAGTGTGGATTCATACTTCTGTACTAATCCCTCTATATCTTCAAGAGAGGTTGAATCCTATGCTGTTGGAGATGAACCAGAGACGTCATCTACTAATACGGAACAACGTCTCACTGCCGTGGAGCAATCATTGAAAGACATGCTCAACATGGTGCAAAGCATGCATCAGATAATTTTGAATCAGCAAACTACTCAACCTACAGTAATAACTCTAGTACCAGTAGCAGCACAAACTCAAGATAGTCAAGGGGCTGATATACATTTGAATATTCAAGAGCCTGCTGTTAATCAAAATTCTGCATCTCCAGATCCTATCATTCCAGAAGATGTACGACCTCCAGTGGGGGTTACGGTACATCCAACGACTATTCAATCAAATGTGCTTCCGCAAACTAGTGAAGCCATTCAAGCAGTGCGTGAACTCAAAGCACAGTTTGAAGTTTTGAGGCACAAAGATCAGCTTCAGAGGCTAGGGATTAAGCAACCTTATCCTCCTTATTGGAATGATGTACCCTTTCTACCGGAGTTCAAGCCACAATCCATGGTTTTATTCGATGGAAAAGCATCTCCCAGTCAATATATCAATTACTTTGATATTATGACTGTACACTTGTAGAAAAATGATGCTCTTCTCACTCGAGTGTTCATTGGGTGCCTGACGGGTTCAGCTTACGACTGGTATCGTAGCTTACCCGATAACTCTATTTCGTCTTTTGACGAATTCAAGGCAATATTTCTCTCCCGCTTCTATGAAGGAGGTATGGACATGAACATGTCCTCCTTAATAGAAATCAAACAAAAGGAGAAAAAAGATACTCGGACATTCATTGAACGTTTTCGACAGGCTACTCTAAAGATGCCTCCTGGTATGCCAGATTCAGCGTTGATTGATACATGCAAGATGAATCTACGACCATCCATCGCTGTTTTCACGGGTTCCCAGTTCTCAGATTGGGCTTCGTTTATCATAGCAGCAATTTCTGCCGAGACCAATGGTAGGTTGGCTCGTGAACATGGGATGATTTTTACCTCAGATGATAGAGAAAAGAAAAGTAATCCTGGTAATAACCCTGGCAATCGTAATGTGAAAGGAAAAGATACTCTTATGGTCAATCTCTCCAAGAATAAAATGACACCAAATAATCAGGAATCTTCCAGGTCAAAGGAAGAATACTCTTTTGACGAAAGTGATATCCCAGGGATATTTCAATGTCTGGTGAAAAGTGGTAAACTTCAGATTCCAGAGCCAAAAAGGCCTAATGAGGTAAATCTGACTGACAATCCCAAATATTGTATCTATCATAGATACATTAATCATCCTACCAGTGCTTGCTATGTCTTGAAAAAGAAGATCCAAGAGCTGATAAATGGTGGCGCTATCGCTTTAACCAATGATGACCATACGGTTACAAACAATATGGTTTCTTTTCAGTTTGGGGATTTTCCTCCACAGCAAGTCCCAGATGGAATTATTCCAATTCCGAAGGCGACGATGAAGATCGTGAATATCCCGCCTGCCAGGAAAAAAAATACAGGATTGCTGCCGCTCATATTGAAGAATGGTGAAATTATGTGGGTACATCCTGACTTAGTACCTGAGTTGGAAAATGAAGGTAAAACTTTAAGATCCAAGAAAGGTAAGAAAGTCAAAACCTGCAACATAATTTCTCATGTTATTCCAAATCCTGATAACTTGGATCTATGGGATGGCCTTCCTCTAGAAGATAGAATGAAAGGACTAAACATCTGTCCTCCAAGTCTAGCTCCTCCTACCAAGCTCAAGCTTACTCATCAGTAGTGGCTACCCATGAATAGTGTTCCTTTATACCGGGCACAATAAGTCTTTGCTGCTTATGAAAAAGCTCCAACAAGGATTTCTCCTCGTATTCCGAATCCTTCTCCTCCCTTAACTACAGAGACGTCTATGCTTCATTCTCCTGTAGTTGCAGAGGTTTCTTCCTCTTCTTGTGCTGAAACACCTGTCCAAAGTTTACTGTCTATCCACTTGTATAGTCAGTAATCTGTCCTTCTCATAAGGAAGATGGGTTACAACTTTCAAAAGGCAGAAGGTTTGAATTATGATAAAGAAATACGTCTTCCTTTACAAATTCAAAATCAGAATTCCACTGCTGGATTGGGTTCTGAAGTTCCTCGTAACAACCCTCACAAGAAGAAGGCTAAGGGAAGAAAGACTAAATCCTGTAATATGGTACTTCCTTCTCCTGAGTCTGAAGAAGAATCTTTTACTGGTACAAGATCTAGAAAAGAGTACCATAAAGACTATGAGGGATCCTTCAAAGAAGCAAAAGAGGTAGTGGAAACCCTACCAGTTCAACCTTCTCCTGTTCCTGTTAAACCGTCTGTGGTTGAAAAGGGGAAACAGAAGGCAGTACGCTTTGATATCCCATTGAAGTCTGCTTCCAATCAGGGGTGGTGATGAAGCCTTACAAGTTTGACATTCTAGCTCAGTTAGCCAATACTCCGGCTAGACTATCTATATTTGAACTCTTTCGCCTTTCCAGAGAAAGCATAGAGACTTTGAGCGAAGGTTTACTTCAAGCAGATTCATGCTTGGCTCAACTCAAGACTCCTGATAATATACCAGTGTCATGTTCGCAATGTCATAGTATGATGGAAGCAATTCCCAACATCACCTTTACACAAGAGGATATGCTATTGAAACACAACAAGCATGATAGGCCTCTGTGCTACACTGGATATATCGGATCCACTGAAATTGACAGGATTTAGATTGATCCTGGGTCTTCAATTAGTATAATTCTTCAGAGTATGCTAAGACCCCTGAGGATTCCTACTAGTGAGCTGACTTACACTAGTACTACGATAGTCAGTTTTAACTCTGGCAAGAGCAAACCACTGGGGAAGATTCGTCTGCAGATTCAGATTGGTGATCTTCGAACTATGGTAACTTTCTATGTTATCAACTCGGACGTATCCTACAATATTCTTCTTGGAAGACCGTGGATTCATGAGCACAATATTGTGCCTTCAACCCTTCACCAATGTTTCAAATATATGGACTCCTAAGGAGTTGTGAAAACTGAGTTTGCTGATATTAATCCGTTCAAGGGTGTCGAAGCCTACTTCTCTGATTCAAGGCTTTATAAACAAGAGCATGTGAAAGATACATCAGACATGGCTGAAGATCAATCATCATCTGAGGATCAGTTTATTAATGAAGATCCGCTAGAGGAGCAACCTTTGAAGGTCATAGTCAAGGGACAAATCCAATCCCAACCTGTCAATGATCAACCTTTGATAATCAAGGTTAAAGGAAGAACTCAAACTTCATCTGAGGAATCAATAAATATTCTTGCTAAGAGCCAAGTTCAACCTTTTATGATCAAAGTCAAAGGACGTACTTCTTGTACGAATGATCCAGAACTACCATTGATTGTCAATCTTGGCAAATCTACGCAGAAGACGGATAATAGTCCACTGAGGATCAATCCGAGGCATAGCAGTCAAATCATAAATGATGTAAATATTGATCAGTCTGTACTTTTTAATATCAATGAAGATTTTCTTTTTGAGTATATGGCTGTCAAGTTTATCGAAAGAATGACTTTATCTTCTGATAATCAAAGTCATCGATATAAAGACGACATCGAGCCAGAAGAAACTTTATACATCGATTATAAGGAGAATTCTTTTCCTCCTCATGTTGATGTCGGACCTTATGCTCAAAGGTTCCTAACATCTTCTCCTTATCTTCTACATGTGGCCACTTCATCACAAGCTTGCGTAACTTTTAGACGTCATGAAGAATCTTATTTCGTGGTTCCGTCTAATAAGAAAAACAAGCGCCAAATTGTGTTTGGCCTGGCTAGAAATATCCCTGTTGCTCAGACAGATGAGCTGAAGGATAAAGACAAGGGAAGAATCCGAATTGACAAGTATAGTCAACAATCTATCAAGATTATCCAGAGCATGGGATATGACTTGAAGACTATGCAAGGTCTCAATCAAGGCAAGGGTAGACGATTACTATTATGTGGTGATCCGTTTTACCAAAAGACTCGTCATGGGTTGGGATATGATTCGTCCCACATGTTTAATGACAATATACAAGAAGAATTCTCTTCTAGCTCTTCACAATCATCAGATTCAGAGGAACTTTAATCTAAAGATGAATCTGGACAAGTACTTTCAGTCAATATGGTTCAAACTGATGTCGAATCTGAACCATTTGAAAATGTCCCTTGAGCCACCATCGGTTCATTTATTTCTCTCATATATATCTTCAACAACATCTGTCTTCTTAATTCCCAGCTACCAAAGTTTGGTTAAGCTGGTTACTTGTCTCTCTGAAGAGGGATTTTGATTTATTATCTTACCAATTAGTATATAAAGTTGGATTTATTATTTATCATGTTTTTATAACCTCTGGATAAATACTAAATCCACATTCTTTTCCTATCTATCATGTCCATTTGACCTCTGCATAGATATTAAATCTACTTTTCTTTGGGTTCTTACATACTGTCATGTTCATATTACCTCTGATAGTATTGTATACTCTAAATAGAAAACAAGATTACATTATCTATCATGTTCATATTACCTCTGGATAGATATAATGTTTGAGTTTAGAAAACTTGTCATGTTTATATAACCTCTGATGAGTATTTTCTACCCCATACAAAACAAGATTTCATCATAGACTTGTCACGTCCATATTACCTCTGATAAGTGCTTTCTATCTTTTACCTATTGTTTAAAATTCAAATAAACGATAGGATCACAAAATAAATCTTTCATTCATTTCTGGTAGAAATACTACAGAATGGATAAGACAAAAAGATGACAAAACACTCTCTTAAGGTGGAGTAGAAACATCTTGGAGCAACTTCTTTAATTCTTCGAGCCGTCTGCCATGAGAACTCATAACCTTCTTGGTAGCCTCCGCACGTCGAGCTTCAGGAGTACAAATACGGGAAAGTTCAGCAAAGATTTCGGGCATCGATCATCTTCTCTCTTTCAGCCTTCAAGCAAGCTAGCTCTGCCTCGACTTCACGGATTCTGTCATTCTTGCTCTAAATATCTATGTTCAAAGCGTCATAAGCCACTCTGTGGCCATGCAGTGCAGGTTTTATGTCAGTCAAAAAGGCTTTCTCTTTGGCAACCTTCAGACTGTGTTCATGGAGAGCTGTATTATATGTAGTCTCTCGAGCGAGATAATCAGCTGTTAAAGCATCATATTCTTCCTCGATGAGACTTTCAACAGTTTTACTAGACAGATTAAGATATTCTCTGGTTGGCTGTTCAAGGTCCTCCACAATTTTCTCCAATGCGGCAGCTCTCTCAGTATCGTTGAACAAAGTAACGTTCTTGATGGTCGAAGCCATTGCCGTCTTCAGAGTCTCATAATTGAGGCCCTTATTTAGGACCATTGTTATCAAGCTTGCCAGGCTCTTATAAAAGGTGTCAGTATAAATCTCAATGAGGAGATCCATTTCTGTGCTGGAACTTGGCGTGGCAACAATATCTAACAGATCTCTTTCTCGGAAATCGGGAACAGATGTTGGTGGTGCAACAGTAGGATGAGACGAAGTCGTGGTTGCTACTACCGTTATAGCCAATTGATCCCTAGAAGCTTCAGGGATTATATCTCCAATCAGTGTAACAACAGACGGGGGTAGAGCTGGTGATGTTACTACTATTATCTGGTTCCCAGGGACCTCAGCAGCAATGTCTTCAATATTTGTCACTCCATACGTTTTTGAAGTTCTGGCGGCGGTAATGTTGGTGGATGTGGTGACAACTACAGGAGCTGGTTCAGATTCTGGAATTGGCTTGTCAAAAACTGGTACTGGATCAGTGACGACAGTAGAGGATGTTATTATTTCCTCAGTTTCTGTTGGAAGTTCAAGCATGCCTCCAACATCTTCTTCAATTGATTGCTCCACAGGATTTTCCACTGTTTCAGTTGTGGTGAAACTTTCTACAGCTGATTCTTTGTTCAAGTCTGGGTCTCCTCCAATAGTCCCATCATCACCTACAGTGGGGTCGACTCTAGTCTTCTCTTTGTGCTGGTCCTCAGCAAGAGAAGACAATTCAGATTGTGCTTGTTGTGCCTCAAGTGATGGAGGATGTTCTTCTTGAGGCTCCATATCAGGTTTTTGCACTCCCTCCTCTTCAGCATCTGAGTTTTCTGAAGAAGAAGCATCCTCTTCAGACTCCTCATTTTCTTCATAGATTTCTTCTTCTTGAGGAGGAGCTGCAGGCTTTGGTGCAATTATGACATCTGCAAAATGAACAAAAATAAGTTAGTATACAAAATCATGATATATAATTCCGTATAGGTTTTGTATAATACTTGGAATATGTGCATTTTTCAAGATATGTATCATAATCACCATCCCAGTCATCATCCTCAAAGTCAAGAACCGGTTCGTCTGATGGAATACGATCTTGATCAGCAGTGGATACAGTAGTAGTACCCTCCGTAACTTGTGCCTTGGACGGCAAAGATAAATGGAGTGAGGTGCTAAGACGTCCAGGAGACAAAAATGTTACAGCTCCTGATCCAACTATCTGTGGAGGGGCTGAAGATCCTTCTCCAGGATGGACTGAGGAAGAACCGACGAGAGGATCTTCTTCAATATCCTCTTCTGGAGTGTGAACTCTTGGTTTGGAAGGCCATTTTATGGTAGACCTCTTTCTCTTTTTCGGAGTTTTTATTGGAGATGTGGCGGCTGCACTCTGTTTTCTTTTTCGGCCTTTGCCAATGATGATAGGTTCTGCAGCTGGTTCTCCAACTCCTGTTGGGATAACTTCTAAAAATGAATCTGGAATGCCAGTATCGTCAGGGATGTCTGCTGGTACCCTGACCTGCTCCTCAATATCTCCTTCTTTAGGCTACCTCAGACTACCTTTTATATTGTAACCGTGGGCAAAAGAACGAATTGAAGCGTAAAAGTGGGCATACGTATGGAGTATACGTAGTTCTGTAGTGCTAGTGGCAGTCGAAATTCTAAATTTAGCACCAGTCTGAGCAGAACCGAAATACCTCCAACCCCTAACTCCGTCAAGTAATTTTCTATAATGACGAAAATTAGTCGAAGGATTACCAACATGAAGTTGGTCGTACCCAAATTGGCGAGCAAACCTACTGGGTAAGTATGGTTCGAACGCACAATTATCTTCATTTCTGTACATCAGATGAGAAGGTCTGATGCACTGAAGCCATCTAAAGACTGACTGTGGCAATACAACTCTTCCTTTAACTTCATCTTCAAACTGGACACCGAAGCAATCTGCTGGAACTTGCGGTCGGGTACAGAAGAAGTTCCAACCATAAGAATAGTTCAGAACTGCTCGGGTATCTGCCACAGTCGTAGCAATCCATGTAGCTTTGCTGAATTTTTGGAAGAAGACCTCCGCATCATCACCTGGGCCTGGCGGTAACAATCTGCAGTTGTGATGCAATAACCAGCCCATCAGATAAGTGTAGGGCATCTCTACTTTAGGAAAAACATTCCAATGAGGAGCATTGTTGATTAACTCCTCGCCGAAGGTCCTTAAACCTGCATTTATTCGACACACCATTGCTGACAACAGGTTAATCCTGACTTTAAAAACCAGACGTACTGCTGGCCATAGTACACTGCGGTGGATTCTGTCAACAGTACCAATACCCGGTACAACCCATCTTCTCAACCATAAAGAAAGAAAGCCTGCCAGCAAAGCTCTCTGAGAGATTTTCTGACTACCATATCTGAGGAAACTTAAGGCTTCAGTTCCGGCAGGAAATTCCCCAGTCTTCGTAGACAGATATTTATTCGGGAATTTATAAGTAATCATCATATCCCGAACCTTGTTAGAGGGGATTGTCGAATCTATGTTGATTACTGGAGCTTTGTTTTCCTGAAACCTTTCTTTGTCTTCCTTGGATATCTTATCTTTATGGAAGAAGAGATAAGTCGTCCACTTATTGATATACGCCAAATGGGATGTACTTTCATATATCATGGTACAAATCAGGTAGTGGCACATCAGTTCTTCGTATATCTCGATTAACTGAGGGTTAACTCCTCTGATTTCAGCAAGCTCCATGTTGGAGGGAACGTATTCTTCATATGGGGCTTCTCCCATTGGCAGCTTCGAGATAAACTGCATCTCATGAAGGACAAGACTTATTTCACCTTTCGGGGTGGCAAAAGTTCCAGTTGAACTTAGATATATCTCCATCAAGGCCAGAAATAAGTTTCCATTCGGAGGAATACCCTGACTGGTGGAAGCTACCGCTTCGTACAAGCCAATATCTTTCAACTCTGCCTCAAAGTTCTTCATCATCCAAAGACTTATCTGGATCCAACTCTGGTTGAATGGAGTCAACCATCCTGGCAGTCTGGGGTTGGTTTGGGGATATAATACAGCATCCCTCATAAATTTATTGACAAACATCGGGGTTTGTACTGGCTGTATTAAACCCG
This sequence comes from Iris pallida, assembly GCA_029216955.1. Taxonomy (NCBI): domain Eukaryota; kingdom Viridiplantae; phylum Streptophyta; class Magnoliopsida; order Asparagales; family Iridaceae; genus Iris; species Iris pallida. The sequence continues at coordinate 2,033,450 of JANAVB010018998.1, forward strand.
AATCTTCGCTAGGATTAGAGCCTGGCATAAGGCCAAAGATAGAAGTAACACCTCCATTGGGAACACTAGCAAAGTATCCCATATCATTGGCACGCTCTCTCTTGAAAACAATTCTACCCGGTCGTCCATGATTGCTGGGAGTCAAATTCCACAACATTTGTCGAGGATGAGTAGCATGGACGAATGCTGACAAAGGATAATCTCTGTCCATATCTGGAAGATACATGGCTCTATCTCCAAATTTGAAAACCCGAGACTCCTTCTTGGGGTGTGTCTGGGATTTACAATCAATGGCATCTCCAAATAAAAAGGCTGGTTTTGCGAAGTGTTGTCCATCTAGTGAACTCAACAATTCCCCATTTATTATGGATAGCAACATCCTATCCCCTTGAGCTGCTATCAACTGTGCCCTCTCTACCGGATATTCGGGGTTCGATTGAGGAAATTGGACATGAGATAAATCTTCCAAATAGTTCGAACCCACCATGCCAACTGACGATCCGAAAACTTCAGCGAGGGGGTGAACTTGCAAATCCACTGGTAAAATAACAAAAGAGATCAAGTTAATTCGAAGTTTTTTATGATTACTAAAAGTTGATGAAAAGCTTATGAAGTCTTTGTTCGACAAAATCTCTCAATGATTGATGAACTTTACGCTACCACATAGTGATATGAGCGTAATACAACTTTTACGCTGGCATGTATGAACATGAGCGTAGTTAAGTTTTACGCTAGCACCTTAACTGTGGGCGTAAAACCAAATTTTACGCTGACACGTATAACGTAGGCGTATTCTTTTTATCTTTTACGCTAACACGAACAACGTGGTCGTACGATGTTATTTCAGCTTTACGCTAACATGTACAACGTGGGCGTAAAAAGCTGAAAGTTTGGTTTATCTTCTTCTTCCCCAACGGTTTTGTTTTCTCCCAGCCAAAGAATAGGGTTTTACCCATCATAGGCGAAGCTACGGCCGGATTGGGATTTCGTTGTGGTGTTGATGACTGAGTAGGGGTTTTCACATGATCAGTCGATAAGGAATCAATGGCTGGTTTCTTCCCCTTGCTACCGGCGGCGGATGATTTCTTAGGAGCCATCAGATCAGAGTTTCGAAGAAAGAAAAGGCAAAGGAATTCAAGAAGATGAGTAAAAGTGTTTTCTCTCTCTGAAAAGACCTATTTATAGAGAGATTCAAAATCGACTGTTGGATGTCCCTATAATTATGCCGACTGTTGGATATCCCCGCTTTTACGCGGATGGCTGTTGCGTATCCCGAATTTTACGCTGGCAGATCAAATCTCAACTTTTACGCTTCTGTTCAAAGTGTTTCAAATTTTGGAGATATTTGAAAACTTTGAAGGGGGTTTTGTAGGAGCGTAAAAGTGCTTCACAAGAAGGGTCAAAGTGATAGATCAGTCTACTCAAATTGATCCCCTTTGTGCTAAGGAGAAGCAAATCACTTTACGCCTGAAGCAGGCTGATCATTTTACGCTTGGGTCTATACCTATGATTTTATGCCAAGGACAGAGCAGCCTCTTTTACGCTGGATAAAGCTGTCAAATCTCGCATTTAATGCAAACTCTGACATGAAGATATTAATGATGGCATTTACCACAGAATCCAACGGAATTTATCTCATACAAAGACCATTGTTGTCATTTATGTGGATCGAGCTACTTTACGCTCACTATATGGTTTCTTTTACGCACGGAGTTTTACACGAGTTCTTACGCTCATAAAATAATGTGTGCGTAAAGTCTATTTGAGCCATTTTTACGCTCAAGGTTATTCAATAACCACTTTACGCGAGAAACCTATGACAGAGCTATTTTACGCTCATCTTACTGCTTTACGCCCAGAGGATGTTGGGGCTATTTTTACGCCCTATTCTTTCTGACCAGTTTGGAACGTGGTTTGCCTACATGGCCTTCATGCCACATATTTCGAAGAACGTGTGTACATGCATCCTATCCTTACTGAAGTGATGGGACACACGTCAACATATGCAGAGGATGGCTTCGATCATGGGTGGCAGTTGTAGCATAAAGATGGAACTTTTGTTGAGTTTTTACGCACAAGAGCCCAAGTCTATAAATAGACTCATTTTTCTCATAACACAGGACAAACAGAGACAAGAGAGAATACAGAGATCAGAACTTTGAGATTTTGATTCTCCGGAGTATTCTTCTTCAACTTTTCTTTCAGAACAGAGTGAAGCAAAGCAGGAAAGCATTCGGCCTCGCCATCAGTGCCCAAGTACGTCGATACCTTTCTGGTGACTTAGTTCTTCCAAGTTGTTCTACTTCAAGCAGTGATCTTCATCATCATCATATGGTCCAAGGAACAAAGTGATCATTTATAGATCAGACTTCCATAGCAATACTTTTCCAGAATCAAATTTGTACTTCTTGTACTTTTTCTCGTTTTATTTTCAAAATCCAACTTTTGTTTGACAATTTTGTTAAGTGAAACAATGGGGACTGTCTCCAACCTTTCACACCTTAACACCACCGAATCTGACCATGCCCCCCTGCTTGTGGGAATCACCAGCAGATCCAACCATTCTAGAAAGAGCTTCCGCTTCCTGGACTTCTAGAGCGAGCACCCTCAATTCTTAGGGGTCGTCACGAAAGCGTGGAACAGCACGGATTCTATTGATCCCCTTAATCGTGTGGCCATCAAGCTCCAGGCCAAGAGGAAAGCTTTGACGGCTTGGAGCAAGCAAGCTTACGGGGATATCTTCCAAGCCATTCGTGAGGCGGAAGACGACGTTACCAGGGCTGAAGCGACTTACATGGCCAACTGCACGCCTGATACCCGGAAAGCGCTGAATCTCACCAAAGCTATCCTCAAATTCAGACTAAAGATCGAAATCGACTTTTGGAAGCAGAAAGCCAGGATCAAATAGGACAGCGAGGGGGACAACAACTCCAGTTTCTTCCACGCCTGCGTCAACGGACGGAGACAAAAACTCACTCTCCATCAGATTGCCACAGACAACGGCACTAGCGTCTCCGATCAAAAGGGTATACAAGCGGAGGCCGCGAAGTTCTACTCCAAACTTTTTTCCAAGGAGATAATTATTAAAGAGAACACCTTTTTGGACGGGGTTTCCCACCTTATCAGCGAAACCGACAATCACCTGCTTGAACAGCCTCCCTCTGAGGAAGAAGTGAAAGTTGCTGTATGGGCCCTCGACGAGCACAGTGCCCCAGGGCCAGACGGATTTTCAGGGATATTTTTTCGTATATGCTGGGATATCATCAAGTCTGACATCCACAATGCGACCTCCGCCTTCCTCCAAGGAGCCACCTATCCCAGAGCCATATCGAGCACCAACCTCATCCTCATCCCAAAGAAAGACAACCCAGAGACTTTTTGCGACTTTTGCCCCATCAGTCTCTGTACCTTTACTAACCAGATCATCTCCAAGATTATCGCTTCCCGAATGGCAGGCCTTCTTCCCAAGATCATCTCGGAGGAGCATAGCGGTTTCGTTCGGGGGAGAAATATTTAAGACAACATCATGCTAGCTCAAGAGTTAGTCACTTGTATGAAATTTCCGGCCAGAGGGGGCAACATTGCTATCAAATTAGACATAGAGAAAGCCTACGACAGACTCGACTGGCAGTTTATGATCTGGGTGTTCAGGGCTTTCGGCTTCTCCGAAACCTGGACCAACGTGGTGTAGAGATCTATCAGCAACTCGTGGTTCTCTACGGTTATCAACGGCCAAGCGGATGGGTTCTTTAAATCAACCCGAGGGGTCAGGCAAGGGGATCTGCTATCCTCCACCATCTTCATCATTACGGCGGATGCTTTGAGCAGAAACCTTAACAAAATGACGAACACCCCCAATTTCCAGCACTACCATACGGCAAGCGGCTGTCCAATCATCACCCACCTGGCCTTCGCTGACGATATCCTTATTTTCTCAGCCGGAGACTCGGGGTCGGTGGAAGTCGTCCATAATACGCTCCAAATCTACGAAAAGTGCTCAGGTCAGAAGATCAACCCAGATAAGAGCGTCATCTACACCCACCACAAGATTAAAAGAGAGCAAGCGGATAGCATATCGACCACCACATCATTCCCCATCAAACACCCTCCATTCCTCTACCTGGGGTGCCCTCTCGTGTATGGGAAATCCAACGCCGGGATCTTCGAGAGTTTGACTAACCGAATCAGGAAAAAGCTCGAAGGCTGGTACAATGCCACCCTATCTCCAGGCGGCAAGATTATCCTCATCAACCACGTCCTCACCTCCATTCCCATCTACACCCTGGCTGCGTGCTCATCTCCCAAGAAAGTCCTATCCTACATCGAGAGCATCTTCAGTAATTTTTTTAGGGGCCACATCGGCGGCCACGAGAAGCACCACTGGGCTAGCTGGGACACCATGGCTCGCCCTACGGACGCGAGGGGTCTGGGTTTTACCAAACTTTCTCATATTGTTAACGCCTTCTCGATGAAGTTGTGGTGGACGCTTCGTATTAGCAAGAACTTATGGTCCAGGTTCATGAAGGCCAGATATTTCAAGCACATCCACCCATCTACGGCTACCGCCAACAGCAGATCTTTCGCGGCCTGGCGTCGCATTCTCCACGGTCGGACCCTTGCCGAACCAGCAATCCACCTTACGGTGGGCATCGGAGAAGCATCACCATTCTTGGAGCGCTGGATTGGCGACTTCCTGCTTACTCCCACCCCGATGGCTCCCAGAAATAGCACTATCAAGGATCTTTGGGACCCTCCTAATAACTCCTGGGATTGGAGTAAAGTCAGGTCTTGGGCTGGGCCCGAAGCGATCGACTACATTCGTCGCAGCTGCTTGAGGATCGGTCCGGATGCCGATAAGCTCTTGTGGTCGCACGACGGTTCTGGCGCCTTCTCGGTTAGGTCTGCCAGAAATGTTATCCTGGGCAACGCGGCCACGTCTCCTACCATAGCCTCGTTCTGGCAGACATGCATCCCCAAGAAGTGGTCTTTCCTCATCTGGAGAGCCCTACGCAATATCCTCCCCACTGACGACAAGCTCAATGCCATCGGGTTCAGCCTTGCCTCTGCATGCACATGCTGCTCGGATCGACAATCGGAAACAGCCTACCACATCCTCAGTCAGGGGGACCTACCGGTCAAGGTCTGGAGTGCTCTTTCCCAACGTTGCAGATTGCCTCATGGAGGCAAAAACTTTTACCATCTCATGGACACCTGGGCCTCTGCGTCCCACGGCCACCAGATCGTCGCAGCAGCTGCCACGTGGGTCATCTGGAAAAACCGGAACAAGGCGAGATACGAAGGCCATCAATTCAGTGCGGACCAACTAACTTGGGAAACCATTCGCCAATGCCACAAGCGGAGACCCCTCTGTATGCACGGCAATCAGACCTTCTGGAACTCTCTTCTTTCCTCGACTTAGCCGTTTTGTTTCTGTTCGCCTCTTCTTTTGTCAGTATACGTGTTCAGGCTTCGACATTTTGCGCCTTTTGGTATACTTGTAAAGGTTCGACCTTATTGAATAAAATGGTAGTTTCCAAAATATATATATATATATATATTGGAAAAAGGTAAATTTTATTCCAAAGTAACACAGTAATCGTACAACATACAATCAAAGTGGGGACTCCCACTTATCAAGACCTCATAACATTTATATCAAATTCGATGTTATGAAGCATGTCCACCAGAGGTGTAACCAGTCCCTCGAATATCCGACGGTTTCGTTCCCGCCAGATATGCCAAACCGAAGCAGCCAGACGAACCCTGGCGGTCCGGAACCATTCCTTCCCTTGACCTCTACTATCTCGGATCACCGTAATGATGTCCCCAGTACTCTACCCGGAGTCACAACCTCCTAATATTCTACTTTGCTCCTTCCAGATCTGCCAAGCCAGGACACACTCAAAGAAGATGTAGCTGATAGATTCTTGCTCTACACCGCACAACACACACTTGGGATCCGGGACCGGCACTCCAAAAGAACTCAACCAATCTCGAGTAAGAAGGCGACCCAATAGGAGCTTATAAAGACAGAGCTGCATCTTTCTTGCCAGGCCCTTGTACCATACGAAATCGTAGTCAGGACTCTGAGGAAAAGTGCGCCTGATGAGATTGTAGCAACTCCTGAATTGGAACTCCCCAGTACCCAGGGACACACCAGTCGGCTCCCAAATCCACCGATCTGCAGGCAAGTCCGGATCAATGGCAATATTACTAATGATCTCTTCCAGCTCCATGGTAAAACGATAGGACTCCGGCCTCCACTCCCCATCGCGAATGATCCGACTACACGTCAGGCCCCGCCTGTCCTTCTGGTGAGTCTGAGCCCCCCTGATGTCCAATAACGAGCACCGATCTATCCAGGGATCTCGCCAGAGGTCCGTTCCAGACCCATCCTTCATGACCTTCCTGATAGCAGACTTGAGAATCCCTCTGTGTCTCAGGACAGTCTTGAACGTGACGGAATGATTGTTGTCAGTAGTACACGTCCAAAAGTTGCCCTGCTTCACATATTTGCTATGCATCCAGGCAGCCCAGAGAGACCCTCCATTTATGAATTTCTATGCCAGCTTAAGCGTGGAGGCTTACCGAATCTCCAGCAGTGGCTTAATCCCCACTCCTCCCTCCTTCCTGGGACGACAGAGCTGATCCCAAGAGATCGCATGTATACCCCCTCTCCAAATGAAATTTGCACAAATTCGATCCACTTTCCTAACAGTAGCGATAGGAAGGAGGATGGATTGTAGCCAGAAATGAGCAACAGCTGTAATCACTGACCGAACCAGCTCAATGCGACCGCCAAATGACAATCCCGAGGCTTGCCAACCTTCCACTCTCCTCTGGACGTACTCCACCAAACTATGGCAATCATGATCCCGCGCATAGTTGACCGTGAGGGGAACTCCTAAATAGCGCACCGGAAGATCACTCCTCTCGATACCCAGCACGTCAGCCCGCTCCTCCTTCTGGGGACATAAGGAGCTGAATTACACCTTGCTCTTCTTCCTGTTCAGTTGAAGGCCCGATAAGGAATGCAACTCTTCCATAATCTCTGCAAGCGTCTGCATACCCTCCATTGAAGGCCGGATAAACACCAAGAGATCATCAGCATAAATGAGGTGGGTGACTGGGGGATCCACCCTTCGGAACAGTGGAACCAGCCTCCCTCGGTGCGCTGCTAAATCCATCAGGCAAGTGAAGTATTCCATAACAATCGTGAACAGGTAAGGAGATAGGGGGTCGCCTTGCCGAAGCCCACGATTACTCTGTAAATACCCATAGGGGATGCCCTGTATGAGAATCGAGAAAGTGGGGGACGTGATGCACTCTCGTATCAGGCCAACCCAATGGTCCCCAAAACCCATGGCGGACATCAGATGGAAAAGGAAGTCACGGTTGACCATGTCATACGCCTTCCTCAGATCCAGTTTTACGCAAGCCTTCTCTCCTCCAGGTTTGTTAAAACCACTCACCATCTCATGAGCCAGGAGGCTGTGCTCTGCAATCGATCTCCCTTTGATAAACGTAGCCTGGTTCGGGGAGACCAAGTCCTGTATGATCCCCTCCATACGCCGGCACATAAGGTGCGTAATTATCTTATAAAGATAATTACAGCACGCAATAGGTCTGAAGTCCGCCAGCGTTGTCGCTCCCTCCTTCTTAGGCACCAAGGTTAGAAAGGTGTGGTTCAGCACTTTCAGCAGCTTTCCATTGGTGAAGAATTCCTGTACCACCTCTAAGACCTGATGCTTCAGAGTATTCCAGTGGCGTTTGTAGAACCCACTGCTAAAACCATCCGGGCCTGGAGCCTTGTTGGGATCCGCCAGCTTGACAATAGCTTCCACCTCCTCCAATGTAACGGGAGCAAGAAGAATACTATTTCCGTACGGAGTCACCAATCTCTTCGTAATGATCTCTGGGAACACAGACAAGTAGTCAGTCTGGAAATACAACTCAGAGTAGTACCTGACCGCCTCGCCCTGAATCGCAACCGGCTCCCCCACAAGATTGCCATCCACATCCAGAAACCGGGAGATGTGATTCCTATGCTGCCTGGTCCGGATGACATCATAGAAGAACTTGGAGCACCGGTCGCCGTCCTTGAGCCAGGAGAATTTGGCACGCTGAGCCGTGCTAATCTCCTTCTGCAACCGCAAGATGCTGACTTCTTCAATCAGTTCCTTCTCTCTTGCCGCCAAGTCTCCATTGAGCATGTCAGCCTGCATGTCTTCCTAGATAGCTCGCAATTCCACCTCCTTATCTTCTAAAGAAGTCCTCGGCAACCCCTTCACCCAACTCCGAAGAGCCTGCTTCGTGGCCTTCAGACGACGGATAAATCGGAACTGAGTCGTCCCCTCCTGTCCACTATCAAGCTCCTCTGTGACAGCCTCCAGGTAGCCCTCCGAGAGGTACCAACTGTTGTTGTACCTAAAAGGACGGGACTTCCCAGGGGCCCGACAAGTGAATCCAACCCGGATGGCGGAATGATCACTCGTCCTCGCAGCCAGGCCCTCCGCCGAAGTGTTAGGGAAATGACAGAACCATTCCCTATTCCCAAAAGCTCTATCAAGCTGGCACGCAACCCTATTCCGAATAGCTTTGTTATGCCAAGTCCAGATGAAGCCAGAGCGAGATAATCCCTGGAGCCCCGCCTGGAGGAGACATCTCTGAAAATCATATAGGATAGAGTCTGGAACTGGGCGACCTCCCACCTTCTCCCCTCGGTGCAGAAGGGCATTGAAGTCCCCGATCATCAGAAGAGGGAGGGACGCCGAATCTGCTGCAACTGCGACCCGAAAAATGTCACTCCAAAGGGATTCCCGCCTCCGTCTGTCATTGTGCCCGTAGACTGCCCCCAATAAGAACCGGAAGCCACCCTTGTTAGAGAAAGAAATAGCAATCAACTGCTCCGACATCAAAAGCAAATCTCCATCCCAGCTCTTCGAGTTCCATCGAACCCAGATCCTGGCCATGTCACACAGAGCCAGGTTATGCAGTTGGACCCAATGAGATGGGGTCCTATGAGCAAGAGTCTTTTCACCCTTAATCTTAGTTTCTAACAGAATAGAGATGTCACATTTCTCTCTGAGAAGCATCCCACAGATCTCTCTCCACCTTCCAAGCGAACACGCCCCCCCTCACATTCCAGGCTATAATGGCCATTAATTAATTAGAGGAAGGGTCCCCTGAAAAAACACCCGGATCGGCACCTGGGGAAAGTGCCTCGTCCGTCGCTAAAAGATCCTCCTCCATCCCAGTCGGAATGGTCTGCTGTGGGATGGCCTGAGAGAGAACCAACGCCCATGAAGGATTGTCAACACACACCGCCTCCTCTATGTCAAAAGGATGCATCCCCTCCCTGGAGAGGCTGTCACTCAGCGGCCCTACAGTGCGTCTCTTCCTGCAGTAAACCTGTCCCTTAGCCGAACCTCCACCCCCTCGTACCACGATCCCCGCCGCCGCCATGCCTCTCGTAACAATACTACTCTGTCCCTGGGAAGTGGGCAACGCCCCACTCGTGGGAGCCATCTGGGTAGATACAATGAGGCTCGTCCCACCCTCACTTACTGGGAGAGTATCCTCGCTTACCAAGGCCTCCTCTCCGCTGTCAACTCTGATACCCATGTCACAGGAAGAGTCTGGAGTCTCACTCTGAGGGATAGAAGACTCCACATGAAGTTCGGCCGCCGAACAAGCACTGGCCAAATGCCCGAAGCAACAACACCGTGAACAGATAGGGGGAACCCATTCATATTCCACCTTCTGGGTAAGAACCTCTCCAGACGAAATCTCGTACTCCACCAACTCCGGTAACTCCCACCCAGCTCAGATCTCCACAAAAATCCTGGCGTACATCAACCTCGACCGAAAAGCAGTAGCTTCGTCTGCCTTGATCGGGGTGCCCACCAAGCTCGCCAGTCGCATCAGCAAAGGAATGCTCCAAAACCGGACAGGGAACTTAGGGAAGCAAATCCATACAGGGATGGCATTCAGTACTTCCCGCTCACAGCGAAGCTCCGGAGTTTACTCCTTAAGAATGATAAGCCTACCGTCAAACGTCCAGGGGCCACCTTAGAGTATCCTAGCGACATCCTCCGCGAGTCCGAACTTCACATAATAGAAGCCGTTCTCGCGGGCAAAGAACTCCATACTCCCTTTAGGCTGTCAGACACGCGCAGCGTACCCCCGAATCTGTCCGTAGAAAGGCTTGTTGCCTAGGACATACAGGACAAGGGTGTTCTCCCAATATGCTGACACCTTCTCAATCTCTCCTGCGGGGAACGAGGCCCAGAAACCCCTCCCTGCCTTGATCGATGGGACATACTCCATCGATGTGGGGCTTTTCGGCCCCACAGGTTTGCAGATCTCTGCCCAGGACCGTCCAGCCGGCGGAGTAGTCGCCCCCCCCACACATATATATATATATATGGCATTCGTGAAATCTATATTCACAAGTGATCAGCAATCCACAAATAGACCTTCACTATTTGATGGAACTAGCTATACTTATTGAAAAACACGAATGAGTTTCTTCCTGAAATCTCTTGACTTTGACCTCTGGTCTATAGTCATAGATGGCAACAAAAAGCCACCTAGAGTAGTGATTGGTGGTAATCTTGTAGATAAGCCATATGACAAATACACAAATTTAGAAAATACACAAGCCAATCTTGACGCAAGAGCTATCAATGTACTATTTTGTGCCATTGACAAGACTGAGTTTAACAGAGTATCTACATGTGTCACATCATACGACATTCAAAAACTTATTAAGGTAACTCATGAAGGTACTTCACAAGTGAAGGAATCCAAGATAAGTAGATTGACACAAGAGTATGAGGCTTTCAAGATGAAGCCAAATGAATCAATCACTTAGATGTTTACACGTTTCCTTGATATTACGAATTATTTATCATCTTTTGGCAAGGATTACACAACTACACAAATCATGAAAAGATTCACAAAGTGCTCAGGGGACTAACAAAGAACTAGAATTCCTAGGCTACTACGATTATAGAAGGAAACGATCTCACCATAATGTCGCTGGAGACACTCATGGACAAGATGATTACTCATGAACTAGACCTACAAGGCTTTGAAGAAGCCACATGAAAAGAGAAATCTATCGCCTTCAAATCACATGCTAAGTCTCAAGCAAAATCACAGACGATGAAGAATCAAATGGTGAGGAACAAGCTCTTCTTGTAAAGAACTTCAAAAAGTACTTGAGGTTTGAGAGATCAAACTGAAAGAAGAAAGATTATCAAGAAAGCAATTAAGAAGAGGCTATCTGCTATGGTTGCAAAAAGACTAGACACATTAAGAAAGACTGCCAAATAGACAAAAAAATCATTCGATACGACCGACAAAGCAAGAAGTCAACAACTGGTAAAAAATATGCAAATACCAACATCTGGCACGAAATCGAGGCTAGTGAATCAGAGGAAGAAGAAAGACCAAGCAGCTCTGTAAATGTTTATTTGATGGCATTTGATCAGGTAACAACTAATCCTCTGTATGATGACTTTACATTTGATGAACTTTCTGATACTTTTAGCGACTTATTAGATGAACACAAGAAAGTCTTGGATAAATATAAGCAGTCTCGAAAAGAGATCAAATCTTACACTACTGAAGTTGAAAGGTTGTCATCCCTATTGGACAAAATACGGGAAATATCTTCCACCAGTAACACGAATGAGGAAATATCAACTCTGAAGCCTAACTTACATTATGCTCATAAAACTATTGAGAAAAGATATCATTACTATGCCAAGCTGAACGAGTTATATGAGTTAGAGAAGAAGAAGTATAACATCGCGGCACAGAAAATTGATGCTATATCTAGTAAATATGATGAGGCATGTGCTTTCTCTAAAAAATTAGAGATAAAGTTGGGAAACAGGTGATACCTGCTACTCAGCCAAAGATCTGTCATATGTCACAACATAAACGTAATACGACACGATCAAAGAAAGCACGTAAGCATAATGTTCCAAACAATCACGCCTTTGTTTATAAGTATCCAAGGATGAAACACAAGCATCATGTCAATAACATGACACCCAACACTAGCTCTAAAATTTCCTATACATATTATGGTTCACATGGACACATTTTCAAGTTTTATAGAGTTAGAAAGCTAGTTGACATTGTTGTGCCCCGTCCCGCAAAGGAACTAGATAAACAGAGAGATCGGATTGCTGGCTCTGCAACAGAAGACGATTGATCTGGGTGAGTGGACTGTCACGCCTCGATTCCGTAGAATCGATAGTCGTCCCCCGGGCGTGATGCCGTACGAACCTAAGTTGCGATCGCACAAGGCATAGTCATAAGGTTATCCGAAACACAACATCAAGTTAGAGTACGCAGAGAAATTTGCATGACATATTTAAAATAAAAATAGACTTTTTTATTGATAATAATAAAACTTTACATAGACTTCTTTACAATCATTGTCGCGCGGGCTACAACATAACTCAACTTACAAAATGAACGTCGATGAGATAGTCGTTCCATACATTACATCCCTTTTTACAAGTAAAAATCATTACACATTTCTACCTTCTATCGCGGAAAGTCGAGTCGCCATCTTTTCTTTTGGACTGAGTTCGGGTCTTCTTCAAAAGGAATCCAGAAACAAGCCTTTACACGCGGACGAGGCTTCAAAAGGGTTCACGTCGCCTTGAGTTTCAAGTGGCACGCCCTTCGTAGTTCGGGGTACCTGCGTAGAGAGCGAGGATCAGTACATTACAGTTTGTACTGGTGCATGGCTATTTAAGTTCCAAGCTCTCATTTGGTTGAAGAGTTTATATGACTTAGAGTATGAATGTTTCTAACCATCCTAATGAATTTCAAACAAGCATATGACCAGCATAATGTAAAAATACGTTGAAACTTACCCCCGACGGACCGCGCCGTGCCTTATGAAACTTACCATGTTCTTCCCTGTCAATTGTTATCATTTTCATACCAAGTGCAATATTACGTATGATTTGGTCACTGGCATAACAAGCCATCCTGGACTCTATAGCTTTTGTTAGCCGGGGCCCCTGCAGCGTAAGTAGCGAGCCCCGCTGCAAGTCCCCGCTTAACCCGTGCTATCATCCAGCACAGCTATACACCGTGTTTCCTTTCTTGGTCGAAACGGTCCCATGGCCTTGGGTTGCCGTTACGGGGAAACTTTACCTTGTCGACAAGTTGTCCATTGACCGAGTTCAGACAATATTTAGTTATTAAGGTCTAGCCTACATTGTCTTTGAAACTTGATCATTTCACCGTGTCCGTGCCCTTGCAATCATTCTTTCATCCGCAACAACACTATCGATTTGCTTAAGAAGGGGTCGAGAAGAGAAGGGTCAGCCACTCACCTTGAGTTTACTTCGGCAAGAGAACTTGTTGGCCGCGCTAGACGTCGCCTACACGATTACCTGAAATTGCACAAGTAACCGATTAGAATACTGTATTATTCAAGGAGTTCGATAGAAAATACGAGTTCGAAATGTAAGCCATGAAAACTATTAAAAACATTCACAAAAATGCATTCAAAAAACAAAGCCAAAACCAACGCAAGCGGCGTGAAAAGCAGAGCAACGAGAGGTCTCTCCCGACTCAGCCGCAGAGTCAATCCTCGAGGTGCAACCTGCTGAATATGGGACTTGGTTTCGAAGAAGACATTCTATAACGAGGAATGGATCTTAATTCAACCGTTCCCGTTCGATCGACTCGGTCGATCCCGACCTATCGGTCCCGACCAAATCGATAGCGACAGTGTTCCTTTCTCGCGTACCACGTGGACAGAGTACGGGGCATGATGTAGGGATGGGGCACTACACCGACAAAGACTTATTTTATGATTCGCTTACGCCTAATACGAATCTGAGTTTTTGAATGAATACTATTGCTAGTAACAAGATGGTAATCATTGAGTATGCTTGTAAGAGATTTCACATGTTGCTATGCTATGAATAAGAAAAGAGTTAATATGTTTGCTAATAAGAAATGATATAATGTCTTGTTAAGAAATGAATGTTGCCTTAGTCGATAAACTATTGCCATGTTAAATCAAATAAGATGATGCTGTGCTAAATTAGAGATGTTCGTCGAATGAATGAACTATTGCCATGCTTAATAAGAAAATAAAAAAGAATGTTTACATGTCCCTGAATAGAGTATGACTATCAATAGTAGACAGAGATGTATAGGGATGGCGCATTGTGCTGTTAAAAGAGATGATACGGCTTGTCCGTATAGAGAAAAGGGTAGAGCTACTGGCTCGGTCATATGAAAGAAGAGAACAGACGAAATATGAATGTTGTCCAATGATCTTTGTATAAGTTGAGTTTTATTTGATAGAGTTTCATACCCGTATTGGTCCTGGACAACTTGTGCACAAGTATAGATCCTCGCGACCGGTTCTTGGGCACTCGAACCGCTCGGCCCGGGGGAGGATAGAGTAACACTCTAAGGTAAAAGAGACCTCACGGTGTATAGAGATAGTGTCCACTAGCGACGAGCTGAATCCAAGAGTCATAGTGGCTAACTATGGGGAATGACCCATGGACTATCATATAGATAGGTGTCGATTAGTGAAGAGCTGAACCCTGAGCCGCAGCTGCTAGTATACGTGTTATCAGTGCAAAGCTAAACCTTGGGTCACAACTGCTGGTCTACAAGATTTGCATCGGCTCTTCGACATATGACAAGTCCGCCTTCAGGTCCAGCTTACCCAAATCCACCACATGACTCGGATTATGCACGTACTTCCGTAATTATGATACGTGGAAGACGTCATGTACCTCTGACAACGCGGGCGGCAAGGCGATTTGGTAAGCCACCGGGATGACTCGTTTCAATATTTCGAACGGGCCAACAAATCTTGGGCTCAATTTCCCCTTCGTACCGAACCTGGAAACTCCCCGCATGGGCATGACTTTCAAGAATACATGGTCGCCTTCCGAGAACTCGAGGGGGCGTCGGTGCTTGTCGGCATAGCTTTTCTACCGGCTTTGTGCTATCTTCAATCTCTCTCGTATTAACTTGACCTTCTGCATGGTCTTCTCCACCAGCTCCGGACCAAGTATCTGCCGTTCCCCGACGTCATCCCAACAAATGGACGATCTGCACTTCCGACCGTACAAAGCTTCATACAGTGCCATTTGGATGCTGGACTGATAGCTGTTGCTGTATGCAAACTCGGCCAGCGGTAGATGGACGTCCCAACTTGACTTCAAGTCGATCACACAGAGTCGTAACATGTCTTCGAGAATTTGGTTCACCCGCTCTGTTTGGCCGTCAGTCTGAGGACGATAAGCTGAGCTGAACTTCAACTTGGTCCCCAGTGCTGAATGAAGACTACTCCAGAAGCGCGCTACGAACCATCCATCTCGATCTGAGACGATAGATACTGGGACCCCGTGCAGCCGAACTACTTCATCAAGGTATATCTGAGCAAGGCGGTCGACGCTCCAAGTAACTTTGATGGCAATAAAGTACGCTGACTTGGTTAGTCGATCGACGATGACCCAGATGGCATTGTTTCCTCGCGGCGCCCTCGGCAAGCTAACAACGAAGTCCATAGTGATGTGATCCCATTTCCACTCTGGAATGGCAAGGTTCTGCATCTCCCCGCCCGGTCATTGGTGCTCGACTTTGACTTGCTGACAGGCCATACATTTTGACAAAAAGAGTGCTACGTCCCTCTTCATGCCATGCCACCAAAAGACAACGCGGAGGTCCTTATATATCTTGGTACTGCCAGGATACAAAGAATATTTTACATAATGTGCCTCCGACATTATCTTCTTTCTAAGTTCTGCGTCGTCCGGTACGCATAGCCGTCCCTTCACGTGCAACACTTCCGACTCATCCTCTGTAAAATTGGACGCTTTCCCTGTCGATATCAGCTTCCGCATCTTCTCCAGGTAGGGGTCGTCCTTCTGTGCAGACTTGATCCTCTCAAGTTGTCACGACCCGCACCCTAGAGTTAGGGCACGAGAACGTAACAACGCCCAGCCTACGCCACAGTGTCGGCGGTAGAACGCTGTCATAGGTCTCAATGCATCTAACAGTATAAGACTAAACAGTTTATACTCCCCGAATGAGGGTGACATAGCAGAATGTAAACTCAATCACATCTAAGGTAGAGCATAAAGGAAGATAGATAAAACAAGAAATCGAAAAGAGATACAACAGATAGAAGTCTAAGTGTCTAAGATACAAACTCAGAGTACATCTCAAAACCCAAATACAGTAATCCATAAATACAACTCAAGATGACTGAAAATAAACTATAAGCAAAAACCCTAGCTATCTATGCAACCTCTACTGTCTCCTCTAGGCTAGCAGGCAAACTCCAGGCTATCTGTAAAATTTATCAACAGGTCCAGTCAGGACATGAGCGAACACAATACATCTCAACAGTTCATAGCAGGTTAGAAAATATAATCATGCAGTAAACTAAGTTACAGGTACTAAAAAAAAATGCAGTATGTAAACAGAGAGAGAGAGAGCTGTAATAGAAATATCTACTATAAATAAAGACTAACAGTGGCTAGTGAGTCAGAGTACAATATAGACATGTAAATGGCATAGAAGATTCTGTTGCTACACTATGGAAGAGATTCTGATGCTACACTACTTGGATATTATTCACATGTCCAATTCTACTCCCCCGTACCCCCAATCAATACACAAGGATCCAGCCAGGTAATGTTATATGATTCCATGCACAAGCCTCCGTAGGGTGATACATGGATACCCATAAATGGGTGATTCTGGGGGTTACCCAATAGTGTAAGATTCCAGGAAGACTCTACGATCATATGAGTATATGTCGTAAGTGATCAAAGAACCAATGAAGCATAGTGATACGCCATGTAAGTGAAACGCACAGTACATGTAGTACCCGATGCTCCCTAAGGATAACATCTTAAAAAGGGATCCATATAGTACCAATCCGTGTGACCAATGTGACAGTACATGTAAAGTAATCTACTACAGGAAATAATTCTAAGCAGGATATGAAATGATCAGAGAATGTACTCGTCTGATATCTGAATGTCCAAGGTAAAGATACTGTCCGAGGAGAGATGTCTGGCTCCTAATTAGAACAGCACAAGTCACAAGATGTCCAGAAGGGTAATATAAAGCACTACAATACATTCTACATGAATCTAGGTCAAACTAGGCCAAAGTCAACCCTCTGGTCAACTGTACTAGTCAAACTAGGTCAAACTAGGTCATGTCCTAACCCAGCAAGTCTTACTAGGCCTAACCAAGACTATCCTAGCAAGCACACATCAATACAAGGCTATACAAGCCAACATACACCCAATTCTATATAGCATGCAATTATTCAATACTCAAATAGGCAAGAATTCACATTGGATATACACTAGGTAATCTATTACTTTAAGCTATATATGTCTACACATATATACACATGCATATATTGGTATTCAACATTAGGTCTATAATCATGGCATTTCAAATGGTTATAGAAACTTATATATTACAACACAATATGCTAACATATATATAATATACATACATAGCTAAGTTAACTATATTCATAAATACTTATTTAAGAGGCTATGTGTGTGTATGTGAACATGGCAAAGGGGCAAGTGAGGGTTAAATAGGCATACATAGTGTATACATATCAAAGAGTGTCAAAGTGTAAGTGAACAATGTGTCAAGTGTGATAGTGTCAATATAGTGTAAGGGGGTACATGAGGTAATATAGAATTTGTATTAACATAGAACATTACATCTCATTAACTTGTATATTGCATACATTACATCTATTATTATATTACATTCATGCTTGCATTCATTCATCATTTATTTATTCTCTTGCACCACTATATGCACCATACATTACATACTATGGAACCTACATATTCATTACAAGCCATACTTATACATGCTTACATTAGATAGGATACTTACACCTCATACATCATTTATTTAACCATTTACTCATGCTTGTATTCTCTATTTAATTACATAATGTATATACATTAACATGGGTTAAAATCAAATAGAATATTATATTACACACAAGGGTGCACAAAATGCATATGTCGAATAATAACTCCTACTAATAATTAATACTGTACCATCTCAGCATGAATTAAAATTTAGGATTAAATTATGTTATAGATCTATGTGTTAGCTTTCCGAAACTTCAAACGGATCGCGTTTTCGTTTCCGGAAACTCCCGGAATCGCGAAAACACCGAGAACGCGTTTGTCTTTCGTACAGCTGACACTCAAATAATTCTCCAGAAAGTTATAGAAAGAATTAGGCCTACAATACGCTTCTTTTAAAAAAAATAGGAGATTAAACCGAGCTTTGAGCTAGAAGTTATGACATTTCTAAGTTAGGGCTGAAATTAAAAACGTGGATAAAAATCATGACGGATTTAGGTAGTTTGAGACAAAAGAACACAAGTATATAACATAATATATCAAGAACTCACTCTCTACACTAATATATATATGAGACACTATAGAACACATCTCCAATATAAAAATATGAGATTAAACATGTAATAATTCATTCATACATAACAACAACACATAGTGTGTCCAAATTTGGGATTTTCCCACATGGACACAACCACAACACAAAGGACACTCCTATGACCTCCAAATGGACACGAAATGGAGATACAACCATAGGGGTCATTCATATGGGTTCAAAATAGACCTATATGCATGAGGAATGAAAAGGAGAAGGGATTTATACCTCCCGGTAGATCGAATCGAAGAAAAGCCTTCCCGGAGCGACACCGACACGTAGAGATTCCAAAAGGACACGAACGAGCTCCGAATCCTCCCAAACTTGGGTAGCTTCCTCCTTGGCTAGAATAGAGAAGGAAAGAAGAAGATTTTGTGGTGAAATGGAAGGATTTGGTGGAGAAATTGCTAGGGATTGCTCTCTAGGAATTTGGTGAAGAACAAGAGAGAGAGAGTGTGGATGAGAATAATGAAATGAACTTGAGCCTATCCTCTCCCAAAGTGGCTGGCCATATAGGGCTATTTGCCCTATTATGGTAAGGTCCAAAATGCCCCCACTAACCTATTCTATGAGTATTAGGAAAGGGCTAATTGGTTGGGGCTAAATTAGTCATTCTAAAGTCTCTAATCACACTAACCTTATCCATAATAATTAGTCTAACCTCTAACTAAAATATTTCTATCATATAGACTAAAATTAATATCATGTGGGCCATGCCTAACTAGTGTGTGGGTCCCACTAGAGTCAAACTATCCCCGGGTCCCCGTTTCAAGTCGGATTGAGTTGAAATTCGAACCCGACTCAAATAACCCTAAAACAATATCGTAAATAATAAAATAATATCAAAATAATTCAAAGAGGTCAAATACAAAAAATATCCTTAGCCCAAAAATGACATTAAAATATCATAATCACATGGTTAGGCTCTAGGTCAAACAGTCTCTAGGGTTTCACTAGCAAAACGTCAAAACCACAAGTCATTGATTTAAATAATTTTAAAATGATTTAAAATCACCAAAAATCATATCATGAATTAAATATCATTATTAAAATAATTATAAACACGAAATTTCAAAATTACCCTCATTTGGGAAACTGGGTGCTACACCAGTAGGCTCGGTTCCACCCGCAGTTGTGCCAGTTTTACGTCTCTGAAACGAACTCGGAGCTCGATGCCCATTCTTTCCAAGTCACACAGCAGTAGATCATTGATACATAACGAAGCTAAGTACTTTCGGCTCATCGCATCCGCTACCACATTTTCCTTGCCCGGCGTGTAGTCGATTGACAAGTCATAGTCTTTGATCAGTTCGAGCCATCGTCTCTGCCGCAAATTCAGTTCCTTCTGGGTGAAGAGATACTTGAGGCTTTTGTGGTCTGTATAAATCCTGCACGCCATACCATAGAGATAGTGACGCCACAGCTTCAACGCAAACACAATCGCCGCTAATTCTAGGTCATGCGTGGGGTAGTTCTTCTCGTGCGGCTTCAACTGTCGGGAAATAAAAGATATCACCTTATCCCGCTGCATGAGCACATACCCCAAGCCCTGGCCAGAAGCATCGCTAAAGATCTGAAATCCCTCCTTTCTTTCAGGAAAAGCAAGTATCGGGGCCGAAACGAGCCGTTGTTTGAGCTCTTGGAAGGAAGCTTTACAGTCGTCTGACCACTTGAATGTGACTCCTTTCTGGGTGAGGCGAGTCAACGGCGATGCGATCTTCGCGAAGTCCTTCACAAAGCGTCGGTAGTATCCCGCCAAGCCTAGGAAGCTTCGAATTTTGCTAACTGATGCGGGCCGTTTCCAATCAGCAATTGCTTCGACTTTCTTCGGATCGACTGTGATGCCCGTGGCGGAGATGATGTACCCAAAGAATGAGACGCTGTTCAGCCAGAATTTGCACTTGCTCATCTTCGCGTACAACTGATTCTCTCGAAGGGTTTGGAGTATCGTCCGCAGATGCTCTGCATGTTGTGCTCGATCCTTCGAGTAGACGAGGATGTCGTCAATAAAGACTACTATGAACTTGTCAACGAACGGACGGAACACCCGATTCATTAGATCCAAGAAGACGGCAGGGGCGTTCGTCAGACCGAATGGCATTACCAAGAACTCGTAGTGGCCATAGCGAGTGCGGAAGGCAGACTTCGGCACATCATCTGGCTTGACTTTGAGTTGGTGATAACCAGATCGTAGATCAATCTTCAAAAATACTGTTGCACCTTAGAGCTGGTCGAACAAGTCGTCGATGCGGGGCAGGAGCTATTTGTTCCAGACGGTGGCTTTATTCAATTCCTGATAGTCGATGCAGAGCCACATCGATCCATCCTTCTTCTTCATGAATAGCACGGGCGCACCCCACGGTGAGACACTCGGACGGATAAGTCCTCTGTCGAGTAATTCTTGTAGTTGTGCTTTTAGTTCCTTCATCAGTTCTGCAGGGGCCATTCTGTACGGAGCCTTCGAGATCGGCCGGGTGTCGGGGAATGTGTCGATGGTGAACTCTATTTCTCGATCGGGCGGCATACCGGGTAGCTCCTCCTGGAACACGTCTGGGAATTCTGCCACAACGTCGGTCTGACCCGCGTTTGCACCATCCTATCGCATGTCTCGAACGGAAGCTAGATAGCCTTCGCACCCGAAATGCAGCATCCGTCGAGCAGATATTGCGGAGATCACCATGCAGGTCGGCGACGCCTCACCACACGAGTAGCAGAATTCAGGCACTCCAGGTATACGGAATGTGACCTTCTTTTCAGCACAGTCTATGGTTGCGTTGCACGGCCCGAGCCAATCTATTCCCAGAATGATGTCAAAGTCTTTCATGTCTAGAACTATCACGTCCAGACCGATCTTTTGACTGCCGATACAGATAATCCCGCTGGCACAGGCTAAATTTGTGAGAATTGGTGTGCCCGAAGGTCGAGATCTAATGATATTATAGAAAATTTGTACTCGGCGGTAAAGTCCGCCGATATAAAACTATGTGAAGCGCTTGAATCAAATAAAACACGAGCAGGCACATTATTGAATTTTAGTATACCTGACACTACTGTATCTGATGCTAGCGCTTCGTCTCGAGTCATGGCATAGATGCGGCCCTGAGTGTTGGGGTGACGATCTTGGCCATTTTGCGGTGGAGGTTGAGTGGGCGGAGGAGGTCGGGGCGAGAAGAATTTCTTCTTGAACTGGGTCTTGAACTGATCCCAAGTGGCTCTCCCTCTCGCAAACAACGGCTCATTCCGGAACCAAACTCCTGCCAAGTCTATCAGCAGAAATCCCGCTGCCTCGACCTGGAGGTCATCCGGCATCCTGACTCCTAGGAGCTTCCTCTCTACCGAATCTAGCCAATCATATGCTACTACTATGCCCTCAGTCCCTGAGAACTCCTTGGGATTCAGACCCATGAAGTCCTTGATCGTCCCCGCTCTCTGCCGTGGCTCTACAGGTGGTGGGACCACGGGACATTCCTCAGAATGCTCCATGCTCTGGCGAAGTAGGGTAGTCTGCTCCTGATGGGTTATTAGGAACCCCTGGATCATAGTGAGCAGCTGGTTCCCGTCGAGTGTGACGGAAGCCTGGGTAGGTATGATGATGGGGGTGGTGGAAGTATCGGGGCCTGCTGGGACTGGGATGTGGAAGGTGGTGGAGGCATATGGGTCTGTGGATCTGTGGAGTAGGGGAGTGTGGTAGGTGGAGGTGGGGGTGTATCAGTCAACTGGTCAGCTGACTGGATAGGGAGTGCACCATTCTCAGGTGTAACATACTGGGACGAACGAGTAAGCACCATCTAATAAAAAAAATAAAAAATAAAAAGGACTTATAAGGACTTGTTTAAAGTAAGCAATCATATGCAAGAAAATCTAATTATAATAGCAAGCATGTGATGTATTTCCTATATTGCAATCCTAGCATTCCTCTAGGTGTTCTAAGCGCCATCCTTAATGTTGTCTAATTACCTTAAGTTCCTAATTGCAGGCATGCTTGGTACAATAACATAACCAAACAATTTAGTCAGGACCTGCATGGGCCACCACTAAAAATATGTCACGACCCGCTACCCAAATTGTTGGGCCAGGCCGAGTCCAGCCTACGTTTGATATAAAACATAGTAAGATGTTCTAGAGACAACATGATAAGACTAAAATGTGCTAACAGTTCTATAAGTGAATAAAAGTCATAAATGCTCCAAACACAAAAGTCGTATCATATAGTAAAATATCCAAAGTACAAATCTGAAATATAAAACTGGATACATGTCTAGTTACAAAGTATGTTGCCTAATACATGAATACTCTCAAAAGTCTAAAGCAAAAAGATAACTATGCGAGGTTTCCCGCAGGAACATCCTCGTAAAGCAAAGCCAGGTCCTCGGCAGTAACTGCATAATATGTGTCGCAGAGTAACTCCTCCTCAGTAAGGACACCTACAACGTTATCCTGTCAGGATGGGAGCAAGTACTGAATCTAGCAAACTAGCATATGAAACATGGAAATGAACATAAGAAGAAATAACTGGAAACATGGCATCACACAATCTATCATGGCAAGGACACATATGTCATAGAGACAGATGTATATGTAATGTTTAAAACTGTAGCAGGTACGTGATCGGTCAATAGATGTACAAAGTGCTGGGGCACATGTAAATGAAATGTACATACGTACAAGTGTACATGCATATGTGTACCTCCATACAGAAATGCTGGATAATGGCCTACGGCGCAGTATCATATAGAATGAAACTTTGCTCGGTACGATAATGGGGGCATGATCACGTACTCAACTACTAGTTTCCCCATAACCCATATTCTATCATGTGAGAGATACATAAAGACTGTTCTAAGCATGGTAGTAATGGAAAGTACAACATGTGATATTTTAACTTGCTACCCCAAGGATCAGCATTTTACATGGTGGGATATGCAGTTCATTTATGTAACAATATGTAAAATTTGTAGAAAGTACTTGCCTCTAGCAAAGCAAAGCAAAGCAAAACAAGCTGCGATAAAAGTGCTATGGATGTCCGGTAACTCGTCACTGTAGAAATAAATGCAATAACTTAGTTTTTACACTAAGCTAAAACGCTAAGACACTAATTTGTGAAACACGACTTGTGACTGGGCACCTAGCCAAAATGATGACTCTGGCATAGAAGACCAATGTGGGGTGACACACTACTTTAACTAACTTTCTAGGGTCTTTACACTAGTGAGGGGTGAGGTTCAACACGGCTAAAACTCAAAGTAACACAAAAAGTTACAAGTCGTAATTAATCAATAAATAAATCAAATGATCATTGTGTTTCAACAATTTTTGAGATAGACAAAAAGCTTAATTTTGCATGAAATAAAGTACCGAATGATCTTTGCTAATTATAGAAATTTATTATAATTTTTCTGGAATTTTTTAACCAGTACAAATATTTTATAAAAATCAGTTTTCCTAACTATACAGAAAATGAGTTTTGGTTTTATATGCCAAACTAGTGGCAAAACTGTAAATTATATACTATAAAAATTATACTAAATTAGATAAATTAACATAGTATCGAAATACTATTTTTCCAGAATTTTAGCAATAATTTAAGTATTTTTAGAAATCCAAAAATAGCATTGCACACAATTGAAATTAAATAATTAATTGTCTGCGTATTTTGTCCATGTACATAATTTGAACCAAAGTTCAAATACAGGACCCAAGGCCATGAATCAAGTCCAATATGACTTGTACAGGTCTTAAATGTGTGAAAACACATTTGGGGCCCAAAAACCCATGCTAGGCTTGGACACCAAATGGTTGCAGTAATTTAAATACACTAAAATACAAATTGGTAAAAGTACAAAATAAATATTAATATTTTAATAAGGTAAAGTTTATATAAAGTGAATATATACATACCCATGTTAAAGTACATATGTATATATATATATATATATATATATATATATATATATATATATATATATATAAGAAAATACTTAATTATAAAGTATATATACATATACAAATATTGTATACATATATATTAATATATATATATATATATATATATATATATATATATATATATAATAATAATATATACACATGGAAATATATACATATATGTATATAAACACAAATATATATATATATATAAAAGTTTACTAACTATAAAATTATATATACATATATAAAATACTGCCAAAAATACAGTATATATATATATATATATATATATATATATATATATATATATATATATATATATATATATATATATATATATATATATATATATACTAATATGTATATATATACATATATATATATATATATATATATATATATAAAATAAAAAAAAAAAAATATATATATATATATATATATATATATATATATATATATATATATATATATATATATATATATATATATAGAAAACAGAAAAAGAAAAAGGAAAAGAAAAGAAAAAGAAACAGCAGTAAAGGGGCTCGAACTCGAGCCAGAGCGCGCTGGGGGGGGGGTTAAGTCGAGTCGGGCTGGCCAACGGGTCAGCCCGAGGGTTGTGTTAGAGTTAGGGTTTAGGTTAGATTTAATTAGGTTTGAATTAATTAACATATAAAAAAATAATAAAATCGACCCTGTGTCCGGACAGTTAGGGACGCAGGATTCTACGTGTCCGTGCTATGCACGATACGTACGAATGCTAATTCACGTGTCCAAACACTGGACTAGTGTCCCCGTGTCCTAGCGAACCACGCACGTGGCTTCGGGACACGGATGACACGAGAAGAGCTCTGTTACTCACGTGTCCGATCGTCGAAGGAGGATTTCGAGGGTGCTGGCGGGCTGAGGAGCGGTCGGGACGGTGGCGCTCGGGTGGCGACGCGTTTGCCTTGGCCGGGTGCGTCGAATGGTGGTGGTCGAAGGCGACGACGTCAACTGTGGAGGCTGGACGGGGAAGTTCGTCGGAGCTAGGGCTACAGCTAGGGTTTTCGCCAGAGTTGAAGCTCTATGGTGGTCGGGGGTGGTCATGGTGGTGGTTTAGGGTTAGGGCTCGGTCTGGGGAGTCGAAGGGCGGGTTTAAATAGGGGGTTGAGGCGGTCCTAGGTCGGTCGGGCGGTCGTGCGCTGGCCGAAAATGGCGGCTGGTCGTCGGGGCCAGGTGGCCGAGGTCTTGGGGGGGTTGATGGCGGTTTAGTATTAGGGCCCTTAGAGTTTAGGTTATTACAACTAGCCCCTAACAGAGTATAAATGCAAATATAATTTACATTCCACACTTTAAAACATTTCACTAATTGTATACTAATATAAAAACAAATCTAAAAATTACAGAATGATATTAAAACAATTTAGAAAATTACAAATTAATATTTTTGTATTTTAAAACTCATTTAAAAATCATTTAAAAATTCTAGAAAAATTCCTAAAAATCTAAATAATTATTTTAAGGCTAAAATTGACTTTAAAAATTAATTAACACTAATTAAAATAAAATTTGAAAAACAGGGGCTTACAAGTCTTCCCTCCTTGAAAAATTTCGTCCTCGAAATTCACAAGGATTGAAGACCCGACAATATTCTAACATAGCAAGCAATGCAACAAATGACTAAGGCTATGATCGAAACTAACCTCTAAGGTATCAAGCGAGAACGGGTGGTTCCCTCGCAGCGGTTGGATCGAACAGGTAAGGGTATCTCTCCCCCATGTCCGACTTCCTCTCCCAAGTAGATTCACCTGGAGAGTGACGGCTCCAAGCTACTCGTACTAAGGGTATAACCTTGTTCCTCAGCCTCTTCTCTCTCCTGTCTAATATCTCCACTGGCTGCTCAGAAACTGTAAGGCTCGGTCCGACCTCCAACTCTGAATGATCTAGCACATAACTGGGGTTCGGAACATATCTCCTCAGCTGAGATACGTGAAAGACATCGTGAACTCCTGCTAGGTTGGGTGAAAGTGCAACCCTGTAAGCTAACTCTCCAATCCTGCCAAGTACCTCGAACGGCCCGATGTATCTGGGGCTCAGCTTCCCTCCTCGTCCGAACCGGATCGTCCCTCTAGTAGGTGATATCTTCATTAGCACCATATCACCGTCTGCGAACTCCATCGGCCTGCGACTAGCATCAGCCCAGTGTTTGTGCCTGTCCTGAGCTACTCTGAGCCTGTCTCTGATCATCCCGACTTTCTCTGCTGCATCCGTGATCATCTCTGGCCCAAGCATAACTCTGTCTCCAATATCATCCTAAAAGAGCGGTGTGCGGCATCGTCGTCCATAAAGTGCCTCGAAAGGAGACATACCGATACTGGCTTGGTAGCTGTTATTGTATGAAAACTCTACCAAGTGCAGATGGCTCTTCCAAGATCCTCCGAAGTCCAGCACGCAGGTCCTCAACATATCCTCCAGTGTCTGTATCGTCCTCTCGGACTGCCCATCTGTCTGCGGGTGGTACACTGTACTGAACTTGAGCCTACTGCCCAACTCCTCCTGCAAGCTCCTCCAGTAGTGGGATGTGAATCTGTTGTCTCTGTCTGACACGATGCTCACCGGCACTCCGTGTAGGCGAACTATCTGCTGCATGTATAGCTCCGCCAACTTCTCGGTGGAAAGCCCCACCTTGAAGGGTATGAAGTGCGCACACTTCGTCAGCCTGTCTACGATGACCCAAATGGCATCCTTCCCTCCTTGGGAACGAGGAAGCCCTGAGACGAAGTCCATCGTAATATGTTCCCACTTTCACTCGGGAATGGGTAACGGCTGCAACAAACCAGCTGGCCTCTGGCGCTCCGCCTTGACCTGCTGGCAAACTAGGGCATCTCAAAATGAAACGTGATACATCCCTCTTCATCCCGTGCCCCCAAAGATGTTCCCGCAAGTCACGGTACATCTTGTTAGCACCAGGGTGAATAGAATATCTCGATCAGTGCATCTCCTGCAAGACTGCCTCTACCAGCTCTCCCTTCGGTACGCACAATCGGCTGCCATGCCTCAAGGATCCATCCTCTGCTATCGTGAAGTCATCCAGCAATCCTGCTAACGCCTGGACTCAAAGTCTGTGAAGGCTCTCATCTGTAGACTGTGCCTCCCGGATCTGCTCCATCAAACCTGACTGAATGTCAAGTGCCATCATCTGTATCACTGATCCTGACCGAACTAGCTCGATACCGGGCTTCTCCAGATCCTCCCACAAATGCCGATCAATCATCAAGTACCATGCCATCGGATGCCTGCTCAGCGTATCCGCCACCACATTTGCCTTTCCAGGGTGATACTGTAAATCGATGTCGAAGTCTTTCATCAACTCCAACCATCGTCTTTGCCTCATGTTCAGCTCTTTCTGCGTGAATACATACTTCAAGCTTTTGTGGTCAGTAAAGATCTCCACACGCTCTCTGTATAAGTAATGTTTCCATAACTTGAGGGCAAAGATCACCGCAGCTAACTCTAGGTCATGGGTAGGATAATTCCTCTCATAAGTCCACAATTACCTAGATGCATAAGCAATCACTTTCCTATGCTGCTGTAGGACACATCCTAGCCCTTTCCCAGAAGCATCGCTGTAAATGGTAAAACCTCCAGAACCTGAAGGTAATGTCAGAACTGGAGCGGTCGTCAGCCTCCTCTTCAGCTCCTCAAATGCTGCCTGGCAGTACTCTGACCAGATGTACTCTGCGTCCTTCCGTATCAGCTTCGTCATGGGTTTAGCTATCCTAGCAAAGTCCTGGACGAACTTGCTATAATAGCCTGCTAAACCCAGAAAGCTCCTGATCTCTGAAACTGACGTCGGAGCCTTCCATGTCTCAACTGCAGCAATCTTTCTGGGATCCACT
This sequence comes from Iris pallida, assembly GCA_029216955.1. Lineage (NCBI taxonomy): Eukaryota > Viridiplantae > Streptophyta > Magnoliopsida > Asparagales > Iridaceae > Iris > Iris pallida. Next base: position 2,061,784 of record JANAVB010018998.1, read on the forward strand.
GATATTCCATTTCCAGTGACTACATGGCCGAAAAACTCCACTCGGTCTAAAAAGAACTCGCACTTCGGCAATTTGGCAAACAATCTCTCCTGCCTCAGAATCCCCAAAACTATCTGCAAGTGCTCTGTATGCTCCTCTGGCGTCTTCGAGTATATCAGGATGTCGTCGATAAATACTACGACGAACTTATCCAGATACTGGTGAAATATCTTATTCATCAAATTTATAAAGATAGCTGGTGTATTTGTGAGACCAAATGGCATCACCAGAAACTCGTACTGCCCGTACTTCATGTTGAACGCCATCTTCTGGATGTCTGCTGTCCTAACCTTCACCTGGTGGTACCCGGATCTCAAGTCTATCCTGGAAAACACCTTCGCCCCGCTCAACTGGTCGAACAAATCATCTATCATGGGCAGAGGATATTTGTTCTTGATGGTGATGGCATTCAAGGCCCGGTAGTCAATACACAACCGGACTGTACCATCCTTCTTAGGCACAAAGAGCACTGGTGCTCCCCATGGAGAAGCACTGGATCGAATGAAACCCTTTTTTAACAGGTCATCAATCTGCTCTTTCATCTCTACTGCCTCCTTGGGATTCACTCTATAGCAAGCCCGGGATACTGGTGATGAACCCGACACTAAATCTATAGTGAACTCCACATCTCTGTCAGGCGGAAGCCCTGGAAGATCCTCTGGAAATACATCCATAAACTCCCTGATGATAGGGTGTAGCGGTGCTACGTCCCCAACTGTCGCACAACAGTTCGGCTCTATGCAGATCTCCGGCCCTGTCCTCCTGACACTGAATGGTGCTGTGCATGGGGGACTGAACATAATACTACCCTCATGACAACCTATAGATGCATGGACATAGCTAAGCCAGTCCATCCCCAATATGATATCATAATCGGGGAGTGGCATCACAAAGAATCGTCCCCTGAACTCTCTCCCGGCTATAAAAATAGAACATCTATAGATAGATCTAATAGGCACTGGTCCTCCTCCCGTCATCACTCTACTAATCTCCACAGTAGGTGTAGCTACTAGATGGTGTTTATGCATAAACTCTAATGATAGGAAGCTATGAGATGCACCAGAATCAAACAAACATACAGCTAGAAAAGTATGCAAATAAACATGACCTGTGATGATGTCAGCTAAGTAATCTGGCTCTGAAATCTGCTCCGGCTCCGGCTCAAGGGCTAGGCTATAAACCTTCCCCTGAGGTCCCTTCTGCTGCTGCAGGTGCTGTCCAAACCTCTGCTGCTGAGTCGAAAGTGATCCTCTATGTCCCTTGGCTACTGGGCATTCCCGTATCTTGTGGGTGGCAGACCCACAAACTAAGCACTGCTTCAACCTTTTCCTGCAGATGGAGAAATTATGCCCTGGTCTTCCGCAGAAAGAACATATAGCTCCCTTCGGCTGCTGCTGCTGATGTCGGGGTCCCGGGGCTCTAACTGGCGGGGTCTGATGATGTGGTGTAGGGGGATGGTAAGTCTGCTGGGACGGCATCGGTGCTCTCTGTTGGAAAACCTGATGCTTGGACGGTCCCTCATGATGTACAGAAGCCGGCCTCTTGCTAGACAGAAGACGCTCCTCAATGCTCCGGACCAACTCTAGGCTCTGGTAATAGTCAGTCGTACCGTTCGCCACTATAAGAATGCCAATATCTGGAACTAGACCATGGCAAAACCTACGGGTCATCTCCTCTGGATCTGCAACCAGACTAGGAGCAAAACGGCTCAGGCGACTAAACTCTGCCGTATAGTCATCAACAGAACGGTTCCCCTGCTGGATGTTCTGGAATCGTAGCCCCATGGCTACTCTAGCAGTGGTCGAGAAGAATTTCTTCTTGAACTGGGTCTTGAACTGATCCCAAGTGGCTCTCCCTCTCGTAAACAACGGCTCATTCCAGAAACAAACTCCTGCCAAGTCTATCAGCAAAAATCCTGCTGCCTCGACCTGGAGGTCATCCAACATCCTGACTCCTAGGAGCTTCCTCTCTACCGAATCTAGCCAGTTATCTGCTACTACTATGCCCTCAGTCCCTGAGAACTCCTTGGGATTCAGACCCATGAAGTCCTTGATCGTCCCCGCTCTCTGCCGTGGCTCTACAGGTGGTGGAACCACGGGACGTTCCTCAGAACGCTCCATGCTCTGGCGGAGTAGGGTAGTCTGCTCCTGATGGGTTGTTAGGAACCCCTGGATCATAGTGAGCAGCTGGTTCCCGTCGAGTGTGACGGAAGCCTGGGTAGGTATGATGATAGGGGGTGGTGGAAGTATCGGGGCCTGCTGCGACTGGGATGTGGAAGGTGGTGGAGGCATCTGGGTCTGTGGATCTATGGAGTGAGGGAGTGTGGTAGGTGGAGGTGGGGGTGTATCAGTCAACTGGTCAGCTGACTGGATAGGGAGTGCACCATTCTCAGGTGTAACATACTGGGACGAACGAGTAAGCACCATCTAATAAAAAAAATAAAAAAAATAAAAAGGACTTATAAGGACTTGTTTAAAGTAAGCAATCATAGGCAAGAAAATCTAATTATAATAGCAAGCATGTGATGTATTTTCAATGTTGCAATCCTAGCATTCCTCTAGGTGTTCTAAGCGTCATCCTTAATGTTGTCTAATTACCTTAAGTTCCTAATTGCAGGCATTCTTGGTACAATAACGTAACCAAACAATTTAGTCAGGACCTGCATGGGCCACCACTAAAAACATGTCACGATCTGCTACCCAAATTGTTGGGCCAGGCCGAGTCATGCCCAGCCTACGTTTGATATAAAATGTAGTAAGCTGTTCTAAAGACAACAGGATAAGACTAAAATGTGCTAACAGTTCTATAAGTGAATAAAAGTAAAAAATGCTCCAAACACAAAAGTCGTATCATATAGTAAAATGTTCAAAGTATAAGTCTGAAATGTAAAACTGGATACATGTCCAGTTACAAAGTATGTAGCCTAATACATGACTACTCTCAAAAGTCTAAAGCAAAAAGATAACTAGGCGAGGTTCCCCGCAGGAACATCCTCGTAAAGCAAAGCCGGGTCCTCGACAGTAACTCCATAATATGTGTCACAGAGTAACTCCTCCTCAGTAAGGACACATACAACGTTATCCTGTCAGGACGGAAGCAAGTACTGAATCTAGCAAACTAGCATATGAAACATGGGAATGAACATAAGAGGAAATAACTGGAAACATGGCATCACACAATCTATCATGGCAAGGACACATATGTCATAGAGACAGATGTATATGTAATGTTTAAAACTGTAGCAGGTACGTGATCGGTCAATAGATGTACAAAGTGCTGGGGCACATGTAAATAAAATGTACATACGTACAAGTGTACAGGCATAGGTGTACCTCCGTACAGAAATGCTGGATAATGGCCTACGACGCAGTATCATATAGAATGAAACTTTGCTCGGTACGATAATTGGGGCATGATCACGTACTCAACTACTAGTTTCCCCATAACTATTCTATCATGTGAGAGATACATAAAGACTGTTCTAAGCATGGTAGTAATGGAAAGTACAATATGTGATATTTTAACTTGCTACCCCAAGGATCAGCATTTAACATGGTGGGATTTGTAGTTCATTTATGTAACAATATGTAAAGTTTGTAGAAAGTACTTGCCTTTAGCAAAGCAAAGCAAAACAAGCTGCGATAAAAGTATTATGGATGTCCGATAACTCGTCACTGTAGAAATAAATGCAATAACTTAGTCTTTATACTAAGCTAAAATGCTAAGACACTAATTTGTGAAACACGACTTGTGACTGGGCACCTAGCCAAAATGATGACTCTGGCATAGGAGACCAATGTGGGGTGACACACTACTTTAACTAACTTTCTAGGATCTTTACACTAGTGAGGGGTGAGGTTCAACACGGCTAAAACTCAAAGTAACACAAAAAGTTACAAGTCATAATTAATCAATAAATAAATCAAATGATCATTGTGTTTCAACAATTTTTGAGATAGACAAAAAGCTTAATTTTGTATGAAATAAAGTACCAAAATGATCTTTGCTAATTATAGAAATTTATTATAATTTTTCTGGAATTTATTAACCAGTACAAATATTTTATAAAAATCAGTTTTCCTAAGTATACAGAAAATGAGTTTTGGTTTCATATGCCAAACTAGTGGCAAAACTGTAAATTAAATACTATAAAAATTATACTAAATTAGCTAAATTAACATAGTATCTAAATACTATTTTTGCAGAATATTAGCAATACTTTAAGTATTTTTAGAAATCCAAAAACAGCATTACACACAATTGAAATTAAATAATTAATTATCTGCGTATTTTGTTCATGTACATAATTTGAACCAAAGTTCAAATACAGGACCCAAGGCCATGAATCAAGTCCAATATGACTTGTACAGGTCTTGAATGTGTGAAAACACATTTGGGGCCCAAAAACTCATGCTAGGCTTGGACACCAAATGGTTGCAGTAATTTAAATACACTAAAATACAAATTGGTAAAAGTGCAAAATAAACATTAATATTTTAATAAGGTAAAGTTTATACAAAGTGAATATATACATACCCATGTTAAAAGTACATATGTATATATATATATAAGAAAATACTTAATTATAAAGTATATATACATATACAAATATTGTATACATATATATATTAATATATATATATATATAATAATATATACACATGGAAATATATACATATATGTATATAAACACAAATATATATATATATATATATATAAAAGTTTACTAACTATAAAATTATATATATATATATATATATATATATATATATATATATATAAAATACTGCCAAAAATATAGTATATACATATATATATACTAATATGTATATATATACATATATATATAAATATATATATAGAAAACAGAAAAAGAAAAAGGAAAAGAAAAGAAAAAGAAACAGCAGTAAAGGGGCTCGAACTCGAGCCAGAGCGCGTTGGGGGGGGGGAGTTTAAGTCGGGTCGGGCTAGCCAGGGGGTCAGCCCGAGGGTTGTGTTAGAGTTAGGGTTTAGTTTAGATTTAATTAGGTTTGAATTAATTAACATATAAAAAAAATCGATCCTGTGTCCGGACAGTTAGGGACACAGGATTCTACGTGTTCGTGCTATGCACGACACGTACGAATGCTAATTCACGTGTCCAAACACTGGACTAGTGTCCCCGTTGTTTGCCATTGATTGTAAAAGTACAGAACAATTATCGAAGGACTGAACTTAGACTCACAATACAAACTCGCTCGTACAAAGAAAGCCTAGGGACGAAAACCTAGGTACAGCAATCTAAGTACGATTGTTTATTTTAGATTCTGGGGGGTGACGATAGAGGCTCGGAAAAGCGACGGCCGCTCTGCTTTACTCCTTGGACGATCGGTACGCAGCCTTGACTCGGGGAAGATCTGCTTGGTCGTTGACGAAGAAATGCCTTCTTGCTCTCTCTCTGATTGCTGTCCTGGCTTCTCTCTCTCTGTGTATATTCTCTCTCTGACTATGGGGGAAGTCTCTCTGTGTATACGTATTCTTCTCTGGCTTCTTTTTTTGTATATCTCTCTATCTCACAAGGGAATGGCACCTTGCTACTTATAATAGTGGGATGTGATCGCTAGGGTTGCCAATGATTAGCTCTTGGAGATGGCGACGGCCTGGGGATTGATCAATCCAGGCCGTTCGTTTCTGATTGTGACAAATTAGAACCATTAAGGGTAGATTACACCAAATCCCCATTAGCAATTAATGCTGATTGGTATAAATCTTCTTTATAATGATTCTCTCATATCTGCGAATAAATCAAATTTATTCTCCTGCCACGTGCCCCAGATCATTGGGATTCGACCCGATCTTGGATTGCCATAAATCTGGGAGATTGATCGGCTGAGGACACGTGTCCTGAGAGCCAATAGTGAGACTGGAACCGCATGCAGATTGGGCCGCATGAGATTTGGGCCGCATGAATTTTGGGCCGCATAAGACTTGGGACACGTGTCAGGACTGTCTGGGCAGTGGCCCCCTCCTTCAGACTTCTGAACCATATGATGAGCCGCATGAACCGCATAATAGTGTGTCTGCTTGAGCCGTATGGGCATGATCTTCTTGAGCCGCATAGGGATGATTCCACTCGAGCCGCATAGGACAGTTTCACTCTGAACCGCATGGGAAGTCTTCACTTCGAGCCGCATAAGCACACCCACGTGGCAGGGCCACGTGGCATTTTGTTGTTCTCGGGGGATCATGTCAGAGATTTCTTTCTCTTCCCTAGAGATTCATCATCATGACAGAGTCATAATTACCTGCTTTGGTGTCAGGTCTGTCAACTTTTCAGAGGGGTCAGCCGTCAAAGCAATTAATGTAGCATGGATCGGAGGGGAGCACTGTCACGCCACGTGTCTTCTGAGCCGCATGCGATGCCTCCGGCCGCATAGCTCCTTATGCTGCATGACTCCCTGAGCCGCATGCGTTTTCTGAGCCGCATGGGTCTTTCTTGGCCGCATGAGTCAATTTCTTTAGTATTTTCCATGCTTCTACAGGACCCCCTTCAAAGTTTTCAATTTGTAAAATTGAAATACTTTGAATTAAGAAGCATGGCCGTGCTCTTCTAACCGCATATGAAACCCTGACCGTATAGAGATCTTGGCCGCATAGATTGTTCAGCCGCGTAGCTGCTCGCCACGCCATTATGTCATGTATGCAAACCTTTTCGGGGCAGGATCCTAGGAGTTTCTGACCTCTAATTAACTAGTCAGTATCGATAGCCGAAGAGTCGACTACTTTGTACGAAGCGTTGGTCTTGGTCCTCCTTTCTCTATAAATGGAAGGGTATTTAGAAGGATTTCTCTCTTAGACTCTTTCTGATTAAGATTTCTGTCTTGCTTCCTTCTTCCAACTGACAAACCATGATGGCACCTAGGGCTTCCAAGGCAGTGAAGAAGGTTGTGGCTAGGAGCAGGAAGTCGGCTTCGTCTTCAATTGTCGTACCTCCCGTTCGTCTTGATGTTCATGTTGTCGTCGAAGGTAAGGACTGTGCGGAAGATTGGGTGCTCTGAAACCCTAAAAGATGCTGCTCTGCTGCATTGCTTCGTGCATAATCATTTTGATGTGAGCTTTTTAGATTACGTGGTCCGCATACACATCCTATGAGCCGCATGGAATATATTCCATGCCCAAGCCGCATAAGAGTTGTCTTTAAACGAGCCGCATGAACACTTCTGAATATCTTCTGACTGTTTTCATCATTTCTCATCACTTTTTTCCGTCTTTTGGTTCTTATAGTGTCTCCACCGAGTGCTGATATTGCAGTGGTAGAGGATCCGTCACTCCCTGGCGTCAATCAGGGGCCTTCCTCTGTTAAGAAGGAGACAATGAAAGAAGAATCGGAGCCTGAGAGGGACGACGTCCTCCCCACTGTCGAGACTGCTGAGGGTGACACCACTGGGAATCCTGATTCTCCCATTCTGGACGAGGATCTTCCTCAGTTGCACCCTTCATACGTAATGTGGTTGAAGGAGTTGTATACGTATTTTTGTAACTAGGGGTTTGAGGTGTCTTGTCTGTAATGAAGAACTTTCCTGTAACCGTGTGGATGTAACTGATTTCTGACTGAATGGAATATATATTTGCTTCACTCTTTTGCTTTGTAATAATCTTTTTATCGGGTCATTTTGTGTGGACCCATTGTCCCTAACATACCCTAGTTTTGGATACGAACAATAAGTTTAAAAGAAAGGAACCAATCATACTGACTCAGAGGTGCTGAGGACATGGTGAGCATGAGGGTCTCTTTGACAGGGGGGTACATAGAACAACTCAGAGGTAATAAGGACATGGAAGTTCTATGTAGGGATGATTTGTTTTTGGCGGAAGTGGAACGACTCAGAGGTAATGAGGACATGGCCGTTTTGGAAATTTGTGGATCGGTTACCCTTTTTGTGCACTGGGAGTGTGGGTATTAGATCATGAGGGGGGATCTCCTTCGGAAAAGAAGTTCAGAGGTATGATCATACATAACTTCCTACCTGAAAGAGTGACCGGGATGTGAGTTTAGAGGCACCATCGGGTATATGACTCGAGAATCTGGATAATGGTGAGTGTGAGTTCAGCGGTACCAGCGGGTACATGACTCAAAAATCTGAAAAAAACTATGAGGGTGAGTTCAGTGGTATCAGCGGATACATGACTCGAAGATCTGGAAAATGTTGGAATTAAAGTGTAAGTTCAGAGGTACCAGCAGGTACATGACTTAGGAATTTGGGATATGTTTATGGAAGAAGGGCATGAGTTCAGCGGTACACGCGGGTACATGACTCAAAAATCCATGAATGTTGGAATCAAAGTGTAAGTTCAGAGGTACCAGCAGGTACATGACTTGGGAATTTGGGATATGAGTTCAGCGGTACAAGAGGGTACGTGACTCAATAAGTTGGAAAATTAGGGGATTGAGTTCAGAGGTACCAGTGGGCACATAACTCGAAAATCTAGAAAATGTTGTTTAAACATAGTATTTCTTCAGGAACTTGCCGTTGACGGGCAACATGAGCAAGTCTCCGTTCTGCTTGGCGAGGCGGTAAGCACCATTGGAGAACACGGCCTCGATGATAAATGGGCCTTCCCATTTTGGCTGGAACTTGCCGGTGGTCTTGTGAGTCATGACCATTGGCCTCCTGACTGCCAAAACAAGATCGCCTACTTGGAATGTTCTGACTTTGACCTTTTTGTTGAAGGCTTCTGAGATGCCTGCTTGGTATAATTTGATCCTTTGCTGAGCTAGGAGGCATTTTTCATCTAAGGCCTCTAACTCTTGTAGTCGACGTCGGTAGTTATCATCCGTTGTCAATTGATAAGTGAGGGCGACTCGGAGTGAGGGAATCTGAGTCTCTAATGGGAGAACTGCCTCACTCCCGTACACCAGAGAGAATGGTGTATTCCCGGTGGCTGTTTGAACCGTGGTGCGATAAGCCCATAAGCACTCGCCGAGCTTGTCGTTCCAGTCGCGTTTGTTGGAGGAGACAAATTTCTTGAGGAGTTTGATGATTGTTTTATTGAATGCCTCTGCTAACCCGTTTGCTGCCGGGTTGTATGGTGTCGAAGCTACATTCTGAATGCGGTGTTTGTCACAGAATCGGTAGAATGCGTGGCTTATAAACTGCGGACCATTATCATGGATGATCCTTCGGGGCAGTCCAAAACGGTAAATGACGTGGTGCTTCAGGAAGCTGATCACGTTCGCAGTCTTAACTTCGGCGAGTGGGACAGCTTCTGCCCACTTTGAGAAGTAATCAGTAATCGTCAGTATGAAGCGATGTCCTCGGGAGGAAGATGGGGTGATTGGACTAATGATATCCATTCCCCATGCTTCGAATGGCCAGGATGCCACTGTCGGATGTAGAAATTCGGATGGTTGGTGAATGAAGTCTGCGTGGACTTGGCAGGCCTTGCATTTTCGGGCATAATCTATTGCATCAGCCACCATCGTGGGCCAGTAGTAGCCCATCCGGCGAAGGCGATCTTGCAGCTTAGGGCCAGGCTGATGGGCCCCGCAGACACCGTCATGAGCCTCTCGTACGGCTTCTTTAGCTTCTGCGTTCGACAAGCACCGAAGTAGTAATCCGTCGTAGGAGCGGCGATACATCATTTTCGTCTCTGTATCGTAGAAGAATCTGAGAGAACGCCGTCTGATAGAAGTAGCCTCCTTCGGGTTCTCGGGCAGGATGTCGTAGACCATAAAGTCTATGAATGGTTGTCTCCAGTCTGGCGTTTCGTCGATCATCTGAGCAGAATAACTCGCCATGGCTTGAACGTTGTTCTTGGGACAGACCAGCTCACGGCCGATTACATCGACCGAATGATGAGAGTGGTTTGGCACTGCTAGGGAAGCAGCCAGGCCTGCTAGGGCATCAGCTTCGATATTTTGGAGTCTGGGGACGTGTTCGATGAAGAATCCCTCGAATGATGAGATAATGTTGATCGCTATTTGGTGGTAGAGGATCATGTCTTCATGGCGGACTTCGTACGTCCCCCGGATCTGGTTGACGATTAATTGCGAATCGCCGTATGCTTTAAGGTATTCTACCCCCAGTTCTCTTGCGAGTTGGAGGCCAATGACCAAAGCGTTGTACTCGGCCACATTGTTAGAGCAGGGTTCCGTGAGAGAGTAGCACGATTGATCACTAGCCCGGTAGGAGAGACCAATACTACTCCGACTCCGACGATGATGTTTCCCTTGGGTCCGGTTCTTGAAGCGCCATCGAAGAACATCTGCCATATGTTATCGTGGGTGGTTGTATTTGAATCGGCGACCTCATCTGGGATTTCTTCGTATATTCTGGATGATTCCGATCCTGGATGGGCCGCCAAAAAGTCTGCCAGGGCTTGACCTTTGACAGCCTTCTGCGGGACGAAGATCATATGATAGGAGGACAGCAATATCGCCCATGTAGCGAGGCGGGAGCTGAGTGCCCCTGGTTTGGTCATGAGGACCCTGAGAGGGTTGATTCGTGAGATCACATGTATGGTTTGTCCCGTGACATAGTGCCGCATCTTTTGAATGGCGAATACCAGGGTGAGGCATTCTTTCTCCACAGCGGTGTATCGGTGTTCGGGCCCGACCATCAATCGGCTGAGATAGTAAATGGCCTGCTCGTGGCCTGCATCGTTGTTTTGTGCCAGCAGGGCACCGAGGGAGTGTTCCATTGCTCGTACATAGAGCAGGAATGGTTTTCCAGGGACCGGGGCCACCAGGACTGGAGGATTTGATAAATATTCTTTGATGTCATCGAAAGCGCGCTGGCATTCCTCGTCCCATACGAATGAGACTCCCTTCTTCATGAGGTGGGTGAACGGTCGGCATCGCCCGGAGAGGTTGGAAATGAACCTCCTGATATAAGCTAGCCTCCTTTGGAGGCCTCTAAGTTCACGGAGATTTCTCGGGGGACCCATCTCCATGATTGCCCTCGTTTTCTCGGGGTCTACATGGATACCCCGTGCAGTGATGATGAAGCCCAAGAACTTCCCGCTGGATACGCCCAAGAACGATTTTGTAGGGTTCATCTTCAGATTGTGGGCTCGCATTAAGTTGAACACCGTTCTCAGGTCTTGCAGATGATCCTCCTTACGGCGACTCTTGACGGCGATGTCATCGACATAGCATTCCACTGTCTTGCACAAATGTTCTCTGAAAATGATACTCATGGCTCGCTGATATGTAGCGCCAGCATTCTTTAGATCGAATGGCATGACTGTGTAGCAGTATGTGCCAATCGGGGTTCGGAATGAAGTGTGCTTTTCGTCGTCGGAAGACATCTTGATTTGATTGTACCCCGAGAATCCATCCATGAATGACATACGTTCAAAGCCGCATGTATTGTCGATCATGATGTCTGTGATAGGAAGGGGAAATTCATCTTTGGGGCATGCCTCGTTCAGGTTGCGGAAGTCGATGCAGATTCGAATCTTCCCATTCTTCTTGAGGACGGGTACTATATTGGCGACCCAATCAGGATGTTGCTCTTCACAAATGAAGCCGCTGGCTATTAGCTTGTTGACTTCGGCTTCGATCGCGTCCATGACGCCAGGGCGGAAGCGTCGTTGTTGCTGCTTGACTGGCTTTGCATCTGGCCGTATATTGAGTTTGTGGAGAGCGATGTCAGGATTTAACCCTGGCATGTCTTCATAGCTCCAGGCGAACACATCAATGTATTCTCTGACAAGTTCTAACAGCGACTCTCGTTCTTTGTCAGTTAGGCTTTTACTGATAAAGATCGGTTTTGGAGAAGATTCGCTGTCGAGATCCACTTGTATGACTTCATCTTCAGTAGGAGGTTCTCTCAGTTCGAACCGCTTTTCCCATTGTGCGTCTAATTGCTGGGCCCATGGCTCTAGCTCAAGGATTTCGGGGATGTCTTCGTCTTCCTCGTAAGCGTCGGTGAATGCCATGTTGACTGACATGACTTGTCTGAACACATCTCCGATGCTGGTATCTGAGTCGGAAGTCAGTGATCCGGTTGAATGTGACTGCCAGTCGCATTCTTCATCTGAGCTTTTAGGGGTCGTAGTAGGCGTTACATACCCTAAACCGCAACGGGTTTTGTTATAGTAGTTCCGTGGTTTGCCCGCCGGGGCTGGCGTCTTCAAAGGTAATCGTCGTCCAGTACCGTAGTTCAGTCCTGGCATTGTCTCTAGATCATACCCCTGTTTTTGCATGAGATATTTGGATTGAGGGCTATAGAGATATAGAGGCAGTCTTTCAGCATCTGACCCGAAGTCGACTTCTTCCATGGCGAGGAGATGCGGGTTTTTCGTCCGGCCGAAGATGATTGGGTGGTCCCCTACCTCGATTATTCAGTAAACGTCTTCTACTGGAGTAAGTTGGATAGCGGTGTACACATTTGTCACCTGTGTATGTAGGTGAGTGCCTATACCGTGTTCCATAGCATATATTGTACATAGCTTATTGAGCTCGGTGTAGTTCAAAGATAACCCTTTATTGATGAAGTAAGGTATCTTTTCTAGAGGGATTACATTATCTGCGGAGGGGGCGTCAGTGTAGGCAGCCACATACTTGGCTAGCTCTGGTTCCTCTTCGGTTACCTCCTGTGTGAATAAAGATTGAGAGGGCGTCCTAGTCAGCTTGATCTTCAGAGGTTCAACTGACGGAGCGGAGCGTGGGGTTGTTGGTAGACTAGCAACCCCCAGTCCGGCACTTGATGTGGAGCGAGGGGTGGCTGGTTCGCTTGAAGTGTCAGACCTCGCATCGGGGTGACGACCTTTCTTAGGCAGCGTATCGTCAGAGGTCCATCGGAGGGATTGAGCTTCTCTGTTTGGGATTGACCGACTCTCGGCAATCTGATGGTAAGTGGCCCTGTCGTGGGTCTCGGTACCTGGTCGGACCTTGGCAGCCGGATTCTCAACTGCTCTTCCTGTGCCGAGAGGCTGATCGCGTCCTTACGCAGCGTGGCCGTAAGGGGTACGGAATTGCCTGGTTTGCGAGCCTGGAGGTGGATTGTCAGAGGTTCTTCTGATCCCGTGGTTGCTTCAACATCAGTTTGTTTATTTCCTCCTTCAAGGTGCCTCTTCGACTTTTCGTATAGACAGGAGTCCGAGTAATAAGATTCGACCCCTTTGAAGGGATTGATGTCAGTAAATTCTGTCCTCACGAAGTCGTGCTTGTCGACATATTTGAAACATTGGTGTAGCGTGGAAGGCACGATCATGTAATCGTGTATCCAAGGGCACCCCAAAAGGATGTTGTATGAAGTGTCGGCATCTATGACGTAGCAAGTGACTTCTGATTGGAGATCGCCAATCTGACATTTCAGACGGATCTTCCCGATTGGGTAGCTCCTGCCCGAATTGAACCCGCTGATGGCGGTATTTGTAGGGGTCAGGCGATGCATCGAGATACAAAGATGATGCAGTAATCCTTTTGGAATGATGCTTATGGAAGACCCAGGGTCAATGTGCATCCTGTCCACCTTTATGTCACCGATGTAGCCTGTGTAGTATAATGGGCGATCGTGTAGATTAGTCTTGATGAGAATGTCTTGTGAAGTGAAGACGATGTTGGGCATTGCTCCCGTACAGGCGCTGTCTTGGAGGTCTGCGGGCTGATTTTCTCCCGTGAGGTTGACCTGAGCCAGGTACGCGTCGACATTTTGAAGTGCATCGCTCAAAGCTGTACGGACATCCTTCGAGAGCCTCAGGAGTTCATATAAGGATAATTTGGCCGGTGTATTGGCCAATTGCGCCAAGATGTCGAAGTTGTAGGGCCTCTCCAGCCCCTGAGATATTTCCTTTTGGAGGGATTTGTCGAAGCGAGTCTCCTTCGGCCTAGGCTTGTCGGTCGTCGAAGGCTAAGCCGGTCCCGGACCATCCGTGGTAATGGGCGGATGATCATCAGTCGAGTTTTCAGCCACAGGTTGAGATTGTGCTCCGGATCGAGTAACAACGACCGTGACTTCCTCTTCATCTGCTGAGGTGGTACGGCAGGATCTGACTTTTCCACTTTTCTTTTTAGAAGATGGAGTGGACTGAGTTACCTCATGGACTAGGTCTGGATGGACCCACATGATTTCCCCTCGTGATGTGGTGAGGGGTACTAGACCAGCAGCTTGAGCAGGCGGGAGATTAGCAATCTCCATCGTTGCCAGAGGGATGGGTATAACCCCGTCCTGGGTCTCTGTTGGAGGGAAGCTGCCGAATTGTACGGACACCATATTGGCTGCCACGGTTACCTCCTCGAAATCGATGGCCAGAGCGTTCGAATCGATGAGGTTCTGGATATATCGTTTCAGTTGGTAGCAGTCGTGCGTAGCATGGTGGACGTAGCGGTGGTAATGGCAGAACTTTGGGTTCTCCAGATCAGCCGGCCGAGGCTCCCATCTTGGTGGAGGAAGCTGAATCCTATCTCCTTGTATGAGCATGTCCAAGATAGGCTTGACGTGACCGTCTTCAAAAGAGTAAGTGATTTGAGGCCATTGTTTGTCCGCAGGTTGCGTATCAGGCTTCTGGGCTGTACCGGCCACCATAGCCTGCTTGCCTCTGTTGTCCCGGTTGTTGGAGGGGCTACCCCCATTGTCGTTGGTGGTGCTGGGACGCTTGCTCTTGTTCTCTCCCTCTGAGATATGTAATCCTAGTTGGCGAGCCTTCTTTAATCGTTCTTCGGCACTTGTAGCACTAATGATAAAAGCCTTCCAGTCCTTGAATTGACTCTCGCCCATCCAGAGACTGATTGTTGGGAGTAGTCTCTTTTGGCAAATTTCGATCAAGGAGGAGTCCGGGTTGCCAGATGGTAACTTCATTGCGGTTTGACGGAACCGCTCAATGTAATTCCTCGTCAGCTCTTTCTCTCCTTGAATGACGTCCATGAGGGTAGACATCGTGACGTCCTGCCCTACCTCATAGAACCTCTCCAAGAACAGGCGTTTGAAGCCAGCGAAGGAATAGATGCAATTGTCCGGCAGGTTGCGGTACCAATCGAAGACGACTCCTTCCAATGCCCCAATGAATAACCGTGTCAGGATAGTGTCATCATGGGGCAGATGGTCGGTAGTGACCTCGAAGTAAGTGATGTACCGACTTGCTGAGGTCTTGCCATCATAGGGGTTGATATTGAACGACTTATATCTTGGTGGGAATGGAACATCCCTCCATTCAGCAGGATATGGTTGCCGTATTTTGAAGTCTTGAGAGTTTTCTCTGGCGTGGAACATGGCTCGGAGCTCTTGAACTTCTCTCCTTACTTCTCGGGTCTCATCTGTCGCAGTCGGAGCCGTTACTTCGGGAGGATTATTGCCCGGGTTCGGTACCGCCGAATTTGAATCTACGTTGATTGGGGGACCCGTGCTTGTCTGGCCAGGTATCACCCCTTGCAGATTAGGAAGCGCCGCTTTGATCTCGTCTACAGACTTGACCAAGGCGTGCAATATGGCCTCCAAAGTGTCGATGCGCTGGCGATCACCAGAACCGCCTTGATTGCTGTCTGTCATGAACACCGTTTTCACATGAGGAGTGACGGAAGGAGTGGTGGAGGATGTACCCTCCGAGTCGTACCCATGCATCGAGAAATCATCAAGATATGTGGGGATGTTCTCTTCAGGTTCAGACTCGGAAGGAACACTACCCCCGGCTTCGGAGCTTGCTTCGTCTAGGATGTCCTTGGGGACGTCGGTATCTGTTGTATCCGTCGGAGGATTTGCTTCCTCCAGTCCGTATTCCTGGAATGTCGGATTGTCGTGGATGTTTGGAGGAGTGCTACCCCCAGTTCCGATGACCCCCAATGTTGCAGACGACGAACTTCCTACTGCAGCAGTTTTCGTCTTCGAACGGGTGTGTTGAAATACTCCAGTAGAGGATAACCCTTTAGACGATGGTTTCTTAGCTGCAGTATTTGACACCTTTGGGCTGGAGATGCTCGTTTTCTTCCCTCTTCCCTTGGCGAGAACTTTCTGCGCGGACTTGCAGGAGACAACAGGAGGTGCCTCGTCTTCTGAGCTCGGGTGATGTAGTCTTTGGAAGACGGATGGCCGGTCTTCCGTCACCGCCGCGTTGCTGCAACAGCAGTTGACGATGATCTGGGTGCATTGATGTCCGTGTGAGGGCTCTTTACACCCCGAAGCTCCTTCTCTTTCCTTGCGTTTGTGGAGGATAACCTCACGCAGGTCAGAGGAACCACTTTGTCTGTTTGCCGCCGGGGGCTGGACTTGAGTGGTCTTATACAACTTTCTATCAGAGGCCCGCGTGATAATCAGTGGGACGCCCCGATAGTCAGAGGTTGGGGCAGTCGTCTGGACTTGATGAGCCCGCGCTGCCCTAGACTTCCTCCTTTTAGCACTTGTGGGTGCATAATAGGAGGAGTCTAAGTCGAATACCACAGAGTCTGGATTATCATCCAGATAATGATCAGAGTCAAGACCGCATGAGAGCCGGTCGAAGACTGATCGAGAGAAGCGTGGGACGGATGCTATGCGGCTAGCATTGGGTACCGTGCAGGCTGTCTGCATGCGGCTGTCTTTTATTGTAGGATGAGTCTTTATGCAGTTAGGAGTCACGACCGTGCAGGCTGACCGTATGCGGTTGGCATCTGTGGCCGCATGGGTTTTCTGCAAGCGATTGACTTTAATAGCCGTATGAGTCTCATCCGTACGGTTGGCAACTGTAGCCGCATAAGTTATGCGGCTGACAGATGTGGCCGCATGAGTTTTCTTTATGCGGTCGACGGTTGTAGCCGCATGGGTTTTCTCCCTGCGGTTAATACTCTTCTGCGGCTCGGATCACGTAGAGTTCCTCTTTGCCCCTGCAAGTCCAGCATCATAGTGTTTTCTTCTGCCGAACTTGGGGACAGCAGAGTTGTCTACGGTTTGAAGTGGGGCCGCAGGGGAGTCTTTCTCGCCATCTTGAGCAATAGAGAGCACCTCATCAAGGGCTTGCGGAGGAGCAAACGATATTGGCCTCCACTCTTTGCGAGCCTTTATGGTGCGGGTGCGCTTCTGGACCGGGCCAGTGCTACCTTCAGAGAGCATCTCTTCGAACGCCTGTTGGTCGAAGCGTACGACCATCTTCTGTTGTGTAGAGCCAAGTTTGGCTGCGTCCGATTGCGTCACCAACTCCTCAGCCGTGGAGAAGTTAGTCCCCAGCAGAGTCGCCATCGTGTTTGCCATTGATTGTAAAAGTACAGAACAATTATCGGAGGACTGAACTTAGACTCACAATACAAACTCGCTCGTACAAAGAAAGCCTAGGGACGAAAACCTAGGTACAGCAGTCTAAGTACGATTGTTTATTTTAGATTCTGGGGGGTGATGATAGAGGCTCGGGAAAGCGACGGCCGCTCTGCCTTACTCCTTGGACGATCGGTACGCAGCCTTGACTCGGGGAAGATCTGCTTGGTCGTTGACGAAGAAATGCCTTCTTGCTCTCTCTCTGATTGCTGTCCTGGCTTCTCTCTCTCTGTGTATATTCTCTATCTGACTATGGGGGAAGTCTCTCTGTGTATACGTATTCTTTTCTGGCTTCTTTTTTTGTATATCTTTCTATCTCACAAGGGAATGGCACCTTGCTATTTATAATAGTGGGATGTGATCGCTAGGGTTGCCAATAATTAGCTCTTGGAGATGGCGGCGGCCTGGGGATTGATCAATCCAGGCCGTTCGTTTCTGATTGTGACAAATCAGAACCATTAAGGGTAGATTACACCAAATCCTCATTAGCAATTAATACTGATTGGCATAAATCTTCCTTATAATGATTCTCTCATATCTGCGAATAAATCAAATTTATTCTCCTGCCACGTGCCCCAGATCATTGGGATTCGACCCGATCTTGGATTGCCATAAATCATGGAGATTGATCGGCTGAGGACACGTGTCTTGAGAGCCAATGGTGAGACTGGAACCGCATGCAGATTGGGCCGCATGAGATTTGGGCCGCATGAATTTTGGGCCGCATAAGACTTGGGACACGTGTCAGGACTATCTGGGCAGTGGCCCCCTCCTTCAGACTTCTGAACCATATGATGAGCCGCATGAACCGCATAATGGTGTGTCTGCTTGAGCCGCATGGGCATGATCTTCTTGAGCCGCATAGGGATGATTCCACTCGAGCCGCATGGGACAGCTTCACTCTGAACCGCATGGGAAGTCTTCACTTCGAGCCGCATAAGCACACCCACGTGGCAGGGCCACGTGGCATTTTGTTGTTCTCGGGGGATCATGTCAGAGATTTCTTTCTCTTCCCTAGAGATTCATCATCATGACAGAGTCATAATTACCTGCTTTGGTGTCAGGTCTGTCAACTTTTCAGAGGGGTCAGCCGTCAAAGCAATTAATGCAGCATGGATCGGAGGGGAGCACTGTCACGCCACGTGTCTTCTGAGCCGCATGGGATGCCTCCGGCCGCATAGCTCCTTATGCCGCATGACTCCCTGAGCCGCATGCGTTTTTTGAGCCGCATGGGTCATTCTTGGCCGCATGAGTCAATTTCTTTAGTATTTTCCATGCTTCTACACCCGTGTCCTGGTGAACCACGCACACGGCTTTGGGACACGGATGACACGAGAAGAGCTCTGTTACTCACGTGTCCGGTCGTCGAAGGGGGATTTTGAGGGTGTTGGCGGGCTGAGGAGCGGTCGGGACGGTGGCGCTCGGGTGGCGACGCGTTCGCCTTGGCCGGGCGCGTCGAATGGTGGTGGTCGAAGGCGACGACGTCAACTGTGGAGGCTGGACAGGGAAGTTCGTCGGAGCTAGGGCTACGGCTAGGGTTTTCGCCGGAGTTGAAGCTCTACGGTGGTCGGGGGTGGTCGTGGTTTAGGGTTAGGGCTCGGTCTGGGGAGTCGAATGGGGGGTTTAAATAGGGGTTGAGGCGGTCCTAGGTCGGTCGGGCGGTCATGCACTGGCCTAAAATGGCGGCTGGTCGTCGGGGCCAGGTGGCCGAGGTCGTGGGGGGTTGATGGCGGTTTAACATTAGGGCCCCTAGAGTTTAGATTATTACAACTAGCCCCCTAGCAGAGTATAAATGCAAATATAATTTGCATTCCACACTTTAAAACATTTTACTAATTGCATACTGATATAAAAATAAATCTAAAAATTACAGAATAATATTAAAACAATTTAGAAAATTACAAATTAATATTTTTGAATTTTAAAACTCATTTAAAAATCATTTAAAAATTCTAGAAAAATTCCTAAAAATCTAAATAATTATTTTAAGGCTAAAATTGACATTAAAAATTAATTAACACTAATTAAAATGAAATTTGAAAAATAGGGGCTTACAGGAAGGTGCTGGACTTCAAAAGCTTTGCGGAACGTGGCCCAAGAGATCGGCACGGTGGTGTTGTCCGATCGGATCGCTCGCTTGCGTACGGCCCACCAGTCGTGCGCGTTCAACCATAGGAAGTTGTGCGCAGGTGACTTGCTTCGATTCTTCAATGTCGAGAAGCTCGAAGTGATCTTCCAGCTCTTCCAACCAGTCGATCGCCATGGAAGGGCCTTCGGTACCGCTGAAGGAAGTGCGGCACGCCTTCTTGAATTCTGACACTTCAAAGTTGTACTTTTTCGGTGCCGCTGGTTGACGCTCGAGCTTCTCCGTATCGACTTCAATGGGTTGGATCGTCGGCACGGTGGCAGCAGGTGCAGTGACGGTAGGCGCAGTCGCAGAATTTCCGTTGGCCGCCATTGTCTGTACAATCTGCTGCAGGGTATCCAGCTGCTTTTGTTGAAGTTTGGCATGTGCGTCGAAGCGAGCTTCGAACTGGACATGTCGTTCCTTTGTCTGTTGATGTCGGTTCTCGGACTGGTTCTGCTGCGCCTCCATCATGCGCAGCATCCTTTCGATGGTATCGTTAGAAGGTCCGGCCCGCGAATGATGCGAACTACTAGAGCCACTAGAAGCGCTCTGTTCTTGCTCGGCCGTGGGTTCCGGCACTTCTGCAATACGAAGGCAAACACATCAGTCTCAAATTATTACGGACTCATTGTATGGAACAACTTATCTCATCGATACGAGGTAAAAGGTTTAAGACTCTAGACGCGAGGCTAAAGGATGTAAAGCCGTACTCTGATACCATTATGTCACGTTCCAATTCCGTAGAATCGATAGTCGTCCCCCGGGCGTGATGCCGTACGAACTTAAGTTGCGATCGCACAAGGCATAGTCATAAGGTTATCCGAAACACAACATCAAGTTAGAGTACGCAGAGAAATTTGCATGACATATTTGAAATAGAAATAGACTTTTTCATTGATAATAATAAAACTTTACATAGACTTCTTTACAATCATTGCCGCGCGGGCTACAACATGACTCAACTTACAAAATGAATGCCGATGAGATAGTTGTTCCATACATTACATCCCTTTTTACAAGCAAAAATCATTACAAATTTCTACCTGCTATCGCGGAAAGTCGAGTCGCCATCTTTTCTTTTGGACTGAGTGCGGGTCTTCATCAAAAGGAATCCAGAAACAAGCCTTTACACGCGGACGAGGCTTCAAAAGGGTTCACGTCGCCTTGAGTTTCAAGTGGCATGCCCTTCGTAGTTCGGGGTACCTGCGTGGAGAGCGAGGATCAGTACATTACACTTTGTACTGGTGCATGGCTATTTAAGTTCCAAAATCTCATTTGGATGAAGAGTTTATATAACTTAGAGTATGAATGTTTCTAACCATCCTAATGAATTTCAAACAAGCATATGACCAGCATAATGTAAAAATACGTTAAAACTTACCCCCGGTGGACCCCGCCGTGCCTTATGAAACTTACCATGTTCTTCCCTGTCAATTGTTATCATTTTCATACCAAGTGCAATATACGTGAGATTTGGTCACTGGCATAACAAGCCATCCTGGACTCTATAGCTTTTGTTAGCCGGGGCCCTTGCAGCGCAAGTAGCGAGCCCCGCTGTAAGTCCCCGCTTAACCCATGCTATCATCCAGCACAGCTATACACCGTGTTTCCTTTCTTGGCCGAAACGGTCCCATGGCCTTGGGTTGCCGTTACGGGGAAACTTTACCTTGTCGACAAGTTGTCCAATAACCGAGTTCAGACAATATTTAGTTATTAAGGTCTAGCCTACATTCTCTTTGAAACTTAATCATTTTACCGCAACAACACTATCGATTTGCTTAAGAAGGGGTCGAGAAGAGAAGGGTCAGCCACTCACCTTGAGTTTACTTCGGCGAGAGAACTTGTTGGCCGCGCTAGACGTCGTCTACGCGATTACCAGAAATCACACAAGCAACCGATTAGAACACTGTATTATTCAAGGAGTTCGATAGGAAATGCGAGTTCGAAATACAAGCCATAAAAACAATCGAAAACATTCACGAAAATGCATTCAGAAAACAAAGCCAAAACCAACGCAAACGGCGTGAAAAGTAGAGCAACGAGAGGTCTCTCCCGACTCAGCCGCAGAGTCAATCCTCGAGGCGCAACCCACTGAATATGGGACTTGGTTCCGAAGAAGACATTCCATAACGATGAATGGATCTTAATTCAACCGTTTCCGTTCGATCGACTCGGTCGATCCCGACCTATCGGTCCCGACCGAATCGATAGCGACAGTGTTCCTTTCTCACGTACCCCATAGACAGAGTACGGGGCACGATGTAGGGACGGGGTACTACACCGACAAAGACTCATTTTATGATTCGCTTATGCCTAATACGAATCTGAGTTTTTGAATGAATACTATTGTTAATAACAAGATGGTAATCATTGAGTATGCTTGTAAGAGATTTCACATGTTGCTATGCTATGAATAAGAAAAGAGTTAACATGTTTGCTAATAAGAAATGATATGATGTCTTGTTAAGAAATGAATGTTGCCTTGATCGATAAACTATTGCCATGTTAAATCAAATAAGATAATGCTGTGCTAAATTAGAGATGTGCCTCAAATGAATGAACTATTGCCATGCTTAATAAGAAAATAAAAAAGAATGTTTACATGTCCCTGAATAGAGTATGACTATCAATAGTAGACAGAGATGTATAGGGATGGCGCATTGTGCTGTTAAAAGAGATGATACGGCTTGTCCGTATAGAGAAAAGAGTAGAGCTACTGGCTCGGTCATATGAAAGAAGAGAACAGATGAAATATGAATGTTGTCCAATGATCATTGTATAAGTAGAGTTTTATTTGATAGAGTTTTATACCCATATTGGTCCTGGACAACTTGTGCACAAGTATAGATCCTCAGGACTGGTTCTTGGGCACTCGAACCGCTCGGCCCGGGGGAGGATAGAGTAACACTCTGAGGTAAAAGAGACCTCACGGTGTATAGAGAGAGTGTCCACTAGCGACGAGCTGAACCCAAGAGTCACAGTGGCTAACTATGGGGAATGATCCATGTACCATCATATAGATAGGTGTCGATTAGTGAAGAGCTGAACCCTGAGCCGCAGCTGCTAGTATACGTGTTATCAGTGCAAAACTGAACCTTGGGTCACAACTGCTGGTCTACAAGATTTGCACCGGCTCTTCGATATATGACAAGTCCGCCTTCAGGTCCAGCTTACCCAAATCCACCACATGGCTCGGATCATGCACATACTTCCGCAATTGTGATACGTGGAAGACGTCATGTACCTCTGACAACGCGGGCGGTAAGGCGATTTGGTAAGCCACCGGGGCGACTTGTTTCAATATTTCGAACGGGCCAACAAATCTTGGGCTTAATTTCCCCTTCGCACCGAACCTGGAAACTCCCTACATGGGCATGACTTTCAAGAATACATGGTCGCCTTCCGAGAACTCGAGGGGGCGTCGGTGCGTATCGGTATAGCTTTTCTGCCAGCTTTGTGCTATCTTCAATCTCTCTCGTATTAACTTGACCTTCTGCATGGTCTGTTCCACCAGCTCCGGACCAAGTATCTGCCGTTCTCCGACTTCATCCCAGCAAATGGACGATCTGTACTTCCGGCCGTACAAAGCTTCATACAGTGCCATTTGGATGCTGGACTGATAGCTGTTGCTGTATGCAAACTCGACTAGCGGTAGATGGACGTCCCAACTTGACTTTATGTCGATCACACAGAGTCGTAACATGTCTTCGAGAATTTGGTTCACCCGTTCTGTTTGGCCGTCAGTCTGAGGATGATAAGCTGAGCTGAACTTCAACTTGGTCCCCAGTGCTGAATGAAGACTACTCCAGAAGCCCGCTACGAACCGTCCATCCCGATCTGAGACGATAGATACTGGGATCCCGGGCAGCCGAACTACTTCATCAAGGTATATCTAAGCAAGGCGGTCGATGCTCCAAGTAACTTTGATGGCAATAAAGTATGCTGACTTGGTTAGTCGATCGACGATGACCCAGATGGAGTCATTTCCCCACGACGTCCTCGGCAAGCCAACAACGAAGTCCATAGTGATGTGATCCCATTTCCACTCTGGAATGGCAAGGTTCTGCATCTCCCCGCCCGGTCGCTGGTGCTCGACTTTGACTTGCTGACAGGCCATACATTTTGACACAAAGAGCGCTACTTTCTTCTTCATGCCGTGCCACCAAAAGACAACGCGGAGGTCCTTATACATCTTGGTGCTGCCAGGATACAAGTAATATTTTGTATAATGTGCCTCCGACATTATCTCCTTTCTAAGTTCTGCGTCGTCCGGTACGCATAGCCGTCCCTTCATGCACAACACTTCCGACTCGTCCTCTGCAAAGTCGGACGCTTTTTCTGTCGATATCAGCTTCCGTATCTTCTCCAGGTAGGGGTCGTCCTTCTGTGCAGACTTGATCCTCTCCAGTAGGCTCGGTTCCACCCGCAGTTGTGCCAGTTTCACGTCTCTGAAACGAACTCGGAGCTCGATGCCTAATCTTTCCAAGTCACGCAGCAGTCGATCGTTGATACATAACGAAGCTAATTACTTCCGGCTCAGCGCATCCGCTACCACATTTTTCTTGCCCGGTGTGTAGTCGATTGACAAGTCATAGTCTTTGATCAGTTCGAGCCATCGCCTCTGCCGCAAATTCAGTTCCTTCTGGGTGAAGAGATACTTGAGGCTTTTGTGGTCCGTATAAATCCTGTACGCCACGCCATAGAGATAGTGACGCCACAGCTTCAACACAAACACAATCGCCGCTAATTCTAGGTCATG
The DNA here is from genome assembly GCA_029216955.1 of Iris pallida. Lineage (NCBI taxonomy): Eukaryota > Viridiplantae > Streptophyta > Magnoliopsida > Asparagales > Iridaceae > Iris > Iris pallida. Next base: position 2,085,914 of record JANAVB010018998.1, read on the forward strand.
TGTGGGGTAGTTTTTCTCGTGCGGCTTTAACTGCCGGAAAGCAAAAGATATCACCTTATCCCGCTGCATGAGGACATATCCCAAGCCCTGGCCAGAAGCATCGCTGAAGATCTGAAATCCCTCCTTCCCTTCAGGAAAAGCAAGTATCGGGGCCAAAATGAGCCGTTGTTTGAGCTCCTGGAAGGAAGCTTCACAGTCGTCTGACCACTTGAATGTGACTCCTTTCTGGGTGAGGCGAGTCAACGGCGATGCGATCTTCGTGAAGTCCTTCACGAAGCGTCGGTAGTATCCCGCCAAGCCTAGGAAGCTTCGAATTTTGCTAACTGATGCGGGCCATTTCCAATCAGCAACTGCTTCGACTTTCTTTGGATCGACTGCGATGCCCGTAGCGGAGATGATGTGCCCAAGGAATGAGATGCTGTTTTGCCAGAATTCACACTTGCTCATCTTCGCGTACAACTGATTCTCTTAAAGGGTTTGGAGTACCGTCCGCAGATGCTTTGCATGTTGTACTCGATCCTTCGAGTAGACGAGGATGTCGTCAATGAAGACTACTACGAACTTGTCAACGAACGGACGGAACACCCGATTCATTAGATCCATGAAGACGGCAGGGGCGTTCGTCAGACCGAACGACATTACCAAGAACTCGTAGTGTCCATAGTGAGTAGGGAAGGCAAACTTTGGCACGTCATCTGGCTTGACTTTGAGTTGGTGATAACCTGATCGCAGATCAATCTTCGAAAATACTGTTGCACCTAGGAGCTGGTCGAACAAGTCGTCAATACGGGGCATGGGGTATTTGTTCCGAACGGTAGCTTTATTCAATTCCTGATAGTCGATGCAGAGCCGCATCGATCCATCCTTCTTCTTCACGAATAGCACGGACGCACCCCATGGCGAGACACTCGGACGGATAAACCCTCTGTCGAGTAATTCTTGTAGTTGTGCCTTTAGTTCCTTCAGTTCTGCAGGGGTCATTCTGTACGGAGCCTTCGAGATCGATCGGGTGTCGGGGAATGTGTCGATGGTGAACTCTATTTTTCGATCGGGCGGCATGCCGAGTAGCTCGTCCGGGAACACGTCTGGGAATTCTGCCACAACGTCAGTCTGACCCGCGTTTGCACCATCCTGTCGCATGTCTCGAACGGAAGCTAGATAGCCTTCGCACCCGAAATGCAGCATCTGTCGAGCATATATTGTGGAGATTACCATACAGGTTGGCGACGCCTCACCACATGAGTAGAAGAATTCAGGCACTCCAGGTATGCGGAATGTGACCTTCTTTTCAGCGCAGTCTATGGTTGCGTTGCACGGCCCGAGCTAATCCATTCCCAGAATGATGTCAAATTCCTTCATGTCTAGAACTATCACGTCCAGACCGATCTTTTGGCTGCTGATACAGATAATCCCGTCGGCGCAGGCTAAGTTTGTGAGAATTGGTGTGCCCGAAGGTGTACTTATGCTAAGGTCGAGATCTAATGATATTACAGAAAATTTATACTCGGCGGCAAAGTCCGCTGATATAAAACTATGTGAAGCGTCAAATAAAACACGAGCAGGCACGTTATTGAATTTTAGTATACCTGACACTACTGTATCTGATGCCAGCGCTTCGTCTCGAGTCATGGTATAGATGCGGCCCTGAGTGTTGTGGCGATGATCTTGGCCATTTTGCAGTGCAGGTTGAGTGGGCGGAGGAGGTCGGGGCGTCTGCCCTCGATTCTCTTGTCGGTGTTGTTGTGATGGTGCGTTGGGACGATTTGGTCTTCGACCCATGCAGTCTCGTGCTCGGTGGCCCCTTTCTCCACAAATGAAACATGCTCCCCCGGTGAAGCAGTGGTTGGCATCGTGTCCGAGATTGTTGCACTTGGTGCATCGAGGTAGTGGGTTCTGCCCTCTATAGCCGTCGTTGTTTGGATGCTTTGACGCGTAATTGTTGCCTCCCGTATAGCTAGGACGTTTATGATTGGAGTGGCGCACAACGTCGTCAGCACCGGAAGGATGCAGGTTCTCAAGGCGGAGAGCGTGATTCAGAGCCTCGCCCACGGTCTTGTACTCCGGGACCCCGACATACACACCGATAGAGTGTCGCAGACCCACTTCGAACCGTCGCATACGGCACTCTTCAGTCGGCAGAAACGGACTAGCAAACTTTGACAACTTGTTGAATTCTGCGGCATACTGTTCTACTGTCCGATTTCCTTGCTTTAACTGCATGAATTCATTTTCCTTTGCTTGACGAACGGTTGATGGAAGGTACTGGACTTCAAAAGCTTTGCGGAACGTGGCCCAAGAGATCGACGCGGTGGTGTTGTTCGGTCGGATCGCTCGCTTGCGTATGGCCCACCAGTCGTGCGCGTTCAACCATAGTTGAAGTTGTGCGCAGGCGACTTGCTTCGATTCTTCAATGCCGAGAAGCTCGAAGTGATCTTCCAGCTCTTCCAACCAGTCGATCGCCATGGAAGGGCCTTCGGTACCGCTGAAGGAAGTGCGGCACGCCTTCATGAATTCTGACACTTCAAAGTTGTACTTTTTCGGTGCCGCTGGTTGACGCTCGGGCTCCTCCGTATCGACTTCAATAGGTTAGATCGTCGGCACGGTGGCAGCAGGTGCAGTGACGGTAGGCACAGTCGCAGAATTTTCGTTGGCCGCCATTGTCTGTACAATCTGTAGCAGGGTATCCAGCTGCTTTTGTTGAAGTTTGGCGTGTGCGTCGAAGCGAGCTTCGAAGCAAGCTTCGAACTGGGCCTGTCGTTCCTCTGTCTGTTGATATCAGTTCTCGGACTGGTTCTGCTGTGCCTCCATTATGCGCAGCATCCTTTCGATGGTATCGTTAGAAGGTCCGGCCCGCGAACGATGCGAACTACTAGAGCCACTAGAAGCGCTTTGTTCTTGCTCGGCCGTAGGTTTCGGCACTTCTGCAATACGAAGGCAAATGCATCAGTCTCAAATTATTACGGACTCATTGTATGGAACAACTTATCTCATCGATGCGAGGTAAAAGGTTTGAAACTCTAGACGCGAGGCCAAAGGATGTAAAGCCGTACTCTGATACCATTATGTCACGCCCCAATTCCGTAGAATCGATAGTCGTCCCCCTGGCGTGATGCCGTGCAAACCTAAGTTGTGATCGCACAAGGCATAGTCATAAGGTTATCCGAAACACAACATCAAGTTAGAGTACGTAGAGAAATTTGCATGACATATTTGAAATAGAAATAGACTTTTTCATTGATAATAATAAAACTTTACATAGACTTCTTTACAATCATTGTCGCACGGGCTACAACATGACTCGACTTACAAAATGAACGTCGATGAGATAGTCGTTCCATATATTACATCCCTTTTTACAAGCAAAAAATATTACAAATTTCTACCTGCTATCGCGGAAAGTCGAGTCGCCATCTTTTCTTTTGGACTGAGTGCGGGTCTTCTTCAAAAGGAATCTAGAAACAAGCCTTTACACGCGGACGAGGCTTCAAAAGGGTTCATGTCGCCTTGAGTTTCAAGTGGCACGCCCTTCGTAGTTCGGGGTACCTGCATGGAGAGCGAGGATCAGTACATTACACTTTGTACTGGTGCGTGGCTATTTAAGTTCCAAGCTCTCATTTGGTTGAAGAGTTTATATGACTTAGAGTATAAATGTTTCTAACCATCCTAATGAATTTCAAACAAGCATATAACCAGCATAATGTAAAAATGCGTTAAAACTTATCCCCAGTGTACCACGCCGCGCCTTATGAAACTTACCATGTTCTTCCCTGTCAATTGTTATCATTTTTATACCAAGTGTAATATTACGTGTGATTTGGTCACTGGCATAACAAGCCATCCTGGACTCTATAGCTTTTGTTAGCCGGGGCCCTTGCAGCGCAAGTAGCGAGCCCCGCTGCAAGTCCCCGCTTAACCCGTGCTATCATCTAGCACAGCTATACACCGTGTTTCTTTTCTTGGCCGAAACGGTCCCATGGCCTTGGGTTGCCGTTACGGGGAAACTTTACCTTGTCGACAAGTTGTCCAATGACCGAGTTCAGACAATATTTAGTTATTAAGGTCTAGCCTACATTCTCTTTCAAACTTGATCATTTCACCGTGTCCGTGCCCTTGCATTCATTCTTTGATCCGCAACAACACTATCGATTTTCTTAAGAAGGGGTCGAGAAGAGAAGGGTCAGCCACTCACCTTGAGTTTACTTCGGCGAGAGAACTTGTTGGCCGCACTAGACGTCGTCTACGCGATTACCTGAAATCGCACAAGCAACCGATTAGAACACTGCATTATTCAAGGAGTTCGATAAGAAATGCGAGTTTGAAATGCAAGCCATAAAAACAATCGAAAACATTCACAAAAATACATTCAGAAAACAAAGCCAAAACCAACGCAAGCGGCGTGAAAAGCAGAGCAACGAGAGGTCTCTCCCGACTCAGCCGCAGAGTCAATCTTCGAGGCGCAACCCACTGAATATGGGACTTGGTTCCGAAGAAGACATTCCATAACGAGGAATGGATCTTAATTCAACCGTTCCCATTCGATCGACTCGGTCGATCCCGACCTTTCGGTCCCGACCGAATCGATAGCGATAGTGTTCCTTTCTCGCGCACCCCGTAGACAGAGTACCGGACACGATGAAGGGACGGGGCACTACACCGACAAAGACTTATTTTATGATTCGCTTATGCCTAATACGAATCTGAGTTTTTGAATGAATACTATTGCTAATAACAAGATGGTAATCATTGAGTACGCTTGTAAGAGATTTCACATGTTGCTATGCTATGAATAAGAAAAGAGTTAACATGTTTGCTAATAAGAAACGATATGATGTCTTGTTAAGAAATGAATGTTGCCTTGATCGATAAACTATTGCCATGTTAAATCAAATAAGATGATGCTGTGCTAAATTAGAGATGTGCCTCGAATGAATGAACTGTTGCCATGCTTAATAAGAAAATAAAAAAGAATGTTTACATGTCCCTGAATAGAGTATGACTATCAATAGTAGACAAAGATGTATAGGGATGGCACATTGTGCTGTTAAAAGAGATGATACGGCTTGTCCGTATAGAGAAAAGAGTAGAGCTACTGGCTCGGTCATATGAAAGAAGAGAATAGACGAAATATGAATGTTGTCCAATGATCTTTGTATAAGTAGAGTTTTATTTGATAGAGTTTCATACCCGTATTGGTCCTGGACAACTTGTGCACAAGTATAGATCCTCACGACCGGTTCTTGGACACTCGAACCGCTCGGCCCGGGGGAGGATAGAGTAACACTCTGAGGTAAAAGAGACCTCACGGTGTATAGAGAGAGTGTCCACTAGCGACGAGCTGAACCAAAGAGTCACAGTGGCTAACTATGGGGAATGACCCATGGACCATCATATAGATAGGTGTCGATTAGTGAAGAGCTGAACCCTGAGCCGCAGCTGCTAGTATACGTGTTATCAGTGCAAAGCTGAACCTTGGATCACAACTGCTGGTCTACGCATGTGTTGGTGCAGAGCTGAGCCTTGAGTCACAACTGCTAATCGATGGCATGCATAGAAAAGATTTTGTTAAGAGCTAACAATGTAGAGACGAAATAAGAATAATGTTGGTTTTATCATGTTTATGCTAATCCTTGTCTTGTGCAGGGATGGACCGTCGGCTATGGATAAGAATCACTAAAAAGGTGATTTATAGGTGTTGCTTAAGTTTTCTATATGAATTGCTTGAAGAGATTAATCTATTGCAAAGAAATGCTATGTCCCACTAAAGAAAAGATGTAATATCATGCTTGTCATTGACCCTAAGAGTTGTTCAAACAAAAAAAATGATATGGCTCATGAAACACGCCGCGCACTCCACAAAAATGAATAGTGTCACACCCGCACCCAGTATAGGGCACGAGAAGTTGGTACGTCCAGCCTACGCTGCTGTGTCGGCGGTAGAACACTGTTCTAGGTCACAATCACAACTAAACAAAATATGATATACTTTCCGAATGGAGGACAATCTCAGAAGATACAACTCAATCACAAAATCTAGAGGTAGATAAAATCACGATAAGATAGATGTGAAATCTCAAAGTGAATACAAATAGAAGAAAATAAGTCTAAGTGTCTAAACAACACTAACATCTCAACATCCAAAAATAATACAACTCAGATGTCAAAAACAAATAACATAATGAAATAAGATAGACTGCCTAGCTATCTAGCCTAAGTAATAGGGGTGATGTCCTCAGCTAGAACCGGATCCTCCTGTGGGTCCAAGTCACAAGTGTCGTCTAGGCTTGCTCCGTAATAAGTATGACAGAACTCCTCAGTATCATCTGCAATATTTTCAATAGGTCCAATCAGGACAGAAACGAGCACAAAATCTCTCACGCAGTTCATATCATGGCAGGAAATGTAAAGCAAGCAAAAGAGTAAGATACATGAACTGTAAGAAATATACATGAAAGATAAGAGAGATATTTTTAAACTGGAATATCTATATGGTAAATAAGAACTGTAAGTGACTAAGTAATTTAGAGCAAAAGATGGTTATGTAAACAGGTTGGGTTGTATACGAATAAGCTATGGAGTTACACATGAATACCTACTGGAGATAATGATTCACATAACCACTTCTACTCACCCCTGCCCCAATAAATACACAAGGATCCATTTAAGTTATGTTATTGCACATGAATAACAACTAATTTACACATAAAGCTCATGTAAACATGAGTGCACATGAATAGTTTATACATGAAGCTCATGTAAGCATGAGAGTACATGAAAGCACTTGAGTGTACATGAATAAACACGAGTACAAGGAGTACATGATGCACATGATAAAGTACATGAACATGAAGTACCCGATGCACCCGCTTGGGGATAACATCTCATGAAAAGATCCATATAGAACTAATCCGTGATAATATCGTGACGGCATCAAGTAAAGTAATCTAGAGTAAGAATATAAGTCCTAGTAAGTATGAAACGATCAGAGAATGTACTCGTCTGATATCCTGCGTGACTGTAAAAATAGATGTCTGAACTGAGGTGTCTGAGTCCTAAATAGAGCACACAGGTTATGATGTATACAAGAAGGTAATATTTAAAGTTTACAATGCATTCTACATGATTCTAGGTCATTCTAGGTCAAAGTCAATCTTGGTCAACTCTGGTCAACAATCTAGTCAAACTAGGTCAATATCTAAGCTAGCTTGGTCAACTGTCTAGGGTTTGGCTAAACTCAAGTCTACAAGTCACATAGGTCTATTTGGGTCAAATCTAGGTCAACTCTATAGCCTAACTCAATTCTAAACATAGACTCTCACATCCTATGGATACCACATTTATGTCAATATATATACATAATCTAAGCCTATAGTCTTAGACATAAATCCCTCTCATATAACATGTACCTATACACTTCCCATATATACACTCAACTAGTCAAAATATAACCAATGCCTAAACTATAACCAATACCCTATCCTCAACTATAACCACATGCCAACCTCACATATATACACTCAAAACCCAATTCCCTCATATAATACCCTATATACAAACTCATATACATACATATATATATAAATATAGACACTCAAGTAAACCTCACACTCTACTTACATATGGGCACCCTCCCAGGATACCACTCTCTATGCCACACTAACACATCTATAAACCCTTACCTTACTTCATTCTAATATCCATATATATTTAAGTCCTACTCAAGGCTAAACAAATATACTTATATAGCTCTACTGCTACTGCAAGCCAAGCATGCCCCTACATTGCTAAGCAGACCAAACCAAACATGGCCCTGCTGCTGACTTGCCAAGCATTGCTGCTGCTACTACTAGGCTAATGCCATTGCTACTGTAGCTGCAACTAAAACTGCATTCTCCCTCTCGACCTAAACCCCAACCCAACAAATACAACATCTAACCTATAATCTATAGCAACTGATATACATATATAGATATCCATCTCTCAAAACCCAAGCACACCCTACTGATACCAACAGATGCTAACTCAATATCCCAAAATAACTATCATAACCTACATATAGCTCTAAACTGAAATGAAGACTCAAAATACTCTCACACCGTTACATATCCTATCCCAAAAACTTGTATCAACCCAATGTTCAGGTTCATTCAACCCTATCTCAACAAAACATCAACCCCATATCAAAACCAATTTTCTATCACAGTTCAAAATGCCACAACCTATATATACATTACATATATATATATATATATATATATATATATATATATATATATATATATTTTATATATTATATATATATATATTTTTTATATATTATATATATATATATATATATATATATATATATATATATATATATATATATATATATATATATATTTATATATATATATAAATATATATATATAAATATATATATATATATATATATATATATATATATATATATATATATATATTTTTTTTTTTTTATATATATATATATATATATATATATATATATATATATATGTCTCTGTACCTTCACCAACAAGATCATATCCAAGATCATCGCAACCAGGATGGCAGGGATTCTCCCTAAGATCATTTCTGAGGAGCAAAGCGGGTTTGTTCGAGGGAGGCACATCCAGGACAATATCATGCTAGCCCAAGAGTTAATCACCTGTATTAAGTTTCCTGTAAGAGGGGGCAACATCGCTGTCAAAATTGACATGGAGAAAACTTATGACAGACTGGATTGGCAATTCATGATATGGGTCTTCAGGGCGTTTGATTTCTCGGAAACCTGGACCAATATCGTATGGAGATCCATCAGCAACTCCTGGTTCTCTACGGTCATCACCGGTCAAGCACAAGGGTTTTTCAAATCTAATCGCGGGGTTAGACAGGGCGACCCTCTATCATCTACTGTCTTCATCATCGCAGCAGACGCCCTGAGCAGGAACCTCAACAACATGGTCAGAACCCCGAGCTTCCAGCACTACCACACTTCCAGCGGATGCCCCATCATCACTCATATGGCATTCGTCGACGATTTACTCATCTTCTCCTCCGGGGACGAAGGAGCGGTGGAAGTGGTCCACAACACCCTGTAGAGGTATTCTAGATGCTCTGGCCAAAAGATCAACCCCTCTAAGAGCGTTATCTACGCCCACCACAACATCAAGAGAGAGCACGCCAGCAACCTTGCCAACTTAACATCCTTCTCTGTTGACCATCCTCCGTTCAACTACCTCAGTTGTCCTCTGGTGTACGAAAAATCCAACTCCGGCATCTTTGAGAACTTGATCACAAGAATCAGAAAGAAACTAGAAGGATGGCATAATGCCACTCTATCCCCAGGTAGCAAGATAATCCTCATCAATCACGTGCTCACCTCCATCCCCATCCATACTCTGGCTGCATGCTCCCCGCCCAAGAAGGTTCTTGATTCGATCGAGAAGATCTTTTGTCATTTCTTTTGGGGGCTTTGCGACGGCCAGGACAAACATCACTGGGCAAGCTGGAAATCTATAGCCCATCCCACAGTCGAGGGAGGGATGGGATTTACCAAACTCACTCACATCCTTAAAGCTTTCTCGATGAAATTATGGTGGAAACTCCGCACGACCAACAACTTATGGACCAGGTTTTTGAAGGCCAGGTATTTCAAGCACATCCACCCTTCCGTGGCCGTTTCCAACAGCAGATCCTCAGCGGCTTGGCGTCGTATCCTTATCGGGAGAGACCTTGCCGAGCCTGCTATAAGACTTCAATTGGGAGCGGGCGACTCGGATCCTTTCCTGGAGAGATGGGTTGGAGATAGCATAATCCCGTGTTCCACGGAGACCCAGAGAAACCCGAGGAACAGAGACCTGTGGAATCCTACCACTGACGACTGGAACTAGGACAAAATTCAGGAATGGTCCGGTAATGCAACAGCAGATAGCATCCGAGCGCACGGATTAAGAATTGGCCGCGAGGTAGACGCGCTGAAGTGGTCGCTCGAGGCAGCTGGGGAGTTTTTGGTTCGGTCGGCGCGTATCGCTGTCCAGGGATTCGGGCAACCGTACCATCCCATTGCCTACTATTGGTAATCCTGCATCCCTAAGAAGTGGTCGTTCCTAATGTGGAGAGTCATTAGAATGAAACTGCCCACTGATGATATCCTCAACACCATTGGAATCAGCTTAGCATCAGCCTGCTCGTGCTGCTCTGAGCGTCAGGTGGAGACTATAGACCACATCTTCTGTCAGGGGAACCTGCCTAGCAGTATCTGGAGGACCCTTAACCAGCTCTACAGTATCGAGCCGGGCGGTGGGCGCTTCAACGATCTCGCAAGTTCCTGGGGTTTAGCATCCCATGGCCACCAGATCGTTGCAGCAGCGACCACGTGGTCGATTTGGAAGAATCGCAACAAGACGAGATACGAAGGTCACCAGTACTCAGCCGATCAACTCATCCGGGAAATCTCCCGCCAATGTCATAAAAGGAGTACCGAATCCTCCCACATCCCTCAAGCATTCTGGGCCCCGCTCCAACCCTAGCCCTGAGTGGTAGGGTTGTGTCGTTTCTCCCCCCTGTCTTCATTTTGGCAGTATACTTGTATAGGCTTTATCCTTTTGTACCTTGTATACGTGCGCAGGCTTCGGCATTTTGAGCCTTCTTTAATAAAATGAGGGGTTTTTTTTCAAAAAAATAAATAAATATATATATATATACATATATATACACACTATGTAATAAAAAAGGAGAATGTGTGTGTCAAAATAGAGGGGGTATCAGGGTGAGTGTGTGTGCAGTATATCAGAGCAATGTGGATGTAAAATGTGTGAAGAGTGTCGAATGGTCATGCAGCAAGGTGTGAGTGTCGAGTGTATGAATGTAGTGTGAGTGTCACAGAGTATATGGTCATATCAGAGTGTGTACAGCAGTGTCACAATATGTCAGAGCATGTGAGCAAGAGCCATGTGTCTACAGTAGTGTTAAAGAGATGTCAACTAGTGTCGAGTGGATAGTGTATCAGAGTGTGTGTGTGTCGAGCAAGTGTGCGTGTGCCATCATATGACAATGGAGTGTCAGGACATGGCAACATGTCAACATGTATCTAAATGACAACCATGTATCCATGGGTGTGTCCAATCAAGGTGTCAACAAGTGTCAAAAACTGTGAATCATGTTTCAGGCAACCAGTGCACAGAGGGGTATGTGCGGTGTGTGTCGGGTGGGATTGGACACGACATAAGGCTCGAGTGGTCTCATGCACGTGTCCACAAATAGGTCAGGTCTAGGGCTAGGTTTCCATCACCCTGTCACGTGTCCATGACGTGTCTAGGCTTGACACGAAGCCCGTGTCAGTGGCAAGATTCATCAGTGCACAATCAAGGCAAAAATCCATGAGGCCTCGATTTCGTGTCCGATACGACACAAAATCCACTCAAATTTGGGGAGGGCCCCGACAGTCATGGCCCCCACCCCCACGCCAATTTTGGTGGGTCCACGTGGCCTGTGCAGAGAGAAAAGAGGGTCGAGCAGCAGAGGATGTGTCACAGTGTCGTGCTGACATCCCCGTATCCGATTTGGACACGAAAACGACATCAAATCCAACTCAGTGTCCAAGAAATGCAATCCACACATATTGGGCTACAGAAATGTGAATTTTTTTTGAAAAATATTAATAAATAATTCATTGAGGTATTTTATCAAACACTTTGCACTACACTCCGATACGCCTCCGATATGCTTATCAAATGGACACGAAATCTTACCAAATTTGGTCTATAGGTCTATGGTGCCTAGATGCATGCATCTATGAAGAGAAAACAAGAAAACAAATGAGTTTAAGGCCATTACCTATTAAGAGTTGGATCTCAATGCAAATGCCTAGAAATGAGTCCTTTCACCAACTGCTATGGTCCAATTAGCTCCCAATCCTTGTTAGCTAGCCTCCAATGGTCTCTTCTACAGCAAGGGGGTGTAATGCAAAAGACTAGGCTCAATTTGGAGATGATTTGGAGAAAAGGAGGTAATTTGGGGAAGAACTAAATTTAGGGTTTGAAGGGGTAATGAAAATAGGCAAAGGGGGCTATCATGATGTTTATATAGGGGAGGGGACCCTTTGATGGTAGCCAAGGGTGTCTCTAGGGTTTGGGTAGATATTTAGTGCAATGGGTAGGCTTCTACATACATAATTTAAGCCCTTCTATTAAAGGCCCATGTAAATTAGGGTTTCCTACAAATATCTTCATTCTAACTTAATATCTAGATATTTCTAAACCTTGTCATTTAGTTGGAAGCTACTAATGAATTATCTAGGCTCATGACTAACATCTAGATTAGGGCAATTCTAGGTTAAGGTCTAATATCTCAATTAGCACATAACTAATTGATCAAAATTCAAATTAATACAAAAGTCACAAAATGACCAAAATACTCTTAGCCTAAAAAGTAGTAATTAGCTAATCTGATCACATGGGATAGGTCCCCATGGTCATGGTTAGTCTCTAGGTTAAGTACTTCTAGGGTTACACTAGTAAAACACCAAAATCATAATATACCAATTTAATTAGTATTTAAATAATCTAAAATTCACCATAAATCATTAACATGATTTAAATCCTATTATTCAATAATTAATTTTACAAAAGTTTAAAATTATCCTTATTTTAGAAAAGTGGTGGTTACAAATAGTCCCTTGTATGCTTGAGATAAAATGAAATGAAATGAACTGTGACTTTTCAAGTATGTTTTCAAAAGATGTAAGCTGACTCTGAATATGCATGAAATGAACATAGGTAAAAGTAGCAATATCACATCACAAGAAATGTTTTGACTAAATGAACAATGATCGTTTCAGACAAATGTAGCCATTTGTTCACAATCACCAGTATGCTGATATACTGACCCATCATCAGTCTACACGTAGGTGCAGGACACATCGAGAAGGATAGTCCGAAGTGATAGCCCGAACCTCATCCTTAGGAGCCAGAAATCATAAGAGATTCCAAGAGATGGATATCTATTGCAAGAGTTGGTTTTGTATATAAAGGGATGTAATGTATGGAAACAGGATCATTGTAATCTGTAAAGTTTTTGATAGAATGTAACCATTGTATCAGAGAGAAACGAGAGCTTGTAATCTTTTCAAATGAAATCAATAAAGAGAATTATTTATTGTGACCAATGTGTTCAATTCAAATATCTGTAAAATGTTCGCTGCTGCTTCAAATATCTGTAATATGTTCCGCTGCGTATTGTCAACCTTGTCTATCTTGTCTTATTACAGTTCTTGGCCTTGTGCAAGTGCAACTTAGGCTTGTACGACATCACGCCCAAGCGAGGCTGAACGATCTTACAGAGTCCGAAGCGAGGACGAAAGGACTCTACGGGATCGGGATGTGACATAATGGTATCAGAGCAACACGATCCTCTGGCCAATTTTGATTCAATTGAATTCGAAGATGTTCTTCTGATCAAAATTTCTTTGCCTATTCAATATCAATAGTAAGATGAACGTTCCATACAATGAGTCCGTAAATATTTTTATGATGCTGGCATATATTTTATCAATTTGATTGATTGAGATGTTTTATTGAACATGAGCTTTTGATACAAAATGAATCGTGATTTCATGGATTGATGATGGCGAATTAGGATGAGGACTATTGCTGCTATGGATATCGTAAGTTTTTCCTTAAGTTTCGAGGACAAAACTTCTTCTCGGTGGGTAATTATGTAGTGCCCTGCTCCGTAAAGGCACTAGATAAACAGAGAGATCAGATTGCTGGCTCTGCAACAGAAGATAATTGATCTGGGTGAGTGAATAAAGACTCATTTTATGATTCGCTTACGCCTAATAAGATTCTGAGTTTTTGAATGAATACTATTGCTAATAACAAGATGATAATCATTGAGTATGCTTATAAGAGATTTCATATGTTGCTATACTATGAATAAAAAAAGAGTTAACATGTTTGGTAATAAGAAACGATATGATGTCTTGTTAAGAAATGAATGTTGCCTTGATCGAGAAACTGTTGCCATGTTAAATCAAATGAGATGATGCCGTGATAAATTAGAGATGTGCCTCGAATAAATAAAATTGCCATCTTAATAAGAAAAAAAAAGAATGTTTACATGTCCCTGAATAGAGTATGACTATCAAGAGTAGAGTTCATGCGTGTTGATATCGTGCTTGCTCAAATAAAGATTGTTCATTGTCCCTTGATTGTTGCTATAAAGACAGAGATGTATAGAGATGGCACATTGTGCTGTTAAAAGAGATGATACGGCTTGTCCGTATAGAAAAAAGAGTAGAGCTACTGGCTCGGTCATATGAAAAAAGAGAACAGACGGAATATGAATGTTGTCCAATGATCTGTGCATAAGTAGAGTTTTATTTGATAGAGTTGCATACACGCATTGGTCCTGGACAACTTGTGCACAAATATAGATCCTCACGACCGGTTCTTGGGCACTCGAACCGCTCAGCCCGGAGGAGGATAGAGTAACACTCTGAGGTAAAAGAGACCTCACGGTGTATAGAGAGAGTGTCTACTAGCGACGAGCTGAACCCAAGAGTCACAGCGACTAACTATAGGGAATGACCCATGGACTATCATATAGATAGGTGTCGATTAGTGAAGAGCTGAACCCTCAGCTGCAGCTGCTATTATATGTGTTATCAGTGCAAAGCTGAACCATGGGTCACAGCTGCTGGTCTACACATGTGTTGGTACAGAGCTGAGCCTTGAGTCAATGCTGCTAATCGATGGCATGCATTTTGTTAAGAGCTAACAATGTAGAGACTAACAGAGAATTCATGTTTATCCTAATCCTTGTCTTGTGCAGGGATGGGCCGTCGACTATGGATAAGAATCACTGAAAAAGTGATTTATATGTGTTGCTTAAGTTTTCTATATGAATTACTTGAAGAGATTAATCTATTGCAAAGAAATGCTATGTCCCACTAAAAAAAAGATGTAATATCATACTTGTCATTGACCCTAAGAGTTTCTCGAACAAAAGAAATGATATGGCTCATGAAACATGCCGTACACTCCACAGAAATGAATAGTCCCTTGTATGCTTGAGATGAAATGAACTATGGCTTTTCAAAAATGTTTTCAAAAGATGTAATCTGACTCTGAATATGCATAAAATGAACATTGGTAAATGTAGTAAGATCACATAACAAGAAATATTTTCTCACTAAATAAACAGTGATCGTTTCAGACAAATATAGCCCTTTGTTCACAATCACCAGTATGCTGATATACTGACCCATCATCAGTCTGCACGCAGGTGCAGGACACATCGAGAAGGATAGTCCGAAGTGATAGCCCGAACCTCATCCTCAGGAGCCAAAAATCAAAAGAGATGCCAAGAGATGGACATCTATTGCAAGAGTTGGTTTTGTATATAAAGGGATGTAATGTATGGGAACGGGATCATTGTAATCTGTAAAGTTTTTGAGAGAATGTAACAATTGTATCAGAAAGAAATGAGAGCTTGTAATCTGTTTAAATGAAATCAATAAAGAGAATTGTTTCTTGTTACCATTGTGTTCAATTCATATATCTGCAAAATGTTCGCGGCTGCTTCAAATATCTGTAATATGTTTTGCTGTGTATT
This sequence comes from Iris pallida, assembly GCA_029216955.1. Taxonomy (NCBI): domain Eukaryota; kingdom Viridiplantae; phylum Streptophyta; class Magnoliopsida; order Asparagales; family Iridaceae; genus Iris; species Iris pallida. Next base: position 2,101,526 of record JANAVB010018998.1, read on the forward strand.
GTCAACCTTGGCTATCTTATCTTGTTACAAGTCTTGGCCTTGTGCAAGTGCAACTTAGGCTTGCACGGCATCACGCCCAAGCGAGGACAAATGGTCTCACAAAGTCCGAAGCGAGGACGAAAGGACTCTATGAGATCGGGGCGTGACAGACATGAATATATATGCCTGAATACCTAAGGCTAACACTTCCAGACCCTTAAAGAAATGGGTTCCAAAGGTCACATCTACTTATTTTGTAGGTGGACCAACCCTCTTAAGCTGGAAGTAAATGGATCTTCAATAGCGGATGTTCGCGGCACATGATAGTTGACACATCTCTATTCATAATGCTATCGATGAAAAGAGAAGGATATGTCTCCTTCGAAAATAATCTGAGAGGTAATATTATAGGTAATGGTACTGTTGGTATGTCCTCCTATCCAAAAAGAAAAGACGTTGTCTCATAATTGAATTAAAACATAACCTTTTAAGCATTAGTCATCTTGTTGACAATGGTTATGGTATTAATTTTGTTAAAGATAAATGTTCTATATATGATATGTATACTGGTAATCCCGTCTATGAAGGAATCATGGAGGATAATATTTATGTTTCCTTTTTAGAAAGTACTAACAGTGTAGATAAGTGCGTATTAGTCAACCAAGATGAAAGTCGGCTATGGCATATGAGACTAGGACATGCAAACATGGATGCCATTTCAAGATTATCAACGAAAAAATTGGTAAAAGGACTACCGAAAATATTATTTAAGAGAGACATGGTATGTGCTGATTGTGAGAAAAATAAAGCAATTAGATCCTCTTCTAAATCCATCAACACTGTAAGTACTTTCAGATCTTTACAGTTAATACACATGGATTTGTTTAGACCTAGTAGAGTCGCCAGCCTTGGTGGTAAGCTTATGCATTTGTTATTGTTGATGATTTCTCTTGATATACATGTGTTTTCTTTTTATCAAAAAAAGTGATGCACTTTTTGAATTTGAGATTTTCTGCAAAAAAGGTTCAAAATGAAAAAAGTTTCATGATTACTCATATTCGAAGTAATCATGGAGGCAAATTCATAAAGTCTGATTTAAAAAAGTTTTATGAAGCAAATAGTTTTTTTCATGAGTTTTCATGTCCTAGAACTCTCCAACAGAATAGTGCCATGGAGCGGAAGAATAGAACTATAAGTGATATGGCTAGAGTCATGCTAAACCAGCACAATCTTCCAAAATACTTTTGGGCTGAAACTGTAAGTACAATATGTCATATTTTGAATATAGTTTTGATTCGACCTATAATGAAGAAGACACCTTATGAATTATGGTTTAATCATATTCCTAATATTTTATATTTCAAAGTTTTTGGATGTCGCTATTTTTTTTCTGAACACCAAGGATAACTTGGATAAGTTCGACTCAAAGGCAGACAAATAAATATTCTTCGATTATGCTGCCAAGAATAAGGAATATAGAGTTTTTAATAAAATATCTTTGATTGTTGAAGAATCAATTAAAATTTTATTTGATGAGCTCAACAATCAAATAGCAAGTGACATCGATGATGAAGACGCAAGGAACACACCCAAAGCAACTGAAGCTATTGTTGCTGATAAAGACTATTTAGAGAGTCTACCAAAGAAGATAAAATTTATGCCAGACCATCCAGAGTCTCTTGTTGTAGGTGATGTATCAAAGGGAGTAGGTACACATTCTTCTACTAGAGATATAGCTGCTAATATTGCATTATTTCTCAAGTAGAACCTAAATCAGTAGTAGATACATTCTTAGATGAATTTTGGATTTATGCCATGCAAGAGAACTAAACCAGTTCGAGAGAAACCAAGTTTGAGAACTTATTCCTAAACCTATTGGTCAATCTGTAATTGGTACCAAATGGGAGTTTCGAAATAAACTTAGTGAGGATGGACAAGTTCTACGCAACAAAGCTCGTCTAGTGGCTCAAGGTTATTATCAAGAAGAAGGAATTGATTATGACAAGACTTATGCTCCTATTGTTAGACTAGAATCCATTCACATGTTTTGTGCATTTGTATGTTTTCATGATTTTAAACTTTTTCAAATGGACATGAAAAGTGTATTTTTAAATGAATTTATAAAAGAAGAGGTCTTTGTAAAACAACCCCAGGTTTTGAAGTTTTGAATTTTTTGATCATGTTTTCAAGTTACGTATTGCACTCTATGGACTCAAATAAGCCCCTCGAGCTTGGTAGGATCGCCTAAGTTCCTTCATACTTGAAAATGGTTTTTCAAAATGAAGAGTTGATATAACTTTGTTTATCAAGTCTTCAAATGATGACAATTTACTTGTACAAATTTATGTGGATGACATTATATTTGGTTCCACTAACGAACATCTATGTCAAGAATTTGCTAAGTGTATGCAGAGTAAATTTGAGATGAGTATGATGGGAGAGCTAAACTACTTCCTCGGGCTACAAATTAAACAAAATACTCAGGAAACTTTCATCAATCAAGCTAAGTACACGAAGGACTTGCTGAAGAAGTTTGACTTCAACAACGCAAAGCCTATCGGGACTCCTATGGCTATATCAACCAAACTTGAACTTGATGAAAGTGGCAAACTAGTCGACCAGCATAAGTATCGAGGTATGATTGGTAGTTTATTATATTTAACTGCTAGTCGACCTGATATTATATTTAGCGTTTGTATATATACAAGATATCAAGCTAACCCTAAGGAATCACACGTATGCGTATTTAAGCGTATCTTTTGATACCTTAAGAGTACTTCTACTGTCGGCTTATGGTATCCCAAAACTATATCATTTGACCTTATTAGATATTCTGATGCTGATTTTGCTGGATGCAAAGTAGACCGTAAAAGTACCAGCTGTACGTGTTATTTTCTAGAAAAGCTATAGTCAATTGGTTTAACAAGAAACAAAATTCTATTGCATTATCAACGACTGAAGCCTATCGCTGCAGGTCGTTGTTGTCCATAAATTTTATGGATGAAACAAACCCTAGAAAACTATAATCTACACTACACTAAAATTCTCATTTACTGTGACAACACTAGCATAATAAATCTGACTAAGAACCATGTATGTCACTCACGCACTAAACATATTAAAATACGTCATCACTTTCTACGTGATCACTTACCAATACGGGGATATCTGTTTAGAATTTATTGACACATATCATCAGTTAGCAGATATATTCACAAAACCATTGGCTGAAGGTTGATTCAACTTTATTCGTCGCGAGTTAGGTATTCTTGAGTTTGCAGAAACATAATGCTTTATGTTCAGAAAAATACTTATACTTTATTCAAATGATTTTTTAAGTCAAAGTTATTTTGGGTACAAGCCGAAAGGGCCCTTTTGTCATACATGTGTAAATAGGTTGAAGCGACTCGGTATACTAGTCCTCGGACTAGCGCTAATTGGAATCCGACCCCTACATCTAACCTAAAGTAATAAAGATTTACTAAACCAAATGAATAATAGTTTTTTAGTTTTTTTTTAAAACATAAAACAAGACATGTTTTACAAAATTCAAGTATGCTGAACTTGGACCGAACTCGGACCGAGTTTGTGACGAGTTCGGTTGCCCCTCTTCCAGAACCGACCTGACTGCTGGCCCACATGTTTTAAACACACATCCTTTCATATTTTCTCTATCTTCCCCGAACAACCACCACGAAAAACCCCTCCAAACCTTAAATTTCTTAAACCCTACCATCAAATTTCTCCCAAATCTTAGGGTTTTATCACTCCAAAGTTTGGATGCAAAGGTTTTTAGGTATTCTCTTCCATTCTACACCGTTCTTTTGAGATAATTCTCTCACTTTCTTCTCAATTTTTCAATGGCTCATAGAATCTCTAATAAGAAGAAGAGAGGAGATGGTGCTTCAACTTTAAGCCCATCGTATATTCCTCTAGAAAGTCTTTTTAGCCCTCCTCCTCCATCTGATGAGATGATTTTGATGCTATATTATTTGTTCGAGCAACTCTAACTTTAATATTTTTACGGAATATTGTTTGACATTTTAAAACCTCAGCCTACGTGATTTTTTGGAAATTTCTAATCCGATATACGAAAATGTGGTTCGGATGTTCTATTTTAATTTACAATATGAAAGATGTATCATGTACTCGTTAGTCTATCATATCGAGATAGAATTTGATGATGATGACTTGAGTGAATGGCTCCCGGTTCCCAATAATGGAGATGCTCTAGTTGACATCACCAAAGTCCAATTTTGTATCAACTTAACTTAGAATCTTTCAAGGACGCGATGTGTGGTCCGAAATCCAGACCCCCAAAATGGCTTATGTCACGGTACTTGAACCGACACTTCTATGAACTCCATCGGATCATTATGGTGTCAATCTTGCCCAAAACGGGATCTATCGATGAGATCATGTATTTGGAGTTACATGCTATGCATCGTGTCACGACCCACACCCGAAAGTTCGGACACGAGTAGTGGAAGCACCCGCATCCTACATCGCAAAGTCGACCGTAGTAAGCTGTCAAGTCTAAAGTATATCCAAACCAAATCCAGAATATGACATAAACATGATATCTAAATTTTAACTCAATCACAAATACTAGCAGGAAGATCTAAAATGGAAATGTAAATCCACAGAGTACAAATTTGATAATTAGGTACCGTCATCCTCAAATTATTACAACTCAGCAAATGTTCTAGAAATGGAAATCTAAAGAAAGAAAGTAAGGACTAAGCTAAGCTAAGCTAAGCATCCTCCAGTGGAACATCGGCTATGTCATCTCCTGCATCCCAGCTAAACCATGATCTGCCTCAGATGTGTCATAGTAGGTGGTACTCCAATTCTCTAAGCCCTCTTCTAAAAATGTGATTATCCAGTCAGGATTGGGGTAAGTACAATTCATGATCCACTATTCATAGCATGATAGACTATAAGACATGTAATAAAGTAGAGAGCAAAACTGAAATAACTGTAATCATGATCTGACGAATATAGAAATAGAAGTAAGACTAAACATGACAAGAGATCAACATGTGACGTAAACAATATGAGTGCATAAGTCATCACTGCACTAAGTGCGTTTGAAATACCACGTTCTATATGTGATCGGGCTGAGGGATCTACATGGTACGGCTCAATCTTATGTAAGTGTATAATTAGCTATTAGGTACGGTATTCACGGAGTACAAGATTTTGATCACATATACACTAAGGTATTTTATGTCTGACTAAATGTTATGGATTTAAATCATAATGTGAATAAGGTAAAACATGGAAGCACGAAAAACACGGTAAACACGAAAATTATGATATAGAATCCACAATACTCATCTTGTGTCAGAGTCGTGTCGATAATCAGGAATGTACATATAAAAGCGTAAAATATAGTAACTATCAGGAAATGAAAGCAATCATCATGAGTACTTGCCTCGGGTTTATGAAGTCGACATACTCGACACGAATGTATCGACACGGAAAGTATCACAGTCGAGAGTCCATAATAATAGTCCCAAATAGTTATCGTAGATCATAATATCCAATATCGAATCCGAAGCCAAAATCCCAATAATAGTCCAAGGAGCCCATGATTTGATTTGGTAGCAAGTCATAAATTATGAAGCACGATTAGAATATGAATCAATAGAATAATAATACAATCCTATCCTATAACCTAAATAAATATTTATACTATTTAACCTAGTAAAAACCCTTTTTAAAATTATAATAAAGTATTATTGGTAGATATTATTTTTTAGGTAAAAATATATATTAGATAATAGGCTTACTAAAATATTATAGCTACTAATAATTTAGTATGAAATACTATACATACATGTACCATAACATTTATACTACTAATATACATGCATATCCCATTACACATTTATACTAATATGATAATTATACAATTTACTTATTCAAAAATATATATGTTGGCCCATTAGTCATATGGTCAACCTAATTTTAATAATTGATTAAACTCTGTCTGGATATACAAAGCTAGTCGGGACATCTCGGACTCTTGAACATGATCAAGAATGGCTATCCACTGAATTCAAGACCGAAGATCTGTTTGCCTACTCGAGTCTGTAATTCCTTATGCAATGTATTTTCATTTTATTTGAGTCTAGAAATATGTTGTATACCGAGTCGTATTGGCAAATAGGCTACCCTTAAATGAGTTCAAAATATTTTTAAAATGTCCTCTCAAAAAGGTTTACAAAAAGGTTTTCAAAAAGGTTTTCAAAAATCACCAAAAAGATTTTTAAAACCCTAACTAAACCCTGACTAAACCCTGACAGAACTCGGAATGAGTTCGGCCAGAGTTTGGCCAGAGTTCGGTTGGTGGTCGTTGTGATTTTGAATCCTTGGAACTTGGTCCTCCTGCAGTTGCGGATTTGACCGAGATTTGCTCATAGAGTTCTGTCCGAATTCTGTCCGAATTCTGTCAGAAGTCTGCCTTTGGAATTCCTATAAATAGAGAAGGATTTTGATCATTTCAACTCACTCATTCACTTTCAATCTTCTTTCTATCTAAAGCTTTCAGTCTTCCAAAGAGTTTTCTAGAGCTTTCAATTTCAGATCCCAAGCCAATTACAATCCTCTAGCCAATTTGCCAGTGCGGTACGGTCTAGAAGTTTCTGAGAGATTGTAATCAGAAGGCTTGATTGAAGAATACCTCTTCACATTTGAAGTTGGACGAGTTCTTCGTATCAAAGCTCGCGTTGTAGAAGTTGCAAGGACTTCGTAAGAAAACTTGTGGTTTTTCCAATAGTGGATTCAACTGGTAGCAAGAGTTCTACCGACTGGATTAGTCCTCAACAGAGGGAAACCAGTATACATCGCTGTCTTTGCGTTTGCTCTCTTAACTCTGTCTTTACTTTATTTCAGTTGTGATTAATATTCTGTGATTGTGCTGCTAACATTTTTAATTAGCATTTTTTCCGCTGCCAACTCTATTCACCCTCCCTCTAGAGTATTACGCTTTACTATTTCGTTCCTACAATTGGTATCAGAACGGGTGTTACATGTAAAGCAAAGGTAACAGTACAATTATTTATTTATTTTAATTAACTGTTATATAGATCACAGCACAACACATGGCAACTGTGAAATTCACAAGTGAAGGCCAGGCCACAAACAGACCCCCACTGTTTGATGGTACGAACTATACCTATTGGAAAACACGGATGAGTTTCTTCTTGAAATCACTTGACTTTGATTTATGGTCCATTGTTCTTGATGGCTATCAAAAGCCACCTCGTATAAATGTTGATGGAGTTTTAGTTGAAAAACCCTATAGCAGATATACAGAGGAAGAAAAGAAAAGGGCCAGTCTTGACGCACGTGCCATTAATGCTCTTTTTTGTGCTTTAGACAGAACTGAATTTAACAGGGTGTCTATCTGCACAACGGCTAATGAAGTATGAAAGCTACTTGAAGTCACACATGAAGGCACGACTCAAGTCAAAGAATCTAAAGTCAGCAGACTTACTCAAGAGTACGAGGCGTTCAAGATGAAGCCCAACGAAACAGTTACACAAATGTTCGAGAGATTCTTGGATATTGTAAATCCTTTGTCCTCCTTAGGCAAAGATTACAGTAATCATGAAAAGATTCGCAAACTCCTGCGAGCTCTCACCAAGAACTGGATTCCGAAGGCCACTGCAATCATTGAAGGGAACGATCTCACAACTATGTCCCTCGAAGTACTCATGGGTAAACTACTCACTCATGAACTGGAGCTACAAGATTTTGAAGAGCCTGCACTAAAGGAGAAGACGATCGCTTTCAAGGCTCAGCACAGAAAAGCTGCTGAAGGTGATTCAGACAGCAGTGGATCTGACGCTGAAGATCAAGCACTCCTAGCAAGGAAGTACAAAAGATTCATGAGACATGAGAAGAGAGTCAAAGAGAACAACAGCAACAACTGGTATCAAGAAGATGCTGTCTGCTATGGTTGCAAGAAGAAGGAACACATGATGAAGGATTGTCCCACAAACTCATCATCAAGCAAGAAGAGCAACAGGTATAAAAAAGGGAACCTGAAGAGATTAACATCTAGGAGATATGCCAATACCAGCATATGGCATGAAAGTGAAGCCAGCGACTCAGAAGATGAACAATCAGAAGACGCTGCAAACGTATGCTTTATGGCATCCGATCAGGTACCTACTGAACCTGTAGTTGATACTTATGATGACTTCACCGTTGAGAAATTAGGAGATGCCTTCAGAGACTTGATGACTGATTACAGGAAACTACGTAGCAAGTATCAGACCTCTAAGAAGGTACTCAAAGAGTACAAAGGTGAAATAGGTAGACTTACCGACCTACTAGCTGAGGTTAGAAATAATGTTAGTGAGTCTGGTGAGCTTTCTTCAACAAAGCTCTTATTATACGAGACTACCAAGTCATCTGAAGAGAAAGACAAAATTATTGACCAACTCAAGGAAGAACTTTCTATAGAGAAGAAAAGTCTTCGATGTGCACAAATCAGAATGGAAACACTCACTTCTGATTATACTAAGTAGTATGACACTTCTAAAAGATTGGAAATTATGTTAGGAAAACAGCCTGAGCCTGCTGCTTCCTTCCCTAACACGTGTCACTTACCGAAAAATCAGAACATTCCCAAGCCAAACACTGTCAGACCTAACCCTATCAAACCTTTACCCCAAAAGGTTAAGCCCAAACAAAATTATAGGCATGCTTTCTTCTATACTAGAAAACCTAAACCTATCAACCATGCACACCACTCGGCTTTCAACACTCGACATGCAAAATGTCATTATTGTGGCCTCATTGGTCATATTTCATCTGCATGTAGAATCAGAAAGCTTGTTGATTTAAATATTTATGCTTGGATACTAAAGGCTAACATTTCAGGACCCTACAAGAAATGGGTACCAAAAGTTTCATCTGCAAACTGTTTTGTAGGTGGAACACCCTTCACATGCTAGAAGCAAATGGATCCACGACAGCGGTTGCTCACGACATATGACCGGTGACGCTACCCTATTTGTAACACTGTCGAAGAAAAAGAAGGAAGGCTATGTCTCCTTCGGTAATAACTTGAAAGGATATTGTCACGCCCCAGAACCAGAATACTGGAGAGCGGGGGCAGACATAGCCAGCTACGTATATTGAAATAGAATACATCTCAACTATACGGTCACGGCTGTCTAGATATGAGGGTTTACTACAAGCCAACAGTCTCTTAAGGTCAAGCCTATTGTCTCAATCTCAAGCAAATAATATAATTACAAGATGTATGATCATTAAATATACAATAAAAGGCGTCCTAAATATTATATATCAGCTGATCATGAAGCTAGTCGTACAAAATGTTAGGACTAGCAAGAGTTTAGTCATACATGATCAACCCTAGGATTTGTCAATCATGTTTACAGCCCGTAGGCAGACAGTAAGGAAAGTGCATCGAGCTAACAGGTGCTCGTCGGCTAAACGCCTCAAAAGAATAAATTTACAATAGAGTGAGCGAAAGAAAACCCACTCGTAGCCCGGGTTCCTTCTAGTCGCCACCATCGGGGTGGAAGCTTGGTAGATCCTGGAAAGCTGCTCCGAAATCTGGCCACACAAAACCAGCTGGGTCAACCCCAGAAAGAGCAAGTGCCACAAGGGGGCCACGAAATAAGAACAAAAGCCAGCATTAACACAAGAAGATATAATATTAAAACTAGAATTATGAAAACATGTCAGGATGATATACGACAAGATAACCATGGAACTATTCCGATAGCCAGGTTACAACCCGTAAACCAAACAAGGACCGGGGTTGTAACCCTTCATCTGAACAGAGCTTGGTTTCCCACCATTTATCGGCAAGATAATAATGTAAGCAATCAAGACAGGAAACATTCTGGTACTGGATCAAGACATGCCCAGACTGGTTATACTTCATTCAATCAATCACGGCCAAGCAGATACTACGACTTACTACTTTAACTAACTAGGGTTATCACAAACCTAATTACTAACAAGATGCAGTGAGATTATTCCACAGCCACAAGCCCTGCAGACCATCCAGGCTACCCAGGACGAAAGATTAGGGTTGAATTCAGGTGGGTACATCGCCCAGAAGACAAATGTACCCTTAGGTGACTTAGAGGGTGCAACACTCGACGGTGTGCTGGAAATGTGCCCTACTCGACGGCAGGCTACAGATCCCAAGAGCGCCCAGGTAACGGGATTGCCTGTAGCTGTGTCATCTCTTCATGACTACTGTGTTATTCTAGTTATTAACCTTAATCCATTTTAGTAGGTACTCCTTACCGTGGTACTCAGGAGTCCCCTCCTAGACATGATGCAAGACAGGACAAGTGGATTTAACAAGCAAGCAAGAAGAACCACCCACGGTGTCAAGGCAAGTCAAGTTAAGTTATCAAGATAAATCATGTCAGGGTACTTGTCAGGAGTGCGCCACGACGGGCCACTATCATGTCAGGTTGGTTATGTCAGGAGTGCACCACCACGGGTCGCTGTCGTATTATGCAAGTTCCTTGTCATCCCATGCCATGTACAATAGTCATTCCAAACATATTAAGTAAAATCAAGTTCATGACAAAAGGGTTATAAAAGAGCCAAGCTTAAAGAAATAAAACTAAAACTCCAAGGGTCAATAGGTTAAACAAGGGGTCAGGGGAGCAGCATACAAAAGTCACGTACGCTCAAGGGGAGCAGCTACGTGAAAAGTCATGCAAGCTCAAGGGAACAGCTACGTGAAAAGTCACGCAAGCTCAAGGGAGCAGCTGCGTGAAAAGTCACGCAAGCTCAAGGGAGCAGCTGCGTGAAAAGTCATGCAAGCTCAAGGGAACAGCTGCGTGAAAAGTCACGCAAGCTCAAGGGAACAGCTGCGTGAAAAGTCACGCAAGCTCAAGGGAACAGTGTGCGTAAAAAGTCACGCACGCTCAAGGAGACACGCTTCCAACAGGAAGCGTACTCAAGCCTGCGTACGCAGCGCTAAAGAGCGTGTGTAGCTCAGTGTGCGTAGCTAAACATCTCTGCACACTGCTCACTGTCTTCTCCAAACAGCAAGAACACATGGCTGAAACCAAAACTTCAAAAGTTCATAACTTGGCCATCCGAACTCCAAATTCGGATTTCCAAGGCTCCAACTGGAGTGAAACTGAAAGCTCTTCCACATGGAAGCATCAAAAACCCATAAAATCTAACTAAAGTAGATCAAACCATGCAAAATCCGAAAATAGCTAAACCTAGATCTAGAGCAAAGGAGACTTCAAATCTCAAAACACCAAGTACTAATGTTGATCTCCATGTCCTAAACTAGCAGATGGATAAAGAAAAGAGGGTCCTCATGTAGTGGCAAGATGCACTTGCCTAGGTTTAGGAGAGTTGTGGAGGAAGGAGAAGAAGAAGAAGAAGAAGGAAATTAATAGTGTTTATGAGGAGAGAGAGTGGTAGGTAGGGATATAAAGAGAGGAAGTTGTGGTGGGGATGAGGGTGTAGCATAGGTTAGGGTGATCCATCCTAACCCAAACCAATAAAACCGAGCCCAAACCCAAATAAAACCAAGCCAAGCCAAAACCCAAATACGAGAAATACCAAAATTCCACAAGCTGAGAAAAATAAAAATACATGCCAAAATCCAGATACGAGTAAAATATGAAATACGGGAAAATATGGGAAATACTGGAAATGAGGGTGACAACTCTACCCACCTTAAAAGAATTCCGTCCTCGGAATTTAATCAAGGAGCTAGAGATTGCCACGACAAGCTACACTAAGCACAGGCAAGTTACACTAGGCAGTTCAATCATACAATCATACAATGCAAGCAAGGAAGGGAAAACGTAAGGCATAAGAAAGACATTATACCTCACGAGTCAAACAGGTAGGGATATCGCGATCGGATATCGTCCTCATGCTCCCACGTTGACTCACCCAGAGAGTGATGACCCCAAGCAACACGGACTAATTTAATAGTCTTGTTCTTGAGTATCTTTTCCCTCCGATCCAAAATAGACACGGGTCTTTCCTCATACGAAAGGTTGGTACCAACAACCAATTCCGAATGGTCTAGGATGTGGCTCGGGTCTAGAATATACCGCCGTAATTGGGACACATGGAATACATCATGTACCTCACATAGCGACGGCGGAAGAGCGAGACGATAGGATACATCTCCTACTCGCTCTAGAATATCGAACGGCCCTATATACCTAGGACTAAGCTTTCCCCGCACGCCGAAGCGAATGACGCTGCTGTTAGGCGAGATCCTAAGGAATACATGGTCGCCGACAGCAAATTCTAAGGGACGCCGATGAGCATCGGCCCAATGGCACTGGCGGTCCTGGACAACTCGGAGGTGATCTCTGACCTTCCTGACCACTTCAACCGTCTGGGAAATTAATTCGGGTCCGAGCATCTGCCTCTCTCCGACATCGTCCCATGCTAGCAGGGATCTGCACTTCCTGCCATAGAGAGCCTCGAAGGGTGCCATCTGGATACTGGCCTGATAACTGTTGTTGTACGAGAATTCTACCAGGTGCAGATGATTCTCCCATGAACCACCGAAGTCAAGGGTGCAAGATCTCAACATATCTTCAAGAGTCTGGATTGTGCGCTCTAATTGACCATCTGTCTGCGGGTGATAAACTGAGCTGAACTGAAGGCGAGTCCCCAAACTCTTCTGTAAGCTGCGCCAAAAGTGTGATGTGAATCTTGAATCCCTGTCTGAGGTGATGCTGACTGGCACACCGTGAAGCCTGACGATCTGCCTGAGGTACATCTCTGCTAGCTGCGCCATTGACTGCCCAATTCTGAATGGAAGAAAGTGTGCCACCTTGGTAAGCCTGTCCACAATTACCCAAATAGCATCTCTGTCGGCCGGAGATCTGGGCAACCCGGTCACGAAATCCATGGTTATATGTTCCCATTTCCATTCTGGGATCGGTAAGGGTTGAAGAAGTCCAGCGGGCCTCTGATGTTCAGCTTTACCCTGTTGGCAAACCAAACACCGAGAGACAAACCGGGCTATCTCCCTCTTCATGCCATTCCACCAGAAATGCTGACGAATATCACGGTACATCTTCGTACCACCCGGATGAATAGAATACTGTGAACTGTGGGCTTCTGCCATGACTTCCTGTCTGATATCTCCACTGGGTACACAAAGACGAGTGCCGTGCCGAAGTGTACCGTCTTCATGGATACATAACTCTGGCCTTCTTCCTGCTTCACACTCTACTCTGAGTCGCTGAAGCTTGGAATCTGCTGACTGTGCCATCCGGATCCTCTCAACTATGCTGGACTGAACCTGTAGACTGGCCATCAATGCTACACTGGTAGAAAGAACCACTTCAATTCCCATCTTCTGAAGATCTGCCAATAATTCTGGTTGCACCGTCAGGAAATAAACTCCGGCTCTCCTGCTCAATGCATCTGCTACAATGTTGGCCTTTCCGGGATGATACTGCAAATCCACATCATAGTCCACCAATAGCTCGAGCCATCTTCTCTGCCGCATATTAAGGTCCTTCTGGGTGAAAACATACTTCAGGCTCTTATGATCAGTAAAGATCTCCACCCTATCTCCGTACAAGTAGTGTCTCCACAACTTCAAAGCAAACACTACCGCCGCCAATTCCAAGTCGTGGGTCGGATAATTCTTTTCATGATCATGTAGTTGGCGTGACGCATAAGATATTACCTTTCCATGCTGCATCAAGACACACCCCAATCCTCTGCCTGAAGCGTCGCAATAAACTGTTAATCCTTCGGTCCCATCTGGAAGGGTGAGAATGGGAGCCGTTATCAAACCTCGCTTCAACTTCTCAAATGATTCCTGACACTCTGCTGTCCAAACAAATGGCACATCCTTACGGGTCAACTGGGTCATCGGTGCTGAAATCCTGCGAAATCTGAAACGAACCGTCGGTAGTAGCCGGCCAATCCAAGGAAGCTGCGAACCTCTCTGTCTATTCTGGGTCTGAGCTTGGGCTTGTGCATACTGCTGGGGGTGTTGTTGCTGGAATGCCTGAGACTGAGGCGACAAGGGCCTCGAAGACTGATACTGCTGCTGCTGAACTGGTGCTGGGGCCGGTCCTCTCACCGAAGAGCTAGAAGGGTTGGATGCTGACGAACCACCCCTATTCGGGCAAGCCCCAACCCTATGATCTGCTGCTCCACAAGCCAGGCATAATCCCTGCGCCCTACGGCAGTCTGCCACCATATGCCCTGGCTTTCCGTAATGAGAACATCCCATCACGGAAGTCTGCTTCTGCTTCTGCTGCTGCGGGTACGTCGGGGTCGAATGCTGAACCGACGTTACTGAGGTCGCCCGTCTCGGAGTTCCAATGGTCAATCCCCTAGCTGCCGGGGCTGGAGCTGATGATTGGTGCATCTGACTGTGGGACCGCTTCCTACTTCCGGTCCTATCCACGATCCTCTGGGAGGTATACTCATGCCTCCTAGCTACTCTCAAGACTACATCGAACGTCTGGTGCTCGAACTGCTCAACCGCCAACAAGATCTCCAAATGCAGCCCCTGCTGGAATCGCTGGGCCCTATTAAACTCGATCGCCACCAAGGTGGGGGCAAACCTGCTGAGTCTAGAAAACTCTGATGCATAACTGTCGACTGTTCTGCCTCCTTGCTTCAAGTTGGTAAATCTGGTCTGTAGGTCGTACCGAGCCACAGCATCGAAGTACTTCGTCTGGAATCTCTCTCTAAACACTGCCCAAGCAATGGGTGCCACTAATCCCATGGCCTGCGTCGCCCACCAACTGCGAGCCAAGTCCAACAACTGCAGGCGTACCACCGCCACCTTCTCATTCTCGGGTGTCCTAGCTGCTTCCAGAATCACCTCGGTATCCTGAAGCCATGCATCCGCGGCAATCGCATCCTCGGTGCCGTCGAAGAAAGGAGGGTTCAATCGCTTGAAGCTGTTAGCCGCCTGGTTCCCTGGATGTCCGCCTCGGGTCAAAGCATCTTGAACTGTCTGGTGCAGGGTGTCGCTTCGACGATCCTGGGAAGCTATCAAGGTTCTGATGAGGCCTACTAAGGTACCATCATCGGGCTCTGCGGGCTGGACGGGCCGAACTGGTGACTCTCCTCCAGTAGGCACAACTCTGGAGGCTACCCCGGAATGCTGGGCTTGATCTTCGGGTTGCTGCTGATCTGCGGGAAGTGCTCCACCTTGTCGATCGGTAGGACCAGGTACAGTGCTGCTGAAGAAAACGACACAGGGAACAATAAGGAAAGGACCAGGACAGATCAACGATATAAGCACAGGATCAGGGCAAGAATCCAGGGATTCAGAGGATACGAACAGAGATCAAGGACGAGTACTGATTGAGACATCTATCGGGTAAACCCCCACACATCTTGATTTACAAGACCTGTATGGGCAACCACTTAAACCATGTCACGCCCCAGAACCAGAATACTGGAGAGCGGGGGCAGACATAGCCAGCTACGTATATTGAAATAGAATACATCTCAACTATACGGTCACAGCTGTCTAGATATGAGGGTTTACTACAAGCCAACAGTCTCTTAAGGTCAAGCCTATTGTCTCAATCTCAAGCAAATAATATAATTACAAGATGTATGATCATTAAATATACAATAAAAGGCGTCCCAAATATTACATATCAGCTGATCATGAAGCTAGTCGTACAAAATGTTAGGACTAGCAAGAGTTTAGTCATACATGATCAACCCTAGGATTTGTCAATCATGTTTACAGTCCGTAGGCGACAGTAAGGAAAGTGCATCGAGCTAACAGGTGCTCGTCGGCTAAACGCCTCAAAAGAATAAATTTACAATAGAGTGAGCGAAACAAAATAGAAAATCCACTCGTAGCCCGGGTTCCTTCTAGTCGCCACCATCGGGCTCGAAGCTTGGTAGATCCTCGGGAGCTGCTCCGAAATCTGGCCACACAAAACCAGCTGGGTCAACCCCAGAAAGAGCAAGTGCCACAAGGGGGTCACGAAATAAGAACAAAAGCCAGCATTAACACAAGAAGATATAATATTAAAACTAGAATTATAAAAACATGTCAGGATGATATACGACAAGATAACCATGGAACTATTCCGATAGCCAGGTTACAACCCGTAAACCAAACAAGGACCGGGGTTGTAATCCTTCATCTGAACAGAGCTTGGTTTCCCACCATTTATCGGCAAGATAATAATGTAAGCAATCAAGACAGAAAACATTCTGGTACTGGATCAAGACATGCCCAGACTGGTTATACTTTATTCAATCAATCACGGCCAAGCAGATACTACGGCTTACTACTTTAACTAACTAGGGTTATGACAAACCTAATTACTAACAAGATGCAGTGAGATTGTTCCACAGCCACAAGCCCTGCAGACCATCCAGGCTACCCAGGACGAAAGATTAGGGTTAAATTCAGGTGGGTACATCGCCCAGGAGACAAATATACCCTTAGATGACTTAGAGGGTGCAACACTCGACGGTGCGCTGGAAATGTGCCCTACTCGACGACAGGCTACAGATCCCAAGAGCGCCCAGGTAACGGGATTGCCTGTAGCTGTGTCATCTCTTCATGACTACTGTGTTATTCTAGTTATTAACCTTAATCTATTTTAGTAGGTACTCCTTACCGTGGTACTCGGGAGTCCCCTCCTAGACATGATGCAAGACAGGACAAGTGGATTTAACAAGCAAGCAAGAAGAACCACCCACGGTGTCAAGGCAAGTCAAGTTAAGTTATCAAGATAAATCATGTCAGGGTACTTGTCAGGAGTGCGCCACGACGGGCCACTATCATGTCAGGTTGGTTATGTCAGGAGTGCACCACCACGGGTCGCTGTCGTGTTATGCAAGTTCCTTGTCATCCCATGCCATATACAATAGTCATTCCAAACATATTAAGTAAAATCAAGTTCATGACAAAAGGCGTAAGGATATAAAATGGGCGTAAAATATCTAATAAAATATCAAAAGACAGGGTTATAAAAGAGCCAAGCTTAAAGAAATAAAACTAAAACTCCAAGGGTCAATAGGTTAAACAAGGGGTCAGGGGAGCAGCGTACAAAAGTTACGTACGCTCAAGGGGAGCAGCTACGTGAAAAGTCACGCAAGCTCAAGGGAGCAGCTGCGTGAAAAGTCACGCAAGCTCAAGGGAGCAGCTGCGTGAAAAGTCATGCAAGCTCAAGGGAACAGCTGCGTGAAAAGTCACGCAAGCTCAAGGGAACAGTATGCGTGAAAAGTCACGCACGCTCAAGGAGACACGCTTCCAACAGGAAGCGTACTCAAGCCTGCGTACGCAGCGCTAAAGAGCACGCGTAGCTCAGTGTGCGTAGCTAAACAGCTCTGCACACTGCTCACTGTCTTCTCCAAACAGCAAGAACACATGGCTGAAACCAAAACTTCAAAAGTTCATAACTTGGCCATCCGAACTCCAAATTCGGATTTCCAAGGCTCCAACTGGAGTGAAACTGAAAGCTCTTCCACATGGAAGCATCAAAAACCCATAAAATCCAACTAAAGTAGATCAAACCATGCAAAATCCGAAAATAGCTAAACCTAGATCTAGAGCAAAGGAGACTTCAAATCTCAAAACACCAAGTACTAATGTTGATCTCCATGTCCTAAACTAGCAGATGGATAAAGAAAAGAGGGTCCTCATGTAGTGGCAAGATGCACTTGCCTAGGTTTAGGAGAGTTGTGGAGGAAGGAGAAGAAGAAGAAGAAGGAAATTAATGGTGTTTATGAGGAGAGAGAGTGGTAGGTGGGGATATAAAGAGAGGGAGTTGTGGTAGGGATGAGGGTGTAGCATAGGTTAGGGTGATCCATCCTAACCCAAACCAATAAAACCGAGCCCAAACCCAAATAAAACCAAGCCAAGCCAAAACCCAAATACGAGAAATACCGAAATTCTATAAGCTGAGAAAAATAAAAATACATGCCAAAATCCAGATACGAGTAAAATACGAAATACGGGAAAATACGGGAAATACTGGAAATGAGGGTGACAGGTATATTATTGGTATCGGTGATGTTGGTAAGTTTGCTGCTCAGGTGATTAAGGATGTCTGTCTGGTTACCGAGTTGAAACATAATCTACTCAACATAAGTCATCTAGCTGATCATGGTTATGGCATCAACTTTGGCAAAGACAAATGTACTATAGTTGATAGCTCAACTGGTAGTACTATCTTTGAAGGTATCAGGGAAGACAATATATATATGTTTTCTATTTGTTAGAAGAAACTAACATTTCAGGTAGATGCTTAATGGCCAAGAGTGATGAGAGTCATCTGTGGCATATGAGACTCGGTCACTCTAATATGGATACGATCTCAAGATTATCCACAAAGAAGTTAGTACGCGGTTTACCGGACATTACATTCAAAAAGGATTCGGTATGCAGCCAATGTGAAAAGAACAAAGCTACCAGATCCACATTCAAGTCAGTAAACGCAGTATGTACTACTAAACCTCTATAATTGCTTCATATGGACTTATTTGGTCCTAGCAGAGTTGCTAGCCTCGAAGGTAAACTTTATGCTTTTGTAATTGTAAATGATTTCTCTAGATACACGTGGGTATATTTCTTGACACGCAAGAATGATGCATTATTCGAATTTGTCGCCTTTTGCAAGAAAGTACAGAATGAAAAAGGTTACATGATCACTCGTATAAGAAGCGATCATGGAGGCGAATTCGAGAATACTAATTTTGAGCAATTTTGTGACACACACGGTTTCATACACGAGTTCTCCTGCCCTAGAACTCCACAACAAAATGGAGTTGTGGAACGTAAGAATAGAACTCTAACCGAAATGGCCAGAGTGATGTTAAACCAGTTTAGTTTACCCAAATATTTCTGGGCTGAAGCTGTCCATACAGCTTGCTTTGTACTCAATAGAGTTCTAATTCGACCCAAATCGAAAAAGACTCCATTTGAGTTATGGTTTTATAGAATTCCATCAGTTTCATACTTTAGAATATTTGGTTGTAAATATTTTATTCTTAATACAAAAGACAATTTGGGAAAATTTGATGAAAAGACCGATGAAGATATATTTTTAGGTTATGCGGCCAAAAGCAAAGGATACAGAGTCTTCAACAAACGAACCATGATCATCGAAGAGTCAATCAACGTCACTTTTGATGAACTAAATCAGATGACGATCGATGACAATGACGAAGATCCAACTGTATTAAGCTCAACATCAGCTGATCCTCAACCAAGCTCTGCACTAACTGAACCTCCTAGAGAAGATCCAGGAACCAGCTACCTTCAGAATCTACCGAAAAGGTTGAAATTTACAGCTGATCATCCAAAAGATTTGGTAATTGGTGATATTACCAAAGGAGTAAGTACTCGTACATCCAGTAGAGATATTGTTTCTAGTGTTGCATTTATTTCACAGCTAGAACCCAAAATTATTGATGAAGCATGTAGTGATAGTTTTTGGATAGATGCTATGCAAGAGGAATTAAACCAATTTGAACGGAATCAAGTTTGGGAACTTGTTCCCAGGCCTATTGATCATCCGGTCATTGGCACCCGTTGGGTATTCCGAAATAAACTAAATGAGAATGGTTTAGTGACTCATAATAAGGCTCGACTCGTAGCTCAAGGATACAATCAAGAAGAAGGTATCGACTACGATGAGACTTATGCCCCAGTTGCGAGATTAGAATCCATTCGCATGTTATGTGCATTTACATATTTTCATAATTTTAAACTATTTCAAATGGATGTCAAGAGTGCTTTTTTAAATGGTTTTATAAAAGAAGAAGTTTTTTTAGCACAACCTCCAGGTTTTACGGATTTCAAAAACCCTGATCATGTTTTCAAGTTGAAGAAAGCCTTATACGGTTTAAAACAAGCCCCTCGTGCTTGGTATGATCGTCTAAGCTCTTTTCTACTTGACAACGGTTTTTTAAAAGGCAAGGTTGACACTACACTGTTTATTAAGTCTTTTAATGGCAAACTTCTTTTAATTCAAATCTATGTTGATGATATTATATTTGGATCTACTGATGAATCTGTGTCAAGAATTTTCTAAGTGTATGCAGAATGAGTTTGAGATGAGCATGATGGGAGAGCTGAAATTCTTTCTCGGATTACAAATCAAACAAACTGATAATGGGACATTTATAAATCAAGCCAAGTACACAAAAGACCTGCTAAAGAAGTTTGATCTGGACAATATCAAACCTATTGGCACTCCAATGGCAACTTTAACAAAGCTTGATTCAGATGAACAAGGCAAGTCAGTCGACACACGTAAGTATCGAGGTATGATTGGTAGTTTACTTTATTTAACTGCTAGTCGTCCAGATATAATGTTTAGTGTTTGCCTGTGTGTACGTTTTCAAGCTAACCCAAAGGAATCACATCTGTCCGCAGTTAAGCGTATCTTTCGATACCTTAAGGGCACTTCTTCTGTTGGCTTGTGGTATCCCAAAACTAAGTCCTTTGACCTTATTAGTTATTCGGATGCAGATTTTGCTGGATGCAAAGTTGATAGAAAAAGTACCAGTGGCACATGTCATTTCTTAGGCAAGGCTTTAGTCTCATGGTTTAGTAAAAAGCAAAATTCTGTAGCCCTATCAACAACAGAGGCTGAGTACATCGCCGCAGGACGTTGTTGTACTCAGATTTTGTGGATGAAACAAACCCTAGAAGACTATGATTTATTTTACACACATATTTCCATTTTCTGTGGTAACACGAGCACTATTAATTTGACTAAGAATCCAGCATGTCACTCTCGTACCAAACATATCGAGATTCGACATCACTTTCTTACAGATTATCATCAAAATGGATATATAAACCTTGTGTACATAGATACTGAAAATCAACTAGCTGACATCTTCACTAAACCTCTAGCGGAAGATCGTTTCAATTATTTACGTCGAGAATTAGAAATTTTGGACGTCAATAATATTAATTAATTTTGTTTTATGATTATATATCATTACGCAAAAACTGTGTTAGAGACAAGCCAATAAAGAGTCTGTCTGTCACCACAACTACGGTTGAAGCAAAGCGGTACTTAAGAGTTCCCCGGTGAACCTCCGTCAGCTGGGACAGTACTCCTACAGCTAATCTGAAACAGTCGCTGTGTAACGACATTTAATCTATAAAATAATATTAATTATGTTAATTGAAGTTGAAATGACTAATCTTTGAATTAAATATTTGAAATGAGACAATAAAAAAGAATGGCAAAAATCAACTATAATGAATCCTAGGCGAATTCGGCCAGAGCTCAGACCGAATTCGGTCCGAGTTCGGTTGAGGGTGTCAGGTTATATATACAGAACCCGAGAAGCCCTTCTTCATTGCTTCCAAAATACATCACAACAGCAGCAGCAGCTGCGAAGGAGCCCCGAACCCTAGCTTTTCACCACCCTTATTCTTCCAATTCAAGTGGTGAAATCAATCCAAAATTTGGATTCGTGCGGAGTTCGTCGTTCTCTTCGACATACTTTGATTTCGGGAGGTATAACTCCATCTTTGTCCACTTTTCAATTAGTGCATTTTTAAATTCAATTTGCACAAATGGCACCCAAATTCAATCCTTCAAAGAGGAAGAAGACGAACCCTAGTGAGGAAGGGTCATCTTCGCATCCGCATACGGATTCCCTCTTCTCGCCGGTCCAAACGAGCGACGGTACGTTCGACGGGTTTTTCTTTCAAACCCTAGACCAAGCCCTACTGTGGTATGGAGACTTCTCCATGAGATCCATATGCACAGGTGCTCCAGTCAAATGGACTATATTTCTTGATCATCGCCATTTCTTTGAGGCATTAGGGTTACATCTTTTTGTTAATATCTGCTTCCTTATAGCAACTAATGCCATTAGATTATTTTATTGCAATCTCATATTAAACACTTTTGATGTGAGCACTCGTGTTGGAGGTATTGATATCAATTTCAATGATAACCTCTTAGCGGAGATCCTTGGTATCCCTAACGAAGGTGAACCGCTAGTTGACATCACTGAATTTGATTTTCCCGAAGGCACGACACTCGCCAGTTTCAAAGCGGAACTCTGTGCACCTGATAGAGTACGCTCTGGAAATTCAAAGGTAACAACCTGAACTTATTTAACTATGAATTGTATTGCATCATCTATTCTACTATCTTTCTAAAATCTACTTCAAAGGATGATGTGACTTCTCTTGAGCTATCCGCCATGTACAACATTCTTAAGGGGATTCTATTTTCTGCCCCTAAGACCATGATTCAGATGATGGATCATTGTCGTGCAAGAGATAGAAATCTCTCTTACGCGATGATTCTCCCATGCATCTTTCAGCGCTTCGATATCGATCTGTCGACTTGTACTCAGGACTCTGAGCCCAAGTTTCTTCAGTTATCTCGTCATAGCATGACTGCTTCAGCTCCACCTCCTGCTCCTCCTACTGCACCTCCTTCACCACCTCATCAGTATGCCATGACATTTGAGGGCATATATCAGCATTTATCTGCTTTGCACGTCTCGATGACGGACATGGCTCGCGAGCGTGAGTTCCGTAATGTCACCCATTATCAGGCACTTGTAAATTCCTTAGCTGATCTTCGTTTCACCCAGACTGGTCATTCAGTCGGTTCCATCCCTAGAAATCCAGCTTTCTCTGGTTACCGCTGTGAGGATGAGGCTGTTCATGCCTACTTCCAGCCCGGTAACGCCTATGATTGGTACCGTCCTGATCGTGCTCCATCTCGTGATTATGTTGGTGAGTTCTATGCTGGCGTCCCTCCTCATCCTTCTGGCGCTGGTACCTCTGGAGCTGGTCCTTCAGGACATGCTGGTCGAGCTGATGATGATGATGAGGATGATGATGAGAAGATGTGACTATATGATTTTGAGTGATATTTTATTGTGCACTTGGAAATGCTCCGACATTCTAAGTTATTATCAGTACTTTTTAATTATTATTAGAACTTTCTAGTTTGCTTCAGTACTCTTTTATTTTTCATGGACATGTTTATTATGCCTCAGTTTATGGCATTCCAGTTCAATACATGCCTGTGATTTTATTTCTGCCTTATTTCTTTTATATGTGTTTTCTCACTATTTGTTACTTATGCATTGATTGCGGGGGAGCCTTCTCTTTTGTAATTATTTTGCTAAGTGACAAAGGGGGAGAAAAATTAAAGATCTAACATTTTTTTGAGATAATACAGGATATGAACAATTCTACTTTTTGATATTTTGAACAAGCTGAATGTTATATCATTTATAGTTGTAACACCCATATTCGGAATACGTATTTTATCAGGCGTATACGTATTTCGGACCTGTATTTTATTTTCTCGGATTTTGGCATGTACTTATAATTGACTTGACTTGCGGATTGTGGATTTCTCGTAATTGGATTTTACCTGGCTTGTTTTTATCTTGTGGAGAAGGTTGGTTTGGTTTGGTTTGGTTTATTTTGCATTGGAACACCTTAGCTAACCTCCACCCTACACTCAACTTATCCTCCACCATTAAAATCCCCACCTAACACTCTCTCTCTTCATTACTTTCCTCCGTTAATTCTTTTTCCTCTTCCTCTACACAACACCATCACACATAGGCAAGTGCACCTTGCCACCACATGAGAACCACATTTTATTTGTTCATTAGCTAGATTAGGCCATGATGATCAACATTAGTGCTTAACATTTTGTGATTTGGAGTCTCCATTGTTCTAGATCTAGGTTTTAACTATTTTCGGATTTACATGGTTTTGATCTATTTTGGTTGGATTTTTGTGGGTTTTGATGCTTCCAGGTGGAAGAGAATTCAATTTTACTCAAGTTAGACCCTTGGAAATCTAGATTTGGTTTTGATTTGATCAAGATATGAAGATTTGAATTGGTGTTCTTGAAGAGTTCCTGTCGGCCTGGAGTAGCAGAATGCAGCCTGCGCTCTTTAGCGCAGTGCTGGAATGCGCATCCTCCTCTCGGCCTGCGCTCTTTAACGCAGCGCCGACCGCGCAGCTTGCCCAATGGTGAACTGCGCTCAACCCCAGCGCGCAGGGACTCTTGCGCAGTCTGCTCATGCGCAGTCCGCTCATGCGCAATCTGACTCATGCGCCATCCATCCCCGTGCACTTTACTCATGCAATCTGACTCATGCGCCATCCATCCCCGCGCACTTCACTCATGCGCAATCTGACTCATGCGCCATCCATCCCCGCGCACTTCACTCATGCGCAATCTGACCCCTGCGCCGACCAACTCAGCGCAAGCCGACTTCTGCGCAGCTTACTCTTGCGCAGTTGGCCCCTGGCGCACTTGACTCCTGCGCAACCCGACCCCAGGGACCCTTGCGCAATCTGTCCAATCATGAAGAATTGGTTTTATTTTTCCTTAAGCTTGGCTCTTCTATAGCCCTGTATATTAATATTTTATTAGATATTTTATGCCCATTTTATATCCTTACGGCTTTTGTCATGGACTTGATTTTACTTAATATGTTTGGAATGACTATTGTATATGGCATGGTATGACAAGAAACTAGCATAACACGACAGTGACCCGTAGTGGTGCACTCCTGACATGACCAACCTGACATGATAGTGGCCCGTCGTGGCGCACTCCTGACAATTACCCTGACATGATTTATCTTGATGCTGTTGCGACGGCTAACTTGACTCGTATAATCAACTTGACACCGTGGGTGTTCCTGCTTGCTTGCTTGTGCAATCCACTTGTCTTGTCTTGCATCATGTCTAGGACGTGACTCTCTGGTTCCCACGGTCAGGGATTCATACTGAATATGGATTAGGCTAATGACTAGATCAAACTATAGTTCATGGAGAATTTCCAGTCACAGGCAATCTCGTTATCTGGGCGCTCTTAATTGGACTTGTAGCTTGCCGATGAGTAGAGCATATTTCCAGCACACTGTCATGTGTTGCACCCTCTAAGTCACCTAAGGGTATATCGTCTCCGGGGCGATGTACCCAACCATACTCTCAACCCGCGGAAGGATAACTGGATGGTCTGCAGGGCTTGGGACTGGAAAATTCTCATTGCATCTTGTTAGTAATTAAGGCTTGTGATAACCCTAGTTAGTTAAGTAGTAAGCCATAGTAATTGCTTGGCCGCATTATGAATGGATGGAGTCCGACCTTGTCTAAGTCTTGTCTAGCCCCTGTACCTGGAACTCTTGTACATGCTTATTTTACTTATCTCTAACAATAAATGGGTAGAGACAGAGTGCTGTTCAGGCGAATGGTTACAACCTCGGTCCTTGTCTGGTTTAAGGGTTGTAACCTGGCTCCAGGAATGGTCCCACGTCACTAGTCGTTTATTGTCCTTTTGTACTCTTTATTACTTGTACCTTCTTCCATTTCTTTTCTTATGTTCTGATATGCTGGCTTTTGTTCTTATTTCGTGGCCTCCTTTGTGGCACTTGCTCTTTCTGGGGTTTGACCCAGCTGGTTTTGTTTGGCCAGATTTTGGAGCAGCTCCCGAGGATCTTCCGAACCTCCAGCCCGATGGTGGCGACTAGAAGGAACCCGGGCTACGAGTGGGTTTTCTATTTTGTTTCACTCACTCTATTGTAAAGTTATTCTTTTGAGGCGTTTAGCCGACGAGCACCTGTTAGCTCGATGCACTTTACTTACTGTCTGCCTACGGGCTGTAAACATGATTGACAAATCCTAGGGTTGATCATGTATGACTTAACTCTTGCTAGTCCTATCATTTTGTACGACTAGCTTCATGATCAGCTGATATGTAATATTTGGGACGCTTTTTATTGTATATTTGGCGGTCAAACATCTTATGATCATATTACTTGCTTGAGATTGAGACAATAGGCTTGACATAAGAGACCGTTGGCTTGTAGTAAACCCTCATATCTAGACAACCGTGACCGTGTAGTTGAGATGTATTCTATTTCAATATACGTAGCTGGCTTTGTACGCCCCCGCTCTCCAGTATTCTGGTTCTGGGGCGTGACATGGTTTAAGTGGTGGCCCATGCAGGTCTTGTCAATCAAGAAATGTGAGGGTTTACCGAATAGATGTCTCAATCAGTATTCGCCCTTGATCTCCGCCCGTATTTTCAAATCCCTGGAATTCTTGCCCTGATTACATTCTTGTATCGTTGATCTGTCCTGGTCCTTCCTTATTGTTTCTCTATGTCGTCTTCTTCAGCGGTACTGTACCTGACCCTGCCGATCAGCAAGGAGGAGCACCTCCCGTGGACCAGCAGCAACCGGGAGATCAAGCCCAGCACTCCGGAGTAGCCTCCAGAGTTATACCTACTGGAGGAGAACCCCCAGTTCGGCCCATCCAGCCTGTGGAACTTGATGATGGTACCTTGGTAGGTCTCATCAGGACCTTGATAGCTTCCCGGGATCACAGAGGAGACGCCTTGCACCAGACTGCGGCAGATGCTTTGACCAGAGGCGGTCATCCAGGGAACAGCGCGGCCAACAGCTTCAAGCGCTTGAACCCTTCTTTCTTCGACGGCAGCGAGGATGCGATTGCCGCGGACGCTTGGCTTCAGGATACCGACGTGGTTCTGGAAGCAGCTAGGACACCTGAGAATGAGGTGGCGGTGGTACGCCTGCAGTTGTTGGACTTAGCTCGCAGTTGGTGGGCAGCACAAGCCATGGAATTAGTGGCACCCATTGCTTGGGCAGTATTTAGAGAGAGATTTCCGACGAAGTATTTTGATGCTGTAGCTCGGTACGACCTGCAGACCCGATTTATCAACCTGAAGTAAGGAGGCAGAACGGTCGATGGCTATGCGACTGAGTTTTCTAGACTCAGTAGGTTTGCCCCCACCTTGGTGGCGACCGAGTTTGATAGGGCCCAGCGGTTCCAGCAGGGACTGCATTTGGAGATCTTGTTGGCGGTTGAGCAGTTCGAGCACCAGACATTCGATGCGGTATTGAGGGTAGCTAGAAGGCATGAGTACACCTCCCAGAGGATCGTGGATAGGACCGGAGGTAGGAAGCGGTCCCACAGTCAGATGCACCAATCATCAGCTCCAGCCCCGGCAGCTAGGGGATTGACCATTGGAACTCCGTGGCGGGTGGCCTCAGTAACGTCGGTTCAGCATTCGACCCCGACGTACCCGCAGCAGCAGAAGCAGAAGCAGACTTTCGTAATGGGATGTTCACATTACGGGAAGCCGGGCCATGTGGTGGCAGATTGTCGTAGGGCGCAAGGATTATGCCTAGCTTGTGGAGCGGCAGATCACAAGATAGGAGCCTGCCCGAATAGGGGTAGTTCTTCCTCTTCCAACCTAACCAGTCCATCGGTTAGGGGACCAGCACCCATGCAGCAGCAGCAGTACCCAAGGCTATTGTTGCCTCAGGCCCAGGCATTCCAGCAGCAGTGTGCCCAGGCTCCAGTGCAGAGCAGGCAGAGAGGTTTCCAGCAGAGGGGACCCGCAGCTAGAGGTCAGGCCATGATGATGGCTATGAAAGAAAAAGTTGCACCAGGTGAGGTAGTGGCAGGTACTATTCTCGTCAACTCCTTTCCAGCTTCTGTATTATTTGATTCTGGTGCATTGCATTCATTCATGTCTGCACGATTCGCGACACGGATAGGATTGGAGCCCGAGTCATTATCAGTGAGGCTCAATATACTTACTGGTAATGGTCTTGTGGGAGTAGATCGAGTATTTTCCTCGTGTCGGATCGTAGTTAGCGGTAGAGAGTTCCCCGCTAGATTTATAGAATTCCCTATGGCAGACTATGATGTAGTCTTAGGCATAGATTGGTTGAGGAACCAGTATGCTAGGATAGACTGCCATGTTGGCAGAGTTGTTTTCAGCGTTCCAGTCGAGCCAGAGTTTTCATTTTCCAGAGGCGCGGTGGAGCCATCCTCCCCAGTGTTGCGGATGGCAGTAGCAGCAGTATAGTTGCCCCGGATAGTTGAAGAGTTTCCAGATGTCTTCCCAGAGGAACTTCAGGGATGCAGCCAGAGAGGGAGATCGAGTTCACTATAGACTTGATCCCCGGAACAGCACCAGTATCAGAGCGAGTCTACAGAATAGCGCCTTCAGAGTTGGAGATTTTGTACAAGATGATTGAAGAACTCAGGACCAAGGGATTCATTCGTGCAAGTGGATCGCCTTGGGGAGTCCCGATGCTTCTTGTGAAAAAGAAGGATGGTACGTCCAGGTTATGTGTAGATTATCGTACCTTGAACTCAGTGACAATCAAGAACAGATACCCTCTTCCGAGGATAGATGACTTGTTTGATCAACTTAAAGGGCCTTCAGTGTTCTCGAAGATAGACTTGCGGTCAGGATACCACCAGATCAGAGTCAGAGAGCAGGACATCCCGAAGACAGCATTTAGATCGAGGTATGGACATTGGGAGTTCCTTGTTATGTCCTTTGGAGCAACCAATGCACCAGCAATATTCATGGACCTCATGAATCATATTTTTATGCCTTACCTGGATCAGTTCATGATCATGTTCCTAGATGATATCTTGGTCTACAGCAAGAGTGAAGCAGAGCATGAGCAGCATCTCAGAATCGTCTTTCAGACACTTAGAGAGCACCAGTTGTACGCCAAGTTTAGTAAATGCGAGTTCTGGCTCGATCGCATTTCGTACTTGGGTCACATCATTACTCGAAGAGGAGTGGAAGTGGATCCCCAGAAGATTGTGGCTATCGAGACTTGGCCAGCACCTAGTTCAGTGGCAGAGGTTTGCAGCTTCCTTGGATTGGCCGGCTACTACTGTCACGCCCCAGAACCAGAATACTGGAGAGCGGGTCTACAGAATAGCGCCTTCAGAGTTGGAGATTTTGTACAAGATGATTGAAGAACTCAGGACCAAGGGATTCATTCGTGCAAGTGGATCGCCTTGGGGAGTCCCGATGCTTCTTGTGAAAAAGAAGGATGGTACGTCCAGGTTATGTGTAGATTATCGTACCTTGAACTCAGTGACAATCAAGAACAGATACCCTCTCCCGAGGATAGATGACTTGTTTGATCAACTTAAAGGGCCTTCAGTGTTCTCGAAGATAGACTTGCGGTCAGGATACCACCAGATCAGAGTCAGAGAGCAGGACATCCCGAAGACAGCGTTTAGATCGAGGTATGGACATTGGAAGTTCCTTGTTATGTCCTTTGGAGCAACCAATGCACCAGCAATATTCATGGACCTCATGAATCATATTTTTATGCCTTACCTGGATCAGTTCATGATCATGTTCCTAGATGATATCTTGGTCTACAGCAAGAGTGAAGCAGAGCATGAGCAGCATCTCAGAATCGTCCTTCAGACACTTAGGAAGCACCAGTTGTACGCCAAGTTTAGTAAATGCGAGTTCTGGCTCGATCGCATTTCGTACTTGGGTCACATCATTACTCGAAGAGGAGTGGAAGTGGATCCCCAGAAGATTGTGGCTATCGAGACTTGGCCAGCACCTAGTTCAGTGGCAGAGGTTTACAGCTTCCTTGGATTGGCCGGCTACTACTGTCACGCCCCAGAACCAGAATACTGGAGAGCGGGGGCAGACATAGCCAGCTACGTATATTGAAATGGATTTCATCTCGCTATACGGTCACGGCTGTCTAGGATACATGAGGGTTTATCTACAAGCCAACAGTCTCTTAAGGTCATGAACAAGCCTAGTGTCTTAATCATAAGCAAGTAAGTAAGAGTCACAAGATGTATGATCATTAAATATACAATAATAAGGCGTCCCAAATATTACATATTCAGCTGATCATGAAGCTAGTCGTTACAAAATGTTAGGACTAGCAAGAGTTTAGTCATACATGATCAACCCTAGGATTTGTCAATCATGTTACAGCCCGTAGGCAGACAGTAAGTAAGTGCAATCGAGCTAAACAGGTGCTCGTCGGCTAAACGCCTCAAAAGAATATTTTTACAATAGAGCGGGAGAGCCAAAAATAACCCACTCGTTGCCAGGGTTCCGTCTAGTGGCCACCATCTGGCTGGGAAGTCGGTAGATCCTCTGGAGCTGCTCCGAAATCTGGCCACACAAAACTAGCTGGGTCAGACCCCAGAAAGAGCAAGTGCCACAAAGGAGGCTTCACAAAAGAACTAAAACCAGCAATTAGTACAGGAATATAAATATAAATAAAATAAGGACTAGAATAAAAGGAAACATATCAGGATGATATACGACGAGATAACCATGGAACTATTCAGATATCCAGGCTACAACCCGTAAACCAAACAAGGACCGGGGTTGTAACCCTTCGTCTGAACAGAACTTGGAATTCTCACCATTTATCGGTAAAATAAATACAAGCATTCTGGTCATTCAATAGTCTGGAACAGGGTCAGGGCAAAACTAGACTGGTTAGACTCCATCCAATCACTTCACGGCCAAGCAAGAATTACGGCTTGATACTTTAACTAACTAGGGTTGTCACAAGCCTAATTACTAACAAGATGCAGCGAGATTATTCCACAGCCATAAGCCCTGCAGACCATCCAGGTCACCCAGGTCGAGAGATTAGGGTTGAATTCAGGTGGGTACATCGTCCAAGAAATGCATGTACCCTTAAGCAGTTTGAAGGGTGCAACACATGACAGTGTGCTGGAAATGTGCCCTACTCGACGGCAGGCTACAGATCCCAAGCGCGCCCAGGTAACGGGATTGCCTGTAGCTGGAAAATCTCTTCATGACTAATGTATTAATCTAGTTGTTAACCTTAGTCCATTTTAGTAGGTACTCCTGACCGTGGTACTCAGGAGTCCCCTCCTAGACATGATGCAAGACAGGACTGGATTATTTGTACAAGCACAATCGCCCACGGTGTCCAGGTTATTCATACAGGTCATGTCATGTCAGGTAGCCGTCGCAACAGCTTATCAAGATATAACATGCCAGGTTTATCGTGTCAAGTATACTTGTCAGGAGTGCGCCACGACAGGCCACTATCAGGTCATGTCAGGTCATTATGTCAGGAGTGCACCACTACGGGTCACTATCGTGTCATGCTCAGGTATCATTTCCAAACATATTAAACAAATCCATGATTATCAAGTTCATGACAAAAGGCGTAAGGATATAAAATGGACGTTAAATATCTAATAAAATATCAATATACAGGGCTATAGAAGATCAAGGGTAATCAGGCTACGCTCAAGCCAGGCTACGCTCAGGCTAGCGCACGCTCAGGTCTGCGTACCAAAGGATCCATACACTTCCAATGGGAAGCGTACGCAAGGGTCAGCGTACACAAGGGCACGCTCAAGCTACAGGTCAGCGTACGCTCAAGCTAGCGTATGCTCAAGACTGCATACGCTCGAGCTAGTGTACGAAAGGGGCCAGCGTACGCCTTGCTCGCTTAAGCTAGCGTACCAAGGCACGCGTACGCTCAAGCTAGCGTACGCTCAAGACACGCTGCCAACATGCAGCGTATCAAGGCTAGCGTACGCTCGCTAAAGAGCAGCGTACACAAGTCAGCGGACGCTCGCTAAAGAGCAGCGTACACAAGTCAGCGTACGCTCGCTAAAGAGCAGCGTACACAAGTCAGCGTGCGCTCGCTAAAGAGCAGCGTACAGCTCAGCGGCGTAAGCTAAAAAGCTAGCTCACTGTTCACTGTCTTCTCCAAATGGCAAGAACAGCAAGAACTCTAAAGTTGAATCTAAGCTTCAATTGTCCAAATCTTGGTCAAAATAAGTCCGAATCCAACTTTCCAAAGGTCAAAATTGGGTAGAATGAAATTCTATAAAGCATGGAACCATCAAAACTTGAAAACAAGCAAGTTTAATAGATCAAAACCACCAAAATCCGAAAGTAACTAATTTCTAGATCTACAAAAATTAAAGCCTAAAGAGGGAAAATGACAAGTTCTAATGTGGTTTAGAATCATGAGGAGAAGCTAATAAAACCATCAAAAGGAGTTCTCTTGTGGAAGCAAGTTGCACTTGCCTATGGTGTTCTTGGTTGGTGGAGAAGAGTAATGGTGGGGGAAGGAGAAGTAAATGAGAATTATGGAGGAGAGAAAAGGTTGGTGGGGATAATAAAGAGGGGGGGTTGTGGTGGAAATGAAGGAGAAGCATAGGCTAAGGTGTTCCACCCTTGGCCCATGATGAACCAAGTAGTGGGCCGGCCGAACCAAGCCAACCCAAACCGAGAGTAAACAAGCCAAGCCAAACCAAGGAGATATGCAAATACAAGATAAAATACGTATACGTATTCCAAATACGTAATACGAACAACAGGCATTACAACTCTATCCACCTTAAAAGAATTCCGTCCTCGGAATTTAATTAAGAGGTTAGAGGGACAAGAACAAGCTACACTATTCACAGGCAATTATACTAGGCAATCAATCAATCATGCAAGCAAGGAATTGATGGCATGAGGCATAAGAAAGATATTATACCTCACGAGTCAAAAAAGTCGGGATATCGTGATCGGATATCATCCTCACGCTCCCACGTTGACTCCCCCAAAGAGTGATGACCCCAAGCAACTCGGACTAACTTGATAGTCTTGTTCTTGAGGATCTTCTCCCTCCGGTCCAATATAGACACGGGCCTCTCCTCATACGAAAGGTTGGTACCAACAACCAATTCCGAATGATCCAGGATATGGCGCGGGTCCGAGATATACCGTCGTAATTGGGACACATGGAACACGTCATGCACCTCGCTTAGCGACGGTGGAAGAGCGAGACGATAGGATACATCTCCTACTCGCTTCAGAATGTCAAACGGTCCTATATACCTAGGACTAAGCTTGCCCCGTACGCCGAAACGAATGACGCCACGGTTAGGCGAAATCCTCAGGAATACATGATCGCCGACGGAAAACTTGAGAGGGCGCCGATGAGAATCGGCCCAACGACGCTGGCGATCTTGGGCAACTCGAAGATGATCTCTGACTCGCCTGACCACTTCAATGGTCTGAGCAATCATTTCTGGACCGAGCATCTGTCTCTCTCCAACATCATCCCAGGCTAGCAGGGATCTGCACTTTCTGCCATACAGTGCCTTGAACGGTGCCATCTGGATACTGGCCTGGAAACTATTATTGTATGAGAATTCCACCAGGTGCAAATGATCTTCCCATGAACCACCGAAGTCAAGTGTGCAAGACCGCAACATGTCTTCAAGAGTCTGGATCGTACGCTCCGACTGGCCATATGTCTGCGGGTGATATGCCGAACTGAACTGGAGATGAGTCCCCAAACTCTCTTGCAAGCTATGCCAAAAGCGTGACGTAAATCTTGAATCTCGGTCCGAGGTGATACTGACTGGCACTCCGTGCAATCTGACAATCTGCCTGAGGTACATCTCCGCTAGCTGAGCCGTCGACTGACCAACTCTAAACGGGTGAAAGTGCGCTACTTTGGTAAGCCTATCCACAATGACCCAAATAGCATCTCTACTAGCTGGGGATCTAGGTAATCCAGTCACGAAATCCATGGTCACATGCTCCCACTTCCATTCTGGAATCGGTAAGGGCTGAAGAAGTTCAGCCGGTCTCTGATGTTCGGCCTTAACTTGTTGGCAAACCAAACACCGAGAGACAAACCGAGCTATCTCCCGCTTCATGCCATTCCACCAGAAGTGCTGACGGATATCACGGTACATCTTCGTACTGCCAGGATGGATGGAATACTGAGAACTGTGTGCCTCTGACATAATCTCCTGTCTGATATCTCCACTGGGTACACAAAGACTCTTACCAAGCCTAAGTGTACCATCCCCATGAATACATAACTCTGGTCTTCGTCCTGCTTCATACTCTGCTCTGAGTCGCTGAAGCTTGGAATCTGCCGACTGCGCCATCCGGATCCTCTCGACTATAGTGGACTGAACTCGCATACTGGCCATCAACGCCACACTGGGAGGGAGAACAACTTCAATACCCATCTTCTGAAGATCTGCTAACAGCTCTGGTTGCGCTGTTAGGAAATAAGCTCCGGCTCTTCTGCTCAATGCATCTGCTACGACATTGGCCTTCCCAGGATGATACTGCAAGCTGACATCATAATCCACAAGAAGCTCCAGCCACCTCCTCTGACGCATGTTAAGATCCTTCTGGATGAAAACATACTTCAGGCTCTTGTGGTCGGTAAAAATCTCCATCCTATCTCCGTACAAGTAGTGCCTCCATAACTTAAGTGCAAACACCACTGCTGCCAGCTCCAAGTCATGGGTTGGGTAATTCCTCTCATGATCACGAAGTTGTCGTGACGCATAAGCTATTACCTTTCCATGCTGCATCAGAATACATCCTAAACTTCTGCCTGAAGTATCACAATATACTAAAAATCCTCCGGTTCCATCTGAAAGCGTGAGAATAGGAGCTGTTATCAGGCCTCGCTTCAACTGCTCAAAAAAACTCTGACACTCTGCTGTCCAAGCAAACTGCGCATCCTTGCGGGTCAACTGCGTCAATGGCGCTAAAATTCGAGCAAAATCCGAAACAAACTGCCGGTAGTAGCCGGCCAATCCAAGAAAACTACGAACCTCTGCAACTGTGCTGGGCACTGGCCATGACTCAATAGCCACAAACTTCTGGGGATCCACTTCTACTCCTCCTCGAGTGATGATATGACCCAAGTACGAAATACGATCGAGCCAAAACTCGCATTTACTGAACTTAGCATATAACTGGTGCTCTCTGAGGATCTGAAGAACTATACGGAGATGCTGCTCATGCTCTGCCTCACTCTTGTTGTAGACCAGAATGTCATCCAAGAACACGATCACAAACTGATCCAAGTAAGGCATGAAGATGCGATTCATGAGGTCCATGAATACTGCCGGCACATTGGTTGTTCCAAAAGGCATAACAAGGAACTCCTAATGCCCATATCTCGATCTAAAAGCTGTCTTCGAGATGTCCTGCTCTCTGACTCTGATCTGATGATAACCTGAGCGCAAATCAATCTTCGAGAATACTGAAGCCCCTTTGAGTTGATCAAACAAGTCATCCATCCTCGGAAGAGGGTATCTGTTCTTGATTGTCACTGAGTTCAAGGTACGATAATCAACACATAACCTGGACGTACCATCCTTCTTTTTTACAAGAAGCATCGGGGCTTCCCAAGGCGATCCACTAGCACGAATGAATCCCTTGGTTCAAAGTTCTTCAATCATCTTGTACAATATCTCCAACTCTGACGGCGCCATCCTGTAGACTCTCTCTGATACTGGGGCTGTCCCAGGAATCAAGTCTATAGTGAACTCGATCTCCCGCTCCGGAGGCATACCTGGAAGCTCCTCTGGAAAAACATCTGGGAACTCATCCACTATCCTGGGCAACTGAACTACTGCTATTGCCATCCGCAATACTGGAGGAGATGACTCAACTTCGCCTCGAGAGAAAGAAAACTCTGGCTCTCCTGGAATGCTAAAAACAACCCTACCAATATGGTAGTCTATTCTAGCATACTGGTTCCTCAACCAATCCATCCCTAGGACCACATCATAATCGGCCATCGGGAACTCTATCAACCTAGCGAGGAATTCTCTACCGCTAACTACGATCCGACACGAGAAAAACACTCTATCTACTCCCACAAGTCCGTTACCAATAAGTATATTAAGCCTTACTGATAATGACTCGGGCTCCAATCCTACCCGTGTCGCGAACCGTGCAGACATAAAAGAATGCGATGCACCAGAATCAAATAAAGCTGAAGCTGGAAAGGAGTTGACGAGAATAGTACCTGCCACTACCTCTCCTGGTGCCAATCCTTCCTCCACGGTCATTACTATAGCCTGACCGTGCCCTCGGGGTGCTGGTCCCCTCTGCTGAAACCCTCGCTGCCTACTCTGACTCAAGGCCTGGGCTTGTGCATACTGCTGGGGGTTCTGCTACTAGAACACTTGGGTCTGAGGCGGCAAGGGCCTCGGCAATGGATACTGCTGCTGCTGGACCGGAGCTGGTCCTCTCACCGATGAGCTAGAAAGGTTGGACGATGATGAACCACCCCTGTTCGGGCAGGATCCAACCCTATGGTCTGGTGCTCCACAAGCCAGACACAATCCCTGCGCCCTACGGTACTCTGCCACCACATGGCCTGGCTTCCCACAATGAGAACAACCCACTGCGGAAGATTGCTTCTGCTTCTGCTGCTGCTGAGGGTGCGTCGGAGTGGAATGCTGAACCGACGTCACTGAGGCCGCTCGCCTCGGAGCCCCAATAGTCAAGGCCCTGGCTGCCGGGGCCG
This sequence comes from Iris pallida, assembly GCA_029216955.1. Taxonomy (NCBI): domain Eukaryota; kingdom Viridiplantae; phylum Streptophyta; class Magnoliopsida; order Asparagales; family Iridaceae; genus Iris; species Iris pallida. Next base: position 2,137,652 of record JANAVB010018998.1, read on the forward strand.
GTGCTGAAGACTGATTCATCTGGCCGTGAGATCTCTTCCGACCTCCGACCCTATCCACAATCCTCTGGGAGGTATACTCATGCCTCCGGGCTGCTCTCAAGACTGCATCAAAAGTCTGATGCTCAAACTGCTCGACTGCCAACAAGATCTCCAGGTGAAGTCCCTGCTGGAACCGCTGGGCTCTATCATACTCGGTTGCCACCAAGGTGGGAGCAAACCGACTGAGTCTGGAAAACTCGGTCGCATATTCGTCGACCGTCCTGCCTCCTTGCTTCAGATTTGTGAACCTTGTCTGTAGATCGTACCGAGCTACAGCATCAAAATACTTGGTCTAGAATCTCTCCCGGAATACTGCCCAAGCAATAGGTGCTGCTAATCCAACGGCCTGCGCTGCCCACCAGTTGCGGGCAAGATCTAACAACTGCAGGCGCACAACGGCCACCTTCTCGTTTTCTGGGGTCCTGGCTGCTTCTAGAATCACTTTTGTGTCCTGAAGCCATGCATCTGCCGCGATAGCATCTTCACTACCGTCGAAGAATGGAGGGTTCAAGCGCTTGAAGCTGTTGGCCGCGTTGTTCCCTGGATGACCACCTCTAGTCAAAGCATCCGCCACTGCCTGGTGCAAGGCATCTCCACGCCGGTCTTGGGAAGCTATCAAGGTCCTGACGAGTCCTACCAAAGTGCCGTCATCAGGCTCGGCAGGCTGAACTGGCTGGACTGGTGGTTCTCCGTCAGAGGGCACGACTCTGGAGGCTACTCCGGAATGCTGGGCTTGATCTCTAGGTTGCTGCTGGTCCGCGGGAGGTGCTCCGCCTTGCTGGTCGGTAGGACCACGAACAATGCCGCTGAAGAAGACGACAAGGGAACAATAAGGAAGGACCAGGATAGATCAACGTTACAAGCATATGATCAGGACAAGAATCCAGGGATTCAGAAGATAAGAGCAGAGATCAAGGACGAATACTGATTGAGACATCTATTCGGTAAACCCTCACATATCTTGATTTACAAGACCTGCATGGGCCACCACTTAAACCATGTCACGCCCCAGAACCAGAATACTGGAGAGCGGGGGCAGACATAGCCAGCTACGTATATTGAAATGGATTCCATCTCGCTATACGGTCACGGCTGTCTAGGATACATGAGGGTTTATCTACAAGCCAACAGTCTCTTAAGGTCATGAACAAGCCTAGTGTCTCAATCATAAGCAAGTAAGTAAGAGTTACAAGATGTATGATCATTAAATATACAATAATAAGGCGTCCCAAATATTATATATTCAGCTGATCATGAAGCTAGTCGTTACAAAATATTAGGACTAGCAAGAGTTTAGTCATACATGATCAACCCTAGGATTTGTCAATCATGTTACAGCCCGTAGGCAGACAGTAAGTAAGTGCAATCGAGCTAAACAGGTGCTCGTCGGCTAAACGCCTCAAAAGAATATTTTTACAATAGAACGGGAGAGCCAAAAATAACCCACTCGTTGCCAGGGTTCCGTCTAGTGGCCACCATCTGGCTGGGAAGTCGGTAGATCCTCTGGAGCTGCTCCGAAATCTGGCCACACAAAACCAGCTGGGTCAGACCCCAGAAAGAGCAAGTGCCACAAAGGAGGCTTCACAAAAGAACTAAAACCAGCAATCAGCACAGGAATATAAATATAAATAAAATAAGGACTGGAATAAAAGAAAACATAACAGGATGATATACGACGAGATAACCATGGAACTATTCAGATAGCCAGGCTACAACCCGTAAACCAAACAAGGACCGGGTTTGTAACCCTTCGTCTGAACAGAACTTGGAATTCTCACCATTTATCGGTAAAATAAATACAAGCATTCTGGTCATTCAATAGTCTGGAACAGGGTCAGGGCAAAACTAGACTGGTTAGACTCCATCCAATCACTTCACGGCCAAGCAAGAATTACGGCTTGATACTTTAACTAACTAGGGTTGTCACAAGCCTAATTACTAACAAGATGCAGCGAGATTATTCTACAGCCACAAGCCCTGCAGACCATCCAGGTCACCCAGGTCGAGAGATTAGGGTTGAATTCAGGTGGGTACATCGTCCAGGAAATGCATGTACCCTTAAGCAGTTTGAAGGGTGCAACACATGACAGTGTGCTGGAAATGTGCCCTACTCGACGGCAGGCTACAGATCCCAAGCGCGCCCAAGTAACGGGATTGCCTGTAGCTGGAAAATCTCTTCATGACTAATGTATTAATCTAGTTGTTAATCTTAGTCCATTTTAGTAGGTACTCCTGACCGTGGTACTCAGGAGTCCCCTCCTAGACATGATGCAAAACAGCTGTCACGCCCCAGAACCAGAATACTGGAGAGCGGGGGCAGACATAGCCAGCTACGTATATTGAAATAGACTACATCTCAACTATACGGTCACGGCTGTCTAGATATGAGGGTTTACTACAAGCCAGCAGTCTCTTAAGGTCAAGCCTATTGTCTCAATCTCAAGCAATTAACAGAGTTATAAGATATTAGAGCATCAAATATATATATATAAGGCGTCCCAAATATTACATATTGGATGATCATGAAGCTAGTCGTACAAAATGATAGGACTAGCAAGAGTTCAGTCATACATGATCAACCCTAGGATTTGTTAATCATGTTTACAGCCCGTAGGCAGACAGTAAATAAATGTGCATCGAGCTAACAGGTGCTCGTCGGCTAAACGCCTCAAAAGAATAAATTTACATATAAGTGGGTGAAACAAAAAGGAAAACCCACTCTTGGCCCGGGTTCCGTCTAGTTGTCACCATTGGGCTGGAAGCTCGGTAGATCCTCGGGAGCTGCTCCGAAATCTGGCCACACAAAACCAGCTGGGTCAAACCCCAGAAAGAGCAAGTGCCACAAGGAGGCCACAAATAAGAACAAAAGCCAGCATATCAGAACATAAAGAATAAAAGAAGGTACAAGTAGTAAGGTACACAGGGCGATAAACGACTAGGGACGTGGAACCATTCCGGGAGCCAGGTTACAAACCTTAAACCAGACAAGGACCGGGGTTGTAACCCTTCGCCTGAATAGCTCACTGTCTCTACCCATTTATCGTTAAGATAAGTAAACAAACATGTTAAGGAGATAGCAGGTACTGGAGCTAGACAAGACTTAGACAAGGCTGGACACCATCCATTCGCAATCGGCCAAACAAATACTACGGCTTACTACTTTAACTAACTAAGGTTATCACAAACCTAATTACTAATAAGATGCAAGTGAGAATTCCAGTCCCAAGCCCTGTAGACTATCCAGTTATCCTTCCGCAGGTTGAGAGTTATAGGTGGGTACATTGCCCGAGAGACAAATGTACCCTTAGGTGACTTAGAGGGTGCAACACATGACAGTGTGCTGGAAATGTGCTCTACTCGTCGGCAAGCTACAAGTCCATTAAAGCGCCCAGATAACAAGATTGCCTGTGACTGGGAATTCTCCATGTTCTAGTTTGATCTAATCATTAGCCTAATCCAATTTAGCGCGAGTCCCTGGCCGTGGTACCCAGGAAGTCACGTCCTAGACATGATGCAAGACAAGACAAGTGGATTGTACAAGCAAGCAAGCAGGAACATCCACGGTGTCAAGTTGATTATACAAGTCAAGTTACAAGTTACCAATCAAGTCAAGTCAGGAGTGCGCCGCCACGGGCCACTATCAAGTTATCAAGATAATTCATGTCAGGGTACTGTCAGGAGTGCACCATTATGGGTCACTGTCAAGTCAGGTTGGTCATGTCAGGAGTGCACCACTACGGGTCACTGTCGCGTTATGCTAGTTCCTTGTCATACCATGCCAAGTACAATAGTCAATCCAAACGTAATAAGTAAAATCAAGTTCATGACAAAAGGCGTAAGGATATAAAATGGACGTAAAATATCTAATAAAATACCAATATATATAGGGCTATAGAAGAGCCAAGCTTAAAGAAATAACCAAAACTCCAAAAGCTAATGGATTGCACAAGGGGTCAGGGAGTTGGATTGCGCAGGTGTCAGCTGCGCAGGGTGCCAAGTGCGCAGGGGCACAGGGCGCAGGGGCAGATTGCGCATGAACAGACTGCGCAGAAGTGAACTGCGCATGGGTGGATTGCGCAGGGGTTACTTTGCGCATGGCTGGCTTGCGCAAGGATGGCTTGCGCCAGCGCAATCCAGCGCAGCGCAAAGCACTGGCTGAGGTCATGCGCAATCGGCCCTGCGCTAAAGAGCACAGGCCGGGGGTGCGCAATCGGCCATGCGCTAAAGAGCGCAAGGCAGAGGGATGTTCTTCCTGGCCGAGAGCAGGTCCAAGAACACCAAGAACTTCAATTCTTCATAACTTTGCCAAATCAAAACCAAATCTAGATTTTTAAAGTTCTAAGTTAAGTAAAATCGAATTCTCTTCCACATGGAAGCATCAAAACATGCAAAAATTGAAGTTTAATAGATCAAAACCAAGGATTTTTAAAAATGGTTAAAACCTAGATCTAGAAGAATGAAAGCTCCAAATCATAAAATGTCAAGTTCTAAAGTTGCTCTCCATGGCCTAATATAGTTAATGGACAAATAAAAAGTGGTGCTTATTTGATGGCAAGGTGCACTTGCCTATGGGTTGGGGAGTTGTGTGGAAGAAGGAAGAAGATGGAGAAGTTAATGGAGAATAAAAATGAGAGAGAAAGGTTGGTGGAGATATAATGAGGGTGGGTGTGTTGTGTTGATGGTAGAGTGTAGGTTAAAGTGTACCAATTCATATTAAACCAAACCTAGTCAAACCAAACCAATTCCACAAAATAAAACCAAGCCATGGTCCAAACCCATTTACGAGAAACCAAAATCCGCAAGTCGAGAAAATAAAATACGTGCCGAAATCAAATTACGAGTATAAATACGAAATACAGGAAATGGGGGTGACAACTCTACCCACCTTCAAAGAATTTCGTCCTCGAAATTTAATCAAGGAGCTAGAGATTGCCACGACAAGCTATGCTAAGCACAGACAAGCTACACTAAGCAGTTCAATCATACAATCATACAATGCAAGCAAGGAAAGGGAAAGCGTAAGGCATAAGAAAGACATTATACCTTACGAGTCAAACAGGTAGGGATATCGCGATCGGATGTCGTCCTCACGCTCCCACGTTGACTCACCTAGAGAGTGATGACCCCAAGCAACACGGACTAAGTTAATAGTCTTGTTCTTGAGCGTCTTTTCTCTCCGGTCCAATATAGACACGGGCCTCTCCTCATACGAAAAGTTGGTACCAACAACCAATTCCGAATGATCTAGGGTATGGCTCGGGTCCGGGATATACCGTCTTAATTGGGATACATGGAATACATCATGTACCTCACTTAGCGATGGCGAAAGAGCGAGACGATAGGACACATCGCCTACTCGCTCTAGAATATCGAACGGCCCTATATACCTAGGACTAAGCTTTCCCCGTACGCCAAAATGAATGACGCCGCGGGTAGGCAAGATCCTAAGGAATACATGGTCACCGACGGCAAATTCTAAGGGACGCCGATGAGCATCGGCCCAATGGCGCTGGCGATCCTGAGCAACTCGGAGGTGATCTCTGACTTTCCTGACCACTTCAACCGTCTGAGAAATCAGTTCTGGACCGAGCATCTGCCTCTCTCCGACATCGTCCCATGCTAACAGGGATCTGCACTTCCTGCCATACAGAGCCTCGAAGGGTGCCATCTGGATACTGGCCTGGAAACTATTGTTGTACGAGAATTCCACCAGGTACAGGTGATCCTCCCACGAGCCACCGAAGTCAAGGGTATACGACCGCAACATATCTTTGAGGGTTTGTATAGTGCGCTCCGATTGCCCATCTGTCTGCGGATGATACGCTGAGCTGAACTTGAGACGAGTCCCCAAACTTTGATGAAGACTGCGCCAGAAGTGCGATGTGAATCTCGTATCCCTGTCTGATACTATGCTGACTGGCACTCCGTGAAGTCTGACGATCTGCCTGAGATACATCTCTGCTAACTGCGCCGTCGACTGTCTAACTCTAAATGGAAGAAAGTGTGCCACCTTGGTAAGCCTGTCTACAATGACCCAAATAGTATCTCTGCCTGCCGGAGATCTGGGTAACCCAGTCACGAAATCCATGGTTATGTGTTCCTATTTCCATTCTGGGATCGGTAAAGGTTGAAGAAGTCCAGCTAGCCTCTGATGTTCAGCCTTGACTTGTTGGCAAACCAAACATCGAGAGACATACCGGGCTATCTCCCTCTTCATACCATTCCACCAAAAGTGTTGATGAATATCTCTATACATCTTCGTGCTGCCTGGGTGGATGGAATACGGCGAACTGTGAGCCTCTGCCATGACTTTCTGTCTGATATCTCTACTGGGTACACAAAGATGCGTGCCATGTCGAAGTGTACCATCCTCATGAATACATAACTCTGGCCTTCTCCCTGTCTCGTACTCTGCTCTGAGCCGCTGAATCTTGGAATCTGTTAACTGTGCTGTCCGGATCCTCTCAACTATGGTGGACTGAATCTGTAGGCTGGCCATCAAGGCCACATTGGAAGGAAGAACCACTTCAAATCCCATCTTCTGAAGATCCGACAATAACTCTGGTTGCGCCGTCAGAAAATAAACTCCGGCTCTCCGGCTCAACGCATCTGCTACAACGTTGGCCTTTCCTGGATGATACTGTAAATCCACATCATAGTCCACCAGTAGCTCGAGCCATCTTCTCTGCCGCATATTAAGATCCTTCTGGGTGAAAACATACTTCAGGCTCTTATGATCAGTAAATATCTCCACTCTGTCTCCGTACAAGTAGTGCCTCCACAAGTTAAGTGCAAACACTACTGCTGCTAGCTCCAAGTCGTGGGTCGAGTAATTCTTCTCATGATTACGGAGTTGACGTGATGCATAAGCAATTACCTTTCCATGCTGTATCAAAACACATTCCAATCCTCTACCTGAAGCGTCGTAATAAACTGTGAATCCTCTGGTCCCATCTGGAAGGGTGAGAATGGGAGCCGTTATCAAACCTCGCTTCAACTTCTCAAATGATTCCTGACATTATGCTGTCCAAACGAACGGCACATCCTTGCGGGTCAACTGGGTCATCGGCGCTGAAATCCTTGCAAAATCAGAGACGAACCGCCGGTAGCCACAATCTTCTGGGAATCCACTTCCACTCCTCCTCTGGTAATGATGTGACCCAAGTAAGAAATGCGATCGTGCCAGAACTCGTATTTACTGAACTTGGCGTACAACTGGTGCTCTCTGAGAATCTGGAGGACAACTCTGAGATGCTGCTCGTGCTCTACTTCACTCTTACTGTAGACCAGGATGTCATCAAGGAAAACTATCACAAACTGATCCAAGTAAGGCATGAAAATACGGTTCATGAGGTCCATGAACACTGCCGGCGCATTGGTCGCTCCAAAGGGCATAACTAGAAACTTCCAATGCCCGTATCTAGATCTGAACGCCGTCTTCGGGATGTCCTGCTCTCTAACTCTGATCTGGTGGTATCCTGACCGCAAGTCTATCTTCGAGAAAACTGAAGCCCCCTTGAGTTGATCAAATAAGTCATCTATCCTCGGGAGAGGGTATCTGTTCTTGATTGTCACTGAGTTCAAGGTACGATAATCAACACATAAACTGGACGTACCATCCTTCTTTTTCACAAGAAGCATCGAGGCTCCCCAAGGCGATCCACTAGCACGAATGAATCCCTTGGTTCTAAGTTCTTCAATCATCTTGTACAAAATCTCCAACTCTGAAGGTGCCATTTGTAGACTCGCTCTGATACTGGTGCTGTCCCGGGAATCAAGTCAATGGTGAACTCGATCTCCCGCTCTGGTGGCATCCCTAGAAGTTCCTCTGGGAAGACATCTGGAAACTCTTCAACTATCCGGGGCAACTGCACTGCTGCTACTGCCATCCGCAATACTGGGGGAGAAGGCTCCACGGCGCCTCTGGAAAATGAAAACTCTGGCTCTCCGGGAATACTAAAGACAACTCTGCCAACATGGCAGTCTATCCTAGCATAATGGTTCCTCAACCAATCCATGCCTAGGACTACATCATAGTCTGCCATAGGGAACTCTATGAGCCTAGCGGGGAACTCTCTACCGCTAACTACGATCCGACACGAGGAAAATACTCGATCTACTCCCACAAGACCATTACCAGTAAGTATATTGAGCCTCACTGATAATGACTCGGGCTCCAATCCTATCCGTGTCGCGAATCGTACAGACATAAATGAATGCGATGCACCAGAATCAAATAATACAGATGCTGGAAAGGTGTTGACGAGAATAGTACCTGCCACTACCTCACCTGGTGCAACTTCTTCTTCCATGGTCATCATCATAGCCTGACCTCTAGCTGCGGGTCCTCTCTGCTGGAAACCCCTCTGTCGGTTCTGTGCTGGAGCCTGGGTGAACTGCTGCTGGTTCTGCTGCTGAAAGGCCTGGGCCTGAGGCAATAATGGCCTCGGGTACTGCTGCTGCTGCTGGACTGGAACTGGGGCTGGTCCTCTCACCGAAGAACTAGAAAGGTTGGATGATGATGGACCTCCCCTATTCGGGCAGGTCCCTATCTGGTAGTCTGCTCCTCCATAAGCCAGGCACAATCCCTGTGCCCTACGACACTCTGCCACTACATGGCCCGACTTTTCGCAATAAGAACATCCCACCGCGGAAGTCTGCTTCTGCTTCTGCTGCTGCGGGTACGTCGGGGTTGAATGCTGAACCGACGTCACTGAGGTCGCCCGCCTCGGAGTTCCAATGGTCAATCCCCTAGCTGCCGGGACTGGAGCTGAAGATTGGTGCATCTGGTTGTGGGACCGCTTCCTGCCTCCGGTCCTGTCCACAATTCTTCGGGAGGTATACTCATGCCTCCTTACTGCCTTAAACACTGCATCGAACGTCTGGTGCTCGAACTGCTCCACAGCCAATAATATCTCTAAGTGCAGCCCTTGCTGGAACCGCTGAGCCCTATCGAACTCGGTCGCCACCAAAGTGGGGGCGAACCTACTCAGCCTGGAAAACTCGATCCCATAGCCATCGACCGTTCTGCCTCCTTGCTTCAAGTTGGTAAATCTGGTCTGCAGGTCGTACCGTGCCACCGCATCGAAGTACTTTGTCTGGAACCTCTCTCTGAACGTCGCCCAAGTGACTGGTGCTGCTAATCCCATGGCCTGAGCTGCCCACCAATCGCGAGCCAAGTCTAACAACTGTAGGCGTACCACCGCCACCTTCTCATTCTCAGGTGTCCTAGCTGCTTCTAGAACCACCTCAATATCCTGAAGCCAAGCGTCCGCGGCAATCGCATCTTTACTGCCGTCAAAGAAGGGAGGGTTCAAGCGCTTGAAACTGTTGGCCGCCTGATTTCCTGGGGACCTCCTCGGTTTAGTGCATCATGAACTTCCTGGTGCAAGGCGTCGCCTCGACGATCTTAGGATGCAAGCAGTTCTCTGATAAGCCCTACCAAAGGTCCCTCATCCTGTCTAGCTGGTTGAGCGAGCGGAGCTGTCTGAACTGGAGGTTCTGAGCCTCCGGAAAGCATAACTCGGGAGGCTACTCCAGAGTGCTGAGCTTGATCTTCCTGGCGCTGGGGTGCTTGTCGAGCTTCCTCTGGCTGGTTGGCAGGTCCGGGAGTAATACCGCTGAAGAAGACGACATAAGGAACAATAAGGAAAGAACCAGGACAGATCAATCATACAAGCAATGTGATCAGGTCGAGATTCTCAGGGGTTTGAAGATACGAGCAGAGATCAAGGATGAATATTGATTGAGACATCTATTCGGTAAACCCTCACATTTCTTGAATGCCAAGACCTGCATGGGCCACCACTTAAACCATGTCACGCCCCAGAACCAGAATACTGGAGAGCGGGGGCAGACATAGCCAGCTACGTATATTGAAATAGACTACATCTCAATTATACGGTCATGGCTGTCTAGATATGAGGGTTACTACAAGCCAGCAGTCTCTTAAGGTCAAGCCTATTGTCTCAATCTCAAGCAATTAACAGAGTTACAAGATATTAGAGCATCAAATATATATATAAGGCGTCCCAAATATTACATATTGGATGATCATGAAGCTAGTCGTACAAACTGATAGGACTAGCAAGAGTTCAGTCATACATGATCAACCCTAGGATTTGTTAATCATGTTTACAGCCCGTAGGCAGACAGTAAGTAAATGTGCATCGAGCTAACATGTGCTCGTCGGCTAAACGCCTCAAAAGAATAAATTTACATATAAGTGGGTGAAACAAAAAGGAAAACCCACTCTTGGACCGGGTTCCGTCTAGTTGTCACCATTAGGCTGGAAGCTCGGTAGATCCTCGGGAGCTGCTCCAAAATCTGGCCACACAAAACCAGCTGGGTCAAACCCCACAAAGAGCAAGTGCCACAAGAAGGCCACAAATAAGAACAAAAGCCAGCATATCAGAACATAAAGAATAAAAGAAGGTACAAGTAGTAAGGTACACAGGGCGATAAACGACTAGGGACGTGGAACCATTCCGGGAGCCAGGTTACAAACCTTAAACCAGACAAGGACCGGGGTTGTAACCCTTCGCCTGAATAGCTCACTGTCTCTACCCATTTATCGTTAAGATAAGTAAACAAACATGTTAAGGAGATAGCAGGTACTGGAGCTAGACAAGACTTAGACAAGGCTGGACACCATCCATTCGCAATCGGCCAAACAAATACTACGGCTTACTACTTTAACTAACTAGGGTTATCACAAACCTAATTACTAATAAGATGCAAGTGAGAATTCCAGTCCCAAGCCCTGCAGACTATCCAGTTATCCTTCCGCGGGTTGAGAGTTATAGGTGGGTACATTGCCCGAGAGACAAATGTACCCTTAGGTGACTTAGAGGGTGCAACACATGACAGTGTGCTGGAAATGTGCTCTACTCGTCGGCAAGCTACAAGTCCATTAAAGCGCCCAGATAACAAGATTGCCTGTGACTGGGAATTCTCCATGTTCTAGTTTGATCTAATCATTAGCCTAATCCAATTTAGCGTGAGTCCCTGGCCGTGGTACCCAGGAAGTCACGTCCTAGACATGATGCAAGACAAGACAAGTGGATTGTACAAGCAAGCAAGCAGGAACACCCACGGTGTCAAGTTGATTATACAAGTCAAGTTACAAGTTACCAATCAAGTCAAGTCAGGAGTGCGCCGCCACGGGCCACTATCAAGTTATCAAGATAATTTATGTCAGGGTACTGTCAGGAGTACACCATTATGGGTCACTGTCAAGTCAGGTTGGTCATGTCAGGAGTGCACCACTACGGGTCACTGTCGCGTTATGCTAGTTCCTTGTCATACCATGCCAAGTACAATAGTCAATCCAAACGTAATAAGTAAAATCAAGTTCATGACAAAAGGCGTAAGGATATAAAATGGACGTAAAATATCTAATAAAATACCAATATATATAGGGCTATAGAAGAGCCAAGCTTAAAGAAATAACCAAAACTCCAAAAGCCAATGGATTGCGCAAGGGGTCAGGGAGTTGGATTGCGCAGGTGTCAGCTGCGCAGGGTGCCAAGTGCACAGGGGCACAGGGCGCAGGGGCAGATTGCGCATGAACAGACTGCGCAGAAGTGAACTGCGCATGGGTGGATTGCGCAGGGGTTACTTTGCGCATGGCTGGCTTGCGCATGGATGGCTTACGCCAGCGCAATCCAGCGCAGCACAAAGCACTGGCTGAGGTCATGCGCAATCGGCCCTGCGCTAAAGAGCACAGGCCGGGGGTGCGCAATCGGCCATGCGCTAAAGAGCGCAAGGCAGAGGGATGTTCTTCCTGGCTGAGAGCAGGTCCAAGAACACCAAGAACTTCAATTCTTCATAACTTTGCCAAATCAAAACCAAATCTAGATTTTCAAAGTTCTAACTTAAGTAAAATCGAATTCTCTTCCACATGGAAGCATCAAAACATACAAAAATTGAAGTTTAATAGATCAAAACCAAGGATTTTCGAAAATGGTTAAAACCTAGATTTAGAAGAATGAAAGCTCCAAATCACAAATGTCAAGTTCTAAAGTTGCTCTCCATGGCCTAATCTAGTTAATGGACAAATAAAAAGTGGTGCTTATTTGATGGCAAGGTGCACTTGCCTTTGGGTTGGGGAGTTGTGTGGAAGAAGGAAGAAGATGGAGAAGTTAATGGAGAATAAAGAGGAGAGAGAAAGGTTGGTGGAGATATAATGAGGGTGGGTGTGTTGTGTTGATGGTAGAGTGTAGGTTAAAGTGTACCAATTCATATTAACCAAACCTAATCAAACCAAACCAATTCCACAAAATAAAACCAAGCCATGGTCCAAACCCATTTACGAGAAACCAAAATCCGCAAGTCGAAAAAATAAAATACGTGCCAAAATCAAATTACGAGTATAAATACGAAATACAGGAAATGGAGGTGACATCGCAGTGCTGGACTGCACATCCTCCTCTCGGCCTGCGCTCTTTAGCGCAGTGCCGACCGTGCAGCTTGCCCCATGGTGAACTGCGCTCAACCCAGCGCGTAGGGACTCTTGCGCAGTCTGCTCATGCGCAGTCCGCTCATGCGCAATCTGACTCATGCGCCATCCATCCCCACGCACTTCACTCATGCGCAATCTGACTTATGCAACATCCATCCCCGCACACTTCACTCATGCGCAATCTGACTCATGCGCCATCCATCCCCGCGTACTTCACTCATGCGCAATCTGACCCCTGCGCCAACCAACTCAGTGTAAGCCGACTTCTGCGTAGCTCACTCTTGCACAGTTGGCCCCTGGCGCACTTGACTCCTGTACAACCCGACCCGAGGGACCCTTGTGCAATCTGTCCAATCATGGAGAATTGGTTTTATTTTTTCTTAAGCTTGGCTCTTCTATAGCCCTGTATATTGATATTTTATTAGATATTTTACGCCTATTTTATATCCTTACGCCTTTTGTCATGAACTTGATTTTACTTAATATGTTTGGAATGACTGTTGTACATGGCATGGTATGACAAGGAACTAGCATAACACGACAGTGACCCGTAGTGGTGTACTCCTGACATGACCAACCTGACATGATAGTAGCCCGTCGTGGCGCACTCCTGACAAGTACCCTGACATGATTTATCTTGATGCTGTTGCGACGGCTAACTTGACTCGTATAATCAACTTGACACCGTGGGTGTTCCTGCTTGCTTGCTTGTACAATCCACTTATCTTGTCTTGCATCATGTCTAGGACGTGACTCCCTGGTTCCCACGGTCAGGGATTCATACTGAATATGGATTAGGCTAATGACTAGATCAAACTATAGTTCATGGAGAATTTCCAGTCACAGGCAATCTCGTTATCTGGGCGCTCTTAATTGGACTTGTAGCTTGCCGACGAGTAGAGCACATTCCAGCGCACTGTCATGTGTTGCACCCTCTAAGTCACCTAAGGGTATATCGTCTCCGGGGCGATGTACCCAACCATACTCTCAACCCGTGGAAGGATAACTGGATGGTCTGCAGGGCTTGGGACTGGGAAATTCTCATTACATCTTGTTAGTAATTAAGGCTTGTGATAACCCTAGTTAGTTAAGTAGTAAGCCGTAGTAATTGCTTGGCCGCATTATGAATGGATGGAGTCCAGCCTTGTCTAAGTCTTGTCTAGCCCCTGTACCTGGAACTCTTGTACATGCTTGTTTTACTTATCTCTAACAATAAATGGGTAGAGACAGAGTGCTGTTCAGGCGAATGGTTACAACCTCGGTCCTTGTCTGGTTTAAGGGTTGTAACCTGGCTTCGGAATGGTCCCACGTCACTAGTCGTTTATTGTGCTGTTGCACTCTTTATTACTTGTACCTTCTTCTATTTCTTTTCTTATGTTCTGATATGCTGGCTTTTGTTCTTATTTCGTGGCCTCCTTTGTGGCACTTGCTCTTTTGGGGTTTGACCCAGCTGGTTTTGTATAGCCAGATTTCGGAGCAGCTCTCGAGCATCTTTCGAACCTCCAGTCCGATGGTGGCGACTATAAGGAACACGGGCGACGAGTAGGTTTTCTATTTTGTTTTGCTTACTCTATTGTAAAGTTATTCTTTTAAGGCGTTTAGCCGACGAGCACCTGTTAGCTCGATGCACTTTACTTACTGTCTGCCTACGGGCTGTAAACATGATTGACAAATCCTAGGGTTGATCATGTATGACTTAACTCTTGCTAGTCCTAGCATTTTGTACGACTAGCTTCATGATCAGCTGATATGTAATATTTGTGACGCCTTTTATTGTATATTTGGCGGTCAAACATCTTGTGATCATATTACTTACTTGAGATTGAGATAATAGGCTTGACATAAGAGACCGTTGGCTTGTAGTAAACCCTCATATCTAGACAGTCGTGACCGTGTAGTTGAGATGTATTCTATTTCAATATACGTAGCTGGCTATGTACGCCCCTGCTCTCCAGTATTCTGGTTCTGGGGCATGACAATAGTTTGTCAATTATCAAAATGGGGGAGATTGTTGGCCCATTGGTCATATGGTCAACCTGATCTTAATAATTGATTAAACTCTGTCTGGATATACAAAGCTAGTCGGAACATCTCGGACTCTTGGACATGATCAAGAATGGCTATCCACTGAATTCAAGACCGAAGATCTGTTTGCCTACTCGAGTCTGTAATTCCTTATGCAATGTATTTTCATTTTATTTGAGTCTAGTAATATGTTGTACACCGAGTCGTACTGGCAAATAGGCTACCCTTAAATGAGTTCAAAATGTTTTTAAAATGTCCTCTCAAAAAGGTTTACAAAAAGGTTTTCAAAAATCACCAAAAAGCTTTTTAAAACCCTAACTAAACCCTGACTAAACCCTGACAGAACTCGGACCGAGTTCGGCCAGAGTTCAGCCAGAGTTCGCTTGGTGGCCGTTGTGATTTTGAATCCTTGGAACTTGGTCCTCCTGCAGTTGCAGATTTGACCGAGATTTGCTCATAGAGTTCTGTCCAAATTCTACCCGAATTCTGTCAGAAGTCTGCGTTTGGAATTCCTATAAATAGAGAAGGATTTCGATTATTTCAACTCACTTATTCACTTTCAATCTTCTCTCTATCTAAAGCTTGCAGTCTTCCAAAGAGTTTTCTAGAGCTTTCAATTTCAGATCCCAAGCCAATTACAATCCTCTAGTCAATTTGCCAGTGCGGTACGGTCTAGAAGTTTCTGAGAGATTGTAATCAGAAGGCTTGATTGAAGAATACCTCTTCACATTTGAAGTTGGACGAGTTCTTCGTATCAAAGCTCGCGTTGTAGAAGTTGCAAGGACTTCGTAAGAAACTTACGATTTTTCCAGTAGTGGATTCAACTGGCAGCAAGAGTTCTACCGACTGGATTAGTCCTCAACAGAGGGAAAATAGTATACATTGCTGTCTTTGCGTTTGCTCTCTTAACTCTGTCTTTACTTTATTTCAGTTGTGATTAATATTCTGTGATTGTGCTGCTAACATTTTTAATTAGCATTTTTCCGCTGCCAACTCTATTCACCCCCCCTCTAGAGTATTACGCTTTACTATTTCGTTCCTACAATATATATATATATATATATATATATATATATATATATATATATATATATATATATAGTAATAATACACCTAAGCCTACATATATATATATATATATAGTAATAATACACCTAAGCCTACATATACTATTACACCTATCTCTAATTATACAAAATCTTAGCAAATGTGTACTGTACTACATCCTAACCATGCATATAAATCCATGTGTACATCACATATTCAAAAACAACCACCTATTAGGGCCTGTTTGGTAAACCGTAAGTGTTGAAAAATAGGGATTTGGACTTTCAAAGATAGATTTCATGTAGGAATCCACTCACTTTCTTGTCCCCCTTAGGGAACAAATGTGTTTGGTTGGAATAGAAAAGTGAAAAGTGGGAAGTGAAAGATTAAGCAAATGTGTTTGGTTGAGATAGGAAAATAAAAAGTAGAAAGTAAAATATTACATTATAATAATAGTAAATTATAATTAATTCACATAATAATTTAATAAAGTAAATAATTTAAGATGATTAGTTACAAATTAAGTAAAATTTTACATTTTAAATGTGGATTAATTTTTTTTATTAGTTATTAGTTAGTTTAATAAATAAGTAATTGATTGCTAAGTAATTGAAACCGGAGTCCAAAATTAAAAATTAATTGCTGTTGGGGAGCAAAATTTTTTTGCTGTGGTCTGATTTTTTTTTTAGCAGTGATTAACTGTTAAGTAACTTTTTTTAGTCCACTATAAATCTGAATAAGAGCTAACTATCCTAATTAATTTATTAAAAACAGAAACAAAATTTTGAACCAACCAATTAGTTTATTACTAGCAGTTAACTATCCTATATACTAACATCTAACTCTTAATTTATTACTAACAACTATATATCCTTACTATCCGATTTACTAACAGCTAACAATGTTATTTACTAACAGCTAACAATGTTATTTAATGACAGCTAACTTTTATCTTTTTACTAAATACAAACTATCATAATTGCAAGCACCCACATCCTAAGGAATATAGTGGAAGTGGATTGGTGAAAGAGAGAGGAAAGAGAAGGGGACAGGAAATGCACTTCCCTTTCCTCTTACCAAATCCAAATAGACTTACTCATTTACCAAACAGTGGGACTTGAGGAAGTTGAGCCACTTTCTATTGAAAGTTAAAATCCAAGCCTAAATTCAGCTTACCAAACAGGCCCTTAATTGGCTTCTATCAAAATGTAATCATCCAATACCACATCGAATAACTCTTCAAATTTCGAAGAGTCACTAGTGAGAGAAAAGGAACTCTACTCCCCTTCCTTCACATTTTGAGAGGTCCAATGACCCTTCCAGCAACAAATGGCCAAGCCATGTCAGCCTCAACTCTTCGATTTTCGAAGAGTCATGCTGTCATACGCGAAAATAGAGGAGAGGGAATTAATTGAAAATATTGAAATCCCTCTCTCTCTACTTGGAGAGACAACAGAAGTTGCCATCGAAAATCTCTAAGTCTTTCCCTCTAGAGATAAAGACACAACAGTCTCTTCAATGAAGAGAAGTCTCTTCTCCTCGAAGAGAAGGGAGAAGGGAAGCAGCTGCTTCACCGAAAGAGAAAAAATAAGAGGGGGTTCGAGCGGAGGACGGTCGAAAGATTACCGAGGGTCGCCTGGCGAACGATGGGCCGATACGCGCCGACGGAGGAAGACGCGGCATCGGGACGACATGGTGGTGCGGTCCGAGACAAAGCCAGAAGACTTTGTGGCGACGCCGGAGCAGATGTGGGCGATGAAGATTCGACCGGACTTGGTCTGATCTAGTCAACTGGTCGGTGGCGACGTGGGCGAAGTTCAGGTGAGGTGGTTTATGGTATAGTGGTGGTTGGGGTGCTTTAGGTGGCGAATTTCGGGGTCGGTCGGATGGTGGAGGTGCTGGTGTGAAATGAGGGGGTCGTGGTGGTAATAGGTGGCTCTGTGGAAGACTGTGGTGGTGGTTCGGACTAGGTGGCGGAGGAGGTTCTGTGGTGCTGGTAGGCGGAGCTAGGCGGTAGGGAGGAAAAAATAAATGGTTTAGTCCCATATCGGAAAAAACAAATGGTTTGTATCTCTATATATTAGCTTTGCTAGTATTGGAGATGCACATATGGTGTGGAGATGCACATGGGTTTGCCATGTGGGGTTATTTTTCTAATGGAAAAAAGGCTAAAATCAACAATGAAAGCATTCATGCTATTTGCACTTGGGAAATTTATTTCCATAGGAGCTAAGCCCCGTAGCGACTCAGACTCGGACTCGGACTCGTGCTCGGACTCGGGCTCGGGCTCGGGCTCGGGCTCGGGCTCAAGGGCTCATGAGGCGTAATGTGGCATTTTGTTGGCACACTTTGCACTTAGCACGTCAGCATCGTCAAAGTGTGCGCAGCGTACGCAGTGTGCGTAGAGTGCGTAGGGTGCGTAAAGGGGCTGTGCGTAAAGTACAAATTATGCTGGTTACGTGAGTGGCACAACTTCCAGCATAACGAGTCCTTGCATGTTCTGAGCGGTTGCTCCAAGTTTAGGGTAGTTACTACCACGTTCCTAACATTGTGCTAACTGGGCAGTTGTTGTAGGGGCTTATATAAGGCCTCCTCCTTCTCTCTCAGAGGTTAGAGAATAAATACACAAGTAGTAGACAGAAAGTTTACAAGTGCTTAGAGGCTGTGAGAGAGAAGAGAGGTATTGTACCAGCATTGTGTTTTGCACAGGAGATCGAGTTCATCCGAGGAGTCAGAAGAGCAGAGTGTTCCAAGTTCTCCGACGAACTTGCTGGTTCCTGGAAGCTATTCGTGTAGGGCGAATAAAGCTTTGAGCAACGGTAATCATTCACCCTAGCAGGAGTTATTCCATCTTCGCCTGTCATCTTCTTTGTTGGTATTACCAGGATTCTATTAGCGCACCTTCGGTGAAATGTTTGCGTTGATATTATCAGAATTCTATTTGTGCATCTTCTGTGAAGAGTAGCACTAGAAGAATTTATTTTACGTATCTTCTGTGAAGAGTTACGTTCTGTGCATATTCTGTGAAGTGTAGCACTAGTTGAAATTTCTCTTACGTACCTTCTATGAAGTGTTACGTTCTGTGCACCTTCTGTGAAGTGTAGCACTAGTTGAAATTTCTCCTACGTACCTTCTGTGAAGTGTTACGTAATAACGATTGTTTGTACAATTGTTACGAAATTTCAGTTTTCCATCAAAAAATTATGCCCCGACAATAACAATCTCAAAGCTTTATTGCTACGATGGAAAACGTTAATGTTTCACTATTCAATTCTGACCTTTGCAAGTTAGAAAAGTTTGATGGAGAATATTACCAAGTCTGGAAGAGGAAGGTATATCTCACCCTTCAACTCAAAGGCGTAGATCACATACTTCTGGAGGAAGAACCTACCGTTCCAGATACTGGGTCTGCTGCCGCAATCACTGCGGCTACTAAACTTCAGACCAAGTGGAGAAGAGAAAATAGCATTTACAGGCTACTTATCCTGAATGCTATGGAAGATTCCCTTGCAGAATCCTATTCAAAGAAGAATATCGCTAGAGACATATGGGAGTCTTTAGAAAAACTCTACAAAGAAGACCAAACCGCAGTAAAATTTTGTGGTTGAGAAATATCACAAGTGGTTTTTTGAGGACGAAAAGTCTATACTGCCGCAGGTGAAGGAGTTCCTGAAACTGCGATAGAAGCTGGAAGACGAGGTGATGCCCCTCTCCGATAAGTTTGTTGCTGGAGGGATTGTCTCAAAGCTCCCCGTTGGGTGGAACAAGTTCTATGCAAACATGCATAGGAAGAAGCTTGAGATCAGCCTTGAAGATCTCTTGCAGGAAATCTATGTTGAGGACCAGATGCGGGCTCAACTGAAGGTGGATACACTGTCCAAGCAATTAGCTAACGCCAATCTGGTTCAAACCAAGGAACCAAGTGGAAAGCAGGCGGCTTTCCACAGCAAGAGAAGGACCCTGACAATCTAAAAGTCAAGGGAACTTCTTTCATGAAAAAGAAGCCAAAGTCTCAAATGCCTTCTTCAAGTGTGGCAAGAAGGGCCACTTTAGGAATGAGTGCAAAGCAAAGACCAAGCAATCAGAGCAAGGAAAGCCTAGTAAGGTATCTATGATCACTGATGTTGTTGCTATGATTGTGCAGGTTGATGCGGTAGGGACTGATACTGACTGGTGGGTAGACACTGGAGCCACCTGCCATGTTTGCTCCAGCAAGGAGTGGTTCACCACCTACACCCCTACTTCTGATACGGTTATGGTGGCGAACCAGGCACAAGCTGAAGTGCTCGAGATTGGGACGGTAGTATTGAAGCTGACTTCTGGCAAGTCTCTGATGCTTCAAGGCGTGAAGCACGTACCTGCTATCGCCAAGAACCTGATCTCAGGAGGCCTACTCTGTAACGCAGGCCTCAGGATGGACATCAATGCTGGCCAGATGGTGATGTCTATCAAGGGAACATATTTTGGGAAAGTTTTTTATACCAAAGGAATGTTCAAGATTCAGCTTGTAAATCAGTCCAATGTAATTAATGAAGTCACTCCTTCTGTTTATACTCTTGAGTTGTGGCATAATAGGCTAGGACATGTTCATTGTAAACGAATTAACAGAATGTCTAGTCTAGGGCTTATCTCCAAGTGTGGGAGTAAGGTAGAGAAATGTGAAGTTTATGCTCAAACGAAGATCACAAGAAAACCCTTTCCTCGGGTTAATCGAAGTACAGATCTTCTGGAGTTAGTACACTCAGATATCTGTGACTTCAAACAGTTCTCTACAAAGACCGGGATGAAGTATTTCATAACCTTCATCGATGACTTCTCAAAGTATGCGTTCATCTACTTGCTGAAGGCTAAAGACGAAGCATTCGAGAAGTTCAAGGAGTTCAGAGCCGAAGCTGAGCGACAGACTGGACAACCTCAAAAGAATAAGAAGTGATCGAGGTGGGGAGTACATGTCTCATGAATTCGTATCGTTCTGCAAAGAACATGGAATTGTTAATGAGACTACGGCTCCGTACTCTCCTCAAATGGAGTAGCGAGAGGGAACAGAACGTTAACGGAAATGATTAACTCAATGTTGTTGACTGCTGGCCTTCCTAAGTGCTACTGGGGTGAAGCTGCATTGACGGCCACTTTATTCTAAATAGAGTGCCTCATGCAACTTCAGATATTACTCCTCATGAACTCTGGTTCAAGGTCAGACCTTACTTGAATGTAATCGATTGTGTGGGGGTGTCTGGCATATGTCAAGCTTCCAGATCTGAAGATTCAGAAGCTTGGGACAAGGACTACTAAGACGATCTTCTTGGGGTATGCCGAGAAGAGTGATGCTCGAAGATTTTTTGATATTGAGTCAAATTATATCATTGAATCTTTCGATGCAGAATATAAGACAAATTTGCAAGGCACAAGAATATTGTTCTTGCGGATGTACCGGAGAACAATGAGGGTGCACAGCAAACTGAAGTCTTCAATGAAGATGTGGTCCAAGAAGATGTTGTTGAAACAACGATTGAACCAGAACAAGCTGAGACGTCAGCTAAGCATGTGAGGAGGCCGAAGGACTTTGGAAGTGACTTTGTCACCTATCATGTGGAAGCAGATCCGCTTACATATGATGAGGCGATGAAAACTAGAGATGCAGTTTTCTGGAAGGAGGCGATTGACAATGAAATTGATTCCATCACCTCAAATAACACTTGGGTGTTGGTTGATCTTCCTGAAGAAGCGAAATCCATCAGATGCAAATGGATCTTGAGTAGGAAGAAGATGAAAGCAGACGGAACTATTGACAAGTTCAAGGCTAGGTTGGTAGCCAAGGGGTTTTCTCAGAAGCAGGGGATTGACTATTTTGACACGTATGCTCCAGTTGCCCGGATGACCACCATCAGGATGTTGATTGCTCTTGCAGCAATACATAAGATGGTGATACATCAGATGGATGTGAATACGGCTTTCCTAAATGGCGAGCTGACCGAAGAGATTTACATGCAACAGCCAGAGGGATTTGTCATCATGGGTCTTGAAGACAAAGTCTGCAAGTTGGTGAAATCCTTGTACGGTCTTAAACAAGCTCCCAAGATGTGGCATGAGAAATTTGACAAAGTTATAAGGTTAAATGGCTACATGGTCAGCGATACGGACAAGTGTGTTTACACGAAGTTCGTTGATGGAAGAGGTGTGATCGTTTGTCTGTACGTGGACGACATGCTTATCCTGGGTACGGATGTTAGCTGTGTCACGGAGACAAAGAAATTCATCTCAAGCAAGTTCAGTATGAAGGACTTGGGGGAAGCTGATGTGATCTTAGGGATCAAGATCATCCGGACAGATACTGGACTAGCGTTGTCACAGTCTCATTATATTGAGAAAATGATCACTCGTTATGGGTATCGGGATCTTCCAGGGATCGATACGCCATACAGGTGTGATGTGAAGCTGAAGCCTAATTCAGGGGAAAGCGTCAGGCAGCTGGAGTATGCTAGCATAATCGGAAGTTTGGTGTATGCTACTAATGCCACAAGGCCTGACATAGCATTTGCCGTAGGAATGCTGAGTCGTTTCACGAGCAACCCAGGTGCTGAATACTGGAAAGCTGTGAAACGGGTTATGAGATATCTCAAGAAGACTCAGACATATGCACTGTACTACAGCGGAGATCCGCAGGTAGTGGAAGGCTTCAGTAATGCCAGCTGGTGCTCAAATTTGGAGAGCGAGAGGCCCACAGGTGGATATTTTCATAATGGATGGAGCTACTATATCGTAGAAATCGAAGAAGCAGACTATGCTCTCACGGTCATCCATGGAATCTGAGTTCTTTGCACTAGATACTGCAGCCGAGGAAGCAGAATGGCTTCCAAAGCTCATGTATGATCTTCCAGTGGTTGGGACACAAATACCGGCAATACCGATATACTGCGACAACCAGGCTACTGCGGTGGCATCAAATGACCTTTTCAACGAAAAAAAGAGGACTGTGCGGTTAAAGCACAGGGCAGTACACGATCTTATTAAGAGAGGTGTAATTGCAGTGGTTGATGTTCGGAGTCAGGAAAACCTGACGGATCCGTTCACCAAGGGCCTCAAGCGCCAGCTGGTCGATGACACAGCTTGTAAAATAGGCTTGAAGGCATTCTGATATTAGTTATTGTATTCCTACCATAAAGTTTTATGCTATTAGTTCAAAGATTTATCTACTAGGCATCTAGCTTTTGGTTCAAGGAAGGACCATTAACTGGAAGAGTATCAGGAATGGTGGGTACATGTTCTATTGGGCATGGAGAGGTTACGGGCCTATAACCACTGTTGTTTTTCTGCGGAAAATGGTTCCTGTGGGAAGGTTGGCTTAATTGCCTTAATGAGTTCTCAGGCAGAGTGAATGCCTGGTGTGCTTTACAGGAGGCACGGTAGAGCAGCACTACAAGGAGTGAAACTCCATGCTACAGTGGGGTGACTCCATAATGAGGTTCCTATATGTGGGGTGCTGCCCAGGAATAGGATAAAGCCTCGGCTTAGCAGGCAAAGTCACAGTGGCGTAGCACCGCAAATAGGCAGTTAGCCTAATGCTGTATGTTAAGAATAAAGAGGGGTGTAGTCAGCACTACAAAGAGGAGTTCCTCATGTTACAGTGGCACGACACCATGATGAGGTACCCGGTTAGGGATAAAGCCTCGGCCTTACAAGCTATGTCGTTGCGGCGTAACACCGCAAGGGAGCCTAAGGCTTCATGCTGAGTATTTTGGCACTACAAAGAGGCAGTGGCCTCATGCTACAGTAGTATGACACTACGATGAGGTTCCCGGTACGGGGTAAGGCCTCGACTTTAAGCCATGTCATAGCGGCGTAGCACCGCAAGGGAAGCGCAAAGTGCTTCATGCCATGTCTCTTTATAATGAACTCACCTAAAGTGTATGGACAGAGATATCAGGCCGTCTCTTGAAGGTAAACTTGTAGACGCCCAAAATTATACACTGAAACCAGGCTGGCACAGGGCCTTTAATGTGTAGCCAGAAGCACATGTAACTACATTATATGAGTGGAAAGAATTTCAGCTATGATGCAGAATTTAAGGCTTAGTCCATTCTTGTATTATAGTTTGATTTTTGACCCATGCGGGAAGATTCAAGTCGTCAGCGACATCTCTCCTAATGTATGACGGACAGTTACTGTGGGGAACAATTATATCCATATATAGAGATATGTGGGGGATTGTTGGGTTTTTAGTTTTTCCTTTAGAAAGGTTTAGTCCCACATCGGAAAAAACAAATGGTTTGTATCTCTATATATTAGCTTTGCTATTATTGGAGATGCACATGTGGTGTGGAGGTGCACATGGGTTTGCCATGTGGGGTTATTTTTCTAATAGGAAAAAGGCTAAAATCAACAATGAAAGCATTCATGCTTTTTGCTCTTGGGAAATTTATTTCCATAGGAGCTGAGCCCCGTAGGGGCTTAGCGACTCGGACTCGGACTCGAGCTCGGACTCAAGGGCTCATGAGGCGTAATATGGCGTTTTGTTGGCGCACTTTGCACTTAGCACGTCAGCATTATCGCTAGGCGTATAGTGCGCTTAAGTTGCGCTCGTTGCGCGAGCCACTTGCGCGACCACGTTGCACGGCCCGTTACGCGAGCCCAGTTACGCTGGCCCAGTTACGCAGCCCAGTACGCAGCTCAGTACGCCCAGTACGCGTAGAGTGCGCAGCGTACACAGTATGCGTAGAGTGCGTAGGGTGCGTAAAGGGGCTGTGTACGTAAAGTACAAATTACGCTGGTTACGTGAGTGGCACAACTTCCAGCAGAACGTGTCCTTGCATGTTCTGAGCGGTTGCTCCATGTTCAGGGTGGTTACTACCACGTCCCTAACATTGTACTAACCGGGCAGTTGTTGTAGGGGCTTATATAAGGCCTCCTCCTTCTCTCTCAGAGGTTAGAGAATAAATACACAAGTAGTAGACAAAAAGTTTACAAGTGCTTAGAGGCTGTGAGAGAGAAGAGAGGTATTGTACCAGCATTACGTTTTGCACAGGAGATTGAGTTCATCCGAGGAGTCAGAAGAGCAGAGTGTTCCAAGTTCTCCGACGAACTTGCTGGTTCCTGGAAGCTATCCGTGTGGGGCGAATAAAGCTTTGAGCAACGGTGATCATTCACCCCAGCAGGAGTTATTCCATCTTCGCCTGTCATCTTCTTTGTTGGTATTACCAGGATTCTATTAGCGCACCTTCGGTGAAGTGTTTGCGTTGATATTATCAGAATTCTATTTGTGCACCTTCTGTGAAGAGTAGCACTAGTAGAATTTATTTACGTATCTTATGTGAAGAGTTACGTTCTGTGCACCTTCTGTGAAGTGTAGCACTAGTTAAAATTTCTCTTACGTACCTTCTGTAAAGTGTTACATTCTGTGCACCTTCTGTGAAGTGTAGCACTAGTTGAAATTTCTCTTACGTACCTTATGTGAAGTGTTACATAATAACGATTGTTTGTACAATTGTTACGAAATTTCAGTTTTCTATCGAAAAAATGTGCCCCGGCAATAACAAAGGTGTTGTGGATGATGGAGAATGGTGGCTAGAGGGTCGGATAAGGATGGTCGGAGCTCGGTCGGGCACGGCGAACGACGACGGATGGCAAGGGACAGGGGGCAGGGGCTGTGCTGGTGGAGATGGGTCAGGAGAGAGAAAGAGAGAGAGAGTATTGTATAATAAAATAAGGCAAATGTTAAAGGCTACCCCCAAATTACTAAGGGCCACCAACTTAAAAATGTTAAAAAAATTACAAGTTTGCCATTTTCAAAATACTATGGGCCACCATCTTCTTCCTTTGTCTTCTTTTTTTGTCTTCTTCCTCTTTTCTCCATTCTAACCCATGATAAAATCTTATACTAACTAATCTAGTACAATACCTAACACATGGTATTGGGACACCCTTGAGAAATACTACAACTATCATGAAAACCATTTGTACGGAGCTATATCATTTATAGGATCCAAGTTTCTAATCCTTCTGTATAAAGTTAGAACTTGGTGAATGACAATACACTATCAATCAATTAATAATTATCCATCAGTGCAGACTCAAATACCAATTGTATAATATAGTATGGGTAGAGATAGGCCTTAACAGTACTTTACAATATTTCTAGTTTTTCAATAGAATTGAGAAGCGTGAAAGAGAATCCATGCTATTGATCATACGCACTAAAGATTGCCTACTGCTACAAGCACAATAAGATTTAGTGTTCCTGATATAGCAAAAAAAAGAAATTTCTACGGATCTAGAGCTCCATTTCAGCATAAACAAGCACCTTTTAATTTCATGAATCATCAACTGCGCTGCAATCACATCAAAAGTCAAGACTTTCCACCCTAAAAGCTACAAAAAATCGTTAAAGTAAACTTGACTAGTTGGCTACAGTGACTGCAGCCTTGGCCTGCAGTCCTATGTGCATTGAGGACTGCAGGCTAGGCTGCAGACCTAAGTTGACAGTAGCTAAATGAGTTGACAAAATAAAGGAGGCTATAGTGACTGCAGCCTCGGCCTGCAGTCCTCTGTGCATTGAGGACTGCAGCCTAGGCTGCAGTCCTATGTTGGCAGTCCTATGTTGGCAAGCCTATGCCTGCAGTCCTTACTGAATCTCAAACTCGTGGAGAAAGGGGGAAGGGGGCCTGTCGGAGGAGGAGGGGACTTCATGGAGGAGGGGAGGGGACTTCGTGGAGGAGTGGGGAAGGGGGGGCTGTCGGAGGGGGAGGAGACTTCTGGGAGGAGGGGGGAGGAGACTTCGGGGATGAGGTGGGAAGGGAGGGGAGGGCTGTTGGGTTTTGTTTTGTTTTGTTTTTTTTTTGGTAGCCCTTAGTAAAATGATTCATTTTAGGTTGCCCTTAGTAAAAATATAAGTGTAGGATGGTTGCCCTTAGTAGATTGGTGGCCCTTAGTAATTTGGGGGTGGCTTTTAACATTTGCCTAAAATAATGAGATGATTACATTATTTTAATAGAGCAAATAGTTGATTGTTCTCCAAGCATTGATGGCGACTTTGTAATAAGTAGTAGATCTGAGGTTATTTAGTAAGGCTGCCAACTAACCTCCAACTAATCCCTCATTTAGTAACTAATCAGAAATTAATCAGAATCTAGTAGCTAAATCTTAATTAAAATAATTAACTAACTAAAACCAACTCTGGGCTTAAAGCCCAAGGTCAACATAACAACAATAGAAGCTGTTGGGCTTGAACCCAACAACAGGACATTTACATGATAGTTCGGGGCTTAGCCCACATGAATTAAAATACATATTTGATTACCAATGGCTGGAAGCCTAAGAAAATCTAAGTAGGGTTTAAACTGTTGGCTTGAAAACTAGTCCATACACAAATAACACAAAATATGACTAAATAGTTTATCTTAGGGTATGTTTGATTGCAAGGTGGAAAATAAGTGGAAAAGAAATTAATTTCATGGAATTATTTTCCTAGGAAAAAAATTCCATAGAATTTTAAAAATTTTCATGGAAAATTTAATTTGGTTGTTTGATTGTCATTATTTTTCACGGAAAATAGTTATTTTCCATGGAAAATGATATTTTCCTATGGGTTAGATAAGTTTCCTTTTCCACCATTTTAGAAGAAAATATGGAAAATGATAGTTTTTTGGAAAATAATTCCATGGAAAATATAAGCTATCAAACACTACAATTGGTGGAAAATTTGTGGTGGAAATATTTTCCATGGAAAAAAAAGCCCAATAAACACAGCCTTAATTTATTGGTAATAAAGTAATCTAGAATTAGATTAATAAATAAATCTGAAGTAGGATAAACTAATTAATAGTAATAAAAATATAAATAAATTTGAAATTAATTAATTAAATAATTCACAATAATTCGAAAGACTAATTTTCTATAAAATTCAATAACTTCCATATTGATTTCAAATTGGAAATTCGAAAATAGGTAGTTACACATCGCATTCACTTTGGAATTCCGTTTAGTCTTTCCAAAACCATAATGATGACTATTTTCAACTGCAAGAAGGCTGGTCGAAACCTCATCTATCCAATGATTCTTTCCATTATCTTTCATAGATACAACATTCCTTGGATTCGTGTCCCATCGATGTCAGTCCATGTGAATTCCATAGGCCTCGTAGGTTTCCTCCTCATGCAGTTGGTGCTGGAGATATCCCACCAGTTCCTCAGGCCCCTCAACCTGTAACAGCCCCTGTTGATGTCCCTCCTACTTAGACCATAGACCAGCTCTATGCTTTGATGACCCTCCAGAGCGACCATTTTAAGGCTCATTGCACTCTTGAGGATGAGCGCTATCAGGCAGAGCGCATCCGTCAGCGAGATATAGACTACTGTCTCACTTACCAGTTTCGGACTCTATAGAACGGTATTGTTGATCTTCAGTAGACTTTCAATCATCATCTCTCTGGTCCCACTCCCATGCTACGTCATCTGGACTTCACCGGATCCAGATTTGATGATCGTCAGGCTCGACGATACTTTGATCCTACTGTAGCCTATATTGATCCTACTCGTTCTGCTGGCACTGGTGGTGATGAGAGTTGATAAGCGTGTTTGGGATTTGGATATTTGTGACTCCGTCTGATGTTGATGATGAGTTTGTAGCATTTATTTAGACTTCTTTCATTATGTACTAGTTACGGTTAAGTCTCTTTCAGACTTTCATATTTTATTAGTGAGTTTTATGTACTTGCATACTGCTGTTAGTGATGCTTAGTGATATCTACTTGGTTTATTCTACTTATGCATTTTGATATATTGTAGGCCATGTTTATCATTGTAGGCCATGTTTATACATTGTACGAATGACAAAGGGGGGGGGGAGAGTATACCAAATACATAACCAAGTTTTCAAAATCAAGATAATTGTCAAAGGTATAAAACTTTCAAGTTATTTCTTTATTATTTGGTATAAACTCAAAGTTTGTCAATTATCAAAATGGAGGAGATTGTTGGCCTATTGGTCATAGACACACCTGATTTTGATAATCAACATAAACTTTGGTCGATACACAAATAATACACAGCTACAGGTATAAAAACAGAACATCTACTTCCAACATGCTACCAATCGTCGTCTTTATCATATAAAGACTTCAGATGCTGATCAAGGCATATTTTTACATTTTATTATGTATTTTTTATTTTATTGAGTTTAAAAAAATGTGAGGTTGATCGGATTGGCAACTAGCTATTCTACTAAATTCCACTTTCCAAATAGCCTACCTATCTACTCCACATTCCATACTAAGTATATACCCAATACCCAATAAACAAAATCCTAACAACAATGAGCAAATCTTCATAGAAAGAACTCTAACCGAGTTCGGCCCGAACTCTGTCCGGGTTCGGCCAAGTTAGTTCATGATCGTTTTGGCATTCCTGAAGATCTGCAACCAATTTTCAAATTGTGAAAAATGTGGACCCGAACTCATGCCGAGTTCTACCCACAAAAATGCTATAAATAGAGGAGAAGTTCTCATTCCTTGTCACTCAATCATTATTCTCTTCTCTATCTATTCAAAAGCATTCCAGAGCTCTATACTTTCATATCTAGCCTTTAACAACTCCTAGCCAAGCCAGGTGCCATTTTCGGTTCGATCTAGAGTTTGGTTCGAGTTATAAAGAAGGTTTTCCGAAAACGTTCCATTTTTCAAAGTTTGCCTTATTTGAAGTTGTGAGTCCTTCGGACGAGAACTCGTGTTGTAAGTGTAATGCCCCACTCCGTGCAAGGCATTTGGTTGGCTGGTTGGATGCTATCAGAATGTTGAACCGAGACTTATGTTGGAGATCAAGGGAATTGAGACTGATGCAGTCTCTTAGCCAGCCGGATGGAATGGGTATTAGAACATGGCTCACTGGTGGAGCTATGTTTGGTAGGAATATATGCGATCGGATAAGAAGACCCTTTTATGCACGTGAGTGGAACTTTCCTTCCTCCTCCTTACTCCTTCATGCTTAATAAAAAGGCTTAATTGCACTTTGCTACCCTCAACTATTCCGCTTTTTCAACTTGATACCCTAAACCTTTTTTTGTAACAAGTTGATACCAAAAAAAATTTGGGACAAAAATACCCCTACTCAAATATTAAAATTATTCCCCCTCCCACCAACCCCCCCTCCCCCACTCCTGCTACCCCCTCCCTCCCGTTCCGACTCCCCTCCGGCCACCCCCTCTCCCGCATCTAGCCAACCCCCTACCTCCACCGCCGTCAGCCACCACGGCAGCAGCAGCCGTCGCCGCAGTAGCAGCAGCTGCCGTAGCATCAGCAGCCGCAGCCGCCGAAAGCGGGAGGGGGGAGGGGGTTTGGCCGGACGTGGGAGAGGGAAGTGGCCGGAGGGGAGGCGGAGCGGGAGGGAGGGGATGGCCGGAGTGGGGGAGGGGGGGGAGGGAAGAAAGGAAGAGGGAAGAGATAAGGGCATTTTGCGATTTTTTGAAAAATTAGGTATCAAGTTGAAAAAAAAATAAGAGTTGTGGTATCAACTTGTTACAAAAAAAAGTTTAGGGTATCAAGTTGAAAAAGCGAAATAGTTAAGGGTAGCAAAGTGCAATTAAGCCTAATAAAAATGAATACTAAAGTGCTGAGAATATGTTCCTAATGTCCTGTACCTTGAATGCTGGATAATTGTGATGCTTTACCTGCTAAATCGATAGAGATGCTTATGTTGTATAATACTAAAATTAATGACACATGAATATGGAATTGCTGAACGAATAACACTTGATCTGCTAATGTGACGATGCCTGAAAATGAATTGATAATGTCCCTTATGCTTAACGTTGTCGGAACAAGTAGAACACTTGACTAATAAGATGCCTTGTGAATGATAGAATAAGAAGGGGACTGGTTATGCTATTGACCCAATGATCCAAATGAAATACTAGAATCATGTACACTCTGTATAACTGTTGCAAAGATATAAAATGTTGCCTGTTTTCTTATAAGCAATAAAAGAAGAATAAATGTTTCTATGAAATGAATGAAATGCTATAGGTCCCTTTGAAATGAATGAATGCTGGTTATTCCTCCTTGAAAGGAATATTATGAGAACCGTTGCAATGAAGCAATGAATGAAAAATGATGAGGCTTGGGATCATCGAGATCACCAAGTGAAATGATGGGAAATATTGGAAATGATGAGTCGTTGGAAACGACATGGATGAGTTGAATGATGCACTGTTGCCTTTACTTATTTCAATATTTTACCATATATTTATGTTCACGATCGAGTCGGACACGTATTCACATGGTCATAGGACAACTTATGCATAAGAGATGGGGATATGTTTTCTCGGACGGTACCCCTGATTGATAGGGCGACTGATCCGGCCTAGGAGGAAACATTGGCGTACCAGTAGGGATACGAGTTTTACGAGGCATCCTTTGGGGCTAGCTACCTTCTCTGGAGTCATCACATTACCGATGAAGACCTATATGGTAACGTCCGTATGGTTAAACAAAACCAGTGACCATGTAGTCAGGATGCACGCTAATGAATGTTTTGTGCAGGCAGAGTAAGTATATCTGCTAACCTGTATTTGATGCAGGTACGAGGTGTCGGTTATCGGTAAGAAATCACTTAAATGTGATATTATTCAATATATATGTTGGTTCAACTTGCCTGCTTAACCTGTTAACTTCAGTATGCCAACATGTTGCCTTGTTATGAAACTACTTACACCTAACTTCTATGCTAAGTGACGCTTTCTATGCGAATTGTCATAACATGTTCAAGATGTTAGAACCATTGATGCCTCAATGATGCCTTTTCATGATAACACCAAGTATGCTTTAATGATGCCTTCACATGAACGCTATTAAGAATATGTTTACATGTTTCAATATGAATACTGCCCATGAACTGTAAACTGATGCTAGGCCCAAATAGAATGATTATTTTATTAAATATTTGCTAAAATCGATCACTATATGTTGGTTTAGGAGAGTGGGTTGGATTATGCTCGCCAGTACATAGATGATGTATTGACCCACGTTTTGTGGGCAGGTGTTCGTGCTTGGAATATTTTGACACGAAGATTAGCTTGATCGGTCCCGCGACATCGAAGATTTATTGGGCATACAGAAGCTCTCCTTGTACAAATAATGTCTTCTGTTTATAAAGGACATAATGTATGGAACAGTGTAATCAGTTGTACCAATAAGTTGTAAGCCAAGTCGGTATATCGAGTTGTAATCTAATGTATCCAAGTATCAAATGTAAGCTTTATAGCATTGTTCAGTTGGCTTTCAATATAAGTGAGATGTATTGTAAGCAGTGTACTTCAATACAAGTCTTGTACTCTTCTTCATTTATCAATAAAGAGAATAAAGTTTTATATATCTCTCTGTGACTGCAAGTTATCTTCTCATTTCCGCTATTACAAATCAAATGATGTGTTTCCATTCGATAAGAAAGAATGTCCTCGTTAAATTTAATTTGTCTGCTTCTGCCGCTGCGATGTGTTCTTATTTGAAGATAATCAATTATGTACCATCTTTGTCTTGTACAAGTGCAATACCAGACTTGTACGGTATCACGCCCAAGCGAGGATGATCGATTTCAAGAGATAAAATATGTGAATAAATGACTCTACGAATCGGGGCGTGACAAATTGGTATTAGAGCACGGCTTTAAGTCCTTGCTCTCTTCTTTGATTCGTTTTAAATCAAAGTTGCATCGACGATTAACCAAAGTTGCTTCCGCGATCACTTAACGTTGCTTCCGCGATTAAATCAAAGATTGCTTCTGCGATTATGCTGTTGTTGTTCTATAATCATCCAATATTTTTTATGTCTAAAAGTTCGTTGACCCTCTTGGCTGCTCAATAGATGTTCCATACAATAAGTTTATATACATTGTGATGCCCCTGAATGAATGATTGTTGTTGGTTTGGATACAAATAACCCAACAATGACTCGATGCCATAGTATGCTATATTGTGAATGATGTTGGAATGTGGGTGTAAAGAAAAGTGGCTAGTATGCTGTAACAAGTTGAGAATTGCTTGTGACATTGGAAAAGAATTATGAATGGGGTAATTGATGGATGAGTTCAACGGAACTGGTGAGTTGACTCATGTGTGCTGGCTAGTGCTTTCAAGACCCCGAGATGTTGGCTAAGTGTTGTGATCATTATAGATCACGAATGTCCGGAATAGAATTGAGTTGGTATTGTTTGGCAATAGCTTCATTTCTGAGTGGTATATTGCCTCTACCACCTCAGAATTAGATGTATGTTGACCCATTCCATAGGATAGTAATAAGACTATCTGTGGGTACTGGGTAGTACCGAGACTTAGCTGGGAGTCATGTATTGTTGCTTGATGACTCGAGTGTCCCTTGACGGTGATGTTATGCTAGGAAGCGAGATTTCTAGAAATTATAATGGGTGGCTTGGTTAGAAATTGTTTAGTCGAGTGATGACTCAGACTAGTAAGACAGTTAGTGTCACGCCCCGACCAGGAATCACCCGAATCATCATCCTCGCAGGGGGCATGATGCCGCACGAGCCTGGAGTTGCGCTCGTGCAAGACAAGATGACAAGTTCACAAATGGTTATCTTTGAGTTGAACATTAACAACGAAAGGAAAACAAAGTATAAGAAACGATTCTCTTTATTGATATTCGAAATCAGATTACAAAGGCTTTCGATAGCCCAACAAAATTTGCCAGATTGGCTATAACACTCAAGTTCTCTCTTGCTCATAAAGGATTTCACCGTTCCATACATCATGCCGTCTATATCTCGGCCGCATAATCCTGTTGCATGTCCGAGCGTCAATGCGATCGCATGCTTCAATACGCTTCGGCATCCCAAGCCTCAACACGTTCAAGCGAAGCTCCGCCGCGAGCAGACCAATCCCTGAATCTGCTAGCAAACTAGTGGGTGATTAGTACTTTTGTCCTCGCTGTACTGATCAAAAATCTACTTAACAAACCGATATTTAGTATTGTATTGATTCATGCAAACATACAATTTAGTTCTCTTTCAATGTTCTCCTTAGGATGAGTTCATGGCATATTCGAAGACTGTAAAGCATGGCAAGCATGTTATTCAATTCGCATAAGTAAACAGGCAAGCAATCTCGTGTTTGTTTCGTAGCACGACTTAGCAATATCGACGCACTCGCCCTTGCACCGATGCAAGGTGAATATGCCTATTCATTTTCCCTGTCATGTTATAAGTGCCCTCTATTCATGATCCATCCATACAGGATATACGTATACCTTGCACTTCCAAACCCATCGTCCTAACTATATGAAGGTCACTAGCTTTTTGGACTAGAATAGACTTATATTTATCGAATCGAAACATAAGACGATGTTAACTCTGTGCGGTTGCTAGCCAAACATCAGAGGCCATCGAAATCATCGCAGCAAGTGGCTTATCACATTCACCAGAAGGTCGCTACCCATCTAAATGAAGTGCAACAATAATACCGTAAACGAATCCCTCCTAGGACGAACGGTCCCAGTGCCGTGGTGCGCCACGTTCGAGGGAATACCCATGCACGGGCTTTTATATCTTTAAGTCCATTTAACCATACAACGCATCTTATTTTCATACAACCAAACAAGTTCGCTTATCTCTATTTCAATTGGCACAACGCCCAAATGTTCTCATCGAACGCCCGAAGGCTACGAATATTTCGAAGGCAACATGCCGCATTATCATCTCGTATTTCTTCTGTTAACTTTCTATGTTCTTACGCTTCATACTTCGTTTCAATGTTCAATGGCATTATGCCTCAACTCAATGTTCGTCAACCGAACGACCCGAAGGTCCCAAACACCTTTCGAGGCATTATGTCATATCCGACAGTTCTACCACATTCATGCCACAACTGTATTCTTTCGTAACGAAGCCATCTTTTATGATCTTGTGCATGTAGGCACGTTTCGACCGTATTTCTATGTTCTACGCCTTAATGTTCAATGTCCGTGGCATGCGCGCTAGGGTGCTCGCCTATTGTCTTTCGATGTTCTTGCCTTTCTAACTCGTACACGAAGGTACAGTTTGGTTCGTGCACTAAGGCACTCGCCGAGTACAGTTATCCCATGTTCATATGGCTTGCGCACCGATGCGCTCGCCTTTGCGATATTCAATGTTCTATAGCGACTCGTACGTCTGCCGTACAATTCATTTCAATTGTTCTATCTAGTGTTCGACACGTACTATGTTTATCTCTCTATCGAGCCACGCCCGTGGCATTGATAGGTTAACTCAGCATACAATGATATGTATTTCACTTAAGCATGACGAAGTAGAAAAGAGAGTCAATGTCCCCCCACTTTGAATCGATATGCCTTGTCGTTTCGCCGAGCCGTTGCGAATTTCATAACTTCGTTGCACGAGAAACTCTCCTGACTTAGCCATTCGACCACTTCGTGCTTCATTGAATTATATGTCCGTTTTGGCTTACCGTGCCAACACTTCAGTCAGTCGTAAGGCGACGATTTGTTTTCGCGGACCCCTTACTGAATAAGGCAAAAGATCGACCTCTAACATTTCAGCATAAACGTATAGCCTGCACACAAAACCAACTAAAATCAATACTTGCATCGATTCGGACTTGCGCCTTGGTCGATTCAATTTCTTAGAATCTTTGAGCCGTCTCAACGCACTTATCCTTCGAGGCAACACGGTGCTTCGCATCGATTCACTCGATGTATTCTTTGGGACAAGGCAACTCTTTGCATCGATTTAGTTCGATGCATTGCTCGGGATAACTTAACACTTTGTATCGATTTGCATCGATACGTAATCGGGTCAACGCAACTCTTCGAGTCAACGACTCAGCATAATGCACCATGCGGAGCGGGGCATTACATAATATACCACACAAAATAAGGTTCGTCCCGAACCAAAACCAATACTAAATTTCTAATGGTTTCATTACATCGTTCCACGATCTCGTCTCACTATCGTTTGGATCGTACAACTTAGTTTGGAATCATACACATATTTTAGGCGTCCCACCAATATATACATTTCAGCCAAGCTCAATTGTAGGATATCGGAACAACGCTAACATATAACTTCTTATTCTCAATTACTTGCCATCTCGTACTCTCGATCGGACTTGGACTCTAGTGCTTGTTCTCGCAATTTCATTGCATATGCATATTGATACACACGCGATCATCCAACAAAAGTCAAGGCACACGATATGATTCAAAATCGCATTTCTCATTTCGTATGTTTCATCGGAACATCAATTTTATGCGTCGCGTCAAGCCATCGCGCATTCGATCACAAGAGTCTCCGCAACGCCTTGCGTTCGGCTTCACTGCCCAACAATTTCTGATGTTTCACTTCGTATCCTATCTCGACATGATTCTCTTTTGTTGACTTGCAAAAGCATCAACATTCAGGACTACGTCCGCTAGGTGACTTACCTAGACACCGTGTTTAAATCCTTCCGACGCAACTTTAAATTGACATTACGCAAAGACCACAATCTATCCGACATAACAGTTTATATCGAGGCGATGGTGCTCAAAATAACGATTCGTCTTAATACGAAGGTCCTTACGATGCGCCTTACGTTCGATTCCTAACGAGTAGGAATTCACTAGCCAAATTCCCAACTTATCTATCTCGCAACATCAAATATAAGTTCGATCCACGCAAGCTCAATTTCAAGGTGAATCCGAATCTAATGATATGACTCGTAAGTCATTCCCTTATCATTCTCCCTCGCGCATAGCACGATTCTCGCAATCGCCTATCCAAATCACCAAGTTCGTTGGTGAAAGTTCTAGTTTGATCGTCGACCAACATAACCATTCAAGCATTCATCCGACGAATACTCAAATCTAACTATATCATTCTTAAATTGAAAGTTGTTCCAATAAAGTTTCGATCGCCTAGACTTATCGTCAACATATACCGTGTTATATTTGTTATCGGTACAATCTCATATGCGATATCGCATGGGTCATCTTACGGTTTGCATCATTTAATTTAATTTGGCGGTTAAGTCTTCTAGGATCAGCTGTCCCGAAGCTACGCTCGATAATTGTGGATCATCACCGAAGGACAGTTTACTACGAACCATGCTATATCTTATTTCGGAGCCAAATTACGTTTCGACAATTTTTTATGCGACTACCTAATCCGTACATAACCATTTCTATCGGCGCAACTGATGTGCAACTATCCTCCGAGTAGAGTCATACACTATCGTCGATGACTTCACAATTTACAAAACATCTAATCGTATCGATTTCGAGTCTATCTTATTCGCGAGTCGACACACGAGATGCTATACGCATCGAGCAATCGTCGATGACTTATAGTCTCGTCTTGATCAATCACAAAATTTACGATCAACCAAGTTCGTTCATTCTCGTATCGTTATCTACAAAAATTTGATAGCGTGAGGCACACTCTATTTTGTATTCTCACATCGAGCTTACGTTTCCTTATGTATCGATCTCGATACGTCGTATCAATTTCGATAGCGTAAGGGTCAACTTTGAATCCGTTTCAACGTCAACTTAACTCGCATCGCATACATCCAAGTTCGCAACGAACTTTTCCATACGCATCAACTCATTCTCCGATTTACCGCATCCCTCTATACTTTGATCGCGTAACTGAGTTACCGATTATCCAACATCGAACCCTCAAGTCAGACGATCTCGCCCTCTAAGTTTCGTGTGTTTTCAGTCGTACTCAAATGAGTTTTGCCGTAACGTAACCAACTATTTCTTAGGTACGATTACTCGCGTCAACCAACTTTCTTACCAAAGTCGCACATCGTGCGATCCAATTATATTTTGCCTCATCCAATATTTTTATCGAGATCGTAAGTCGTGTGATTCGATTACCATTCGCGTATTCTAACATTTTTGTTGAGATCACAAGTCATGCAATTCAATTTCACTTTACATCGGCTAACACTTCTATCGAGATCGCAAGTCGTGCGATCGATTAAAATTTGTATCGTCCAATATTTTCATCGAGCTCGCAAGTCGTGCGGTTCGATTTCAACGTTTCGAGTTTCCTATCCCGTCGATCCGATTGTTGCCTCAAGGCATAATCGTTCTGCTAGTCTCGGTCGTCCGACCGAATTATAATTCTCGTCCAACGTATCGTTCATTGATACGAGTCTCGCCCTACCGTTCTAACCGATCATCGAAGAACACTTGCATCAACATGCCGTCGTACAAATTCTCAATCGAGTCTCGGTGCTATCCCGTCCATTGCGGACAAACCTTTCGCAATTCTCACAATACGTTGATGCAATTCATCGCACAAGTGGTATTGCATATACCACTCAAAATTGAGCCATTTATTGCATCGGTGGTATGCCATATACCACCCAGAAATTAAGTTACTTTCGTCGCAACGTACTCTTTACGAACCAACGATCTCTTCCGACTCACGATTTTCGCAGTGATCGTACTTGATCACAACCGTAACTTTGATTAATTCAAATCCGATAAAACTCGATCGATGCATTCATTTGCCAACACAAGCTCGGTGCGCAACCAAACCGATTTCGTTTCTCGAATTATAACTTTTGTTTTCTTTCGTTGCATCTTGTGCAAAATTCATTCTCAATATCCGTTGTACTTCGTGCATCGATTTCACTTTCATATGCGTTGCACCACGTGCAATAATTTACTTTCAATACGCGTTGCACATCGTGCATCGACTTATTTTTGATATTCGTTGCACTCGTGCAATCGATTTATTTTCGATATCTATTGCACCTCGTGCAACAATTTATTTTTGATACGTATTGCACTCGTGCAATGATTTATTCCCGACATTCAAAGTCAATACGTTAATCCATTCGACACATTCGATATCAACTTATCACTTTCATCGCAACGCACATTCAAAATCAATATGTAAATTCGTTCAACACATTCCATATCAACTTTCATTTTCTTTTCAACGCATCATTTACAATCAGCGCGTGGTAATTGTTGCAGCAACATTCCACGACTTTCATTATATCGATGCTACCAACATTTCTCGTATCGATCATTACAAACAACGAACATCTCAAATTACAATTCACGACGTGTTGCACTGTAGCAACAAATCCTTGAATTTACATCTCGTGACTTGTTGCACTTACAGCAACAAACCTTTCACGACTTTTTCCGCAAACACTATGTAATTTCCAAAACAACACGCAGCAAAATTACATAATTTGTATTAGACTTATTGTATGGAACATCCAGTGCGGCATCGAGTAGAGTCAAGAGTGATTTCGATTGGTGGTGGGCAACTCTTTGAAATTGTAATGAAGCAAGCGTCCAGAGGAAATTGAGCCTAGAGCTCTGATACCAATTTGTCATGCCCCGACCCGAAATCACCCGAATCATCGTCCTCGCAGGGGGCGTGATGCCGTACGAGCCTGGAGTTGTGCTCGTGCAAGGCAAGATGACAAGTTCACAAATGGTTATCTTTGAGTTGAACATT
The DNA here is from genome assembly GCA_029216955.1 of Iris pallida. Taxonomy (NCBI): domain Eukaryota; kingdom Viridiplantae; phylum Streptophyta; class Magnoliopsida; order Asparagales; family Iridaceae; genus Iris; species Iris pallida. The sequence continues at coordinate 2,176,688 of JANAVB010018998.1, forward strand.
AACAATGAAAGGAAAACCGAGTATACGAAACGATTCTCTTTATTGATATTCGAAATCAGATTACAAAGGCTTTCGATAGCCCAACGAAATTTGCCAGATTGGCTACAACACTCAAGTTCTCTCTTGCCCACAAAGGATTTCACCGTTCCATACATCATGTCATCTATATCTCGGCCGCATCAATACTGTTGTATGTCCGAGCGTCAACGCGATTGCACGCTTCAATACGCTTCGGCATCCCAAGCCTCAACCGTTCAAGCGAAGCTCCGCCGCGAGCAGACCAATCCCTGAACCTGCTAGCAAACTAGTAGGGGATTAGTACTTTCGTCCTCATCATCGAATATATTATGTAATGCATTTGTCACGCCCCGACCCGGAATTACCCCAAACTAGTGGGTGGTATATTATGTAATGTATTTGTCACGCCCCGACCCGGAATCACCCGAATCATCGTCCTCGCAGGGGGTATGATACCGCACGAGCCTGGAGTTACGCTCGTGCAAGGCAAGATGACAAGTTCACAAATGGTTATCTTTGAGTTGAACATTAACAACGAAAGGAAAACAGAGTATACGAAACGATTCTCTTTATTGATATTCGAAATCAGATTACAAAGGCTTTCGATAGCCCAACGGAATTTGCCAGATTGGCTACAACACTCAAGTTCTCTCTTGCCCACAAAAGATTTTACCGTTCCATATATCATGTCGTCTATATCTCGGCCGCATCAATCCTATTGCATGTTCGAGCGTCAATGCGATCGCACGCTTCAATACGCTTTGGCATCCCAAGCCTCAACGCGTTCAAGCGAAGCTCCGCCGCGAGCAGACCAATCCCTGAACCTGCTAGCAAACTAGTGGGGGATTAGTACTTTTGTCCTCGTTGTACTGATCAAAAACCCACTTAACAAACCGATATTTAGTATTATATTGATTCATGCAAACCTACAATTTAGTTCTCTTTCTATGTTCTCCTTAGGATGAGTTCATGGCATATTCGAAGACTGTAAAGCATGGCAAGCATGTTATTCAATTCGCATAAGTAAATAGGCAAGCAATCTCGTGTTTGTTTCATAGCGCGACTTAGCAATATCGTCCCACTCGTCCTTGCACCGACGCAAGGTGAATACGCCTATCCGTTTTCCCTGTCATGTTATAAGTGCCTTCTATTCAGGATCCATCCATACAGGATATACGTATACCTTGCACTTCCAAATCCATCGCCCTAAACTATATAAAGGTCACTAGCTTTCCGGACTAGAATGGACTTATATTTATCGAATCGAAACATAAGACGATGTTAACTTTGTGCGGTTGCTAACCAAAAATCTGAGGCCATCGAAATAATTGTAGTGAGTGGCTTATCACATTCACCAGAATGTTGCTACCCATCTAAATGAAGTGCACCAATAATACCGTAAACGAATCCCTCCTAGGCCGAACGGTCCTAGCGCCTTGGTGCGCCACGTTCGAGGGAATACCCATGCACGGGCTTTTATATCTTTAAGTCCATTTGACCAAGCAACGCATCTTATTTTCATACAACCAAACAAGTTCGCTTATCTCTATTTCATTTGGCACGACGCCCAAATGTTCTCATCGAACGCCCGAAGGCCACGAACATTTCGAAGGCAACATGCCGCATTATCATCTCGTATTTCTTCCGTTAACTTTCTATGTTCTTACGCTTCATACTTCATTTCAATGTTCAATGGCATTATGCCTCAACTCAATGTTCGTCAACCGAATGACCCGAAGGTCCCGAACACCATTCGAGGCATTATGTCATATTCGACAGTTCCGCCACATTCATGCCACAACTGTATTCTTTCGTAACGAAGCCATCTTTTATGATCTTGTGCACGTAGGCACGTTTCGACCGTATTTCCATCTTCTATGCCTTAATGTTCAATGTCCGTGGCTTGCGCGCTAGGGCGCTCGCCTATTGTCTTTCGATGTTCTAGTCTTTCTAACTCGTGCGCAAAGGCACGGTTTGGTTCGTGCACTAAGGAACTCGCCGAGTACAGTTATCCCACGTTCATATGGCTTGCGCACCGAGGCGCTCGCCTTTGTGATATTTAATGTTCCATAGCGACTCGTATGTCTGCCGTAAGATTCATTTCAATTGTTCTATCTAGTGTTCGACACGCACTATGTTTATCTCTCTATCGAGCCACGCCCGTGGCGTTGATAGGTTAACTCAGCATACAATGATACGTATTTTACTTAAGCATGACAGAGTAGGAAAGAGAATCAATGTCCCCCCACCTTGAATCGATATGCCTTGTCGTTTTGTCGAGCCGTTACGGCTCGATTTTATAACTTCGTTGCACGGGCAACTCTCCTGACTTAGCCATTCGAGCACTTCGTGCTTCATTGAATTATACGTCCGTTTTGGCTTACCGTGCCAACACTTCAGTCCGTCGCAAGGCGACGATTTGCTTTCGCGGACCCCTTACTGAATTAGGCAAAAGATCGACCTCTAACATTTCATCGTAAACGTATAGCCTGCACACGAAACCAACTAAAATCAATACTTACATCGATTCGGACTTGCGCCTTGGTCGATTTGATTTCTTAGAATCTTCGAGCCGTCTCAACGCACTTATCCTTCGAGGCAACGCGATGCTTCGCATCGATTCACTCGATGTATTCTTTGGGACAAGACAACTCTTCGCATCGACTTAGTTCGATGCATTGCTCGGGATAACTTAACACTTTGTATCGATTCGCATCGATACGTAATCGGGTCAACACAACTCTTCGAGTCAACGACTCAGCATAATACACCATGCGGAGCGGGGCATTACAGTTAGTATACTATGGATAAATAGATTTGGCTAGAGAATGTTGTGGCTTACAACATCTGAATGTTGACTTCGATTGGTTGGATGCAAATCAGATGTGGCTAATACAAAGTTGGTTGCTAAGCTAAATGTTTTAGAAATATTGTCGGTGACCCAAAAGAATATTAGAAATCTGTGCCTTGACCTTAAGGTGTAATAGATGTTGATCCATCTTGATCACCAAAGGATAGTCGTTACATGTATGCAGAGTATTTGAAGTGTATCACAAAAAAATAACAAGTAGTGACTCTGAATACCGGTGTGGCCTAGAGGACGGTTAAGTGATATGTTGATTGTCGGATTGAATGGAATGAATTACTTAACCCGTGCGGTATGAGATTTTAAGAATGCTCGTACGATAGTTTGATGACTGAAAAATGAATAGGATTGAGAAATTACAAATGTGTTGGATAATGTCGGTATAAGCGACTGTTGGTTGGGGGTATAGTTTATTGGCTTATGACTTAGTGGTGTGACTTTGTCATACAGACCGAAAAGTATGATTCTATAGTTATGTTAAGACTATCGGAATCGATGAGCCTTGAATAGTTAGCCTTGGCTTATGGGTTCGTATGGGTACAACGGAATTGGATTAGAAATTGGATCATTGGATATTTTACTTGATGGTATAATTGGAATTCGTATCCTCAAGAATATCTAAAAAAAATTCCTCAAATTCAATCTTTTTTTTAAATCAATAACTCAATTTAATACCGTGATGTAGCAATCATGAATATCATCTTATCAAATTTACAAGCCTTAATCCAACTTTATAAATATCTTCAAAATCTAACATCACAAAACTTTAAATTCCTCAATTTTATTTTAAATTCAAAATTCATCATTTTCATAATCTCCTCAAAAATTTAAATCCCATAAATTTTCAAATCATACCTCAATTTTATTGATCAAATCAAAATTAAATATTCGACCTTATCAATAATTCATCGATCATATAGAAATTTAAACCTCAGAATACCAAAAGCTAAAAATTTATCTTCAATGGTAACCAAAATATTCAATTTATCAATCGAAAATTCTATCCATCTTTGATTAGAGTCATTTATAACCAAAATATTCAATTTATCAATCGAGAATTCTATCCATCTTTGATTAGAGTCATTTATCAAATCATAATTTCAACTTCATCAAATAGGGCATCTCAAAATTCAACGAATATCATCACCTTAATCAAGTAGCCTATGTAACAACCTTAACTACCCATACAATCAATTCAAAATAATTCTATGGGTCACCCACGGTGTACCTAGTCCTAGGCCTAGTTATTTTTTAAAAATCAAATCAACCTAATTGTGAATGAGCATCCTAATCGCAGGCTTGCAGTAGAACGACTAATATAGGTACTACCACAAGTTCGCATAATTTTGCAAAAAATGGACCTGCATGGGCCACCATAAAAACTTGTCATGACCCGTTCCCGCTTTTCGGGATACGAGTACGTGGCCAAGTCCAGCCTACGCCGCAGCATCGGCGGTAGTACGCTGTCTGGGCTCAATATAAATCTCAAGTACAACAAATATTTCTATTTTTCTCATTCACAATTATTATTTTAATTATAATTCCAATGATACATTCAAATTTGTATACAGATACAAACCCGCTACATGTGACTACTCTTAGCTAGAATCTACGATTGGCCTCCAATATAGCTCTAACTCCACCCGAAGGAACCCAAAGCAAGAGAGAAGTCATCGAGAATAGTCATCAAGAATCTGTCAACTAAAAAATGGTTATCCAGTCAGAATTGGAACAAGATCACCATAACACTACATTACACAATATATTATACAAGCATGAAGGAATGATAAAGAGAATTTAACTGAAGATAAGTATAGGCATGACATTGTATGATAAGAAAGTACCTTTGAGACATGATAATAATATAAAGGTAGACTTGACATACCACTAAGACATGATGGCAATAAGAAGGTAGACTTGACGAAAAAAGAACAATAGACAACAGAGCAACAATAATTAAGTCACGTGTACTGTGTGTTTTAGAATACCAACTTTCAGCATGTAGACGGCTTGGGATATCCGTCAGTCATACGTGTGGTGCATGACTGATATTATGCAATCAATGTATAGGGAGTCTGTATTCAATTCGTTGACCACATGCTTACTTGTTGTATTCCCCCCGCCCGACTCACTCACAATACATGTCCACTACGATAAACATTAGCAATACGATAAACTGTAATCAATAGAAAACAATAAGTAAGGCATGAACATGTATGTATATCCAACCGATTCTAACTCTCGTGCACAATAGTAATCATGAACAATGGCAATCATGAACCATAAGGGAATAATAGTGAAAAGACGACACGAAGATACATGCAGTACAAAATAAAGGAAATATAGGTCATAATGATACTTGCCTCGGTTTGATTTGAAGCTGACTGGCACGATATTGTCATGTCAGCACAGAAATAGTCTCAGAAGTTAAAGCTACGCAAGATAATTTTAGATGATGAGACGGGCCTCTAAAATAAAAACAAAAAAATAAAATATTTTGGAAAATTGTTGAGAAAAATATAGGCTTAATTGCACTTTGCTACCCTCAACTATTCCGCCTTTTCAACTTGATACCATAAACTTTTTTTCGTAACAAATTGGTACCTCAACTATTATTTTTTTTCAACTTGATACCTAATTTTTCAAAAATTCCGAAAATGCCCTTCCCTCTTCCTTCCCTCCACCCCCTTCCCCACTCCGGCCACCCCCCCTGCTAGCTCTGGCCGCCCCACCCCCCCTGCTAGCTCCGCCCCCCCCCCCCCGCCCCCCACCCTCCCCCTGCTACCTTCGGCCACCCCCTGCCCCGTCTCCTGCCCCGCCCTCCCTCCCCAGCCCCCTCCTCCCGTGCTGCCGCGGACTAGGGGAGAGGCGGGGGCGGGCGGGCGGCCGAAGTGAGCAGGGGGGGTGGGGGGCGGGGGAGGGGGGGTGGGGGGGGGGGGGGCGGCCGGAGTGAGCAGGGGGGGCGGCCGGAGCGTGCAGGGGGGGAGGGTTAGGGGTAGGGGTAGGGGCATTTTAGTCCAAAATAACATCTGGGTACCAAATTGTTACAAAAAATAGTTTAGGGTACAAAGTTGAAAAATGGTAATAGTTGAGGGTAGCAAAGTACAATTAAGCCAAAAATATATGATGTGTACTTTTTCATCAGCGTTCCGAAACTTCAAACGGATCGTGATTTCGATTTCTGGCTCTTCCGGAATCTCAAAAACACCGAAACGTGTCAAATTTCGGACAACTGACACTCCATGAATTTTCCAGAAAATTAAGTTAAAATTATTTGAAAATAAATTTTATATTCAGAAAATATACCTCGAGACGGTTTCAACAAAAAAAACTGGAGGTCAAACGGAGTCCGGAGTTGGAAGTTATGGCCTTTTGAAGTTGGTAAAATATTTGAAAATGAAGGCTGAATTTATGACGAATTTGGGATAATTATGACGAAAAAAGAGAATTTTTTTGGAAAAGGGGGTATAAGAGATGATTTTATTTTATAGGTTCAATATATATAGATAATGGAAAGCAATTAGTGAATTAGGATATGATTAGAACTCAATCAATAAAGATATGATTAGGATTACCAACTAATTTGGATAGGAATATGATTAGTTCCAATAAGAAATAATCTATATAATACTAGATATGATTCAAATAGGATTAGAATTTCTAATGGACAAGTCTCTCCATAAATTTAAAGCAAATAAATTATTTAAATCCAAATCATATGAATTCAAATCCAAATCTAAATCCAAATCAAATTCAACATAATAACTTTAAGATAAATTTAATGTTTATCAAAGCAATTTAAATCATATAATAGATAAATCGTTAAATCAAATAATATTTCAAATCTAGATTAGATAATTTTTAATGCCACAATTAGTCACCATAAGTATTTTAAATAATGTTTGATGTTATCAAATAAGGTAAAATATATTTTATAAATCTAAATCTTATTCAAAATAAGTTACTAAACCTTTTTATTGCTCAAAAAATAATCATGATTTTCAAACTATTTTCGAAACCGATATTATTTTTTTTGAAAATCCAAACATAATAATAAATAACTTTATAATCTCAATAATAAAATTTCAAGAACAAATATTTATTAAAACTAAATAGTACTTTCAAACCGTTAATTACAAACTATATTTTGAAATGCAGAAAAAAATAGTAAATATCTTTTACAAAGTTTCAGAAATAAATTACTTTCAAACACAATAAAATAAAAGAAAATATTTTTGAGAAACAGGGGTTACAATTATTTCCTTGAGGAAGACCCTGGATAGATAGACTTGACCCTAGCGACCAGTTGATGACTTACCAAATGTTGGCATAGCCGACAATGGCGATTAGTTATTCAGACTGAGTTGATACCCATAGGTTTGGGTAGTGTTCCTTAGAACCGTCGGTTGCTTGTTGTCCCTAAGAATAAGGAACTAGTATAACCCTAGTAGCCGTCCACTATAGGGAAGTCACCTGAATGATTAAGTTTAGCTGTCAGTATAGCTAACCTTAGAGATTGACTGAATAATAGGTGACCATGGGAGACCCATAGAATGACCTTGTGGCATTGAACGAGAGATGGTGGTGATGAGTATTGACCTAAGGAAATGTATGCTTCAACTTGTGCCTTGGAGATTTTTGACCCATTTTAGGTTATATGTCGGCCTTAAGTGGGAATTATAATCGTAGGGTAATACTTGAGTAGTACGTGCCGAGCAGTGAATTGTTCCATGAGATGGAATTGACTGCTCATAACGAGAATGTTTGATCGGTATCTATAGTCGGGTAGCTGGGTTAACCTTGACTGTTGCATAGAATTATACCCTGACTCGGGTAATCGATAGTGAGTGACGTCGGATTGTATTTTTTTGGAAAAAGATGAATTGACTCGGTGAGAAATATTGTTGGATTTAGGAAGGAATATGATTGCATGTTGTGAACTCTTGATATGATTGGCTCTAAGTTAGACCCTTGACCGAATGTTAGAAATATTATGCTTGGATAGGGAGCTTAACCAAGTTGTCCCTGATGTTAAGTGTTGTGGCCTGGAAGATAGTGATCGTGGCAAGTGAATAAAGTAATAAGTCAATTGAAAGGATGTTAAGTCGGATTTGGAAAAGAGAGTTATACCGTGGCTTATCGAATCACACTAACACGAAAGTTGGCTGAAGTACATATGTTTTGGGGACGCCTAAAATATGTATATAGATCCAGCCGAAGTGATAGGTTGCGACCGAGATAACATTATGGGAAGAGTTTATCGCACTAGCGCAGACTTCGGCTAAAATGCATATGTTTTGGGGACGCCTAAAATATATGCATGGATCCAAACGAAGTGATATGTGGTGACCAAGATAGAAATGCAAAAAAAATGTTGGTGAATCAATAAGAAGTACAGATACTGTGGAAAAGAGAACGGCGAATTGAATCATTGATTACTTAAGTGGTACAATAAGATAGTAATTTTGAGATGACCGAGTGTACTGAAATAAATATTGAATTGAAACTGAATGAGTAACTTATTGGGACTAAGTGAATTAGTAGGATAAGTTATTCCTTTAAGTTTCGAGGACGAAACATTTTCTGAGTGGTATATTATGAAATGCCCCGCTCCGTGCGAGGCATTTGGTTGGCTGGTTGGATGCTATCAGAATGTTGAACGAGACTTATGTTGGAGATCAAGGGAATTGAGACTGATGCAGTCTCTTAGCCAGCCGGATGGAACGGGTGTTGGAACATGGCTCACTGGTGGAGCTATGTCTGGTAGGAATATATGTGATCGGATAAGAAGACCCTTTTATGCATGTGAGTGGAACTTTCCTTCCTCCTCCTTACTCCTTCATGCTTAATAAAAATGAATACTGAAGTGCTGAGAATATGTTCCTAATGTCCTATACCTTGAATGCTGGATAATTGTGACGCTTTAGCTGCTAAATCGATATAGATGCTTATGTTGCATAATATTGAAATGAATGACACATGAATATGGAATTGCTGAACGAATAACACTTGATCTGCTAATGTGACGATGCCTGAGAATGAATTGATAATGTCGAACAAGTTGAACACTTGACTAATGAGATGCCGTGTGAATGATAGAATAAGAAGGGGACTAGTTATGCTATCGGCCCAATGGTCCAAATGAAATACTAGAATCATGTACACTCTGTATAACTATTGCAAAGATATAAAATGTTGCATGTTTTCTTATAAGCAATGAAAGAAGAATAAATGTCTCTATGAAATGAATGAAATGCTATAGGTCCCTTTGAAATGAATGAATGCTGGCTATTCCTCCTTGAAAGGAATATTATGAGAACTGTCGCAATGAAGCAATGAATGAAAAATGATGAGGCTTGGGATCGTCGATATCACCAAGTAAAATAATGGGAAATATTAGAAATGATGAGTCGTTGAAAATGACATGGATGAGTTGAATGATGCACTGTTGACTTTACTTATTTCAGTATTTTACCATGCATTTTATGTTCACGATCTAGTCAGACACGCATTCGTATGGTCATAGGATAACTTATGCATAAGAGATGGGGATATGTTTTCTCGGACGGTACCCCTAAATGATAGGGCTACCGATCTGGCCTAGGAGGAAACATTGGCGTGCCAGTAGGGGCACGGGTTTTGCGAGGTATCCTTTGGGACTAGCTACCTTCTCTGGAGTCATCGCATTACCGATGAAGACCTATATGGCAACGTTCGTATAGTTAAACAACACCAGTGACCATGTAGTCAGGATGCACGCTAATGAATGTTTTGTGCAGGCAGAGTAAGTATATCTGCTAACCTATATTTGATGCAGGTACGAGGAGTCGGCTATCGGTAAGAAATCACTTAAATGTGATATTATTCAATATATATGTTGGTTCAACTTGCCTGCTTAACCTGTTAACTTCAGTATGCCAACATGTTGCCTTGCTATAAAACAGCTTACACCCAACTTCCATGCTAAGTGACGCTTTCTATGCGAATTGTCATAACATGTTCAAGATGTTAGAACCATTGATGCCTCAATGATGCCTTTTCATGATAACACCAAGTATGCTTTAATGATGCCTTCACATGAACGCTATTAAGAATATGTTTACATGTTTCAATATGAATACTGCCCAGGAACTGTAAACTGATGCTAGGCCCAAATAGAATAATTATTCTATTAAATATTTGCTAAAATCGATCACTATATGTTGGTTTAGGCGAGTGGGTTGGATTCTGCTCGCCAGTACATAGATGATGTACTGACCCAAATTTTGTGGACAGGTGCTCGTGCTTGGAATATTTTGACACGAAGATTGGCTTGATCGGTCCTGCGACATTAAAGATTTGTTGGGCATACAGAAGCTCTCCTTGTACAAAATGATGTCTTCTGTTTATAAAGGACATAATGTATGGAACAGTATAATCAGTTGTACCAATGAGTTGTAAGAAAAGTCGGTATATCGAGTTGTAATCCAATGTATCCAAGTATCAAATGTAAGCTTTATAACATTGTTCAGTTGGCTTTCAATGCAAGTGAGATGTATTATAAGCAGTGTACTTCAATACAAGTCTTGTACTCTTCTTCAATTATCAATAAAGAGAACAAAGTTCTATATATCTCTCTGTGACAGCAAGTTATCTTCTCATTTCCGCTGTTACAAATCAAATGATGTGTTTCCATTCGATAAGAAAGAATGTCCTCGTTAATTTTAATTTGTCTGCTTCTGCCGCTGTGATGTGTTCCTATTTAAAGATAATTAATTATGTACCATCTTTGTCTTGTACAAGTGCAATACCAGACTTGTACGGTATCACGTCCAAGCGAGGACGATCGATTCCAAGAGATAAAATATGTGAATAAATGACTCTACGAATCGGGGTGTGACAGTAAAGAGATGCAAGCACTCGGTTAAAGCTTGTGCTATAGTGAATTAACATCGAACAAGAGTACTCGAGACATGTCTAGTCCTCTCAGAGGGATACTAGTATACATCGCTGTGTCATGAGTTGACTTTTCTGATGCTCTTTACTTTACGCATTTAATTTATACAGTTTGCTATCATCTTCCTAGTATTTCATAACTGTGATAATGCTTAAATTAGTTTTATTTGGTAATTATCTTTTCGCTACACATACGCACTCTATTCAGCCCCCCATCTAGAGGTGTTCAATGTTCCTACACAAACATCATTAGCTAAGCAGTTTTAAATACATGAATCTCACTAGTGACACACCATCTTGTTGGAGTCCAGTCTGGATTTGGTAAGAGCAAATTTTGGTGCCCAAATATGATAACAGATTTGATTTGATATGATTTCAAAATCTACACTAAATATATAATTTGATACATTTACATATTTGTATAAAATATTTAATTTAAACTATATTTAAACGTCCATAATTGAGGATGGGATATAATCTACAACGTTGGTGGTTGGTGTCACGACCTACACCCAAAAGTTCAGGCACGAGTGCGTGAAAGGACGCCCAGCCTACACCCTAGAGTCGGCAGTAGTAAGCTGTACACTCCTCAAGTATATCCATATCGAGCAATATAACAGATATCATAATAACTAGAATCTAAACTCAATCACAAGTACTAGCAGGTAGATATAAAATGGAAAGATAAATACACAGAGTGCAAATCTGATAGTTAAGTACAGTCATCCTCAGAATTATTACAACTTAGCCAAATGTTCTGATAATGGAAATCTAAAAGACAGAAAGTAAGGACTAAGCTAAACTAAGCATCCTCCAGTGGCACGTCGGCTATGTTATCTCTTGTATTCTCAGCTAAGCCATGATCTGTCTCAGGTGTGCTATAGTAAGTGGTACACCAATTCTCTAAGTCCTCGCCTAAAAATGTGGTTATCCAGTCAAGGTTGGAGCAAGTACATCAGGAGAACCACTACTCATAACATGATAGCTATCATATGACAGGAAATAGAAGAGATAATACTGAAGTAAAACAGTAATATAGTAAAAGCAGATAAACTAGACAAGAAATCATGGCATATGACATAGGAATATGAATGCAAAAGTCATAGCTATACTATGTGAGGTAGAAGTACTATGTTCTATATGTGATCGGGCTGAGGGATCTACTTGGTATGGCTCAATCATACGTGTCATGTATGATGAGCTATTATTCGGGGAACATGATATATTTGGTTTTGATCACAAATATACTAAAGTACTTCGTGATTAACTAGCATGCATGGATTCAAATCATGGCAGGAAACAGGAATAAAGTAACAGGAAAATAGAATAAACATGAATATAACTATCATGACTAGAATCCATGTTGGCCCATTAGCTAAATGGTCACACCTGATTTTGATAATCAACGATAACTTAAGTCATACACAAAATATATGAACTGCTACAGATGTTACAGTTTACAGCAATCGATACCAAAAAACGTCCACATCTACATCAAAATGCTAGTAAGGAACATCGCATCATAACCCAGACAAGATTGCATTGGAATTCAAGATCGAGCAATTTTATATTTTCTTCTAAATTTTTACTTTTATTGTGTTTAGGAAATATAGAATATGAGATCGTTCGGGATATTACTGGCTTAGTTTTTTTTCTCAGTCCACAAAACTAAAAAGCCTAACTATCTATCCCAAAAGAACCCTACATATCCAAAGAGCCCAAACCTATATAATTTGTCCCATGCAAATCCTATTCCGACTCAACAAAATTCGGTCCGAACTCTGACCAAGTTCGGTCCGAGTTTGGCCAGTAGATTTTAAAAATTTTGTTCCCCCAAAATCTGCATGCAACGTTCGAATACGTGATCCTAGCATCCAAACTCAGCCCGAACTCTGTCCGAGTTCGGTCCTCAAAAATACTATAAATAGAGAAGGATTTTCACATTTCTAATCACTCATTCACTCTTCTCTCTATATCTTCCAAAGTATTTTTCAACACTCTAAAGCTTTCAAATCTCGCCTATACCATTCTTAGCCAAAGCTAGTAACATTCTGTTTAATTTAGAGTCTTTGGTTCAAAGAGTTATAAAGAGGTCACAATTCAGAAATGTTCTAGTTTTCGTATTCAAGTTTGTTGGAGTCGGTCATGCGCTCGTCACTAAGGCACGGTATTGTAAAGAGACGACAAGCTCTCATTTAGCTTATGAATAGTAGATTAACAGCGGGCAAGAGTACTAACGACTGGATTAGTCCTCTCAGAGAGAAACTAGTATATATTGCGGTGTTCACTGAGTTTGATCCTCTATCTCTTGATTACTGCATTTAATTTACTGTCTCTTATATCTGCCATAGCTTATATTCTGTTAATTTTTAAAGTGGTGATTATTTCTGCTGTACATGCACACACACTCTATTTACCCCCTCTAGAGGTGCTCAACGGTCCTATAATTGGTATCAGAGCAGGTTATATTCTAATGTAACACTCTAAAGAGTATTTATGGCCGCCGTGAAATCAATATTCAACGGTGAAGGACAATCCACAAGTAGACCCCCACTATTTAATGGAACGAACTATACTTATTGGAAAACACGAATGAGTTTCTTTCAAAAGTCTCTTGACTTTGATCTTTGGTCTATAGTAGTAGACGGTTATAAGAAACCGGCTAGAATGTTGGTTGATGGTGAAATGACAGACAAGCCACACGACAAATACACAGACCAAGAAAAGACAAAGGCTAGTCTAGATGTACGTGCCATCAATGCACTATTTTGTACAATTGACAAAATGTATTTTAATCGTGTTTCTACCTGTACTATGTCTCATGAGATTTGGAAACTTTTTGAGGTGACTCATTATAACCCCACATTCCTAATTTATGGAATTTTAGAATAATTATGACATTTTAAAGAATCGGTTATATTTGAGCTTTGTTTATTTCCTAATTTAAATTTGATGGTTAGTGTTTTAAGAAGTTATATTAATTGGCATGGTTAGTTAATTAACTAACTATTCGGGATAATAACCAACTTAGAGTGTTTTCCAAGTTTCCTAACTAACTTGGAGTGTTTTCCAAGATTTCTAACAACTTTCCTAACAAATTTTCTAACCATAACTAATTTCTAACAACTTTTGAGGGTATTATGTAATTAATAAATTATTACAAGGTTTAGCTATAAAATTTCCTTCCTCTTCTACTCTTCTATTTAAACTCTTCCAGAGAGAGAATGTGCTCTCAACTCATTCCATCAATTCATCAACTTCCCTTCACAAGTTGAGCTTCCTTTTCCCCCAAATTCCTCTAACCCTAACCCTAACCCTAGATTCGAGACATGGCAGAGGCGACAACCATCATACCCACCGGCGGCTAGACCTTCACGATAAGATCTACTACTCCGGCAGCATACGAAGTTCTCGACGACTGCGAGACCTCGTCGACGGCGCTTCTTCGATTCTCCGGCGACTTCGACACCGCTTGTTCGTTCTTTCCGACGGCCGTGAGATTATCTTCTCCGGTGATCCTTCCTTTTCCTGTAGTAGGCGAGCAGAGCACCTTCCTCACACTCTTCCTCAGCTCATCGATAGTCGAGGTGAGTCGATCTTGATCTTCTTGACAAATTCGTCATTATCCTGATCCTTCGAGTGGTCGATGATTCGAATCCTTCACTCGATCTACAGTCGGAATTGTGCGCAGCTTTAGGTCGGGTTTGATCATCCTCTTCACGGGAACATCGAAGTTCTCAGTACGGATTTCTTTAACAGTTCACTTCTAATCGGTTTTCTTTCTACGAAGTGCTTCATCAGTAATCGTGCGACGATCGACGAGGAGACGAGGAAGTTTCGAATTTATTATCGTTCAAGACCTGGAGATTTAGTGAATACTTGTAAATTAAGTAAAGATTGGATCTTCGTTGCTGGTTTAACCAGGTTGAAGATCAATAGATTATGATCTGAAGAGCAATTATTGTGGTACTGATCGAATCACTTTGACCTTGTATCTCATTGGACATGGAGAGGATGTGTTCGATCTGGTGGAACATGTTCCTATCCCTGTTGAAACTTCTCTTCAGGTATTTCCTCTCTATCTCAATGTTATAGAGTATTTGTACTGGTTTGAATGGATACAATGGTGAACAGGTTAGGATCGTAGGTAGTACGTGTATCGTGTGTCCCCTGTAGCCGTGTCCAGCGTGTCGTAGTCCGCGTATTCCTGTCTGAAGTTTCTGTGCGTGTCCGGGATGAGAACCAATAGGACCAGCCTTGCATATTCAAATTATTAGTTGTTATGTAATCCTTATTGTAAAACCCCTAAATATCTACTTTTTATTTAATTTGGTACTGATATAAAATTTTGTATTATACGTCGCGTAGTCGTATTATACGTCGTGCGCAAAATTTTATTTTTGAAATTGCTCGACGAGTGCGAATATGTGCGAGCGTACATATTTCTTTTAAAAATATTTTTCTATTTGTATCAATTCAAAATATATATAATAATTATTTTTAGCTATCGTATCAAAATTTTCAAGTTTATAAATTTATTTATAAAAATATTTGGTTTATACAGTTATTAATAGTAAATAATATTCTTTGTACATACATATATGTTCATAAAAATTTTATTAGTTTTTTTTAATATTTATTATTTTCAAAATTAATATTATAGGTATTTTTGGAAAATATATTTTGAATTATTATGGCGATTTAAATCTTGATTTGATTCTATGAATTTATTTAAATAGTTAAAATAATATCTATATTTTGAAATTTGATTTACCTTATCTAATTTTAAGCTAAAGGTTGGAATTTAATTGAATTTAAATTGGATTTGGATTTAAATTGGATTTGGATTTGAATTTGGATTTAAATTTATTAGTAGCTAATTATCTATTTGGGTTTTAAATAAATTCTAATCCCCTATCCAACTGGAAATTTCCATATCATATAAATAGGCAGGTACTCCTCCATAAATTGCTACCATCCACAAATTTCTACAACCCAAAAATTCGTGCATTGTGTCCGTGTTCCCTCCCAGTCCCCTATCTTATTCCATCTATTACATTATTTTCCGTGTCGGACACACCCCGACACACCATCCAAAACCCTAATCCTAATCCAAATCCTAGGGACCGTCGTACCGTCTCGCGCCGTCTCGACCACTGATCCCAGCCCGTCCTCGGCCATCTCCAAACACCAACAACCAGCCCCAACACTCCCACCTCCCGATCAAACCGCTGTCGCCACCATAGCCTCTTCCCAAACCATCACCAACATCGCCTCCCCCGTTCCCTCGCTGCCACACACCAAACTCCTGCCCACCGCTGCACCACCCAAGCTACACCATCACCAACCGCCACCAATGGCCCTACCACCAATCGACAGACCCGTCCAAACTGTAGCCAACCTACGACAAACCGCAACCACCGCCCGTGGC
This sequence comes from Iris pallida, assembly GCA_029216955.1. NCBI lineage: Eukaryota > Viridiplantae > Streptophyta > Magnoliopsida > Asparagales > Iridaceae > Iris > Iris pallida. The sequence goes on from JANAVB010018998.1 coordinate 2,192,938, forward strand.
CGTCGCCCAACGCCCAGCCCCCATGGCCAACTCCGACCGACCAAGACACACCACCACTAATAAAATAGCAAATAAAAACCCACACCACATACCTCGTCTGCCGCCGCGTAGACCGCGTCGACGCGAGCACGTCCGCCTCCTCCGCAGGCGCGCAGCGTCCGCCTCCTCCACCCTCGAGCGCCGACGCCGACCGCCGACTCCCCAACCTCTCCCGGAAAACCCCTTCTCCGCCTTCGATCCGCTCCTCCGACCATCTGTTGCCTCCGTGCCGCCCGGAGCCACCCGCGCCGCCGCAGCTCCGGAACTCCGCCTCCCGCTTCCCCCTTCTCTCCGCCCCGAGCCGTCGGACTCCTCCGCCGCTTCCCGTTCTCTACCGCGGCTCTCCCCTCCGATCTTCTCCCTCTCTCCCGATATGTCCCCGACTCCGGCGCCGCCGAGTGCCTGACTCCGCCCCCCGCAGGCCGACGAGCCTCCACCTCTTCCTCCTTCTTCCCTCTCTTTTCTGCTCTGGAACCCCTTTCTCTCACTGTGTTCCCACTCTCTCTCTTCCCTCTCCTCTTCCTCTAAGCTCCCCTTCACTCCTCTTTCTGTAGAAAGTGGGATAGAGTATTTTATTATGATGTTATTTTTTTGTATTTTTATTTCTTCTTCTTTTTTTTGTTTTGGTAAGTAGTGTTTATCTGTGCTTTTATATTATTATTATTATTATATTATTATTATTATCTATCTTATTTTATTTATTGATGTTGTTGTTTGTATTGTTGTCCTCGAGAAGAGGAAACAACAGGGAGTTGGAATATTTGTTTTAAAGTTTATTTTTCTTATTTGTTTATAGGTGTATTTAAACAACAACAGAGCTCTCTGCTAATAATAGTATTATTATTATTAAACTTTTGATTCCTTTCCTTTCTTTTTCCTTTTGATATTCTGCTGATATTATATTATTACTATCATTATTATCATTATTTAGTTCCATTAAACAATATAAGATATTAATTATATACAAAAATACTTTCAAGGTTATGATTACTGATATATTATCAATATTTTTATTATGATTATTGTTGTTGCTATTGTAAAAAAAAACTATTTATTTGCTACTATTATTATTTTTAGAAATATTTATGAACATTATTTTCTAACCATTTTCGAAGATAGTTTTCTCCATAAATCTTACTTTAACAAAATTAGGCTTTTGTCTTAAACAGGTTTCCTAGATTTGAAAATATTTATAAATAAATTTTTATTAATAAAATATACAGTTGCTACCAAAAATTATATTTTTTTCCAACTTAAAGTATTCTAGCCTAAAGGAAATGGTTTTTCCTATTTTCAATTTTCTATCCAAAAACTATTTCGACTAATAAAATATATTTTCAAGTTCTTATATAAATAGTTTTACTAAGTAAACTATAGTTGTTGACTTACATTGATTTTACTACTTATAAATATTTTGGGATATTAAAATATAGTTTTCAAGGATTATAAATAGTCTTTAAAAATCATAATATATTATTTATCCAATTTCCTTCGATTATCCTTCTGCCCGACTCCTATCCTCCTGCCAATTCTGTCCTTCCACCTGTCGACCTTAACCAATTTGACCCTTCTGGATCCCATGGAACTGTCTGTGCCACCATCAGAGGTCACCTTGCGTAGTTGTAACACCGAAGTCGAACTTTGTGCCACCTGTATTGTACCATACCAGGCAGCTCACCAGGCGTCACAACAGGCAAGTTTACCTTGCTAACTAACTGTCAAATTATTTATTTTCTATATTATTTATTTTGTTTCATATTGTTAGTTTTCTTTGTTATAAACTGCGCGTCCAAGCCACTTGGGTGCAAGCGACTCTATTAGTCGTTTTACTTTAATATGCATGACTAGTTTTAGCGGACTACCTTTTTGTTGGAGGATATCCTATATCTCCATTGGCCATGACACACACACTACACGGTTGGAGATATGTTGTTAGGGGCACAACTTATGGACTGACCCTCTCTAAAGTCGTGTGACGGATAGATGATCGTAACTGCTATGACTAGGGTTTTAGAGACTCAAGCAGTTACAAACTGGACAGCCATGGACATGACTTGAACAGTATGGGAAATATTGGGGGAGGACAGTCGCTAGTGCGTATGGGAATCCAAACAGGTAAACCACAGTCTCCGAATGGAATTGTGGCGATTTATTTGCAGATGCCCTCTGACGTTATCGACGTTACGGACGGATACAGATGACTGGATGCCAGTTACGTACACATGAGCCTAAAATCCCATCCATGCGCATGAAAGTTGTCCTCTAAATTGTACATTAGGCGGTTAGAATCTCCTTTGCATATTTGTGTCTAGGATAGTCTTTTATATTATTTTTATTCTGACAGTTTATATTAGCTTATTCTTTCTGTATCTTGCTACGTCCGTCTGAGGACCTGGTTTTTCTCTAGGTGTGTGTTCATGTCTTCCGCAGGTATTCTAGCCAAGGCTGTGGTCTTCTCCATTCCTTCGTAGACGATTACGCTCGGTTCGTCTTGCCATTTTATGGATCGATTCTTTTATATTTCTTTCATTGAGATAGTTGGTAGTAGACTTTGTCTCCACCCAACGATTGTATCATAAATATCGAGTTGATATTTATATTATTTTTTCATTGTGGATGAGATTAGTTTGTCTGGATTACTGTATTTTACAGCAATGTATTCATACGAGACCTACGTACTTCGTATGAATACAGCTGGCATGTCTATGTACTTAGTCCTACGTATTTTAGGACTGGGGCGTTACATATTTTTGTGTGTTGGCCCATGCAGGTCAAGGTAAATTTTTTGGTTACTTTACCGTACCAAGCAAGCCTGCGAATAGGATTAGAAGTCTAGGATCTCATCCACATACTTGACCTCTTTCCTCGATTCATATTCGTTAGACTCATCGATTACATCTTGCTTGATTCCTTCTATCATTATTCTTATCTTCCCTTCGTGCTTGCTAGAGATTGACCATACTAGCTAAATGTCCCAAACACCCTTAGCTTAATTCTTTAAGTTGGGTAGAATACCCCACTACTTGACACACCCTTGACCATTAAGGAATACAAAAAGTATTATCTAGACCATAGAGACTAGAGAAATTTAACCCATTTGAGTCAACCTAGCCTTGGTCAATAAAACCGTAGAATGATGGTATAGGAATAAACAAGACTTAGATTCCTATGACTCTTAGATGATTCATATTTGTTCTTTAGTTCAATCTTAATCTCTCGTGCCCATGTTTTTACCATCTTGACTAACGATGTTAATATAGCCTAGTTTTTGTAAGCTTATTCTTTTATCAAAGAGGTGCATGAGAGGTGCATGACGTATTCCATCGCTAAGAGAGGTGCTTGACGTATTCCATGTGTCCCAATTACGACGGTACGTCCCGAACCCGAGCCATATCCTAGACCATTCGGAACTGGTTGTTGGTACCAACCTTTCGTATGAGGAGAGGCCCGTGTCTATATTGGACCGAGAGAGAAGATACTCAAGAACAAGAATATTAACTTAGTCCGTGTTGCTTGGGGTCATCACTCTCTCGGTGAGTCAACGTGGGAGCGTGAGGATGACATCCGATCGCGATATCCCTACCTGTTTGACTCGTAAGGTATAATGTCTTCCTTATGCCTTATGCCTTCCGTCCTTGCTTGCATGTATGATTGTCTGATTGCTTGCCTGGTTATAGCTTGCCTTGTGAATAGTATAACTTGTCCTTGTCTCTCTAGACCCTTGATTAAATTCCGAGGATGGAATTCTTTTAAGGTGGGTAGAGTTATAACATCCATACTCGAAATACGTATTTGATCAAGCCTGCATGTATCTTGGACCTGTATTTTATTTTCTCAGATTCTGGCCTGTAATTGTATTTTGGCTCGACTTACAGATTTTGGTTTTCTCGTAAAACGGGTTTTCGCATGACTTGGTTTTATTTTGTGGAGGAGAATTGGTTTAGTTTGGTTTGGTTTAGTTTGGTTTATATGCATGGAACACCTTAGCCTATTCTCCACCCTCAACACAACACAATCCACCCTCATTAAAACTCTACCTACTTTTCTCTCTCCTCTTTATTCTCTCATTTATTTCTCCATCTTCTTCTTCTTCCTTCCTCTACACAACACCATCACCCATAGGCAAGTGCACCTTGCCACCACATGAGAACCACTTTTTATTTGTCCATTAGCTAGATTAGGCCATGGTGATCAACATTAGAACTTTTCATTTTGTGATTTGGAGTTTCCTTTGTTCTAGATCTAAGTTTTTACTATTTTGGATTTACATGGTTTTGATCTATTTAACTTTGATTTTTGCTTGTTTTGATGCTTCCATGTGGAAGAGAATACAATTTTACTCAAGTTAGACCTTTGAAAATCAAGATTTGGCTTTGATTTGACAAAGATATGAAGAATTGAAGTTTTGGAGTTCTTAGAGTTCTTCTCGGGTTGGAGGAGCAGACCTCTCGGCCTGCGCTCTTTAGCGCAAGGTCGATTGCGCAGCTCACCCTTTGGTGAACTGTGCATCCCCTCGGCCAGCGCATTACGCTGAGCTGAACTGCGCTGGCGCTTCTTAGTCCAGCATTTCCTTTTTCCCTTGCGCGCATGGCTCTTACGCAGTCCACTTCTGCGCAATCCATCCATGCGCCATCCATTCCTGCGCAACCTGATCCAGCACAATCCATCTGCTGCGCCATCCACCCCTGCACAGTTGGTACCCTGCGCAGCTCACCCATGTGCAGTTGGTACCCTGCGCAGCTCACCCCTGCGCAGTTGGCCCCTGGCACACTTGACTCCTGCGCAACCCGACCCCAGGGACCCTTGCGCAATCTGTCCAATCATGGAGATTTGGTTTTATTTTCTTTAAGCTTGGCTCTTCTATAGTCCTGTATATTGATATTTTATTAGATATTTTACGCTCATTTATATCCTTACGCCTTTTGTCATGAACTTGATTTTACTTAATATGTTTGGAATGACTATTATATATGGCATGGTATGACAAGGAACTAGCATAACACGGCAGTGACCCGTAGTGGTGCACTCCTGACATGACCAACCTGACATGATAGTGGCCCGTCGTGGCGCACTCCTGACAAGTACCCTGACATGATTTAACTTGATAACTTGATAGTGGCCCGTGGCGGCGCACTCTTGACTTGACTTGACTTGTAACTTGTAACTTGACTTGTATAATCAACTTGACACCGTGGGTGTTCCTGCTTGCTTGCTTGTGCAATCCACTTGTCTTGTCTTGCATCATGTCTAGGACATGACTCCCTGGTTCCCATGGTCAGGGATTCATACTGAACATGGATTAGGCTAATGATTAGATCTAACTATAGTTCATGGAGAATTTCCAGTCACAGGCAATCTTGTTATCTGGGCGCTCTTAATTGGACTTGTAGCTTGCCGACGAGTAGAGCACATTTCCAGCGCACTGTCATGTGTTGCACTCTCTAAGTCACCTAAGGGTATATCGTCTCCGGGGTGATGTACCCAACCATACTCTCAACCCGCGGAAGGATAACTAGATGGTCTGCAGGGCTTGGGACTGGGAAATTCTCATTGCATCTTGTTAGTAATTAGGCTTGTGATAACTCTAGTTAAAGTAGTAAGCCGTAGTAATTGCTTGGCCGCTTGTGAATGGATGATGTCTAGCCCTATCTAAGTCTTGTCTAGTCCCTGTACCCTGGTACCCCTGAACATGATTGTTTTACTTACTTCAACAATAATTGGGTAGAGACAAGGAGCTATTCAGGCGAAAGGTTACAACCCCGGTCCTTGTTTGGTTTACGGGTTGTAACTTGGTTCCCCGAATGGTTCCACGTTCCTAGTCGTTTATTGTCCTGACGTACTCTTTATTACTTGTACTTTCTTTCATTTTCTTATGTTCTGATATGCTGGCTTTTGTTCTTATTTCGTGGCCTCCTTTGTGGCACTTGCTCTTTCTGGGGTTTGACCCAGCTGGTTTTGTGTGGCCAGATTTCAGAGCAGCTCTCGAGGTTCTACCGAACCTCCAGTCCGATGGTGGCGACTAGAAGGAACCCGGGCTACGAGTGGGTTTTCTATTTTGTTTCGCTCACTCTATTGTAAATTTATTCTTTTGAGGCGTTTAGCCGACGAGCACCTGTTAGCTCGATGCACCTTTACTTACTGTCTGCCTACGGGCTGTAAACATGATTAACAAATCCTAGTGTTGATCATGTATGACTTAACTCTTGCTAGTCCTCGCATTTTGTACGACTAGCTTCATGATCAGCTGATATGTAATATTTGGGACGCCTTTTATTATATATATTTGGTGGTCAAACATCTTGTGATTATATTATTTGCTTGAGATTGAGACAGTAGGCTTGACCTTACGAGACTGTTGGCCTGTAGTAAACCCTTATATCTAGACAGCCGTGACCGTATAGTTGAGATGTATTCTATTTCAATATACGTAGCTGGCTATGTTCGCCCCCGCTCTCCAGTATTCTAGGTCTGGGGCGTGACATGGTTTAAGTGTAGCCCATGCAGGTCTTGTCAATCAAGAAATGTGAGGGTTTACCGAATAGATGTCTCAATCATTACTCGTCCTTGATCTCCGTTAATATCCTCTGAATCTCTGGATTCTTGCCTTGATCATGTGCTTGTATCGTTGATCTGTCCTGGTCCTTCCTTATTGTTTTTCCTGTGTCGTCTTCTTCAGCGGCACTGTACCTGACCCCGCCGATCAGCATGGTGGAGCACCTCCCGCGGACCAGCAGCAACCTGGAGATCAAGCCCAGCATTCCGGAGTAGCCTCCAGAGTTATACCTACTGGAGGAGAGCCCCCGGTTCAACCCGTTCAGCCTGCTGAGCCGGATGATGGTACCTTGGTAGGTCTCATCAGGGCCTTGATAACTTCTCAAGATCGCAGAGGAGATGCCTTGCACCAGGCAGTGGAAGATGCTTTGACCAGAGGCGGTCATCCAGGGAATAGCGCGGCCAACAACTTCAAGCGCCTGAACCCTCCATTCTTCGACGGCAGCGAAGATGCGATTGCCGCGGACGCTTGGCTTCAGGATACCGAGGTGATTCTGGATGTAGCTAGGACACCTGAGAATGAGAAGGTGGCGGTGGTACGCCTACAGTTGTTGGACTTAGCTTGCAGTTGGTGGGCAGCACAAGCCATGGGATTAGTGGCACCCATTGCTTGGGCAGTATTTAGAGAGAGATTCCAGACGAAGTATTTCAATGCTGTGGCTCGGTACGACTTGCAGACTAGGTTTACCAACTTGAAGCAAGGAGGCAGAACAGTCGACAGTTATACATCTGAGTTTTCTAGGCTCAGTAGGTTTGCCCCCACCTTGGTGGCGACCGAGTTTGATAGGGCCCAGCGGTTCCAGCAGGGACTGCATTTGGAGATCTTGTTGGCAGTCGAGCAGTTCGAGCACCAGACGTTCGATGCAGTATTGAGGGCAGCTAGGAGGCATGAGTACACCTTCCAACGGATCGTGGATAGGACCGGAGGCAGGAAGCGGTCCCACAGTCAGATGCATCAATCATCAGCTCCAGCCCCAGCAGCTAGAAGTTTGACCATTGGAACTCCGAGGCGGGCGGCCTCAGTAACGTCGGTTCAGCATTTGACCCCGACGTACCCGCAGCAGCAGAAGCAGAAGCAGACTTCTGTAATGGGATGTTCACATTGCGGGAAGCCGGGCCATGTGGTGGCAGATTGTCGTAGGGCGCAGGGATTGTGCCTAGCTTGTGGAGCGGCAGATCACAAGATAGGAGCCTGCCCGAATAGGGGTAGTTCTTCCTCTTCCAACCTAACCGGTCCATCGGTTAGGGGACCAGCACCCATGCAGCAGCAGCAGTACCCGAGGCCGTTGTTGCCTCAGGCCTAGGTATTTTATCAGCAGAACCAGCAGCAGTATACCCAAGCCCAAATGCAGAGCAGGCAGAGAGGTTTCCAGCAGAGGGGACCCGCAGCTAGAGGTCAGGCCATGATGATGGCTATGGAAGAAGAAGTTGCACCAGGTGAGGTAGTGGCAGGTACTATTCTCGTCAACTCCTTTCCAGCTTCAGTATTATTTGATTCTGGTACATCGCATTCATTCATGTCTGCACGATTCACGACACGGATAGGATTGGAGCCCGAGTCATTATCAGTGAGGCTCAATATACTTACTGGTAATGGTCTTGTGGGAGTAGATCGAGTGTTTTCCTCGTGTCTAATCGTAGTTAGCAGTAGAGAGTTCCCCGCTAGATTTATAGAATTCCCTATGGCAGACTATGATGTAGTCTTAGGCATGGATTGGTTGAGGAACCAGTATGCTAGGATAGACTGCCATGTTGGTATAGTTGTTTTCAGCATTCCAAGAGAGCCAGAGTTCTCATTTTCCAGAGGAGCAGTGGAGCCATCCTCCCCAGTGTTGCGGATGGCAGTAGCAGCAGTGCAGTTGCCCCGGATAGTTGAAAAGTTTCTAGATGTCTTCCCAGAGGAGCTTCCAGGGATGCCGCCAGAGCGGGAGATCGAGTTCACTATAGACTTGATCCCCGGGACAGCACCAGTATCAGAGAGAGTCTACAGAATGGCGCCTTCAGAGTTGGAGATTTTGTACAAGATGATTGAAGAACTTAGGACCAAGGGATTCATTCGTACAAGTGGATCGCCTGGGGGAGCCCCGATGCTTCTTGTGAAAAAGAAGGATGGTACGTCCAGGTTATGTGTAGATTATCGTACCTTGAACTCAGTGACAATCAAGAACAGATACCCTCTCCCGAGGATAGATGACTTGTTTGATCAACTCAGAGGGGCTTCAGTGTTTTCGAAGATAGACTTACGGTCAGGATACCACCAGATCAGAGTCAGAGAGCAGGACATCCCAAAGACAGCATTTAGATCGAGGTATGGACATTGGGAGTTCCTTGTTATGCCCTTTGGAGCGACCAATACGCCAGCCGTATTCATGGACCTCATGAATCGTATTTTTATGCCTTACTTGGATCAGTTCGTGATCGTGTTCCTAGATGATATCCTGGTCTACAGCAAGAGCGAAGCAGAGCATGAGCAGCATCTCAGAGTCGTCCTTCAGATGCTTAGAGAGCACCAGTTGTACGCCAAGTTCAGCAAATGCGAGTTCTGGCTCGATCGCATTTCGTACTTGGGTCACATCATTACCCGAGGAGGAGTAGAAGTGGATCCCCAGAAGATTGTGGCTATCGAGTCATGGCCAGTACCCAGCTCAGTGGCAGAAGTTCGCAGCTTCCTTGGATTGGCCGGCTACTACCGGCGATTTGTTTCAGATTTTGCAAGGATTTCAGCGCCGATGACCCAGTTGACTCGTAAGGATGTGCCGTTTGTTTGGACAGCAGAGTGTCAGGAATCATTCGAAAAGTTAAAGCGAGGTTTGATAATGGCTCCCATTCTCACACTTCCAGATGGGACCAGAGGATTCACAGTTTATTGTGACGCTTCAGGCAGAGGATTGGGGTGTGTCTTGATACAGCATGGGAAGGTAATATCTTATGCATCATGCCAACTTCGTGACCATGAGAAGAGTTACCCGACCCACGACTTGGAGCTAGCAGCAGTAGTGTTTGCACTTAAGCTTTGGCGGCACTACTTGTACGGAGATAGAGTGGAGATATTTACTTATCACAAGAGCCTGAAGTATGTTTTCACCCAGAAGGACCTTAATATACGGCAGAGAAGATGGCTTGAGCTATTGGTGGACTACGATATGGATTTGCAGTATCACCCGGGGAAGGCCAACGTTGTAGCAGATGCGTTGAGCCAGAGAGCCGGAGTTTATTTCCTAACGGTGCAACCAGAGTTATTGGCAGATTTTCAGAAGATGGGAATTGAAGTGGTTCTTCCTTCCAACGTGGCATTGATGGCCAGTCTACAGGTTCAATCCAGCATAGTTGAGAGGATCCGGATGGCACAATCTACAGATTCCAAGATTCAGCGACTTAGAGCAGAGTGTGAGACAGGAAGAAGGCCAGAGTTATGTATTCATGAGGATGGTACACTTCGGCACGGCACTCGTCTTTGTGTCCCCAGTGGAGATATCAGACAGGAAGTCATGGCAGAAGCTCACAGCTCGCAGTATTCTATTCATCCCGGTGGTACGAAGATGTACCGTGATATTCGTCAGCATTTCTGGTGGAATGGCATGAAGAGGGAGATAGCCCGGTTTGTCTCTCGGTGTTTGGTTTGCCAGCAGGTTAAAGCTGAACATCAGAGGCCCGCTGGACTTCTTCAGCCCTTACCGATTCTAGAATGGAAATGGGAGCATATAACCATAGATTTTGTGACTGGATTGCCTAGATCCCCAGCTGGTGGAGATGCTATTTGGGTTATAGTTGACAGGCTCACGAAGGTGGCTCATTTTCTTCCATTTAGAGTTGGGCAGTCAACGGCTCAGTTGGCAGAGATGTACCTCAGGCAGATTGTCAGGCTTCACGGTGTGCCCGTCAGTATCACCTCGGACCGAGATTCAAGATTTACATCGCACTTTTGGCATAGCTTGCAAGAGAGTTTGGGAACTCGTCTCCAGTTCAGTTCGGTATATCATCCGCAAACAGATGGCCAGTCGGAGCGCACAATCCAGACTCTTGAAGACATGTTGAGATCTTGTACGCTCGACTTAGGTGGTTCGTGGGAAGATCACATGCATCTTGTGGAATTCTCGTACAATAATAGTTTCCAGGCCAGTATCCAGATGGCTCCGTTCGAGGCTCTGTATGGAAGGAAGTACAGATCCCCATTAGCATGGGATGATGTTGGAGAGAGGCAGATGCTTGGTCCAGAGATGATTGCCCAAACAGTTGAAGTGGTTAGAAGAATCAGAGATCGTCTTCGAGTGGCCCAAGATCGCCAGCGGCATTGGGCCGATGCTCATCGACGTCCCTTGGAGTTTGCTATCGGCGACCATGTATTCCTTAGGATCTTGCCTAACCGCGGCGTCATTCGCTTTGGCGTGCGGGGAAAGCTTAGTCCTAGGTATATAGGGCCGTTCGATATCCTGGAGCGAGTAGGAGATGTATCCTATCATCTTGCTCTTCCGCCGTCGCTAAGAGAGGTGCATGACGTATTCCATGTGTCCCAATTACGACGGTACGTCCCGGACCTGAGCCATATCCTAGACCATTCAGAACTGGTTGTTGGTACCAACCTTTCGTAATAGGAGAGGCCCGTGTCTATATTGGACCGGAGAGAGAAGATACTCAAGAACAAGACTATTATCTTAGTCCGTGTTGCTTGGGGTCATCACTCTCTCGGTGAGTCAACGTGGGAGCGTGAGGATGACATCCGATCACGATATCCCTACTTGTTTGACTCGTAAGGTATAATGTCTTCCTTATGCCTTATGTCTTCCGTCCTTGCTTGCATGTATGATTGTCTGATTGCTTGCCTGGTTATAGCTTGCCTGTGAATAGTATAACTTGTCCTTGTCTCTCTAGCCCCTTGATTAAATTTCGAGGACGGAATTCTTTTAAGATGGGTAGAGTTGTAACACCCATATCTCGGAATACGTATTTTGATCAAGCCTGCATGTATCTTGGACCTGTATTTTATTTTCTCAGATTCTGGCCTGTAATTGTATTTTGGCTCGACTTGCAGATTTTGGTTTTCTCGTAAAACGGGTTTTGGCATGACTTGGTTTTATTTTGTGGAAGAGAATTGGTTTAGTTTGGTTTGGTTTAGTTTGGTTTAATATGCATGGAACACCTTAGCCTATGCTCCACCCTCAACACAACACAACCCACCCTCATTAAAACTCCACCTACTTTTCTTTCTCCTCTTTATTCTCTCATTTATTTCTCCATCTTCTTCTTCTTCCTTCCTCTACACAACACCATCACCCATAGGCAAGTGCACCTTGCCACCACATGAGAACCACTTTTTATTTGTCCATTAGCTAGATTAGGCCATGGTGATCAACATTAGAACTTGTCATTTTGTGATTTGGAGTTTCCTTTGTTCTAGATCTATGTTTTTACTATTTTCGAATTTACATAGTTTTGATCTATTTAACTTTGATTTTTGCTTGTTTTGATGCTTCCATGTGGAAGAAAATTCAATTTTACTCAAGTTAGAACTTTAAAAATCTAGATTTGGCTTTGATTTGACAAAGATATGAAGAATTGAAGTTTTGGAGTTCTTAGAGTTCTTCTCGGGTTGGAGGAGCAGACCTCTCGGACTGCGCTCTTTAGCGCAAGGCCGATTGTGCAGCTCACCCTTTGGTGAACTGCACATCCCCTCGGCCAGCGTATTGCGCTGAGCTAAACTGCGCTGGCGCTTCTTAGTCCAGCGTTTCCTTTTCCCCTTGCGCGCATGGCTCTTGCGCAGTCCGCTTCTGTGCAATCCATCCATGCGCCATCCATTCCTGCGCAACCTGATCCAGCGCAATCCATCTGCTGTGCCATCCACCCCTGCACAGTTGGTACCCTGCGCAGCTCACCCATTCGCAGTTGGTACCCTGCGCAGCTCACCCCTGCGCAGTTGGCCCCTGGCGCACTTGACTCCTGCGCAACCCGACCCCAGGGACCCTTGCGCAATCTGTCCAATCATGGAGATTTGGTTTTATTTTCTTTAAGCTTGGCTCTTCTATAGTCCTGTATATTGATATTTTATTAGATATTTTACGCTCATTTTATATCCTTACGCCTTTTGTCATGAACTTGATTTTACTTAATATGTTTGGAATGACTATTGTATATGGCATGGTATGACAAGGAACTAGCATAACACGGCAGTGACCCGTAGTGGTGCACTCCTGACATGACCAACCTGACATGATAGTGGCCCGTCGTGGCGCACTCCTGACAAGTACCCTGACATGATTTAACTTGATAACTTGATAGTGGCCCGTGGCGGCGCACTCTTGACTTGACTTGACTTGACTTGTAACTTGTAACTTGACTTGTATAATCAACTTGACACCGTGGGTGTTCCTGCTTGCTTGCTTGTGCAATCCACTTGTCTTGTCTTGCATCATGTCTAGGACGTGACTCCCTGGTTCCCACGGTCAGGGATTCATACTGAACATGGATTAGGCTAATGATTAGATCTAACTATAGTTCATGGATAATTTCCAGTCACAGGCAATCTTGTTATCTGGGCGCTCTTAATTGGACTTGTAGCTTGCCGACGAGTAGAGCACATTTCCAGCGCACTGTCATGTGTTGCATTCTCTAAGTCACCTAAGGGTATATCGTCTCCGGGGCGATGTGCCCAACCATACTCTCAACCCGCGGAAGGATAACTAGATGGTCTGCAGGGCTTAGGACTGGGAAATTCTTATTGCTTCTTGTTAGTAATTAGGCTTGTGATAACCCTAGTTAGTTAAAGTAGTAAGCCGTAGTAATTGCTTGGCCGCTTGTGAATGGATGATGTCTAGCCCTGTCTAAGTCTTGTCTAGTCCCTGTACCCTGGTACCCCTGAACATGATTGTTTTACTTGCTTCAACAATAATTGGGTAGAGACAAGGAGCTATTCAGGCAAAAGGTTACAACCCCGGTCCTTGTTTGGTTTACGGGTTGTAACTTGGTTCTCCGAATGGTTCCACGTCCCTAGTCGTTTATTGTCCTGACGTGCTCTTTATTACTTGTACTTTTTTTTATTTTCTTATGTTCTGATATGCTGGCTTTTGTTCTTATTTCGTGGCCTCCTTTGTGGCACTTGCTCTTTCTGGGGTTTGATCCAGCTGGTTTTGTGTGGCCAGATTTCGGAGCAGCTTCCGAGGTTCTACCGAACCTCCAGCCCGATGGTGGCGACTAGAAGGAACCCGGGCTACGAGTGGGTTTTCTATTTTGTTTCGCTCACTCTATTGTAAATTTATTCTTTTGAGGCGTTTAGCCGACGAGCACCTGTTAGCTCGATGCACCTTTACTTACTGTCTGCCTACGGGCTGTAAACATGATTAACAAATCCTAGGGTTGATCATGTATGACTTAACTCTTGCTAGTCCTCGCATTTTGTACGACTAGCTTCATGATCAGCTGATATGTAATATTTGGGACGCCTTTTATTATATATATTTGGTGGTCAAACATCTTATGATTATATTATTTGCTTGAGATTCAGACAGTAGGCTTGACCTTACGAGACTGTTGGCTTGTAGTAAACCCTCATATCTCGACAGCCATGACCGTATAGTTGAGATGTATTCTATTTCAATATACGTAGCTGGCTATGTTCGCCCCCGCTCTCCAGTATTCTGGTTCTGGGGCGTGACAGTCGTGCGCAAAATTTCATTTTTGAAATTGCTCGACGAGTGCGAATATGTACGAGCGTACATATTTCTTTTAAAAATATTTTTCTATTTGTATCAATTCAAAATAATATATATAATAATTATTTTTAGCTATCGTATCAAAATTTTCAAGTTTATAAATTTATTTATAAAAAGTCTTTGGTTTATACAGTTATTAATAATAAATAATATTCTTTGTACATACATATATGTTCATAAATATTTTATTAGTTTTTTTAATATTTATTATTTTCGAAATTAATATTATAGGTATTTTTGGAAAATATATTTTTGAATTATTATGGCGATTTAAATCTTGAATTGATTCTATGAATTTATTTAAATAGTTAAAATAATATCTATATTTTGAAACTTGATTTACCTTATCTAATTTTAAACTAAAGGTTGGAATTTAATTGAATTTAAATTGGATTTGGATTTAAATTGGATTTGGATTTGAATTTGGATTTAAATTTATTAGTAGCTAATTATCTATTTGGGTTTTAAATAAATTCTAATCCCTATCAAACTGGAAATTCCCACATCCTATAAATAGGCATGTACTCCTCCATAAATTGCTACCATCCACAAATTTCTATAACCCAAAAATTTGTGCATTGTGTGCGTGTTCCCTCCCAGTCCCCTATCTTATTCCATCTATTACATTATTTTCCGTGTCGGACACACCCCAACACACCATCAAAAACCCAAATCCTAATCCAAATCCTGGGCACCGTCGTGCCGTCTCGCGCCGTCTCGACCACTGATCCCAGCCCGTCCTCGGCCATCTCTACACACCAACAACCAGCCCCAACACTCCCACCTCCCGATCAAACCGCTGTCGCCACCATAGCCTCTTCCCAAACCACCACCAATATCGTCTCCCCCGTTCCCGCGCTGCCACACACCAAACTCCTGTCCACCGCCGCACCACCCAAGCTACACCATCACCAACCGCCACCAATGGCCCTACCACCAATCGACAAACCCGCCCAAACTGTAGCCAACCCATGACAAACCGCAACCACCGCCCGTGGCCGTCGCCCAACGCCCAGCCCCCATGACCAACTCCGGCCGACCAAGACAACACCATCACCAATAAAATAGCAAATAAAAACCCACACCACATACCTCGTCCGCCGCCGCGTCGACCGTGCCGACGCGATCGCGTCCGCCTCCTCCTCCCTCGAGCGCCGACGCCAACCGCCAACTCCCCAACCCTCGCCGAAAAACCCCTTCTCCGCCTCCGATCCGCTCCTCCGACCATCTGTTGCCTCCGCGCCGCCCGGAGCCACCCGCGCCTCCGGAACTCCGCCTCCCGCTTCGCCCTTCTCTCCGCCCCGAGCCGCCGGACTCCTCCGCCGCTCCCCGTTCTCCACCGCAGCTCTCCCCTCCGATCTTCTCCCTCTCTCTCCCGATATATCCCCGACTCCGGCGCTGCCTGACTTCGTGCCCCCCACAGGCCGACGAGCCTCCACCTCTTCCTCCTTCTTCCCCTATCTTTTCCGCTCCCGAACCCCTTTCTCTCACTGTGTTCCCGCTCTCTCTCTCTTCCCTCTCCTCTTCCTCTAAGCTCCCCTTCACTCATCTTTCTGTAGAAAGTGGGATAGAGTATTTTTATTATGATGTTATTTTTTTGTATTTTTATTTCTTCTTCTTTTTTTTGTTTTGGTAAGTAGTATTTATCTGTGTTTTTATATTATTATTATTATTATTATTATTATCTATCTTATTTTATTTATTGATGTTGTTGTTTGTATTGTTGTCCTCGAGAAGAGGAAACAACAGGGAGTTGGAATATTTGTTTTAAAGTTTATTTTTCTTATTTGTTTATAGGTGTATTTTAAACAACAACAGAGCTCTCTGCTAATAATAGTATTATTATTACTAGCATATGTGCACGTGCCTTGCACGTATTTTAACGTTTCTTAATTAGTTTAGGAAGACTCTTTAGGAAGACCAAAGGGTAGTCTTCCTAATTACTAAGTTGTCCTTATTAAAATTAATAGACTATTTTTAATTAGTATAAGTATGTAAGGGTATTTTCGGAATTCAAAAGTTTCACCATCTAAGTTTTCCTATTATATAGTAGAATAGATTAGTATAAGTATGTAAGGATATTTTCGGAATTCAAAAGTTTCACCATCTAAGTTTTCCTATTATATAGTAGAATAGATTATACTTTTGATTCCTTTGCTTTCTCTTTCCTTTTGATATTCTGCTGATATTATATTATTACTATCATTAT
Organism: Iris pallida; assembly: GCA_029216955.1. Lineage (NCBI taxonomy): Eukaryota > Viridiplantae > Streptophyta > Magnoliopsida > Asparagales > Iridaceae > Iris > Iris pallida. The sequence continues at coordinate 2,209,441 of JANAVB010018998.1, forward strand.
TATCATTATTTATGTTCCATTAAACAATATAAGATATTAATTATATACAAAAATACTTTCAAGGTTATGATTACTGATATATTATCAATATTTTTATTATGATTATTGTTGTTGCTATTGTAAAAAAAAAACTATTTATTTGCTACTATTATTATTTTTAGAAATATTTATGAACATATTATTTTCTAACCGTTTTCGAAGATAGTTTTCTCCAAAAATCTTACTTTAACAAAATTAGGCTTTTGTCTTAAACAGGTTTCCTAGATTTGAAAATATTTATAAATAAATTTTTATTAATAAAAATATACAGTTGCTACCAAAAATTATATTTTTTTTCCAACTTAAAGTATTCTAGCCTAAAGGAAATGGTTTTTCCTATTTTCAATTATCTATCCAAAAACTATTTCGACTAATAAAATATATTTTCAAGTTCTTATATAAAATATTTTTACTAAGTAAACTATAGTTGTTGACTTACATTGATTTTACTATTTATAAAATATTGCGAGATATTAAAATATAGTTTTCAAGGATTATAAATAGTCTTCAAAAATCATATTATATTATTTATCCAATTTTCTTCGATTATCCTTCTGCCCACGACTCCTATCCTCCTGCCAATTCTATCCTTCCACCTGTCGACCCTAACCAATTTGACCCTTCTGGATCCCATGGAATTGTCCGTGCCACCATCAGAGGTCACTTTGCGTAGTTGTAACACCGAAGTCGAACTTTGTGCCACCTGTATTGTACCATACCAGGCAGCTCACCAGGCGTCGCAACAGGCAAGTATACCTTGCTAATTAACTATCAAATTATTTATTTTCTGCATTATTTATTTTGTTTCATATTGTTAGTTTTCTTTGTTATAAACTGCGCGTCCAAGCCACACTTGGGTTCAAGCGACTCTATTAGTCGTTTTACTTTACTATATGCATGGCTTAGTTTTAGCGGACTACCTTTTTGTTGGGGGATATCCTTATATCTCCATTGGCCATGACACACATACTACACAGTTGGAGACATGTTGTTAGGGACACGACTTATGGACTGGCCCTCTCTAAAGTCGTGTGACGGATAGATGATCGTAACTGCTATGACTAGGGTTTTAGAGACTCAAGCAGTTACAAAACTGGACGAGCCATGGACATGACTTGAACAGTGTGGGAAATATTGGGGGAGGACAGTCGCTAGTGCGTATGGGAATCCAAACAGGTAAACCACAGTCTCCGGATGGAACTGTGGCGATTTATTTGCAGATGCCCCCTGACGTTTTAGACGTTACGGACGGATACAGATGACTGGATGGCAGTTACGTACACATGAGCCTAAAATCCTACCCATGCGCATGAAAGTTGTCCTCTAAATTACACATTAGGCGGTTAGAATCTCCTTTGCATATTTGTGTTTAGGATAGTCTTTTATATACTATTTTATTATTCTGACAGTTCATATTAGCTTGTTCTTCCTGTATCTTGCTACGTCCGTCTGAGGACCTGGTTTTTCCCCAGGTGTATGTTCATGTCTTCCGCAGGTATTCTAGCCAAGGCTGTGGTCTTCTCCATTCCTTCGAAGACGATTGCGCTCGGTTCGTCTTGTCATTTTATGGATCGATTCTTTTACATTTCTTTTATTAAGATAGTTTGTAGTGGACATTGTCTCCGTCCAACGATTGTATCATAAATATTCGAGTTGATATTTATATTATTATTCTTTTCATTGTGGATGAGATTTAGTTTGTCTTGGGTTACTGCATTTTACAGCTTATGTATTCATACGAGACCTACGTACTTCGTATGAATACAGCTGGCATGTCTACGTACTTAGTCCTACGTATTTTGGGACTGGGCGTTACACTTATTCATTTGATTCAAACATTGTTGTATAATTTCCTCTTCTAATAATTATTATAAATTTTTTAATTCTGCATCCTTCATGTTCTGAGTTCTAAGTGTGATCGTTGGGTCAGCTTGTATGCCTAATTTTTGAAGTGAGTTTCCTGTGTATTTTTATTAGTAGGATTTGCTGTTAGGATCAGTTGCAAGTATTTTCATTGTTGGGTGAATGAGAAAGATTAGTAGCCGTTAGCTAATGGCAAATTCAAATTTGTAATTGGAAGGGTGCTGTAGCTGTTTGTATAAATGTTGGACTCTTAGTTGTTTGTGTGAACTTTGAGGGCCTGAGACTTTTGACCATGGGATGATTTTGGACTGGGTTCAGGGTTCATAGGACCTAAGTGCAGTTAATAGGTTCTGTATAATGGTTAGTTTTGCTGAGTTGAGCTTATATATTCTGATGCTATGGTAGTATGGAGTAAAGGGAAGTAGTAGCTGTTATATTTAAAAATAAGGTTGGTTGGCTTCTGTTTAACTTTGTGATGTTGGGTTCTAGTTTGGAGTTGTGACTTGGTGGTGGCTAAGTCTTTTAGAGGAGTCATCCCAGTTTTTTGTTAAACATGCTTGGTGAAGTTGGCAACTTGTATAACAAATGATTGGTTAGCGAGGGTTGCAAGTTTGAGATGGGCATAGCTTATGTTGATTGCAGAGTATAGAAGTTGGGGTTTGTATGATTGGCGGGATATTTGGTCTTTTGTATGTGCAATTAATTTGAATGTTCTAATGGACATTCACTGTTGAATGGTTTATAATTTGAACGTTGGGTTCTATGTATGTTGCTGTGTTTGATAACATTATTGAACTTCAGTTTTGTATATTTTGCTAAGACCAATGTAACTGTCCTGTTGATTTTAGCTAGCTGTGTGGTAATTAATGTCAATTGGGTTGTGCCAAGTTCCTAGGAAGAAGTATCAGGCTATGGATTTTGTAGCTATGTAACTGAGTTTGGAGGGAAGGGATTTGAAGTAAGGATTATGTTGGAATAGTTTTATATGGACTATATGGGTTAACCTTTAAGCCTACTGTGGGGATAATACTAAGTCAAGATTTAGTAACATTTTTTATAACAGTTTAATGATTTTTGCATTCTAAAATGGCTATTGAAAATGGTATTATCACGTAAACCCCCAAAATTTTTCAAAGATATTTATTTATTTATTTTTGCATTCAAAGGATAAGGTGATATATTATCTTCAAATATAGAAGTTGGAATTTTGCAAAAGTATACGTATATAATTTTTTTTACAAATATTGGTTTAATCTTCAATAAAATATTTTTGAATAAAGGTATATATGGAAGTTTCTTGTTAAAAATATTTATAAAATATTGTATTTATATATTTGTTTGTTAGAGAATTTTTCTCGAATATTTAGGAAAATATACCTACATATATAAATTCCATTAGAAGGTATAGATAAAATATCTTTTTAGATATAAAATAATAAATTTATTGTTAATTAGAATATATGAGTTAAATTATATTTTATATTTCATGATTTGAGGGTGCCTATAAATATCAGTATATATTGGGCAAAATACTTACAAGATTATTTTATAAATATTTTTGAAATTATAGAAGTTTTTATTATTTTATTTAGGTTTATTAGTGTATAGATATATAAACACAAATATATAAATATATATAGATATAAAGAAAAAAATTAAAAAAAGGGATCCCAGGCCCACTGTTCCCCGAAGGGAACATCAGCTGTTCGAAGCCCAGGGAAGCCCACACCCGAGCTCTCCTTCAGCTAATATAAACAACATCAGCTGCAGTTGTATTGGTATAACTGAACAAGAGCCGCCCCCTAACCCTAGCCAAATCCCTCGACCCCCCCGACCTCCTGACGCGTGCGCGCCCCCAGGGCTCCGTCGCGCGAGCGTGCAGCTACCACCGGTGGCCGCCAGCTAGACCGGGCACGGCATCGTGGCAGCACAACCGCGGTATCAGTGCCAACAGCAGCAGCAGGGCCTGCAGCGGAGGCTACTTCGCGGGGCGATATCCCCTCCGACGCTCGTTCGTTTGCCAAGACATTTTCTCAGGTTTGAACACAACCTATAGGTCTACACTTCTCTTTAATTAGTTTTTATTTTTCTAGCATGGATCGATCAAGAGATCGACGCCAACTTGGCAAGAAAACTGCTCCGAAACAGGATAGATAAAGACCCAGGTACCCCAGTTTAGTGATAAATCCCGATCAACCTAGTAGGAATTGTAGATAATTTATTAAATGAAATATTTAGATCATTTATAGGCCTACCAAATCCTTTTTTTATATTTAGTTTTCATCCACTTTACAGAAATTTATCCTCTGGTAAAGTTAGAGAAAAACCTGTTTTTGAAAACTAGCAATTTAATAAAATACCCCGATACGACGTACGTTCCGCCAAACCGGGCGACGTGGTCGTAAATCGAAAGCATCGCAAAGTGCGTATCGACTTCACGAACGTGTGGGCTTTGAAGGAATTCAAATTGGTTGCATGTGTGCGACGAATTTGATGCGTATCCGTCAAAATTTACCGTATCGGCCTCTTTGCAAATTCCTTAATTACTTTATGCATGTTCATCGGATCGGCACGAAACTTGTGCCATCAGGACTGTATCATTTTTGTGATCCTGTACGCCATGTTTGGTCTGATTCTGAAAAGGTTGACTGGAACGTCTATTTGGCGGGCCCGCGACCCCCTCCAACGGGCGAAATGGTGCACGGCCCGCCGGAATCCAACTATGAACATACGGTTGGGTTCGTCTCCTCAAACCGGATCCGTAGACATGTAGTTTGATAACTTTAGAGACCGTAGGTACTTGTACGCATTTCGGTGCAAAACGGACCCAACGGCGGACATCTTTTTGACCCAAAATTATAATTTTGCCCCTGTTCCAGAATTAGACTTTTGGACAGGTATTTTCTAGACATATCTTTTATTCCAAACACGTTCGTGGTGTTTATTTCAGCATCAGAGGACGTATGCGGGATTTGGCTTTCATCGCTTCGCTATTCTGACGGTTCGAGCTATTTGACGTTGCTCTTTTGCACACAACCTCAGGCAAGATACCTTGCCTTATTTACTGTTTATAATTAGTTTTATCTTTCTTTATTTATTGTATATTTATTTCTTGTTTATTTTCAGTTGGATCCATGTCTTGCTGTTTATAGTTACTTTATTTTGCTTTCAATTGTTTTTCTTGCTTGTATTTTAATATGCATGTGGACTTAGTCTTAGCGGACTACCATTTGTTAGTGACCCTTGGGAGGGTGAAGAAAGTTTGATGTATGGGCTACCCAAAACTAAAAGCCGTAGTAACTGTGTACTACGGTAGTCGTGTCGCGAGGATCACTAGCCTCAAGCTATGTGGACTGATGGGTCACGTGGGCCGCTAGTCTCGAGTTATGCCGGCTGATAGTATTGGTACTTGATGTGTGCGTGTTGTGAGTTGTTACCCTGTCCTGGGGGAGTCAGCCTTTACCTGCCTATACATTGAGATGTCTTCTAAATTGCATACTAGATTGGTTAGGTAACCTTAGTCAATGTCATGTCACCCCCGTTCCATTAGTAGCCTGAGACAATGTCGCATCGTGAAATAGGGTTCTACCCCTTGTCCTTGCTTGGTGTAGGGGTAGTTCACTATTTCGATGATGAGATATTGAACCTTGTTATAATTGGGACTATTTTATTTTACTGGTGGTTTGTGACATATTATATATTCAGTTTATTATAGCATGTTCTTCCTGTACCTTGTTACGTCCCTCTGAGGACCTGGTGATCTCTCCAGGTGTGTACTTTGTTTTTACAGGTGCTCTAGCCAAGATTGTGGTCTTCTCTTTCTATCGTGGAGGATTACTCTTGGCTCATTCATAGCCATTTTTATATATCCTTTCCTTGTATATTTCTCTCTTTTAAAATAGTTGGCCGTGGATTTGTCTCCGCCCAACTACATGTATAAATGATAAAAATTCATACTTGATTTATATTATTACTCTTTTGTTTTGTAGATGAGATTTAGTTATCATGGTTTTACTACATTCTACAGCTTATGTATACATACGGGAGTTCCATATATTGGAGTATACTTCGTATATACAGCTGGCATGTCTACGTACTTAGTCCTAAGTATTTTGGGACTGGGGCGTTACATATCAAAACAGTCTTAATTCTTGATAGTATGATATTCTATTAATATAACTATTCCTATTAGAAATATTGATCTGTTAATTAATTAGTTTGTATATATATAATAAGCTTATTGTTAGCAAGAGTCTAAATTAGAGAAAATATTAGTTAATTTATTAATAGTTTGGCCTATCTAGTTAGCAGTACTTAACCAACTTGTACTTAATAACCAGGTGGACTCACAGATCTACTTTCTATTCTCGATCACCCTTAGCAAGGCAAGTATATTCTATGGTTTATGTTCATTTACATTCATATCATGTGCTTTTCTTATGACACATTGTGACACGGTATATCATGTACTCGTTGTACTTTCATGTTCTTGTACTTACTTGCGGTCGGGGGGGGAGGAATACACTAGCTATGTGACCAAACCTAAAGATCAAAAATTCAGGTTAATAGCTTAGGCCTCGCACCGTGCATGTGGACCCTAAGCCGTACCCATTTTCTGTGCTTACCCCAGCCGGTCACATATGCTAGCTGTATTTCAAATATTGTGCACATGTCATGTCTTGTACTTCAGGTTCAAGATTTACTTTTTGTACTTTATTTTTTGTACTTCTTTTACTTTATATTCCTGTACTTTTATGTTCTTTTCCTGTACTTTATATTTCATGTTCTCCTGTACTCTTTTCCATATCATGATGTTCTTGTTCATTACCTAGAATTATACTTTGCTCCGCTCCTGACTGGATATGTTACAGGTGTACTTGAGGATATCGTTCCACCTTATGGGCCAGAGCCCGGGATCTTAGCTGAGCAGGATGCAGGCATGACTTAGCTAGAGGTTACAGGTTTAGGTTTGTTTAGCTTTACTTCTAGATGTTGTATATTGAGAGTTCATAGTTGTATTTCATTCCTGTCATCGAATTTGTCTCTGGTACTTTTATATATAAATTGTATTATGACTTGTGGATTATGGTGATCATTCTGGGACGGTTAAATGCTGTGATGTTTACTTTCATGTTATTCTTGGAGTTTTCCTTTGATGTTTACAGCTTACTATGTTGAGTCTTCCAACGTAGGCTGGAGTCATGCTGAATCAGCACAATCTTTCTAAATATTTTTGGGCAGAAGCTGTTAGCACAGCCTGTCATATTTTAAATAGGGTGTTGATTTGACCTATCTTGAAGAAAACACCGTATGAGCTATGGTTTGGAAGGATTCAAAATATTTTATACTTTAAAGTTTTTGGATGTCGCTGTTTTATTATTGTCATAACCCGCACCCGCTTTTCAGGATATGAGTGCGTGTCCAAGCCTGCCTATGCCAATGTGTCGGCGGTAGAACGTTGTCTAGCCACAATGCTCAAAATTACATAAAATAAATACTTTATTTGCTCATTTACAAAACTAAATTAATTACAATATTCACAAGTTTATATTTGAAGAAAAATATAAACTCTTACAAATATTGAAAACTGCCAACACATTTAGCTAGTCTTTTATGGTTGACCTCAGCATATACCCATGTCTCCTCAAATGGTCCAAGCACAATGTAGCAGGCGATTATCTGAAAAGTATTGATTTTCAGTCGGGAATTGAACGGTACAATTCATTGAGTACAATTCTAATATATGATAACGACTATAAAACAGAGGTTAGCCATAAAATACATGATGAGAGAATCTACTAGAACATGGTAATAAAATTTGGTGGCCCATGTAGGTCAGTTTTCACAAATCATACGAACTCATGATAGTACTTAAGTTAGTCGTACGATTGCGAGCCTGCGACTAGGAAGTACGTATTCACAACTAGGATTAATTTAGGAGAATAACTAGGACTAGGAGTCCCCTATTCAATTGACTGTTGGGTAGTTAAGGTTACTACATAAGTTATGTGATTTTGGTAGGGATTTATTGAATTCTACACCCTATTAGCTAAACTTAGAGAGATTTTTCCTAGAAGGATGTACTATTGTGTTTGACACGATGATTGGATCAAAGATGGGTAGACTATTTACTTTGTAACTTAGTTCTTCCTAGAATTCAATTCCTAACCTTGATAAATTGTTCAAATTGTCTTTTCTGCCCTCTCTAAATATTATCACCATTTAGTCATTTCCTATTGACCACAACTAATTGTTTTCCTAGGAATCTATATTTCCAACCATTGAGTTGAGCCTAATATGATCCAACTATCCATAAAATTATTCTGATTCAGTTTTGTTGAAATCCAAGACATATATGTTTTTTTCCTCGACCCTTGAATATTAGAGAAATAGAAATTAATTTTTACTTCTCTGGTGTTCAGTTATTTTACCTAATCGGTCATTTGATCTTCAAAATTGATACCTCCACTTCAAGGACAGATACTTACACTTTTCTATCATGATTTATTTGTTTGAAATTCTAGAAGCTCCCTCAAAATTTTATGGATATAGTTTTCAATGACTTATAATGGCAAGACAGAAGCACACTATCGCCATTTATTTGAATTATCGAGACTGCGGGTTCACTGCAGCCAGCAGCGCATTAGCGTGGCATGATCCCTAAGTTGAAATAATTTCAAGTAAGCGTAGGTTATCGAATATTATTTCTTAGTCGTCTTATTTTGATCTCAGTTATCTTTATGTCGAATATTGGATAGAGTTGAAAGAGTATTCGATATCGTATCCATATTTGAGTCATGAAACCAAGGATTTACTGCAGCCAGATGTACACTAGCGAGGTATAAATTCTCGGTAAAACGACTTCATATCTATATACAGTTTTCGAGTATTATAGAGACTACGTGCTTCTGGCATATGATTATTGATTTTTCATGGTTCGTAATCTCATGCACGTTCACTTGAATTTGATTTAGTCATTATCCTTTCCTTTCTTGAACCTTTCTTTTTAGTCTTCTATTTTCGAAACGCCATTTGGTTTCTTGGTAATCTTTAAAACCTATTTGATTTTCTTCTGCTAGGCTCCTAATCATATCTAGATCTTGATTCTATAATCGTGCCTAAATAATTTTGCCTAACTAGTTGATCGTGCCAAAATGATTTCAAATTTTGATCATTCCTAGAGCGACTTTGATCATGACTAAACTATTTTGACTATAGTCATAGTCATGCCTATATTTTAAACTTATTATTGTTAATGCCTATATTTATTTCAGCCTTGATCATGATCATACTCGTGCCAACAAATTTTTTTTTATGCTTGGGTGACTTGCATGATTAACCTCGATCGTGATTGCATCTTAGTTGTATCTAACCGATTTTAACAATATTTAGACTTTGTCTAAATTCGATCCTTGACCATGCCTATAATTCCAACATTAGTTAATCATGCCTAATGACCTTTCTTGTTTAGCTAATCCTATTTTGATTATATCCTTAACCATTATGACTAGACCCTTTTGGCTATATTTTAATCATGTCACCATGCATCTTTTCTTAATGTTCAATTCTATTCACGATCTAACAAATTTTGATCATTGATCATACCATTTCTTGATTATATTCTTAGTCGTACATAATTGCGTCCATTGAAATTTCGAGGAAAAAATATTTCTAAGATGGGTAGAATTGTAAGCCCACATCCTGAATTTTGAAATTTTATTTATTTTATTTTTGTTTTCTAGTTAGAAGTATATATTTTATATTTTAATTCTAGAATAGATATTTTGAAAGGAAAGAATTTTACCAAAGTTATTTTAAAAAAAGATTTTTTTAAAAATAGATTTCTAGAAGTATTTGATCATTTATTATTACGATTTAAATTTACATGATATGTTTCAAATATTATTAATTTTATTATTATTGTAAAGTGTTATTTTTACAAAATAGTAAATTTAGTTTTGGCTAAATGTGTTTAATAAGTAGTATTATTTTTAAAATAATTATAGATTATCATCAATTATCCCTATGATTTTAATTTATAAATATATTTGAATAATATCAAATATTACTTTATATTCGTATGATGACAAATTTTTAGATTAATGTTTACCAAATTAGTGTTGATTTATGCAAATATATTTTAAAAGTTATTTGATAATACTTGGTATCTATTTAAATTTATTACTGCTATCAAGTGTTATGTTTAGATTTGGCTAAAAGTATTTTTAAACATTATTAATAAAATTTAGAATTATTTTTAAATTATTATGGATTGATCCAAACCTTGGAAGGATTTGATCATCCTAGTCCTTCCCTATTTGGGATTCCCCCTACATATAGAGGAGCATTCCTCTATTTTTCTCCATAATTTCCAATCCCCAAATCAGACAGAGAAAGCCCTAACCATAATCCTAAATCAAAAAAAAAATTCTCTTTTCACTTATGATCAATATTTCCTTATCAAAAAACAATTTCCTATATTTTCACCGACCAGCCAAGTTCGTCTATCCTAGTAGTCCTTAAATTCGAGGATGAATTTATTTCTAAGGTGGGTAGATTTGTAACTCCTCTTCTCAAATTTTCAATAATTATTACTGAGTTCAAATAAAATCCCCAATCTAAAATTTTCCCCAAATCTCTAACCCTAACCATAACCCTAAATTCCATATTCCTGTATCCAGCACCTCCGTCACGTCGCGGGGTGTTACTTTGCGAATGATATTTTCCTGAAATCCATTATTGGCATTATTTGGATTACTAAGTTTTGAATATTCAAATTAGTGATTTCAAAAATCATATTTTTCGATTAATAAAATATATGTTTTGGTGGGCAATGAAATTGTCAAACTATTTTAGATTTTAAATTTATGGAATGTTGTTTAAATCATTTTGCTAATATTAATCAGTAATTAACTGTATTTTGTTATCAAATATTATATAAATATATAGATATTGGTTTGATATTATAGAATTTTTTTTACAAGTCCTTTGATAAAATTTATTACTTATTCAAATTTACTATGATATTATATTTAGATTTGGCCAAGTGTAATTTTAAATACTATTAAGTCTAGTATTATTGTGATTATTATGGGTTGAGATTTGAATAAACCAGGTTTAAAACTTCTTTTGATTCAAATCAATGGATAATGATTAAAAGGTTATTTGATTATAGAATAATTAGTAAATAATTATTTCATAAGTCAGTAATAGCTACTCGAATATTATATAGTCAGTTATGATAATTTAGATAAACAGGGCCGGCCCTGACCCAGGGCGGCCAGGGCGACCGCCCAGGGCCCCCGGATCATGAGGGGCCAAAAAAAAAAGATAAATATGTTAATAATTTTGTATTTAAAAATAGAACTAGGATATACTATGGGCCTTTTTAGACACAAAGTTATTGTGGTGTAGTGGTTAGTACTTTAGACTTTGTACTAAAGGTCCTAAGTTCAATCCTTGTTTGGTAGCTATTTGTTTTAAAAAAATTAATATTTCCCTCCCCTTTGCTTTACTGCTACGGGAAAGTGTTTTTTAGTTTTTTTTTAATATTTCCCTCTCCTTTGCTTCCATGGAAATGCACACAAAGAAAGAAAGAAAGAAAGGAGAATTTTCCTTTTACAATTAATGTTTAGGGACATTAGGTTTTCTTCATTACAGTATAAAGAGGAAAAGATATGAAAAAGTATAATGGATAAACTTTTTTCCATCTATATTTGTTAGAATAAAAGGACATCGCAGGACCATCAGACTCTCACCTCCCACTCAGTACATCATCAGGGGAGATCCGACCTTTATGCTGCCTTATGAGAGATGGTTTGCACAAAACTTAAATTTTGCGTGCCAAAGTGAATATGATAAAATTAACCTATCATCTGCCAACCATGTTTTTAGATATTAAGTCAAAAATCCCAACTTCAGTTCACAACAGTTTCTGAATGAAAGCACAGTACAGGAAAACTAAAATAGAAGATTTTCACTATTGGGTTCTCTGCTTGAGATAATAGTAGCTAGTAAAGAAGCTACGGTCCTAAAGTTCAATTCTTAGTTGTAGCTATTTTTTTAAAAAGTTTTTTTAATATTTTTTACATTATGTATGGGGCCTTATTTTAAAAGTTCGTCCAGGACTCCCATGAGCTCAGGACCGGCCCTATAGATAAACCAAATTTATGTGTCCTTATCTAATTAAGCCTAGGACTTGGTATATATATATATATATATATATATATATATATATATATATATATATATATATATATAAAATATATATATATATATATATATATATATATATATTTATATATATATATATATATATATATATATATATATATATATATATATATATATATCTACGTAAACCATCCTCTAAAAGAAAACCCACTCCTCTTTAATAGTTCCCAGAACTTCCTCTTGTACATGCGTCTCCATCTCCGCCACCAACTCTCGCCAGTTTCGATCCACGTCCCTGCCATCCATCATCACCATTCCACACCAAACATTGTACAACCGTTGAGCACCTCTAGAGGGGGGTGAATAGAGTGAGTGTGAGTGCAGCGAAAAATAATCACCAATTTTATAATTATAAACAGATCATTATGGCAGTAAATAAGAGATAGTAAATAAATATAGCAAGAGATAGAGAGTTCAAACTTAGTGACATAGCAATGTATAATGGTATCCCTCTGAGAGGACTAATCCAGTCTCGAGTACTCTTGCTCGATGTTAATCCACTAAGGCACAAGCTAATTGAGAGCTTGCAGTCTCTTAAAACACCGGGCTTGGTGACAAGTGCACGACCAACTTCACAACACCGTACTTGATGACGAGAGCACGGCTGGCTCCACAACAGAGATAGTTTCTGTACTTTGAACAACCTCTTTACAACTCTTGAGAACCAAAAGACTCTAGATCAAAATAGATATTACTGGCTTTTGGCTAAGAGGAGTGTAGGTGTGATATAAAAACTTTTGATCGGATGAAAACACTTATTGAAGAGAGAAGAGAAGATGAAATTGATTGAGTGATTTGGAATGAGAAATTCTCTTCTATTTATAGGTGTTTTCTGGGACCAAACTCGGGCAGAGTTCTGATGCAAAGATTTCGCATATGAACGTTGCATGCAGATTTGGAGGCAACAAATATTTAAATTTAGACTGACCGAACTCGGTCAGAGTTCGGACCGAACTCGGCTTGAGTTCTGTCTAGGTAAAAATGTTAAACATTTGTAAAATATTATTGCAGAATGGAATTGAACTTTTTGGTAGGTGGAATATGGATAGGTAGGCTGTATAGAAAAGTGGACTATGATTAACCTAAGCCAGTATTACCCAGTCGATCTTACAATTTATATCCTAGACTCAATAAAGATAAAATACATAATAAATTGTAAAATGACTCAGACTAGATTCCAATGAAAGTAAGCTTTAGACTGATGATTTACGTGCTTGATGATGCAGTAATACGCTTGTTGACATTAATTTCATAAGACCTGAAATGATTAGCAGCAGTTCGTATATTTTGTGTATTGACTTAAGTTTATGTCGATTATTAAAATCGGGTGTGACCATGGAATGGGCCAACAATCTTCCCCATTTTAATAATTAACAAACTTGAGTCTATACCAAAATATATCTAAATAGAACAAATAAAATTAACTAAAAAAATGGTCTTGGTATTCTTTCTTTGATTGTTGATTTTGGTATTGCGCTCTTTCTCCCCCTTTGTCAATAAAAAAATGGTTTTGGCTCCCCCGTAATGTGTGAAGCCAACAATGTTCATCAAACAGACAAAGTAATACTATGGAGAGAACCAAATAGCAACATTGCCACAAATAACAAGTGCATCAAAGAAATAACTAGTTGTGAAATATTGAAAATGTCATGCATAAAAGAAAGATACAACCATCATAATCATCACAAAGTGCTAATAAATGTCTAACTGTAAAGTTTAGACATAAAAAAAAACTACATCAGAGATCAGCATCTATCAGATCCTATCCAAAATCTGCTAGCTCAAGTCCTCATCACATTGGAGTGTCGTCACCTCCAGGAGCATCCGGTGAAAAATATGCAGCAGTAGGATCGAAGTGAGGAAATGTTGCCTCATCGTCGAACCTGGGTCCAGGGAAGCTGGGGTGATGAAGTATGGTAACTGGATGTGATGGGTCATGAGAGAGACTCCAGTGAAGATCAGCAATGCTGTTCCGCAACACCTGAGCCTGGGTGATATGGCGGAACTCTGAGTCGAGATAGCCCTGATGTCGTTGCACAGAGAGGGCAACGAAATCATCAAAACGCTGATAAAAGCCAGGGTCAAAACCCGGAGCAGGGGCTGGAGCAGCAGTAGTAGGAGGAGCCTCGGGGTCAGCATCTGGAACAGGCGCAGCACCAGGAGGCAGAGGAGGAGTAGGATATAACCTAGACCTACTAAGCTCAATGACAGTGGAGGAGTAAGGACAGGTTTGAAGATCAATTTCAAACCTCCTAAAGATAGAAGCCAAATGCATAGGATAGACGAGGTTGCGTCCTACATTTCTGCAGTTAAACATCCAAGCCATCATAGTCTTGGGAACAGAGAATGGAATGCCAAAGTAAATGTGGTACATGGCTGACAATTCCAGGAAGGTAATCTCATCAGAGGATCCTTTCTTCGAAAGAAGAATAGAGAATACAAACCTATGGAGTTCATAGAAGTTTTGGTTGAGATGCTTGGAGTAAACTCTTCTAGGAACAGGTTTGGGATGGCACAAAGTTCTTTGAAAGAATCAAAAGTGACACCTTCAGGGAATTTAATGTGATGAATGTCCACTAAAGCTTCACCTACATCAGGAACATGAAAGTATTCACTGATGTCGGTGGCGCTGAATTCTAGGTCTTGTCCAGCAACACAAGAATAGAAATTTCTGTTATCTTTTACTTGCAGGTTGCAGTAAAATATACGGACAAAGTTATCATAAATGTTCTCAGCTACTTCAAAAAAATTACGAAAGCCGAGACGGTCGAAAGTGGGAGCATATTTAGAAAAGATAGTAAAGTTTACACGTGCTCCAGCACAAATTCTACGACCAGAAAAAGAGTCAAACCAAAGGTCCAAAAATTCCTTGTCGGGAAAGAGACCGAAATCATAATCATCGGATCCCGTAGGTCTAGCTGGACTAAAGACATTAGTGGAAACATAGTCAGAGGAGGAAGATCCTACTTGTGAGGAATCAACCTTTCTCTTTTGGTGCTTTGATACCAATTGTAGGATCGTTGAGTACCTGTAACCACCACTTTTCTAAAATGAGGGTAATTTTGAACTTTTGTAAAAATCTATCGTTTAATATTAAATAATAATTTATGGTGAATTTTAATTAATTTAAAATTATTTAAATTAGTGTATTGTGATTTTGATGTTTTGCTAGTGTAACCTTAGAACTGTTTAGCCTAGAGACTAACCATGACCTTGGAGGTATAACCCGTGTGATTAGATTAGCTAACTACCACTTTTTAGGCTAAGGGTATTTTGGTCATTTTGTAACTTTTGAATTATTTAGAATTTTTATTAATTGGTAAATTTTAGATTATTTTAATAATATTTAAATTGATGTATTGTAATTTTGGTCATTTTTTATATTTTAATATTTTAGAAATTTTTATATTTTAATATTGATTTTATGGGATTTGCTAAGTCAGGTTCGATTTTTATCTCGTTCCGACTTGTGTTAGTGACCCGGGTAGCTTAGACTCTAGATGGGACCCCAAGATTAGTTAGTCATGGCCCACAAACCCCACTAATTAAGTTAGTAAGTTTAGACTAATCCCACTTGCTTAGAATGGTTAAATTAGAGACTTAAACTTGACCTTTTTGACCACAAACCTTGTCATGACTTAAGTTGACCCAAAGGAGACTTGTAGAGGCATCTTGGACATTTCACATAGGCCCATTAGGGTATGTATGGCCAGCCACCTATAGGGGGAGAGGTGTCCCTCTCTTTCATTTCACACTTGCCTTTTTTTTCCCAAATTTGTTCTTCCCCAAACTTGAGAGCTTCCCTCTTGATTTTGATCTCCAAATCCCTCAATTCTTCTTCCAATCTTCCATCATTTCTTCTCATTCAACCAACGAGGAGGTGCTAGCAAGGATTGGGAGCAAGGAGCAAGGAAGGGTGTCCATTTTGGAGAAGCTTTTGTGTCGGAACCGTGTCCTTTGAGTGTATCATTGGGATCCCACTCCCAATAGGCAAAACCAACCCTCTAAATTGATTTTCTATACATATTAGTTAGTTTTGAATCCATACGATCCACCCCCATGCATGTACCCCCTTTAGATTCTAGTTTGAGGCCATTTGGAGCTCTCTTGAGGATTTTAGATATGTGTTTTTTGTCCTACTTTGATAGATCCCAAATTAGAACACCCCATGTGTTTGGTTTATTGCCTAATAGGATTAATTGTGTTTTAAATTCAGTTTTAGAATAGTTAGAGAGTGGATTGATCTTAGTTAGGATGGTTAGAATGAGTTTCATTTGGATACCTATGTTGGTATCCAAGTATCTTGGCCTACATGTTTTTCTTTTGTTCAAAACAATCCAAAATCGTCATAATATTCTTCCACGTTTTTAGTAACCATAGCAACTTAGAAATGTCATAACTTTTAGCTCAGAACTCCGATTAATCTCTCGTTTTTTTAAAAGAACCATATCGAAGTTAGCTTTCCAAATATATGTTTTAATAAGCCAAATTCGTTCTACAACTTTCTGTAAAACTGTTTGAGTGTTAGCTATCCGAAAGATGAAGGCGTTTCGGTGTTTTCGCGATTTCGGAAGCTTCCGGACACGAAAATGCGATCCGTTTGAAGTTTTGGAAAGCTAATATGAAAGGCTACAACATACTTTAATCCTAGAATTTAGTGAAAGTCCAATTGGTACAGTATTAATTTTAAGTAGAAGAGTGACTATGCGACATAGGCATTTTGTGTAACCTATGAGCCTAGTATGGATATCATGTGAATGTAGGTATCATAGATTGTCAAGAATATGTATGATATAGTACATATATGTATATATATATATATTATTGTTATGTAATATATGTTAGTATAGCGTGTGTGTTTGAATGAGATAAGGATGTGTGTGGTTAGTGGAGAGAAGTGAGATTGATAGAGGATATGTGCTAGTGTATATTTGATGTTGTATAGATGGTAGTGTAGTGTGTGTGTTGTGAAGGTGAGAGAGTTGGGAGGATCATGCCATCCTATTTGACTTGAGGCTAGTGTGGTTTGTTGAGTGATTTGTATTTTGGTTGAGTGGTAGTGTGTTTGTATATAGATGTATGTGGGTGAGTTAGAAGAGGGGGTGGATTTGGTATATGTGTTTGTGTGTATGTTAGTGTTGGAGTAGAGAGGAATTTAGATGTTGTATGTATGGATATGTTAGTATGTTAGTGGTTATGTTAGAATCTATGTAGATGTTAGAGATATCTTAGAAGTTAGATAGTTCTATCTTGAATAAGTTAGATAGTTAGTTGTGTTAGTCTATGTTATTGTTAGTTAGAGATGACATATGTTAGTTGGTTAGGGTTAGAGATGGATATATATACATATATGTTATGGTTAGATATTAGTTAGTGGATGTTATTTATGTTAGGTTTCTAAGTTAGAATATATGGTTAGAAGTTATATGTTAGAGTTGGTTAGTATCTTGTATTAGAGGTATAAGTTAGGATATAGAGTGATATCTTGAGATACTATAGTAGTATCTTAGGATATTTTAGGTATTTGCCAAGTACCTTAAGGTAATGTATTTACCTACAAGGTAAAGGGGACTTACCTACAAGGTAGAGGGGGTTTACTTTATACTAAGGTATTAGCTACTAAGGTATTGTCTATCTAATATTTAGGATGGATGGTTAGAGGATAGATATTTAAGGTATTAGTATTAGAGGTTAAGGTATTAGTTTCCAATTAAGGTAATGGTTTATCTTACCTTAAGGTAATGGGTTTACCTTATTACAAGGTAAGGTATTGGGTTTACCTAGGTAACTAAGATTAGATATCTAAGTTATTGGTTAGCTAGTAGCTTATGAAAGATATTAGATATCTAAGATTGGTATCTTGATAGTTAAGGTATTTATACCTAGACTAAGGTATTGGTATTAGGATATCAATAGGGCTAAGGTATATGGTATCTTGGGATAAGATATAGGTTGGTATCTTACTAGTATCTAGTATCTACGTTAGTTGTCTTAGGATGTAGATGAGTGGATATCCTAAGATACAAATCAGTATCTTAGAGGGTAAATTAGTAGGCTAAGGTAATATCTAAGGTATTAACAAGGTAATGGGGATTACCTATAGTCTAAGGGTAAGGTAGTGGTAGGATATTGAGATAGACGGTTAGATACTAGTCTAAAGTATTAGTAGGATCTATTAGCCTAGGTTAGTGAGTTATCTACTAACCTAAGGTAATATATTACTAAGGTAAGGGTATTACCTAGTATCTAAGGTATTAGGTTATCTTGGTAGGTAATGGTTAGAAGTAGATTATCTTGGTAGGTAATGGTTAGAAGTGAGTTATCTTGGTAGGTAAAGGTTAGGAATAGGACACTTGACTTAGATTTTACCCTTTTTGACTAAGGTTGACTATTTTGACTCAATGTCAACTGTAAGTCAACATTGGACCTAGATTGGACTAGGAGTTGACCAGTTGACCAAAAGTCAACTGTGAGTTAACCATTAGCCAGTTTGACCTATATTGGATTAGAAGTTGACCATATATGACCAGTTGACCAAAAGTCAACTGTATGTCAACCCTTGACCTAGTATGATCTAGATTGACTTGGTTTGACCTTGTTTAACCTAGTTTGACTTTGTTAGACCTAGTATAACTTAGTATGACTTAGATTTACTTAGATTGACTTAGCATGACCTAGTTTGATCTAGTTTGATCTAGTTTGATTTAGTTTGACTTAGTTGACTTGGTGTGACTTAGTTTGACTGAGTTTGACCTAGATTTGCATAACATATACTAAAAATCATGTCATACACTGTTAAACCCTAATCAACTCATGATATCTCATCTTTAGGTTTGTGACATCACTCTGAGCATCAATTCTCACTGACAGCTCAGGACCGTATGCGAGTACATTCACTGATAGTTTTCATTATCTTGATATCTGCTATATCCGATTCAGTTGTAGTATCTTACTTGATTCCTGATACGATGATTTTACGGACTAGTATACGTCGGATCCTGTCATGAGATATTGTTCCTAGATTACTTGGTATATTGGTACATTGCTCGACTTGTTACCTGTACTTGTATAGACATTGACTTGGGAGTAGACTGGCCCCCTATTTTTGAGTCCCGTATCTTGACGTGTCATGTTCGGATCCATTATACTATTCGGGGATGGGAAGTTATTAGTGGTTGTGTGATCAAATCCCTACTTGTTCTTCACACTCGTACCTGTTACTTGTTCATAGCTATACCCTCGCCTCACGACGGGTAAAGCTTGACCCTACTTGTTCATAGCTTTCTATGGTGGCCGGCCTGAACTTGCTCTTTTGTACACCTGTTCATAGTCGGTCAGATGGAACAGCCTGATCTGGACCTAAGACGATCATATAACGCACTAATAATTCATGGCACATTTTATATTTATTTTATTACATCATATATCCTACTCAGTTCTACATTTAGTACTTTTTTCACCATGCTATGATATTCAGTACTCACATCCTGTTATATATTTCCTGTTGATTTTGTCGTGTATTTCATTATACCTGCTGCTTATAGAATTTGTCAATTCACATGGAACTGCTGTTAGCGTTTGTACTTGCTCATATCCTGACAGGATAACCCCGTTGATGTTTAAAGATGATATAGATGCTGACTGCTCGACCTTCTATGGGTTTGGCATAGACGGTGAGTACTACATGGACATCCATGTGGAGCCGGTGCCCATTAAGGATGCACCGCCTACTTAGACTTAGACTAGTTAGGCTTGACTGTACTGCGATCCAGCTAGTACTTGAGACTTGTAGTATAATTATTATTTTGGGATCTCGTGTTATGTTTTGAACACTAAACTTGTGTGGGATCTTGCATCTATTCCTGTTATTTTTCTTCTATCATATCTTTCATATTTTGTGCTATCTTCCTTAGATGTCTTGTGATTGAGTTGTGACATTATATACCTCCGTACGGAGATGACACATACTTTATATTGTGTCTAGATGTTGTATGTTATAGACGACCTATACAACGTTCTACCGCCGATTCTGCGGCGTAGGCTGCACGTAACTACGTACTCGTACCCCAACTTAGGGTGCGGATCATGACAGCACCTCTAGAGGGGGGGTAAATAGAGTGAGTGCGAGTGCAGCAAAAAATAATCACCAATTTTAAAATTGTAAACAGATAACTATGGCAGTAAATAAGAGACAGTAAATAAATATAGCAAGAGATAAAGAGTTCAAACTAAGTGACACAGCGATGTATACTGGTATCCCACTGAGAGGACTAATCCAGTCTCGAGTACTCTTGCTCGATGTTAATCCACTAAAGCATAAGCTAATTGAGAGCTTGTAGTCTCTTACAACACCGTGCTTGGTGACAAGTGCACGACCAACTTCACAATACCGTGCTTGGTGACGAGCGCACGACCCGCTCTACAACAGAGATAGTTTCTGTACTTTGAACAACCTCTTTACAACTCTTGAGAACCAAAAGACTCTAGATCGAAATAGATATTACTTGCTTTTGGCTAAGAGGAGTGTAGGTTTGATATGAAAACTTTTGATCGGATGAAAGCACTTATTGAAGAGAGATGAGAAGATGAAATTGATTGAGTGATTTGGATTGAGAAATTCTCTTCTATTTATATGTGTTTTCTGGGACCGAACTCGGACAGAGTTCTGATGCAAAGATTTCGCATATAAACGTTCATGCAAATTTGGAGGCAACAAATATTTAAATTTAAACTGACCGAACTCGGTCAGAGTTCGGACCGAAGTCGGGACGAACTCGGCTTGAGTTCTGTCTAGGTAAAGATGTTAAACATTTGTAAAATATTGTTGCAGAATGGAATTGAACTTTTTGGTAGGTGGAATATGGATAGGTAGGCTGTATAGAAAAGTGGACTATGATTAACCTAAGCCAGTATTACCCAGTCGATCTTACAATTTATATCCTAGACTCAATGAAGATAAAATACATACTAAATTATAAAATGACTCGGACTAGATTCCAATAAAAGTAAGCTTCAGACTGATGATTTATGTGCTTGATGATGCAGTAGTACGCTTGTTGATATTGATTTCACAAGACCTGAAATGTTTAGCAGCAGTTCTTATATTTTGTGTATTGACTTAAGTTTATGTCGATTATTAAAATCGGGTGTGACCATGGAATGGGCCAACAATCTCCCACATTTTAATAATTGACAAACTTGAGTCTATACCAAAATATATCTAAATAGAACAAATAAAATTACCTGAAAAATGGTTTTGGTATTCTTTCTTTGATTGTTTATTTTGGTATTACGCTCTTTCTCCCCTTTTGTCAATAAAAAATGGTTTTGGCTCCCCCATAATGTGTGAAGCCAACAATGTTCATCAAACAGACAAAGTAATACTAGAGAGAGAACCAAATAACAACATTGCCACAAATAATAAAGGCATAAAAGAAATAACTAGTAGTGAAATACTGAAAATGTCATACATAAAAGAAAGATATAACCATCATAATCATCATAAAGTGCTAATAAATGTCTAACTGTAAAGTTTAGACAAAAAAAACTACATCAGAGATCATCATCTATCAGATCCTATCTAAAATCTACTAGCTCAAGTCCTCATCACATTGGAGTGTCGTCACCTTCAGGAGCATCCGGTGGAAAATATGCAGCAGTAGGATCGAAGTGAGAAAATATTGCCTCATCGTCGAACCTGGGTCCAGGGAAGCTGGGGTGATGAAGTATGGTAACTGGATGTGATGGGTCATGAGAAAGACTCTAATGAGGATCAGCATTGTTGTTCCGCAACACCTGAGCCTGGGTGATATGGCGGAACTCTGAGTCGAGATATCCCTGATGTTGTTGCACAGAGAGGGAAACGAAATCATCAAAGCACTGATAAAAGCCAGGGTCAAAACCCGGAGCAGGGGCTGGAGCAGCAGTAGCCGGAGGAGCCTCGGGGTCAGCATCTGGAATAGGCTCAGTACCAGGAGGCAGAGAAGGAGTAGGATATAACCTAGACCTACTAAGCTCAATGACAGTGGAGGAGTAAGGACAGGTTTGAAGATCGATTTCAAACCTCCTAAAGATAGAAGCCAAATGCATAGGATAGACGAGGTTGCGTCCTGCATTTCTGCAGTTAAGCATCCAAGCCTTCATAGTCTTGGGAACAGAGAATGGAATGCCAAAGTGAATGTGGTACATGGCTGACAATTCCAGGAAGGTAATCTCATCAGAGGATCCCTTCTTCGGAAGAAGAACAGAGAATACAAACCTATGGAGTTTATAGAAGTTTTGGTTGAGATGCTTGGAGTAAACTCTTCTAGGAACAAGTTTGGGATGGCACAAAAGTTCTTTGAAGGAATCAAAAGTGACACCTTCAAGGAATTGAATGTGATGAATGTCTACTAAAGCTTCACCCACATCAGGAACATGAAAGTATTCACTGATGTCGGTGGCGCTGAATTCTAGTTATTGTCCAGCAACACAAGAATAGAAATTTCTGTTATCTTTTACTTGCAGGTTGCAGTAATACATACGGACAGAATTATCAAAAATGTTCTCAGCTACTTCGAAAAAATCACGAAAGCCGAAACGGTCGAAAGTGGGAGCATATTCAGAAAAGATAGTAAAGTTTACACATGCTCCAGCACAAATTCTACGACCAGAAAAAGAGTAAAACCAAGGGTCCAAAAATTTCTTGTCGGGAAAGAGACCAGAATCATAATCATCGGATCCCGTAGGTCTAGCTGGACTAAAGACATTAGTGGGAACATAGACAGAGGAGGACGATCCTACTTGTGAGGAATCAACCTTTCTCTTTTGGTGCTTTGATACCAATTGTAGGACCGTTGAGCACCTCTAGGGGGGTGAATAGAGTGAGTGGGAGTGCAGCAAAAAATAATCACCAATTTTAAAATTATAAATAGATAACTATGGCAGTAAATAAATATAGCAAGAGATAAAGAGTTCAAACTCAGTGACACAGTGATGTATACTGGTATCCCTCTGAGAGGACTAATCCAGTCTCGAGTACTCTTGCTCGATGTTAATCCACTAAGACACAAGCTAATTGAGAGCTTGCAGTCTTTTACAACACCGTGCTTGGTGACAAGTGTACGACCAACTTCACAACACCGTGCTTGGTGACGAGCGCACGACTAGCTCCACAACAGAGATGGTTTCTGTACTTTGAACAACCTCTTTACAACTCTTGAGAACTAAAAGACTCTAGATCGAAATAGATATTATTGGCTTTTGTCTAAGAGGAGTGTAGGTGTGATATGAAAACTTTTGATCGGATAAAAACACTTATTGAAGAGAGAAGAGAAGATAAAATTGATTGAGTGATTTGGAATAAAAAATTCTCTTCTATTTATAGGTGTTTTCTGGGACCGAACTCGGGCAGAGTTCTGGCAGAGTTTTGATGCAAAAATTTTGCATACGAACGTTGCATGCAGATTTGGAGGCAACAAATATTTAAATTTAAACTGACCGAACTCGATCAGAGTTCGGACCGAACTCGATCAGAGTTCGGACCGAACTCGGCTTGAGTTCTGTCTAGGTAAAAATGTTAAACATTTGTAAAATATTGTTGCAGAATGGAATTAAACTTTTTGGTAGGTGGAATATGGATAGGTATGCTGTATAGAAAAGTAGACTATGATTAACCTAAGCCAGTATTATCCAGTCGATCTTACAATTTATATCCTAAACTCAATAAAGATAAAATATATAATAAATTGTAAAATGACTCGAACTAGATTCCATTGAAAGTAAGCTTCAGACTGATGATTTACGTGCTTGATGATGCAGTAGTACGCTTGTTGATATTGATTTCATAAGACCTAAAATGATTAGTAGCAGTTCGTATATTTTGTGTATTGACTTAAGTTTATGTCGATGATTAAAATCGGGTGTGGCCATGGAATGGGCCAACAAACATAACCATCACAACCGTGTCCGAACCCGTGTGTCCGTGTCCTTTTCTATCTTATTCTAATAGTACAAACTATAACCCAAATTCCGTATCCGATAATCCCAGACACTGTGATACAATCACCAAAACCTAACCCTAAATTGGTGTCTGTTCCCGATCACCTCCCTGGCCGTCATCGAGTCCCGTTCCTGCCGTCTCCGCGTCTCCAACCAAGCCCAGATCTAAACCGTCCGTCGTGGCTCACCCCGACGCACCACCAGTACACAGCATTGCTCCCATCGTCTACCACTCCATCCACTCCTCTCCTCTGACAATCGGCCGAGCTGCCAACTTTGACGATAGAGCCACCACTGTCATCACATATGCTACCACCGGCGCCACCTGCGCCACCTGTGCCGGTCAGTCATCGACCCCTCCCGACCATCAAAGCCCTCTCTCGACCACGGGAACACTCCGCTCGCCCCGACCAACCAAGGCCAAACATCACCGTCACCCCGTCATCCTCACCGCTACCACCAAAATCCATCACCCACCAAATACAAAAGATAACCGAAAGCCTAACCTCGCCGTCAACGCTGCCCGACCGACCTTGTTAGATTTTGGCCTTTTTATATTGGAACTTTAGTCCCACATTAGCTAGGCCAAAAGAGTTGTATCTCTAAATATTAGCTATGCTCTTTTAAAGATGCACATGTGGTGTGGAGGTGCACATGGGTGTTCCATGTGGGATTATTTTTCTAATGGGAAAAAGGATAAATCAACAATTAAAAGCATTCATGCTTTTTGCTCTTGGAAAATTTATTTCCATGGGAGGTAAGCCCCGTAGGGGCTTAGCGAATCGGACTCGGACTCGGACTCGGACTCGGGCTCATGGGGTCATGAGTCATAATGTGGCATTTTGTTGGCGCACTTTGCACTTAGCACGTCATCGTCGTCGCTAGGCGCATAGTGCGCTTAACTTGCACTCGTTGTGCGAGCCACTTGCGCAGCGGTTGAGCTGTCAGGTTGTACGGCACAGATTGTGCGGCCCTGGTTGTGCGGCCAGGTGCACGGGCCAGGTTATCCACCTAGGTTGCACGGCCAAGTGCATGCCCAGTTGCGCACACAGATGCGCGCCCAGTGGTGCGCCCAGTTGTGCGTACAGTGGTATGCCCAGTTGCGCGCACAGTGGTACGCCCAGTTGCGCGTACAGGTGTGCGCCCAGTTATACGGGTGGTGTAGGATACGTAGGGCACACGGGATGTGCAGGTGGCACAAGTGGCTCAGTGCGCATTCTGGCACGGTGTGCAAGGTGCACGGGGCGCACGAGTGGCACAACTTGCTACTGATCATGCCTGTGCATGATCTGTGCAGTTACTGCACGTTCGGAGTGGTTTTTACCATGTCCCGAACATTGTGCAAACCGGGCAGTTGCCACTCAGGCCTGTATAAGGTCTCTTCTCTCCACATGACAAAGATAGAAGAGTACACAGAAAGTTAAAATAGTTTACAAGGTTTTTTTTAACATAAGTAAACAGAGGCTGCGAGAGAGAAGAAGAGCTTTGCACCATCATTGCTTTTGTACGGGACTTCGTGCACGATCCGAAGAGTCAGAAGAGCAGGAGTGTTCCAAAGTTCTCCGACGAACTTGCTGGTTTCTAGAAGCTATTCGTGTGGGCGAATAAAGCTTTGAGCAACGGTGATCATTCACCCCAGCAGTCCATCTTCTATCTTTCGCCTGCCATCGTTGCTGCAGTTAGCAGTTCGATTCATACCTTCTGTTTAGAAGTACTACTGTCGTTTGCTACTAATTACGAAATCTTTTTAGATTCTCATAATCCAGAATCCTCTTAGAATCTCTGTTGTGCACCTTCTTTGAAGTGTTGCGTTAAAACGTTGTCTTTTCAATTATTTTATTTTCTCAGTTTTCTATCGAAAATTGTGCTCTGGCACCAACAATCTCAAAGCTTTATTGCTATGATGGAAAACTTTAATGATTCACTCCTCAATACTGACTTTGTAAATTAGAAAAGTTTGATGGAGAGCATTATCAAGTCTGGAAGAGGAAGGTTTATCTCACTCTTCAACTCAGAGACGTTGATCACGTGCTTCTTGAAGAGGAACCAACTGCTCCAGATACTGGGTCTGCTGTCGCAATCACTGCGGCTACTAAACTTTAGGCCAAGTGGAGAAGAGAGAATAGCATTTATAGGCTGCTTATCCTGAATGCTATGGAGGATTCCCTAGCAGAATCCTACAGTAAGAAGATTATTGCCAAAGACATATGGGAGTCTCTGGAGAAGCTGTACGAAGAAGACAAAAACAGGAGCAAAATATTTGTGGCTGAAAAATATCACAAATGGCTCTTTGAGGACAAGAAGTCCATGCTACCACAGGTGAAGGAATTCCTGAAGCTGCAACAAAAGCTAGAAGACGAGGCGATGACCCTCCCCGACAAGTTTGTTATTACAGGGATTGTCTCGAAGCTCCCCGCTGGGTAGAGCAAGTTCTATGCAAACATGCATAGGAAGAAGCTTGAGATCAGCCTTGAAGATCTCTTGCATGAAATTTATGTTGAGGACCAGATGCGGGCTCAACTAAAAATGGACGCACTGTCTAAGCAATTGGCTAACGCCAATTTGGTTCATACAAGGGAACCAAGGGAAAAGCATGCGGCTTCCCACAGCAAGAAGAAGGACCCTGACAATCTGAAAGTCAAGGGAACTTCTTTCAAGCAAAAGAAGCCAAAGTCTCATTTGGCTTGCTTCAAGTATGGCAAGAAGGGCCACTTCAAGAGTGAATGCAAAGCAAAGACCAAGTAATCAGAGCAAGGAGAGCCTAGCAAGATATCTATGATCACTGACATTGTTGCTATGATTGTGCAGGTCACTGCAGTTGGGGCTGATTCTGAATAGTGGGTAGACACTGGCACCACATGTCTGTTCCAGTAAGGAGTGGTTTACCACCTATACACCAACTTCTGAAGTAGTTATGATGGAAAATCAGGCACAAGCTGAAGTGCTCGGGATCGGAACAGTGGTTTTGAAGCTGACTTCAGGAAAGTCTCTGACGCTTCAAGGTGTGAAGCATGTACCTGCTATCGTAAAGAACCTGATCTCGGGAGGCCTACTATACAAAGCAGGTCTCAGGATGGACATCAATGCTGGCCAGATGGTGATGTCTATTAAGGGAACATATTTCGGGAAAGCTTTTTATACCGAAGAAATGTTCAAAATTCAGCTTGTAAATCAGTCCAATGTAATTAATGCAATCACTCCTTCAACTTATACTCTTGAGTTGTGGCATAACAGGCTAGGACATGTTCATTGTAAACGAATAAACAAAATGTCTAGTCTAGGACTTATCTCCATGCATGGGGGTAAGGTAGAGAAATGTGAAGTTTGTGCTCAAACGAAGATCACAAGGAAACCCTTTCCTCGGGTTTATCGAAGTACAGATCTTCTAGAGTTGGTACACTCCGATATCTGTGACTTCAAACAGTTCTCTACAAAGGCCGGGATAAAGTATTTTATAACCTTCATCGATGACTTCTCTAAGTATGCGTTCGTCTACTTGCTGAAGGCTAAAGACGAAGCATTCAAGAAGTTCAAGGAGTTCAGAGCCGAAGCTGAGCGACAGACTGGACAACAACTCAAAAGAATAAGAAGTGATCGAGGTGGAGAGTACAGGTCTCATGAATTCGTATCGTTCTGTAAAGAACATGGAATTGTTAATGAGACTACATCTTCGTACTCTTCTCAATCAAACGGAGTAGTAGAGAGAAAGAACAGAACATTGGCAGAAATGATTAACTCAATGCTGTTGACTGCGGGTCTTCCAAAGTGCTACTGGGAAGAAGCTGCATTGATAGCCACTTTTATTGTAAATAGAGTGCCTCATGCAACTCCAGACTTTACTCCTCATGAACTCTGGTTCAAGGTCAGACCTAACTTGAATTTCATTTGAGTGTGGGTGTGTCTGGCATATGTCAAGCTTCCAAATCTGAAGATTCAGAAGCTTGGGACAAGGACTACAAAGACAATCTTCTTGGGGTATGCTGAAAAGAGTGATGCTCGAAGATTTCTTGATATGGAGTCAAATCATATCATTGAATCTCGTGATGCAGAATATTTTGAAGACAAATTTATAAGGCACAAGAATATTATTCTTGCGAATATGCCGGAGAACAATAAGAGTGTGCAAGAAACTGAAGTTTTCAATGAAGAAGTAGTCCAAGAAGATGTTATTGTTGAAACAACGGTTGAACCAGAACTCGCTGAGCCATCAGCAAAGCATGTGAGGAGGCCGAAGGACTTCGAAAATGACTTTGTCACCTATCATGTGGAAGCAGATCCACTTACCTATGATGAGGCGATGAAAACCAGAGACGTAGTTTTCTGGAAGGAGGCGATTGACAATGACCTCAAATAACACTTAGGTGTTGGTTGATCTTCCTGAAGGAGTGAAACCCATCGGATGCAAATGGATCTTCAAGAAGAAGATGAAAGCAGATGCAACTATTGACAAGTTCAAGGCTAGGTTGGTAGCCAAGGGGTTTTCTCATAAACAAAGGATTGACTACTTTGACACGTATGCTCCAGTAGCCCGAATGACCACCATCAGAATGTTGATTGCTTTCGCATCAATATATAAGATGGTGATACATCAGATGGATGTGAAAACGGCTTTTCTAAATGGCGAGCTGACCGAAGAGATTTATATACAACAGCCAGAGGGATTTGTCGTCAAGGGTCTTGAAGACAAAGTCTATAAGTAGGTAAAATCCATGTACGATCTTAAACAGGCTCCCAAGATGTGGCATAAGAAATTTGACAAGGTTGTAAGGTCAAATGGCTACATGGTCAGCGAGACGGACAAGTGTGTTTACGCGAAGTTCGCTGATAGAAGAGGTGTGATCGTTTGTCTATACGTGGACGATATGCTGATCCTAGGTTCAGATATGGGCTGTGTCACGAAGACAAAGAAGTTTATCTCGAACAAGTTCAGTATGAAGGACTTGGGGGAAGCTGATGTGATCTTAGGGATCAAGATCATCCGGACAGACACTGGACTAGCGCTGTCACAGTCTCATTATGTTGAGAAGATGATCACTCATTACGGGTATCAGGATCTTCCAGGGATCGATACGCCGTACAGGTGTGATCTGAAGCGGAAGCCTAATTCAGGGGAAAGCGTCAAGCAGTTGGAGTATGCAAGCATAATCGGGAGTTTGATGTATGCTACTACTTCCACAAGGCCAGACATAGCTTTCACCGTAGGAATGCTGAGTCATTTCACGAGCAACCCAGGCATTGAGCATTGGAAAGTTGTGAAACGGGTTATGAGATATCTCATGAAGACTCAGACATATGCACTGCACTATAGCGAAGATCCGCCGGTAGTAGAAGGCTTCAGTGATGCCAGCTGGTGCTCAGAAATGAAGAGCGAGAGGTCCACAGGTGGATACATTTTCACAATGGATGGAGCTGCTATATCGTGGAAATTGAAGAAGCAGACTATGCTCTTGCGGTCATCCATGGAATCTGAGTTCTTTGCACTTGATACCGTAGTAGAGAAAGCAGAATGGCTTCGGAAGCTCATATATGATCTTCCCGAGGTTGGGGCAGAAATACCGGCGATACCGATATACTGCGACAACCAGACGACTGCGGCGGTGGCATCAAATGACCTCTTCAACGGGAAGAATAGGACTGTACGGTTGAAGCATAGGGCGGTACATGATCTCATCAAGAGGGGTGTCATTGCAGTGATTGATGTTCGGAGTCAGAAGAACCTGGCGGATGCATTCACCAAGGGGCTCAAGCACCAGCTGGTCGATGACACAGCTTGTAAAATAGGCTTGAAGGCATTCTGATATTGTATTATTGCAATCCTACCATAAAGTTTTATGCAATTAGTCCAAAAAGAAATCTACTAGGCATCTAGCTTTTGGTTCAAGGGAGGACCGTTAATCGAAAGAATATCAGGAACGGTAGGTACATGTTCTATTGGGCATGGAAAGGTTACGGACCTACAACCACTGTTGTCTACTGTAGTTTTCTGCAGAAA
This sequence comes from Iris pallida, assembly GCA_029216955.1. Lineage (NCBI taxonomy): Eukaryota > Viridiplantae > Streptophyta > Magnoliopsida > Asparagales > Iridaceae > Iris > Iris pallida. Next base: position 2,239,547 of record JANAVB010018998.1, read on the forward strand.
ACGGATCCTATGGGAAGGTTGGCTTAAACGCCTTAATGAGTTCTCAGGCAGAGTGAATGTCTAGTGTGCTTTACAGGAAGTACGGTAGCGCATCACTACAAGGAGTGAAACTCCATGCTACTATGGGGTGACTCCACCATGAGGTTTCCGAAAGGGGTAATGCCTCGGCTGTATGAGCCAAGTCACGGCGGCGTAGCACCGCAAATAGGCAGGTAGCCTAATGTTGTATATTGAAATAAAGAGGAGAGTAGTCAGCACTACAAAGAGGAGAAGTTCCTCATGTTACAGTGGCACGACACCACGATGAGGTACTCGGTTAGGGATAAAGCCTCGGCCATGCAAGCCATGTCGTTGCGGCGTAACACCGCAAGGGAGCCTAAGGCTTCATGCTGGGTAGTTTGGCACTATAAAGAGGCGGGTGGCGTCATGCTACAGTAGTATGATACTACGATGAGGTTTCCGTTACGGGGTAAGGCCTTGGCTTTAAGCCATGTCATAGCGGCGTAGCACCGTAAGGGAAGCTCAAAGCGCTTCATGCTATGTCTCTTTATAATGAACTCACCTATAGTGTATGGACAGAGATCTCAGGCCGTCTTTTGAGGGTAAACTTGTAGACGCCCAAAATTATACACTGAAACCTGGCTAGCACAGGGCCTTTAATGTGTAAGCCAGAAGCACATGTGACTACGTTATGTGAGTGGGAACAACTTCAGCTATGGTGCAGAATTCAAGGCTTAGTCCATTCTCGTATTATAGTCATGCGGCAAGATTCAAGTCGTCAGCGACATCGCTCCTAATGCATGATGGATAGTTACTGTGGGAAACACTTATACCTATATATAGAGATATGTGGGGGATTGTTGGGTTTTGGCCTTTTTATATTAGAACTTTAGTCCCACATTGGCTAGGCCAAAAGAGTTGTGTCTCTATATATTAGCTATGCTCTTTTAGAGATGTACATGTGGTATGGAGGTACAAATGGGTATGCCATGTGGGGTTATTTTTCTAATGGGAAAAAGGCTAAATCAATAATTGAAAGCATTCATGCTTTTTGCTCTTGGAAAATTTATTTCCATGAAAGCGAAGCCCCGTAGGGGCTTAGCGACTCGGACTCGGACTCAGATACGGACTCGGGCTCATAGGCTCATGAGGCATAATTGATGGAACTGGGGATTCCTAGGACCCTTCCTTTGGTGTGTGTATTGATCGATAGAAAGTTAAACAGATCTAATACGTGTTCTAACCCTTCATAGGCGGAAACTAGGGTTCACGAATTATACCTGTGGCGGAAAGGAGACAAGTAATTCCTGGCAATCTCGAGCGGACGACCCCAAGATCTTCTGCACGTATTCCTTCCTCGAGTTGGATGTCGTGTGGGCGACGATCTCCCAACCTTTTCTTCTCCTTGGCAGCCCTCTCTTTCTCTCCTTACGTGAATCACGAATTTAGAAAAAGTTTCAGATTTCTGATCAGTAATCTGGTGGCCAGAGAATAGAGGATATATATAGGCTACGACAGGGACCATGAGAAGAAATTAGGGTTAGGCCTCCTAACGGATCTGGATATCCCGTGTTCAGCCTGAACACACAATCCAGGCCCATTAACAATAGCTCAGTCCACTAATGAGCTATTGTTGCACTACCTCCCTAATCCCAAATTATGTTTGTGGGCTCCTTTTATTATATGCTCGTTTGGCTCCCCATGTTAAGATATCGTATGTCCGTCGATCAAATTAAATTACTGACAACTATATTGATTCGACATCTTTTATCCTTAAGTAGTACTGCTCAACTTTATTTCTCATGTCGAATATAATCCACCTGCAGGGTTTACATGACAATCCTTATGAGCTCCTTAAGGGGACATCATCAACCCGATGTATCGGGACATAGATTCCATTTATAATCAACAGCCCATCATACATACAATGTTATTACCCAATTCATAGAGGTTGTTGATCCATAATGAATCTTACTCTTTTATGAGTCAAAGTAATACACACTGCATATACATGTCCGTTATTATATCCGTATTAAGAGCACAAGCATCCATAATAACAAAGATGTTTGTTCTCTTATGTAGTCAGTACAAAGAGAACAATCTCAAGTGGTCCTATTCAATACACATAAAGTGTACTAGTGTAAACCTATAGTCAAGATAGACTAATACCAGATTACACTACAACCTTTCCAATAGATTGTCCAAGTCCATCTAGGTTGTGAACTATTTATATACTCCATAGGGAACTGATAATATGATCTTCTGTGTGACACTACACACCATATTATCTACAATATAGAATATCAGACATTTACATTAATATTTGCAACAAATACAATATGCAAATATTTGCCCATATGATTCTCATTAAAAATTTAAGGAAATAAGGTTACTACAAAAGTGATGCTTTTATTATATAACCCTAACAATCTCCCACTTATACTCAAAGCATTGCTTTTTCAGTATACTGTTACAAATCTCGCACTTATACTTAAAGCCGTGCTGCTACACATCTGACTTCCATTCCCTCAACATGACTATCAAAAGTCTTAGCTGGTAAGCTCTTTGTAAAGGGATCAGCTAAGTTGTCGGCTGATGCTATCTTGATCACAGCAACTTTTTCTTTCTTTACGAAATCTCGTATCAGGTAGTACTTGCGCTCAATGTGTTTGCCTGTCTTATGGGTTCGTGGTTCCTTCGAGTTTGTGACTGCACCACTATTATCACAATAAAGTGTAATAGACTTAGGCAAACTAGGTACCACATCCAAGTCCAACAGAAAGTTTTTGAGCCAAACCGCTTCTTTGGCTGCCTCAGAGGCTGCCACATACTCGGCTTCCATGGTGGAATCAACAATACATTTTTGCTTGATACTTCTCCACACAATGGCTCCACCACCCAAAGTAAACACATAACCTGAGGTAGATTTTCTGGAATCCCTATCTGACTGAAAATCTGAGTCTGTATAACCCAAGGGAACTAAACTATCTGCCTGGTAAACTAGCATATACTCTTTAGTCCTTTTCAGGTACTTCAAAATATGCTTTATGGCAGTCCAGTGCTCTTGTCCTGGGTTAGACTGATATCTGCTGACCATGCCTACAGCAAAGCAGATGTCTGGTCTCGTACATAGCATTACATACATTAAGCTTCCTACTGCAGAAGCATAAGGAACTGCCTTCATGTTCTTTATCTCTTTAGGTGTCCTCGGACAATGCTCCTTTGATAGAGCAATTCCATGTCTAAAAGGTAAGAAACCTTTCTTAGAATTTTGCATACTAAAACGAGTTAGTACAGTATCGATATAGGAAGCTTGGGATAAGCCCAACATCCTTTTCTTGCGATCTCGTAGAACTTTGATCCCAAGGATGTGACCTACTTCTCCCAAGTCCTTCATATCAAACTGTTTGGATAACCATACCCTTACATTAGATAACACCTTCACATTGTTTCCAATGAGCAAGATGTCATCCACATAAAGTACTAGAAACTCTACCATATTTTCGTCACACTTTCTGTATACACATGATTTATCCTGACATTGATCAAATCCATAGGATTTTATCACCTGATCAAAACATATGTTCCAAGATCTGGAAGCTTGCTTAAGTCCATAAATGGACTTCTTGAGCTTACAAACAAGATGCTCCTGGCCCTTTTTAATGAACCCGTCTGGTTGCTTCATATAGATATCTTCCTCAAGACTTCCATTAAGGAAAGCTGTCTTGACATCCATTTGCCAAATCTCATAATCGAGATGAGCTGTAATAGATAAAAGAATCCGGATAGACTTAAGCATGGCTACAGGAGAAAAGGTTTCCTCATAATCGATACCCTCTCCTTGAGTAAAATCTTTTGCTACAAGCCGAGCTTTAAAGGTTTCAACCTTACCGTCTGATCCTCCTTTTCTCTTATAGACCCACTTGCATCCAATAGCTTTTACACCAACGGGTGGTTCTACAAGCTCCCAGACCTGATTAGAATCCATAGATTCTATTTCAGATATTATTGCTTTTTGCCAAGACTCTGCATCTTTATCTTGGAGTGCTTCATTGTAGGTACAGGGATCATAATCTTGTTCCTTAGGGACGAAGTCTGACGACTCTCCCAAGAACATACATCTATCAGGTTGTATCACAACCCTCCCACTACGACGAGGTACTATCGGTTGTGGTGTAACATTTGTGACACGTTGTGCAGTAATTTGTGGTTCATCCTCTTGTATGGTTGGTACTGAAGTACTTGGTGTCTCACGTCTCAGTTCTTCTAGAATAACTCTACTTGTGGGTTTATGGTTCATCACATAGTCTTCCTCTAAGAATCGGGCATTGGTGCTAATAATGACCTTCTGATCTTTAGGACTATAAAATAAACCTCCTTTCGTTCCTCTTGGATAGCCAACAAACAAGCGTACTTCTGTACGAGATTCCAACTTATCTGCTTTCCCATTCAGCACATGTGCTGGACTACCCCAAATACGAACATGTTTCAGACTAGGCTTATGCCCAATCCACAGCTCTGTGGGAGTAAGAGGTACTGACTTAGAAGGAACCAAGTTCAAAATATAAGCTGCAGTCTCTAAGGTATATCCCCAAAAGAATCGGGCAAATCCGAATAACTCATCATTGATCTAACCATCTCCATAAGAGTTCTATTCCTTCTTTCGGCTACACCATTCTGCTGGGGCGTTCTAGGTGCAGTCAATTGGGATGCAATCCCAGCCTCTGATAAATAATTCCTAAACTCTCCAAAGTGGTACTCGCCACCACGATCTGATCGTAATGACTTGATACATTTTCCATGACGTTTCTCTGTTTCAGCCTTGTACTCTTTGAATTTCTTAAAGCACTCAAACTTACGGCACATCAAATAAATGTATCCATACCTTGAATAATCGTCAATAGATATGACAAAATATTCAAAGCCACATCTAGCTTGGATAGTCATGGGTCCACACAAATCAGAATGAACCAATTCCAATACATCTTTGGCCCTATACCCCTTTGCCGTAAAAGGCCTTTTTGGTCATTTTACCTTCCAAGCAGGATTTATAGACTGGTAGTGCCTCCACTTCCAATGAACTCAAAGGTCCATCTTCAACCAGTCTTTGAATCCTTCTTAGGTTAATATTCCCCAATCGCAAGTGCCAAAGATATGTTTGGTTCATACAAGAAGGTTCTTTTCTCTTATTTAAGTTAGATGACATATTATTCATTTCCATAAGTTGCATTGTGGGCAAAATAGGATTAATGACATATAAATTATCAACCAATGCACCAGAACAGATAAAATGTTTATTCTTTCTAATAACAATATTGTCATTAAAATAAACTGAATATCTATCCTTAACTAACATAGAAACAGAAACTAAATTTCTTCTAAGTGTAGGTGCATAAAGACAATCTCTCAATGTCAAAGACTTATTTCTACCAAAAGATAAAGTAACATCTCCTAATGCAACGACCGATACTTTTGTATCATCACCCATGAACAAGCATATCTCTCCATCACTGAGCCGTATGGTTTCCTGGAACCCCTGCAATGTATTGCAGACATGATTAGTGGCACCTGTATCTACACACCAGGTACCGGTAGATAACACCGCTAAACATGTTTCAACTACTAGTAAATGAGATATACCTTCTTTGTTCCCTTGTTTGAGAAGTGGACAATCAATCTTCCAATGTCCTGACCCTTGCACTTGAAACATTTGCCTTTCGGCTTTTTCATCGCGCCTTGAGGTCCCATGCCCTTCTTTGCTGAGTTTGCCTGTTTCTGAATGTTATTCTTCTTCTTACCGCCTTTTGGCTTAGAAGTAGAAGCCTTTTCAGAAACAAAAACATGACCACTCTGCCTAAAGAGAGATTCAGCATCCTGTAGCTCTTTTGCAAGTTCTGTCAAACTATACAACCTTTTGTTCATGTTGTAATTAAGGCAAAAATTATCAAAACTTTTAGGTAGAGTCCCGAGAATGATATCAACCTGGGATTCTCCATCGAATTCAGCTCCAAGGATCTCCATCTCATTCAGATGACCCATCATCTTGAGAACATGATCCCTTACTGGTGTACCCTCAGCCATTTTTGTATTCATCAAACATTTTATAGCAAACTGCCTAGCTGCTCTACTCTGATGTCCGAAGAGTTCCTTGAGGTTATACATCATGTCATAAGCAGTGGCCATGGCCTGATGCTGATGTTGCAGTACATTTGACATAGATGCCAGAATGTAATACCGCGCCATCTCATCTGCCTTTTTCCACTTCTTATAAGCCTCTTTGACCTCTTCATCAGAGTTAGCATCATGCTTAGGTGGGCATTCCTCAATAAGTACATATTTGTACTCCTCAGCAGTCAGAACAATGTCCAAATTACGTTTCCAGTCAATATAATTAGGTCCAGTAAGTTTGTTTTCTTTAAGAATCACCATAAGTGGACTGAAAGAACCCATTTTTTTTTGAAATCCTAAGAATCACATAAATAAAATTATGTAGGGCAAAAAAACTTTTTGAATTAACTAAATATTGATTCCCTCAAAATAATAATAAGAAATTTACCAACACCTTGAACACCATGAATTTAGCATGCCACGATAGTGTGGACGTATACAAATTTAACTTTGTTCAAGTAGGTTTTTCTTATTAATTTTACTATCATATCAACATAACTTTATGACAAATAAAATTAATATGCTGGTCTTGCTCTGGTCATACGAATAATAGCAGTGACTCCGATGGGGAGGATACCATTATTTGTATCTAAGTGTATACCATTACTTAATACTAAGTCCATTACCTTGTAATGAGTTTCTTCAGATGGAGAAGTGAACACATACTAGATAACTTTTTACAATTATTCCTAAGGAAGTTTGTACTGGTGATCCATAATTATACTCATCCGATATGGAGGAAAGCACTAAAGCCAACACGCAAGTATAATTACATCACCTACAAACCAGAAATGGAGACCATAGCATTTATACAAAATAAATATCCTCTCCCACTTAGTTATTTAACAATGAGGGTTTTTCTACTAGTTGATATTATGTCCATGTTGTCCATTATTAATGTAGGCTTAGTTTTTCAAAAAAAAAAAACAACCACACAATAATAAACATGTATAATCAGAAAAAGCAAAATGACAAAAATAAGAGAAAATATCCAACTATTATGGTTATCTTTGCTGCTCCGTCCTCAACTATCTGAATCCAAAATCTGCCGCTCCGCAGATCTATTCGGAGTTTTGGCTGTCGATTCCTTCATCGAAAATCATCTGTATGCCTCTGGACTGCTTAAAACCAGCATCTCGTCCGGCGTCAGAAACAGCCACCACCGCCATCACGATTGATCAAAAATAATTAAAATTACATCAATCCTATGCCTCCCGAAGGAGTTCACACATAATCTAGATTGAAAAATTAAAATAATAAGCACGATCAACCCTCGTTATTTTAATTACATCCACAGCAACAACAACATCCACGACATGTCCGTGGTTTAAACAACACAATCAAAAACATGCATTGGACCATAATAGTTAGATCTAAGATGCCTGCAAAACGGAGTTAGAACAGATCTATATCTACCGACTATTACACAGCGCAGGTTTTATTGGACAACATGGACGTATCAATCAATAAATAGATCCAAAGTGGCTCTGATACCAATTGATGGAACTGGGGATTCCCAGGACCCTTTTTTTGGTGTGTGCATTGATCGATAGAAAGTTAAACAGATCTAATACGTGTTCTAACCCTTCATAGGCGGAAACTAGGGTCCGCGAATTATACCTGCGGTGGAAAGGAGACAAGTAATTCCTGGCAATCTCGAGCGGACGACCCCAAGATCTTTTGCACGTATTCCTTCCTCGAGTTGGATGTCGTATGGGCGACGATCTCCCAACCTTTTCTTCTCCTTGGCAGCCCTCTCTTTCTCTCCTTACGTGAATCACGAATTTAGAGAAAGTTTCAAATTTCTAATCAGTAATCTGGCGGCCAGAGAATAGAGGATATATATAGGCTACGGCAGGGACCATGAGGAAAAATTAGGGTTAGGCCTCCTAACGGATCTGGATATCCCGTGTTCAGCCCGAACACACAATCCAGGCCCATTAACAATAGCTCGGTCCACTAATGAGCTATTGTTGTACTACCTCCCTAATCCCAAATTATGTTTGTGGGCTCCTTTTATTATATGCTTGTTTGGCTCCCCATGTTAAGATATCGTATGTCCGTCGATCAAATTAAGTTACTGACAACTATATTGATTCGACATCTTTTATCCTTAAGTAGTACCGCTTAACTTTATTTGTCATGTCGAATATAATCTACCTGCAGGGTTTACATGACAATCCTTATGAGCTCCTTAAGGGGACATCATCAACCCGATGTATCGGGACATGGATTCTATTTATAATCAACAGCCCATCATACATATAATGTTATTACCCAATTCATAGAGGTTGTTGATCTATAATGAATCTCACTCTTTTATGAGTCAAAGTAATGCACACTGCATATACATGTCCATTATTATATCCAGATTAAAAGCACAAGCATCCATAATAACAGAGGTGTTTGTTCTCTTATGTAGTCAGTACAAAGAGAACAACCTCAAGTGGTCATGTTCAATACACACAAAGTGTACTAGTGTAAACCTATAGTCAAGATAGACTAATACCAGATTACACTAAAACCTTTCCAATAGATTGTCCAAGTCCATCTAGGTTGTGAACTATTTATATACTCCATAGGGAACTGATAATATGATCTTCTGTGTGACACCACACACCATATTATATATAATATAGAATATTAGATATTTAAATTAACACTTGCAACAAATACAATATGCAAACATTTGCCTATATGATTCTCATTCAAAATTTAAGGAAATAAGGTTACTACAAAAGTGATGCTTTTAGTATATAACCCTAACAGTAATGTGCCATTTTGTTGGCGCACTTTGCACTTAGTACGTCTCGCTGGGCGCATAGTGCGCTTAAGTTGTGCTCGTTGTGTGAGCCACTTGCGCAGCCGGTTGAGCTTCCAGGTTGCGTGACACAGGTTGTACGACCCTAGTTACACGGCCAGGTGCACGGGCTAGGTTACGCGCCCAGGTTGCATGGTCGGGTGCGCGCCCAGTTGCGCGTCCAGTGGTGCGCCCAGTTGCGCGCATAGTGGTGCACCCAGTTGCGCGCACAGGTGTCCGCCCAGTTGTGCGCCTAGTTGTACGGGTGGTGCAGGGTACGTAGGGCGCAAAGGGCACGCAGGTGGCGCAAGTGGCTCAGTGCACGTTCTGCGCACGGTGTACAAGACGCACGGGGTACGCGAGTGGCAGAACTTGCTACAGATCGTGCCTGTGCATGATTTGTGCGGTTACTGCACGTTCGGAGTGGTTTTTACCACGTCCCAAACATTGTGCAAATCGGGCAGTTGCCACTCAGGCCTATATAAGTTCTCTTCTCGCCACAGGACAAATATAAAAGAGTACACAGAAATTTAAAATAGTTTACAAGCATTTTTTAACACGAGTAAACAGTGGTTGCGAGAGAGAAGAGGGGCTTTGCACCAGCGTTGCTTTTGCATGGGAGTTCGTGTACGATCCAAAGAGTCAGAAGAGCAGGAGTGTTCCAAAGTTCTCCGACGAACTTGCTGGTTCCTGGAAGCTATTCGTGTGGGACGAATAACGCTTTGAGCAACAGTGATCATTCACCCCAGCAGGCCGTCTTCCATCTTTCGCCTGCCATCCTGCTGCTGTTAGCAATTTGATTCGTACCTTATGTTTAGAAGTACTACAGTCATTTGCTACTAATTACAATTTTTTTTTAGATTCTCGTAATCCAGAATCCTCTTAGGATCTCTGTTGTGCACCTTCTTTGAAGTGTTGCATTGATACGTTGTCTTTTCAATTATTTTATTTTTTCAATTTTCTATCGAAAATTGTGCCCTGGCACTAATAGGCCTCGTATCCCCGCCTGCCTCTGAGGGATCCCCTCCGTGCTCGCACCACTCCACCAGCGCGTCGTAGACCCGCCCTAGACAAAGCGGTCGTCGCTCCACGCGACAGATCCGCACATCGATGAGCGCCGAGTCGTGCCTCTCCCACATGCCACGGCGCACAACCAACGCAGTACTGGTCGGTGGCCTGACCACGTGATCTCTTTCGATCTCTCTCATCCACCGCTGCCAGCGTGCACCCCTGCGATCTCGGCCGATGACTCCATACCGGCGCTCGACTCCAGCGCTTGTGGCTGCGCCGAGGTCCTCGGGCAGCTTCGGTAAGCTCCTGCCCCTTTAATTCTTCTCTTTCCCCTTATTCTTCTTCCTCTTATGAAGAAGGAAAGCCACTTCTTTCCCTCTTTATTTAGTTGACGAATAGGTAGTAATGACCGATTGGACAGTGAAGAAAGGAGTTAATCACATCATTAAGTTTTAGAGAAAATTTGATTGGTACTGGATAATTTAAGGTACACCCCACTGCTTTACACTAATGTAATTCACCCTCCTTCCCACTTTTGACGGATTCCGTCCAATATGAACGGTCAACTGATTTGACCTATTTTTTTGACAAAAATACCCCTATCATCACCACCACTGAGTTGATCCAAGGGCCCTCCTCACCACCACCACCATCATCTCTACCACCTTTACCACCACCACCACCTTCACCACCTCCTCCAACTTCACCATCATCAACACCAACAACCCCCGTTCCCCCACCGCCCCCCTACAACGCTGCTGGCAGCGACGACGAGGTCGGGAGGGGGGTCGAGCATGAAGGGGAAGGGGTCGAGCACGAGGGGGGTGCGACGACGGCGGCGTGAGGGGTTGCGCTGCTGGCAGCGGCGACGTGTGTGTGGAGGGGAAGAGGAGAAGCTCTGCGGTGGCGTGGGTGGCGATATGGGGGAGGGCAGCAACTGCAACGGCAGTAGCGATCTCCGACGGGAGATGGCCGGAGGGGGGCGGCGATCCCCAGCAGGAGAGGGCACGGGCGGGAGGGGGGAAGGAGGGGGGGCGACGATCTGGATGTGTGTGATGGGGGGAAGAGGACAACATACGTGAGTATTTTGGTCAAAAAATGGGTCAACTCAGTTGACCGTCCATATTGGACGAAATCCGTATGTCAAAAGTGGGGGGTGAATTACAATAGTGTAAAGCAGTGGGGTGCACCTTAAATTTGGGTAAATAAAGTGGGGTGCCACTCAAATTTTCTCTAAGTTTTAAGTATTTAATATTAGTTAATTTATAGGTGGGAGACTGTGTAAGTTTTAATGTATTTAATATTAGTTAATGTGCAACATTAAGTTGTAAGTATTTAATATTATTTAATGTTTATTTATCAATTTTTGGGAAAGAACAATGGTTAGAATTTAGATGGTTGTATGGCCATGTGAGTATGGACTTGTTATTATAATGGGCCATATTAGCTAAACAAAAATCAGCATTAGGCCTTATATTTTGAGAGTAATTTTATATTTACTTTTGGGCTTTACTACTACAAAAAAATGTTTCATCTGGTTAAAAAAGAAGAAGATTATTTTGGGCCTATATGATATTAAAGTGATTGTAATAAATTATTTTAGGTTACTCTCAAAATAGAGATATAAGTATTTAATTGATATTTATAAAGTATTTTATAGATTTTGTATAAACCTATAAGAATTTTCGAAATGGTTTAAAATAGTATTTTTTATATTCTTATTATCAGGCCCACATGTTAAAGTTGAACTTTTGGGTCTTGTTTCTGGATAAAAATATCGGGTTTACATTCTCATAAGGTTTTATTTATAAACATTTTAAATAGATTTATTTATATATTTATAAAGTATTTTTGGGCCTTAAGCGCACAGTATAATAGAATTGCTATCTACCTTTAATTGATTTTTGTGGTATACTAAAATTATATATATATATATATATATATATATATATATTTTATATATAAATATATATATATATATATATATATATATATATATATATATATATATATAATAGCTTATGGAAAAAAAATATAATAACTTATGGTCTTTAAGAATAATTCTAATAGAGTTTCAAAAATAGATTTCGACTTAAATATTTATCAATAAATATTTTGACTAATAAAACCTACTTTTAATACTATAAATATTCCAAAATAAGTATATACTATTTATTTACATAAATTCCTTCAATTATACGTTCTTGGTCATGACTAATCATATTCCTATTTTCCTTGTAAAACCCGAACTCCTTCATATCACACATAGCCAATGGATTTTTCTGGATGCAATGGTATCAACAGCTCAGGACACCAGGCGAGTATATTAGTTATTTGTTTTCAATATTGTTAATTACTATAGTTCATTGTTGGTCATTTAATATTTGATTCTCGACACGCTTGTCACACGGATACCATATTTTGTCTTTCTTTCATATCTTGTCATATTTTTACCTGTCATGTCGGAAAGGAAAAGTACCAAGTAGATGTGTGATCTGACCATAGACCGTATTTTATTTCATGTAATGTAGATCTCGTAGACTGTGCTTTATTTTATGCAATGTAGACCTCGTAGATCGTGTTTTATTTCATGCAATGTAGACCTCGTAGACAGTGCTTTATTTTTATTGCTATTTAGACATTGTAGACCGTGCGGTGTAGTGCCCCAGCCGATCACACATCGAAAGGAGTATTCAACACACCTAGATAGCTATGTTCATCGTTCCACCCTTTATATGTTCCATATACTTTTCTGTCTCTAGTTCATTGTATTACCATGTTATATTAGATTATTTCATGATGTATTTTATAGCTAACCTCTGTTTTATAGTCATTATCATATATTGGAACTGTACTCAATGAATTATACTCGTTCCCTTCCTGACTGGAAATTATATTTTTCAGGTTAGCCGCGACTACTCTTAGCATTGAGGAGATACGGGTGTTCTTGCAAGCCAAAACCTAGAGATTAGTTAGATAGAAGTTTTGTAGTCATTTTCAATAATTGTAAGAACACTGTTCTTTTCTTTAAATGTAAAACTTATGATTATTGTAAAATAATTTTGTGAATGAGCAATAAAGATAGTATTTTATGAGCATTTAGTTTTATTATGGCCTAGACTGTGTTCTACCGCCAATACCGCGGCGTAGGCTCGCACACACTCGCATCCTGAAAAGTTGGTATGGGTCGTGACATACAATGTACTAGAGACCAATAAAATATATGGAACATATAAAGGGTAAAATAAGGAACATAGCTGTAACGCCCCAGTCCCAAAATACTGGGGACTAGATACGTATCATGCCAGCTGTATACATACGAGTAAATATACAGCTCGTATGTATACATAAGCTGTAAAATGTAGAGAACCAAGACATGCTAAATCTCATCCACAAATATATAATAAACTAAAGATAGAATCAACTTGAACAGTTATGGTACAATCATTGGCCAGAGACAAAGTCCACTACCAACTATCTCAATGAAATAAATGTATAAGAAAGCGATCGACAAAATGATAAAATGAACCAAGAGCAATCATTTTCGAGGAATGGGGAAGATCACGATCTTGGCTAGAACACCTGCAAAAAATCATGAAAACACCCACCTGGAGAGATCACCAGGTCCTCAGAGGGACGTAACAAGACACATAATATCATGCCACAAACTGAATAGTAAGAGCTCAATAGAAAATATACATGCATAAATGTTCCTGACCATTCTATGTGGCATGCACTTTGAGAAGACAACGTTCTACGCAGGAGCTTAGGTGTTCAGCATAGATGGAGAGAGAGTGGTAGTAGGTAGCGCTCATAAGAGACACTATCGACCATGTACAGAAATTAGCTCTCATACGAGAACTATCAGCCCCGGGGCAGTAAGTAGCGCTCATACGAGATACTACCGGCCCAAATCTATGTGTGTACTGAACATGTAGCCCCTACGCTAATAACTATCTCCCCCCTCCCCATGATACTATACATGTGTGGACTCCACGACACTGTTTAATCCTTAATAACTGCCAAGTCTTCTACATAATCTATTAGCAGTTATATCCTAATGCACGGCCTGTACGCACCAATGATCAGTCAGCACGCAAGTCTGTATCTATATGCGACTCACAACTCACACACAACCCGTGGCACATCGTGACAGTTTATGAGATGCTCTAAACATATGGTAGTCACTTAACTCTAAGTCAATTGCATAAAATATAGTAATTTGCATCTACATATAGTTTTGAAAGAATAATATTTTATTTGCTAAAAACAAAAAAAGCATGCATGATATTGAGCAAGAATTTAAACAGTAAAGGCAAGGTGTCTTGTCTGTTATATCGCCTGGTGTTGTGAAGTGATCCAACGAGTCCTGTTGTGTCCATTAGCAAAGGTCGAGGTAGAAGGGTCCAAATTCAAAAGAAATACGAGTGTCTAATTAGTCATGATCAACGATGGTATTGAGGTGAATTTGCAGAGATAAATATATATACTACTTTGGAAATATTTATAATACTCGAAAACTAGTTTTTATGAGTCTAAATAATTTATAAAAAATTACTTAAAAGTCAAGAAAAATTGTTGTCGGCAAAAACTCTAATTTGGAAAATAGGCTCTTGGGTAAAATACTATATTTCACCAATTAAAAGTTATTTTAGAAATATTTGAAAAATATCACTAAATCATTAGGCCAAAATTTTTATTTATAACTTTGTAAAGATATATTGGAAGTCAAGTAATCTTGTTAGGAGAAAAATAATTTTGTAGAAGACTAATTTTTTATTAGCCACCGTATTTAATAACAATCTAGGAAATATGGTAGGGAAACTAAATTTTGTAAAAATAATTTTAGAAAATATTTGTTATCTATTTATTTAATAAAAACTAATTAATACAATAGTAATAATTTTTAAAAAAACACTTGTAACAATTTAGTAATATAATTATTTTATACACTATATTACATTGTACAAAAATAATACCAATAATGATCCCACCAAAAACTTAGCAGCCTTTTCTGTTCCTCTCAAACAACAAAAAAAGCCAAAACATCATTTAAGTAGAGCAAGAGAGAGAGTAAACATTAAAGGAAAAAAATTAGAGAGAGAAGGGGAAGAAGTGAACGGAGAGGGGTGAGAGTTCGAGAGAGGGAGTCTTACAGAGGGAGCTCGACGGCGGGGGGTTCGCGGACGCCGGCGACGGTTCTGGACGACTGATCGGAGAGGCCCGGTGCTATCGTGGCGGAGATGGTGATGTTTCGTCGGATCTGGGGCGCGGAAGGATGACGGTGGCAGCGGTGTTGTTGATGGTGGGGTGGTGTTCCGAGGGTAACAATGGTGGTGGCGGTGGTGTTCCTAGGGTAACAATGGTGGTGGCGGTGGTGTTCCGAGGGTAACTATGGTGGTGGCGGTGGTTGTCTCCGGTGAGGATGAGGTGTTGGTGGCAGGTGCGGCAGGCTGTACTGGGGTTATCGGAGGAAACTTTTTAAGGTTAGGGTTTCCGTATTTGTATTGCCGGGTGGGGTTGCAACGTATTGGGTATGTCCGATACGACGGGGACGGAGGTTCGGATCTGTCGAACCCGGGGTGGAGAAAAATGTATTTGTATTGGGGAAAATATAGTGGATGGGAGGCACCGACACGAAGCACAAGTTTTGGGTTGTGGTAGAGAATTATGGAGGATTACCTCTCCTTTTATAGGAGGTGGGAATTCCCATTAGGATAAGTATTGGGATGTTTAAATTCCCCAATTAGATAATCATCTATTAATTTAAAATGATTTAAAATTAATTCAATTCAAATCAAATCCAATCTAAATAAATTCTATACTTAATTTAAAATATTTTAAATAAAGTCAATAAAATCTTTTTTAATTTAAATTACCATACTCAATCAAATATTAAAATTAATAAAATCCCAAATATTATTTTCATAATTAAATAAATATAGTAATAATTAATTTCGAAAATCACGATAAATACTTAAATATTAATTCATGAACTAGCTTTTATAAATAACGAAATATATTAATAAGCAAATTTCATATTTTGCAAAACATTTGGAAACATTTCATATAAACCAAAATTTTCAAATCACCACTTATTTTTAAACGACGAACAAAATAACTCTTTTTAGAAATAAAAATATTTATCACATAATATTTTGAAATTAAATTCTTCTATATATATAAAATCTCTAATAAAATGTTTTACAAAAATATGTACCTCGCACATATTCGCATTCGACGAGCAATTACGAAACGCAAATCTCGCACGCTACAACAATGTGAATTCGTATGCGACGTGTAAATACGAAGTACAAAAATAAAATAAAAATATTTAAAAAAATTGTAGTTGAAATTTAGGGGGGTTTTACATCCTACCCAACTTAAAAGAATTTGTCCTCAAAATTTAGGAATAGTTAGGATTGGTAGGGTTGAGGAGTTTATGGATCAAAATTTAAGCAATGATTTGAAAACGAAAACCAAAATCAAGCAATTTGAATAACGGCTATTTAGATAACTAGACAAATAGAATTTGGATTTAGTTTAGAAGATGATCATATGACAACCCATCAATATCCAAATCACACCACCATCAAATGTCATATAATGTGTAATCTAAAAATAGGTAATAACTTCCTCGGCCTATAAATATCTCCATCCTTCGAAACCCACATTCATGTCGTCACGATCTTTTAAGTTTGTGATTTATCAAAAATCATCAATGTCTTTCGATACTCCACTCTTCATCTATTACCTTTTGAATTCATATTCCATTAAAAAAAATCCTTGTACATGTTTCCTTTTTTATATTTGAGATTGACTCAAAAGAAAAACCCACAGAATTTAAATTCAAAAAAAAAAAATAATTGAATCCATGATAAAATTTCAATTCAATTAATATCTAATCCTCTCCTTCAAGTTTTTTTTTCAACTAAATTCATCTTCCATAATCTCTTTTGAAATTGAATTCCAATACATCTTTGATTTATTTCATCAATTCATATTCGTAACAATCATAAAAAGAAATTTTATCCTCATAGTATCAGAATTTACAAATCACCTTGAAGTGACCTTGAAATCTAATAATATTAAACACCTTATTTATCATCTCAAAAATTTCTCAACAATGAAGAATCAATTTGTCAATCGAGGTGCCTACTCTCCTTTGATCATATCTTCCTAACACAATCTTTTATCATAAATGTTATTTTTCTTCAATCCTTTATTTATTAGTGTCTTAAAAAAAACTTAATTTATGATGGCAAAATGACTCGTCTTCCATTCATATCAATAATCATCCTTGAACGGATTCCTTAAACATCAAAATTAAAAGTACTCGCACTAAAGGTTTGACTAACTAATTATTGCCAACCTTGGTGTCTATTTACCTTTGCTCCGCATTACATCCCTCCATTTATCTAGTAGGGTTGACCATGTATTTTAATTTATGACCAATCTACATATTTCTCGATATAATCTATCCATTAATCTCCTTTATGGATTTTTCTAATCTGGACAGGTATAACTGAAGAGCGTCATGACCAATTTCTATTCTTCGAGCAAAGAATCATACAGGGAACAAGGTTGCCTACACTACGGAGTAATCATAGTGAAATATGGGTGAAGAAATTTAATCGGAAGGAGGAAAAGTAAGGGTTGTTAATATTGCATGGGGAGTAGAAGGGTGTTATGCGTGAGTAAATCAAGATAAGGCATGAAAATAAAATGACAAGGTTAAGCAATCAAGTTAACACACAACGTTTGATGTATAATAAGGAATTAAGCAGGTCACAATCACATATCGGTTTGATGGAATTGAGTCGAGGTCCACGGTCGAAAATATATCGGTTTCATGGTAAAGGTTACAGTTAGTTTTTATGACCCGAAAGTTGTACCATAAAAATAGAGTACAAGAGGACATGTTTTAGTGGGACATGATATACCTACATGAAGGTGAGCTCGTCTAGGTCTTGCATATGGAATTTGTTGGATGGAAAAGTCTAGTGTTGTGCTCCAAATATCCAAGTCACGGTAAAGAACACAAAAAAATTTAAAATAGAAAGTGGGAGTTCATGAGATAATAATTAACGCATGAAATAATTGACAAGTTAAAAGCATGAAATAAAGATAATTCAGATTCTAGTAGATCAAGGTAAAATAAGTTAGGAATACCTATTTCTAGAGATATGATAGCCACTATGATCAAGGAACAATCTAATCATTTCTCAAGTTTCAAATGGTTAAAAAGTTACGATAAAGTCTAGATTTGAGGGAATGTCGAGTGAGTCAAAAATTAAAATATAACCACATAATTTTGTAGATGTTTAATCACACCTGTGTATATGCTACTATCATGGTCATGAGGGATATGGCAATTAATGAGGAATACTTGTATCCCATTAGGGTGACTTGCTTGCTTCTTGGTCCTCTACCAATATATGATCAATTTTCAAATTTCCAGTTCCTCAACAGTTTCGAAATAAAATCTCAAGATACTCCATCAAGTATTTAATCATAACTTAAAGTTTAATTTCCTTTGAATAAATTCAAAATAACCTTCATCATATCTAATGCGGCACAACTAAATTTTCATAATAAGCCATCACTTTTAAAATTTTCCAATTCTCAAATGTACCTCGAGATAACTCTTAGCCCGTTTCATCAATTGCAATCATGTGACTCAAATTAAATCTTTTTTTTTTCACCAAACTTTAAATATCCATAATCAAGACTTTAACCTCGAAAAATAATTTTATAAATCATTGATCATATGAATTTTTTTCCACTAAGCTTCCATATTCTTTAGTCATCTACAACACCATAAGTTATAATTTAAGACTCTTTAATAAATCTCGAGATAACTTTAGCATACTCCAAACTTAAACTTAACCGTAAATCATGCGTCACAATTTAAAACTTTAAGATATTTCTCAAATCGATTTCATCCTCCAATAAATCATAACTATTTCTCAATTTCAAAAATCATAACTCCAAAATTTGTTTTCTCGATCTAGCTATCCTCTTGTGTATACCACCTTGTAATATCAAAATAACTTATCCTTTGATGGCGGTAATATGCTGCTACCCAACATTAAATTAACTAATCCTTAAGTTCACATTTTTAGGAAATAAATGCCTTTATAACTCAAATAAAATTCCAATGCATATTAATTGTCAATGTAACCTTCTAGCCATGTGTTTAACCTATGAGCATATACTAATGTAGTCATCTTACTAAGCACGTAACTAGGAATTTACAATAGAAGGAGTCAAGCAAGATGTAGATCAGTGCAGTTGAACAAGTGATTCAAAAATTTAGTCAAGGAAGAGGGTCAAGCAGGTGGATGAGATCCTAGACTCTAATCCTATATTGCAGGCCCGCTCGGTACAGTCATGTAACCTAAACGGCAAACTAGACTTGCATGGGCCACCACAAAAATATGTAATGCTCCAGTCCCAAAATACTTGGGACTAGATATGTATCATGCCAGCTGTATACATACGAGTAAATATACAGCTCGTATGTAAACATAAGCTATAAAATGTAGAGAACCAAGACATACTAAATCTTATCCACGAATATATAATAAAATAAAGATAGAATCAACTCGAACAGTTATGGTACAATCGTTGGGCGGAGACAAAGTCCACTACCAACTATCTCAATGAAATAAATGTACAAGAAAGCGAATGACAAAATGATAAAACGAACCAAGAGCAATCATCTTCGAGGAATGGAGAAGATCACGGCCTTGGCTAGAACACCTGCAGAAAATCATGAAAACACCCACCTGGAGAGATCACCAGGTCCTCAGAGGGACGTAACAAGACACATAATATCATGCCACAAACTGAATAGTAAGAGCTCAATAGGAAATATACATGCGTAAAGGTTCCGAACCATTCTATGTGGCATGCACTTTGAGAAGACAACGTTCTACGCAGGAGCTTAGGTGTTCAGCATAGATGGAGAGAGAGTGGTAGTAGGTAGCGCTCATAAGAGACACTATCGACCATGGGCAGAAAGTAGCTCTCATACGAGAACTATCGGCCCCGGGGCAGTAAGTAGCGCTCATACGAGACACTATCGGCCCAAATCTATGTGTGTACTGAATATGTAGCCCCTACGCTAATAACTGTCTCCCCCTCCCCATGATACTATACATGTGTCGACTCCACGACACTGTTTAATCCTTAATAACTGTCAAGTCTTCTACATAATCTATTAGCAGTTATATCCTAACGCACGGCCTGTACGCACCAATGATCAGTTAGCATACAAGTCCGTATCTATATGCGACTCACAACTCACACACAACCCGTGGCACATCGTGACAGTTTATGAGATGGTCTAAACATATGGTAGTCACTTAACTCTAAGTCAATTGCATAAAATATAGTAATTTGCATCTACATATAGTTTTGAATGAATAACATTTTATTTGCTAAAACAAGAAAAAGCATGCATGATATTGAGCAAGAATTTAAACAGTAAAAGCAAGGTGTCTTACCTGTTATATCGTCTGGTGTTGTGTAGTGATACAACGAGTCCTGTTGTGTCCAATAGCAAAGGTCGAGGTGGAAGGGTCCAAATTCAAAAGAAATAGGAGTGTCTAATTAGTCTTGATCAACGATGGTATTGAGGTGAATTTGCAGAGATAAATATATATACTACTTTGGAAATATTTATAGTACTCGAAAACTAGTTTTTATGAGTCTAAATAATTTATAAAAATTACTTAAAAGTCAAAAAAAATTGTTGTCGGCAAAAACTCTAAGTTGAAAAATAGGCTCTTGGGTAAAATACTATATTTCACCAATTAAATGTTATTTTAGAAATATTTGAAAAATATCACTAAATCGTTAGGCCAAAAAATTTATTTATAACTTTGTAAAGATATATTGGAAGTCAAGGAATCTTGCTAGGAGAAAAATAATTTTGTAGAAGACTAATTTTTCATTAGCCACCGTATTTAATAAGAATCTAGGAAATATGGTAGGGCTACTAAACTTTGTAAAAATAATTTTAGAAAATATTTGTTATCTATTTATTTAATAAAAACTAATTAATACAATAGTAATAATTTTAAAAAAAAAACACTTGTAACAATTTAGTAATATAATTATTTTATACATTATATTACATTGTACAAAAATAATACCAATAATGATCCCACCAAAAACTTAGCAGCCTTTGCTGTTCCTCTCAAACAACAAAAAAAAGCCAAAACATCATTTAAGTAGAGCCAAGAGAGAGAGTAAACATTAAAGGAAAAAATTAGAGAGAGAAGGGGGAGAAGTGAACGGAGAGGGGTGAGAGTTCGAAAGAGGGAGTCTTACAGAGGGAGCTCGGCGGCGGGGGGTTCACGGACGCCGGCGATGGTTCTGGACGGCTGATCGGAGAGGCCCGGTGCTACCGCGGCGAAGATGGTGATGTGTCACCGGATCTAGGGCGCGAAAGGATGACGGTTTGCAGCGGTGTTGTTGATGGTGGGGTGGTGTTCCGAGGGTAACAATGGTGGTGGCGATGGTGTTCCGAGGGTAACAATGATGGTGGCGGTGTTTTTCCGAGGGTAACAATGGTGGTGGCGGTGGTTGTCTCCGGTGAGGATGAGGTGTTGGTGGCAGGTGCGGCAGGCTGTACTGGGGTTGTCGGAGGAAACTTTTTAGGGTTAGGGTTTCCACATTTGTACTGCCGGGTGGGGTTGCAACGTATTAGGTGTGTCCGATACGACGGAGACGGAGGTTCGGATCTGTCGGACCCGGGGTGGAGAAAAATGTATTTGTATTGGGAAAAATATAGTTGATGGGAGGCACCGACACGATGCACAAGTTTTGGGTTGTGGTAGAGAATTATGGAGGAGTACCTCTCCTTTTATAGGAGGTGGGAATTCCCATTAGGATAAGTATTGGGATGTTTAAATTTCCCAATTAGATAATCATCTATTAATTCAATTCAAATCAAATCCAATCTAAATAAATTCTATACTTAATTTAAAATATTTTAAATAAAGTCAATAAAATATTTTCCAATTTAAATTACCATATTTAATTAAATATTAAAATTAACAAAATCCCAAATATCATTTTTATAATTAAATAAATATAGTAATAATTAATTTCAAAAATTATGATAAATACTTAAATATTAATTCATGAACTAGCTTTTATAAATAACAAAATATATTAATAAGCAAATTTCACATTTCGCAAAACATTTGGAAACATTTCATATAAACCAAATTTTTTCAAATCACCACTTATTTTTAAACGACGAACAAAATAACTCTTTCTAGAAATAAAAATATTTATCACATAATATTTTAAAATTAAATTCTTCTATATATATAAAATATCTAATAAAATGTTTTACAAAAATATGTACCTCGCACATATTCGTATTCGACGAGCAATTACGAAACGCAAATCTCGCACGCTACAACAATGTGAATTCGTATGCGACGTGTAAATACGAAGTACAAAAATAAAATAAAAAATATTTAAAAAAATCATAGTAGAAATTTAGGGGGTTTTACAATAGCTATCTAAGTGTCTTAAAGTACTCCTTTCGATATGTGATTGTCACGACCCGCACCCGTTTTTTTTTTTAAACGGATACGAGACGTGTCCAAGCCAGCCTACGCCGCAGTGTCGGCGGTAGAACGCTGTCACGGCCATGAAGATCAAAATCACAAATAATGCTCATTCACATAATTAATTTAACTTACATTGATCACAAGTTTTACATTTGTAGAAAATATAAACTTGTACAAATAAATGAATGACTACAACTCAACTAACTAACTAGTCTCTAGGCTTTTGTCTGCAAGTGTTCCCGTCACTCCCCAAGCTAAGTGAATCCACGGCTAACCTAAAAATGTTGGTTTCCAGTCAGGAATGGAACGAGCACAATTCACCGAATGCAATTTCAAATAAAGAAAATGACTATAAGACAAAGGTTAGGCATCAATCATGAGTTTTGAAAATAACAGTAAAGCCGTGAGAAAATCAATAGTAATAAATAGACCAATATACTTTTCCACCGTTAGAAGTACCTTTGACATGTGATCGGTCTGGGGTACTACACCGCACAGTCTACGAGATCTACTGCATGAAAATAAACAATGTCTACAAGATCTACAATGTCTACGAGATCTACTGCATAAAATAAACAATGTCTACGAGATCTACAATGTCTACGAGATCTACTGCATAAAATAAACAATGTCTACGAGATCTACAATGTCTACGAGATCTACTGCATAAAATAAATAATGTCTACGAGATCTACAATGTCTACGGTCGGATCACACATCCTTGGTACTTCTCATTCCGACTCAAATTTAATAATAGAGTATAAAATCACATAACCAATGACTAATCAATGAAATATAGTAAAGATCAATATCGAAATGCAGACAATAAACTGTACTCGCCTGTGGTCCTCTGCTGGTGAAACCGACAATCTGAACTACTCAATGTGCCACAATAGTCAAAACCCTTACAACAGTCCCCGGATGCTGAAATAGAAAATACCAATGATCTCAGAATAGTCAAATTAGCTATGATTGCCTTCCTTAGTCCAATTCTGGACACAGGGGCAAAATGGTAATTTCGGGCCAAAACGATGTCCGCCATTGGACTCTTTGCACCGAAAAAACGTGCCGAGTCAACGGTCTCTAAAGTCATCAAACTATGTCTATGGATCCAGTTTTTCCGATACGAACCCAACAGTATATCCAAAGTTGATTTCGACGGGCCTGCACAAAATCGTCCGTTGAGTGGGACCGGGGCCCGCAAAACGACGTACGATTCAACTG